>JACTTY020000078.1:0-1200000 GCA_014595695.2 Epargyreus clarus clarus
AAAAGGTACCCGACGACGTGAGAGCGACGCCGGGTTATGTGGGATTCTTACCGCACTAAAACCCCCCCGGTGGCCGTCCTCTGCGCTGCGTTGAGGGCTCCGGGATCTCCAAAAGAAACGCAACCGCAGTCCTCTTAGCGCGTTGCCCCGTCGGGCTCCGCCCAGGTGAGCTTGACGCTCGCCACACCATCTGGTGTGTACGATGGTATGCGGCCACACATGCCGCCGTCCTCCCCGGGGTCGCTTACCGGGCGGTTCGGGCTCCCACTCTTGCCGCCCACAACCCCGGAAGCCCCTTTTTAGTCGCCTCTTACGACAGGCAGGGGATACCGTAGCCCTATTCTAGTCCCGGAACTACAGGGACAGCCATCCTAGAGATAAAAAGTGTATTTAGATTTTTTATAGAATTTGTCTTAGGGTGGTGTTCCATTCGTCAAATATATTTGTCCAATGTACATTTGATCAAATAAACTAGATGACTTCATCTAACTTACTAGCAATACCGATATTTGATCAAATATTTTTCCATATTTTTGCTTAAAAAATCCAACGTCGCAAATTATAAAGAAATCTTGGCCAAAGATAATTGACGAGTGGTATACGACCCTTAAATTTAGCGTTATAAGAAATATGCATGTGATTTAGATTTTTGTTATTTTTTCGTCGGTACTTTATGGTCCTGAAATTGGCTACTTGACACTTTTTGGGAAAGTGTTTTAATGAATTAGTATACGTATTATATATGCCTTTCATTGATCACTTTTTCGAAAAAAGGGCTATTCATTAATAAAAATCGAACTTTCTTTACGGTGAACGGAACGTCGCGTTAAATCAGGCGGTCAAGTGTCATTTTGTGGCGGAACGTCATTACACTGTAAACAAACAACGCTTAGAAGAAAATTGAGAGTTATGTAGCTATTATATCTAAAATTTAAATAAATGACAAGTTATAAGACGTGTGCAGTGACGATGTGTACAAGTACGATCGCTAAATATCCTAACAAATTTGCTTATACTAGTTCCTAAACCCAAATCTCATAAACGTTAAAGAACTTGCAGATTCTTATATGTTTAAATCCTCTGTTTGCAAGCAATGACATTTTATACTATCTACATAGAGAAGTATTATTGAAAAAAAGGAATAAATTTAGTAACTCTCGAGTGATTCGTCAATTCCAAATCATTGGAACGGGACGTAATCAAAACAAAACAGCAAGTGGAAGTATTCATATATTTAATATATTATATAGATGTCTATGATAAGAATAGAATTATAAGACGTCTATGAGAATTCTATTTTAAGGGCCCATTCTGTAATTAATAGGACACAATTAAAATATTTCATGACTGTGTTATTATTGATGGTGCATGTGCACTGATTAAGTTACAGGACTGTATAATTAAAAATACATGATTTGCTAATATTAGTATTTTATTAACCGATTTCTTTGTTTATTTGGTTTGTATGGTTCTATTAGTGAGTACACACAGTAGAACTTTTGTATATATTTATCATATGTTACAGTTACAATAATTACTACAGATCACCTAAGCTAAATTTTTGTGGTGCTTGCGTGTCTGCTTTTTTTCATTACTAAAATTATTTTCCGTAACAAATGGATATTTATTTTTATCACTGTCATTTTCAGAATTAAATTGCAATGCAATAATAGGAACTGTATGGTCACTTTTCTTCCTTCATCTTGTTGGGTAGGTTACGCAAGTAAAGAAGTACTATTTCCCGTGTACTTTACTTTATGTATTTCAGACTGGTGCCCACTTTCGAAACTTTTGGCTCCTCACTTCTTCTAGGCAGGACAGTCATCACATTTTCATTTTCATTGATGTACCTTGTGTTCAGGACAGGACAGGACAGGATCAGGATCAGGACCAGGACAACTTTTACTTTTCATGAAACACAAACTTGCCTTCCTCTTAAACTGCACATACTCTATAACGTCGTCACTATACGATTGTCGGGAAGATCTGTAAATATAAATATAACCAGTTAATAACCTTAAAACAGTTCACATAAGGATATAAGTACATATATTTAAAAAAATCTTAATAATCACTTGAAGACAACCTTTCTTCTGTCTGAAGTCAGTTAAGAAATGTTTTAATTGTCCGATATGATTAAATGTAAATATAAAGAATGTTTTACTTACGTTGTTTATTTGATATTTCCATAGGTTATCTCACGGAAGTTTTTGTATCCATTTTGATTTATTGCACTGCATATATATGGATCTTCTTTAAGCAGGTTCACGCTATCAGCTTTAATATAGTATGGCTTCATTTCGGTTCACAACATAAATTCAACCAACACTAACAGCAAACGATTTAATTATTATTTGTCTTGTTTGGTTTCGATGTAGTGACGTCACATGACATTTGAGGCAGCACTGTCGCCGTTTTGGGATTTAAAATCCACAGATAAAAAATCGAAAATTTCTTTTTAAAAATTAAAATACTTAGAACGTATTAAAAAATAAACGAAATACTGCATAATTTATGTTTACTTATAAGCTATCATATCCAACATATTTCATATTTTATTGTTATAACTGTCAAGTACCCAATTACATCTAAACAAATATTTTTTCTTTATTTCGTACCAAATTGATTAAAAATTTAATCAAAAATGGTAAATTATGCGAGCGAATTTCATATTTGCAAAACGCATTGCCATTGGTTGAATCGAAACATGACGTCACACAGCGTGTTACGATGTTTATCGGCGTCGATATTCATACTGTTTAAGAGAAAAACATGTTTTTATTTATATTCCTGCAGTGTTTTTTATTACCTAGTTCGATTTTACTATATAGTATTATTAGGAATGATAGCCTAGTGGTTAAGAAACGCAGCCTCTCGATCGAGGGGTCCGAGGTTCAAATCCCAGGCACGCACCTCTGATTTTCAAATTTATGTGCGTATTAGAAATTAATTATCACTTGCTTAAACGGTGAAGGAAAACATCGTGAGGAAACCTGCATACCTGAGAGATTTATAAAAAATCTTAAAGGTATGTGAAGTCTACCAATACGCACTTGGCCAGCGCGGTGGACTATGGCCTAATCCTTCTCATTCTGAGAGGAGACCCGTGCCCAGCAGTGGGACAATAATGGGTTGATGATGATGATGATGATTATTAGGAATAATCAAAAACAATGATTGAAAATAGCTTTGTCAAAGCACAATCGGACTATTTACCAAAAATATGCAAGAATGGATGAATGAATGATAGTGTTTCATGTATAAGTCGATAAGTACTTAACAAAGTAGATGATCAATACTTTAAAATTATTTACCTAAAATTACTTGTCACAGTAAATGCAAATGTTAATGAGATTTTGGAGACACTTTGTGTTTCCTATAATCTTACACCACTTTTTTCGATTTTCGTATCTATTGGAGCAGAAAGAAACGCTATGTAGTGTTTATAGCATAGGTTTATAGTAGTGGTTTTGCACAATAACTCTAGGAAATATCTATAAAGTGCTCATTTAGCCTTTCGCGTGATTTAAATAGCAATTATACCTTAAAACCTTAAAGAATAACTTTATGTGCATATAATTATCAACACTAAACACGCTCCGTGACGTCATTCAAAGAGCGTGAAAAATTCAAATGTGTCAAATTTTATCGATACTTTAAATATATTTTTTTTTATATTTCATACACTAATAACATTGTTTGTATTTTTTACTATGTTAAAACGAAGTGATAAGTGATTTAAAATAATAAAATAAAAATGTGCATATTCCCTATTTTGGAGCTGTATCGTTTTTGCCTAATCCCCAATAAAACAATAAAAAAAACAATATGTCAAAATTCAACATCATCCGTTGATTTATGTCAAATGTCAACGTCAGCATCCAGAATGCAGATTATGTCATGTCATTTAGAATTGCACAATATTTGATTACTTTCGACAAATAAGTTGTGACTTGTGATTAATAAATTGAGTATTTAACAAAATATTCAAGCTGGCATCTAGGAGACTTCTTTTGGTGGGATTCCACAGTATTTCACCAACAGTTTCGTATCGCCCATACAATAGGTTAGGCTTATGCTCAACTTAGAGTATTGATTTAAAAAGTTATTCGCATTTATGTATTTTCTTTGTATGTGTGCTAACGTGAATTTACGTAGATTAGTGCCTGTGTTGTGTTTTTAGTTTGTTTTTTAATTATTTTAATTCAGCATCACATTTAGAGGTAAGATTTTTAAAATCTGATTGATAAGTTGAATGTACCTTTGTTTTACTCCGGAGGCACCATCTCTACATCTATTCTGAAGGTGGTAGAACCTTTCGTGGTTTGACTCCGGCGGCACCACCGTCACACCTATTTCTGCCTCATAACAACAGTGTTAAATGCTGCTGTGTTCTGGTTTGAAGGGTGTGGTAAGAGAGACATATTTAACGGAAGCGTTCCAACTTAGTCCTCAGGGGTAGCGGCGCATCTGTGGCCGACCTCAGGTAGGAATATCTAATCCTATCTGGGGTTGATTACAGATGTCCATGGGCGGCAGTAGCCACTTACCATCAGGGGGACTGCATGCTCATCTGCTACTCCATATTATAAATAATATATACATACAGGACATGCTAATAAAAGCAAAGTAAAAAAAAATACTCAAAAAATAATCAAACTTTTCTTTGCTAATAAACACAGTTTTTTATTAAAGTAAGTTAATAAAATTTAATGAACAATAAACAACATGATTTCCATCATTTCCTAACACTTCTTGCCTCTGTTAGAAAATGGAAATTATCTTGGGCATAAGTGAATTATAAACGACTCACATGGAAGTTTTTTTTTTTATAATATAGGAGTAGCAGACGAGCATGCAGTCCACCTGATGGTAAGTGGTTACTGCCGCCCATGGACATCTGTAATCAACCCCAGATAGGGTTAGATATTCCTACCTGAGGTCGGCCACAGATGCACCGCTATCAACAACAACAACAACAAATACTCTTTATTTGTACACCACAATACAAGAAATACATAAGAAAATATTAGAGACGGTATACAAGAAGGCGGTCTTATCGCTAATGAGCGATTTCTTCCAGACAACCTTTGGACGGAGTTAAAGATATATGAGACATGTAGAAGGTAGGGTGTACACAAAAGCAGAAAGTATATAATTAAACTACAGATATATCTTATGTAAATGGTATTACATAGGTATAATAGGTACACTAAAAGGAAATACGTGTTGGAGAAGAAGGATGAAAAGAGGAGGAAATTCAAATCAAAGCAAGTAATGAGCCTTGACTTGATTCTTGAAAACATGTAAGGAACTAGATAGTCGGATAGATTTATCCATCCATGAGGACTAAGCTGGAACGCCTCGGAAAAGTCTGTCTCCCTTACTACACTTCAAACCGGAACACAGCAGCGCCTAACACTGCTGTTATTAGGTAGAAATAGGTGTGGCGGTGGTGCCGCCGGAGTCAAACCAAAAAGGGTTCTACCACCTTAAAAGTTGTAAAAGATTGGCCAAGTGCAAGTTGAACACACACAAGGGTTCTGTACCACCAAATTTACATTTATTGACGTGAGAACGTCTTATAATTCGACGGAGCCGGCTGCACGCACCAAAAAACATGACTCATGCGGCGTCACCTCGCTCTAAGGCGTTCCATTTAAGGTTTGAAGTGCAAGCGAGAGCGCGGAACGAGCGACAAAGAGGCATAATCGGCCTCCGCGTTCGGCAGCATTGGACATGTGTCTCTCTCTCACTTGAAGCGATGCGTCCACGTGGACAGCTTCTATACAATTACATTTACATGTTTTCGTCAAGTATGAAGTGCAGTGAAAAGTGAATGTGGTGTCAATTGTTTATAGCAAACAAATAAAATATCTATCAAATAAATATAATGTCTATCAAACAAATAAAATTAAAATTTTCTTTTGAAAAATGCAACCATTCCATCAATATTTTCTTATGACATTGTTACGTTCAACTATCGTCAGTAAACAGACTTTATAGGCATTGTGTCCGACCTCAGGTACGAATATCTAACCTAATATCCTATCTGGAGTTATTGCAGATGTCCATACGGTAGTAGCTTACCATCAGGTAGGGCATGCTCGTCTGCTACTCCTATATTAAATAATGAGCTGGCCCGGCAAACGTTGTGTTGCCATATAAATAAAAAAATGTTAAGGGTGAACAACCCTTATTACTTAGGGGTATGAAAAATAGATAGTAGCCGATTCTCAGACCTACTGAATATTTATATAAAACTTAGTTAAAATCAGTAAAGCCTTTCGGAGGAGTACGGTAACTAAAATTGTGACACGAGAATTTTGTATATAAGAAGAACACACGCTCAAAAACGCTCAATTTCTCCTGTCTCATGTATATTATTTATTCTATTTCCAGTTGTATATACTCCCAACGGAACCACTCCGGGATGACGGTGACGCAGTGCGCTCGGCAGTCGCCGGGGCGCGCGGGGCGGAGCCCTACGGACAGTCGGGGTCCGGGCGGCAGCGACAGCGTCACTACCGGCGTTTTGAAGCGATATGATAATATCATCAAGTCCGCTGAAGACAAACGGGAGTATAGGTGGGTTGTATTTTAATTATATCATCATCATCAACCTTTTTTTTTGTTTCGAGGGGGAAACCTTCAAAAGGTACCCGACGACGTGGGAGCGACGCCGGGTTATATGGGATTTTTACTGCACTATAACCCCCCCTGTGGCCGTCCTCAGCGCTTGGTGGAGAACTCCGGGATCTCCAATGGAACACAACCGGAGTCCTCCAAGCGCGATGCCCCGGTCGGGCTCTGCCCTGGGGGGAGCACTTTCCGCTCCTCCCGCACACCTGGTGCTTACGACAGCATGCGACCACAAATGCCGCCGTTCTTCCCGGGGTTGCTCTCCGGACGGTTCGAGCTCAATCTCTTGCCGCCGGCAACCCCGGAAGCCCCCTTTTAGTCAGCTCTTACGACAGGCAGGGGAAACCGTAGCCCTATTCTAGTCCCGGAACTACAGGGACAAAAAAAATGTGGTCAAGAATGTGCCCTTAACCATTTATGTGTTCATTCCTTGTGGAGGACCAACGGGAGTAAGGGAGTTCCAAGGGGAGTGCTAACCGTCTCTCCTTTTAATTTTAATAGACACATCATCATCAACCTAACACTGTCCCACTGCTGGGTACAGGTCTCTCAGTATGAGGATTAGGCCATAGTCCACCGTGCTGGACAAGTGCGTATTGGTACAGTTCACATACCCTTGACAGGTGTGCAGGTTTCCTCAGGAGGTTTTCCTTCATTGTTTGCAAGTGATAATTAATTTCTAATATGCACATAACTGTGAAAAATCAGAGTTATACTAGAGAGAAATACTAGTTAGAGGTTTGAAAGGGAGAATACCTTTTTTTTATAATATAGGAGTAGCAGACGAGCATGCAGTCCACCTGATGGTAAGTGGCTACTGCCGCACATGGACATCTGTGATCAGCCCCAAATAAGATAAGATATTCCTACCTGAGGTCAGCCACAGATGCGTCGCTACCACTGAGGACTAAGCTGGTACGCCTCGGAAAAGTCTGTCTCCCTTACCACACCCTTCAAACCGGAACACAGCAGTGCCTCTTACTGCTGTTATTAGGCAAAAATAAGTGTGGCGGTCGTGCCGCCGGAATCGAACCACTAAGGGTTCTACCCAATTGGATAAATTGAGTAAAAATTTATTCTTCTCTATTCTCCCTAAGTGGAGTTATTTCAGAAAATCTATGAACACATACATTTCCAAGTTTTCTTTTGTTACAGAGGTCTCCAGTTGACTAATGGGTTGAAGGTCTTGCTGGTCAGTGACCCAACTACAGATAAATCTGCCGCGGCTATGGACGTCAATGTCGGTATGTTATATTAAAATAAAATTGTATATATTTACCTCGCTTTTATTAGCTTTACCTGTATCTATGTATGTATGTATGTATGTATGGAATCTTTGAACTCGATTTTTACCCACTTTGAACGGTCCGATTAATTTAAAATTTTGACACTGAGATCCGATGACAATACATGATTTTAATTTAGTCCTATTCTTCCCATCAAGATCGTCAGGATTAACTTTTTTTTTATAATGTAAGAGTAGCAGACGAGCATGCAGTCCACCTGATGGTAAGTGGCTACTGCCGCCCATGGACATTTGTAATCAACCCCAGATAGGATTAGATATTCCTGCCTGAGGTCGGCCACAGATGCGCCGCTACCCCTGAGGACTAAGCTGGAACGCCTCGGAAAAGTCTGTCTCCCTTACCACACCCTTCAAATTTGGTTTTGATTTGATTTTCCTTGTATGATTTTAGCGTGGTATTTAGTTTTAAAACTATCATTACTTCTTGAACGACCGACTACCTACGACTTTTCTACTATACTTTTATTAGCTTGACCTGTATGTATGTTTCTGGGTATGTAACGGAATCTTTGAAGTCGAATTTAACATATTTTGAGCTGTAGTCAAAAAGGTAAAGAATATATTATAGTTTAAAAACTACAAACCACGCTAAAATCGCACAAGGAAAATCGTTAATCCTGATTCCTGACGATCCTGATGAGGAGAATGGGATGAAATTATTAAAATCGTGTATTGTCATCGGTTCTTGACAATTGTTCAACATTTTAAATTAATCGGACCGTTCAAAGTGGGTAAAAATCGAGTTCAAAGATTCCGTTATGCGTACAGGTGAAGCTAATAAAAGCGTGGTAAGAACTAAAAGTTTATATTTAGTAGTATTAATAATATAGGGGTAGCAGACAAGCATGCAGTCCACCTATTAAGCTACTGCCGTTTGGACAGCTGTAATCAACCCCAGATAAGATTAGTCTCATAAGAGATCAGTCACCAGCATTGCTACTTAGGACTAAGCTGGAACGTCCACGACAAATATGTCTCTTACCACACTGCTGTTGTAACAGAAACAGGTGTGACGGTGGTGCCGGGGTCGAACCACAGAGGGTTGTTCAGTAAAGTTTACTTCTTCCAGGATATCTCAGCGACCCAGATGAGCTGCCGGGCTTGGCTCACTTCTGTGAGCATATGTTGTTTCTGGGGACAGAGAAATATCCAGAGGTATGTAGCACACATCTCACCATCACTGTCCCACTGCTGGGCACGGGTCTCTCAGAGGATTAGGCTATAGTCCACCGCGCTGGACAAGAGCGGTGTGGTAGACTTTAGATTCCCTTCAAAACGTTGTTTTTAAAAACTTTTTTTGTCCACATTTCTCACTATGTTTCTCTTTACCGTTTAAGCAAATGATACCTAATTTTCAAAACGGATATTTTGAAAAATCAGAGGCCTTAGATAAAATAGTTAAAACTGCTTTTTTACCATATTGCGGAGGGTAATGATTTTCGAATGTATGTATGTTTCATTCTTTGTCACGCTGCAGCACAAACGGCTTGACGTTTAACATATGAGGTGTCGTTGGACTCGTATCTACTGTACCGTAAAATTCCTACAATCCATTTACTTCAATTCAAATTCAAATTCAAATCTCATTTATTCAAAATTGAATCATATGGAATACTTTTTGAAAGTCAACAAACTACCACCGCTTCGGAAGGTATTTCGCTATGGAGAAGAAGCGGCACAAGAAACTCCAACTCCGCTTCTATGATTGCTATCATAAGAAATTCAAAAATATATATATTTAAAAATATAAGAGTATCAGACGAGCATGCAAAAAATTGGCTATTGCCGCCCGTGCATATTTGTAATCAAACCCAGATAAAATTAAATTCCTATCCGAGGTTGCCCACATATGCGCCGCTTCCCTTGAGGATTAAGCTGGAACGCCTCGAAAAGTATGTCTCTTACCACAATTCAAACCAGAACGCAGTAGCACTTAACACTACTGTTATAACAGACACAGGTGTTATAACAGGTGGGGTTCGACTCCGGCGGCACGACCGCCACACCTATTTCTGCATCATAACAGTTGTGTTAAGCGCTGCTGTGATCTGGTTTGAAATGTGTAGTAAGGGAGACATACCTTTCCGAGGCGTTCCAGCTTAGTCCTGAGGAGTAGTGGCGCATCTGTGGCTGACCTCTGGTAGGAATATCTAATCCTATCTGGGGTTGTTTAGACGTCCATGGGCGGCAGTAACAGGTGGGCTGCATGCTTGTCTGCTATTCCTACATTATAAAAAAAACACAGCGGGTTCCGTACGGTAGCACGAGGTCGACTCACACTTGGCCGGATCTAAAACGTCGTCTATCCCACAGGAGAACGAATACAACAAGTTCCTGTCGGAGCACGGTGGCTCTTCGAACGCCTCGACGTCGTCCGACCACACGACGTATTACTTCGATGTGCTGCCCGACCATCTTGGCAAGGCGCTGGACATGTGAGTGGTGGGTGAAGGGGGGCCCCAATAGGCATGATGACAGTATTAAAAAAATCAAAGAATAAATGATTTAAGAAAACAATATATTGAAAGGATTCTCAAAAATGACTCAGTTTAAAAAAAAAAACTTTAAGATTTATTATATTTTAAATTACGTAAAAGTATAAAATACTGCAGTCGGCCATCTTGATATAGACAGTTTTCTGATTGTTTGTCTTTTTAGTGATTGTTTGGTCCATCCATTACATGGTTGGTTATATTGAAAATACGTATTCAAAAACAAATCGAAAAATATAGATGTTTGAAAAGTCGATCGTTCAGTACCCTTACCATGAGTTTTCAAAACATCCCACAATTTTACGTTACGTTTACTCAATCCATTATTCTGTTCCGTTTGCTTCAGTAGACTGAGTAAACGTAACAATAAGTAAGTGCTCAAGTCTTTTTGTCTGTCTCACATGTTTGCAAAAAAGAGATACAAAACATAAAGCGCCATTTTGTCAATTTAGCCAATTAACGTTAGGTTACTGTCACTATAGTTCTGATGCAATCCGCTAGGGACGCTGATTGGAATTTGTATGGACAAATACGTAAACAAATACCAAAATAGTCATATTTGCCAAATCGTAAAAACTCATGGTAAGGGTACTCGCCTCGAATTTTTTGTAAAATGATTTATCACACTTCAATTCGAATCGATATTTTTTGAAAGAATCGCCATTCCTATTGTGGCATGGTGCATGGAACAGTTGTCAAAAGTGTCATAATTTTCATTGACAGCTGTCAATGTGACGTATCAGACCGATTTGTTTTTTATAATATAGGAGTGCCAGAGGATGCATCCGCATCATGCAGTCATGCAGTCCGCCTGATGGTAAGTGGCTACTGCCGTATCGATATCTGTAATCAAACCCAGATACGATTAAATATTCCTACCTGAGGTCGGCCACAAGCGCCGCTACCTCTGAGGACTAAGCTGGAACGCCTCGAAAAAGTATGTCTCCCTTACCACACTTCAAACCGGAACACAGCAGCGCCTAACACCGCTGTTATAGCACAAATAGGTGTCGCGGTGGTGCCGCCGTCGAACCACAAAGGCCTCTACCACCTTCACTGCTCATGGTCTTGCGTGTAATGTGACTCTCCCATCAGTTTCGCCCAGTTCTTCATATCGCCGCTGTTCACGGAATCGGCCACCGGTAGGGAGCTGAGCGCGGTGAACTCTGAGCACGAGAAGAACGCCGCCTCGGACACGTGGCGGCTGGACCAGCTCAACAAGAGCACCGCGGACCCCGACCATCCGTACCACAAGTTCGGCACCGGTATGTACACACACGCACACACACACACACATACACACACACATACATACACTCACACGCACACACGCACACACACATACACACATACACTGAGAAAGAGAGAGAGGGAGAGAGAGACAGACTCACTCACGCATACCCAGCCACACAAGCATACACACATAAAAAACAGAGAGAGAGAGAGAGAGACACGCTCACGCACACACACACGCACTCATATACATAAGCACGCACGCACACAGGAATGGCTACTGCTACTCATGGACATCTGTAACCAACTCCATATAGAGCAGAACCTGCTCTATATGCAGGTTCCACCTGAAGCCGATCACACGTCACTCCTGAGCACTAAGCCGCTCGCCTCATATGTAAGTCAGTACACACCACACCCACACACGCTGAACTGCTGCACGCGTAGGTGTGACGGTGGTGTAGTCCACGCCAAACTGCTAGTCCGCTCTGAAATTGTTGCGCGCAGGTTTAATTAGTATATACTTCGTAACGTAAGGGCACACTAATGCAGCTATGTACCCATCGGCGAGAGCGGTCAGCGGAGGGTGACGGGATTCACGGGATCCCCGGGATCCACGGGATTGCCGCGCCTTCGTCCCGCATTCATGAAGGCTTCATCCCGCTAATGTCTGCAATTTGCTGTTGCGGCGCGACTCGTTTCTATATTTGGAGCGGACTAGCAGTTTGGCTACCCCTTCTCGAACCATACCGGTTCTACATTTGAAATCGTTAACTTTTCTGTTGCAGGTAACCGGGACACGCTCGAAACGATACCAAAACAGAAAGGCATTGACGTGAGGAAGGAACTCCTCAAGTTCCACAAGCAGTGGTACTCCTCAGCATCATGACTCTCGTCGTGGTGGGCAAAGGTCAGAGCCACTTGGTAATCTTGGACAACTAGCGTAATTTTGAAAAAAGTACCATGTTAATGAAAATTTTGAAGATTTTCACAAAAAAAACCAAATCAGAAATATTTCATTCAAAGTAGATTATTCCTAAAATTTTTCAGTCTAAAAGATTTTTTTGACAATTAATGAATGTATTATTATTATTATATTAATTAATTGCATGACAAATAATGTTTGAAATCTATATATATAGATAGGTAATAATTATTTCTGTGTATACTAATCTGACAATTTGTTATTTAATATTATAAAATAATATTGGAAATGATTTTGTCATGTTGACTGTGTTTGCACGCCTTAAAGGCAAAATAAGAGGATATTATACTTAGCCTTAACACCCGTACCTTATTTAGCAAATAAAGATTTATGACAATTATAATTCCCCCCATACGCTGTTTGTCCACCGCCACCGTCACCGAGCCGATACCGATAATTAATGACGGCGCCGAAGTAGCGTACATACATTTACTACAGCCGCTTGTTCACCGCACGTCCGTCACCCGAGCACCGTCATCCTGGCAGCCGATATTTCGAGTAGATCGCCGTGACCGCTAGATCGGCACCGAGATTTTGACGGGCCGATGTGCCAGCAATATAAAACACATTGGAACTTGTCCATACACTGCAGTCGCACGCGTGACATCTGAAACAAAATAAACCGCTGATATCGGTCGCGGTGGACAAACTATCGCCTTCACGACATATTAAAATCGGTCCGAAATCTCGTTCTCGGTATCGGCTCGGTGACGGTGCGGTGGACAAACGACCTTAATTTTTTCCTTAAATTAAAAAAGGTGCAAAAAGAGCTCTCTTCCAAAGCCGGCGATGCATTGGCGACTCCTCTGGTGTTGCAAATGTCCATAGGCGACGTTGACTGCTTTCCATCAGGTAGCACGTCCGCTTTATCGTCAGGTTCAAATAAAAAAAAAACTTCCGAGTCGATGATGATATTGACACCTCTTCACGTCTAGAGACCCTAAGCGAGCTGGAGGAGCTAGTGGCGCCGCTGTTCACGCAAGTGGCGGACCGGGGCACCAGGGCGCCGAGCTGGCCGCAGCACCCCTACCCGGAGGGGCGGCGCCGCAAGCGAGCCTACTGCCTGCCCGTCAAGGATCTCCGCTCGCTGTCCATCGACTTCCCTATCCCGGATACCAGGAAGCACTATAAGAGTGGGGTGAGTTGTTAGCCCCCCCCCCCCGCCTTCCAACCCCTCTCACACCTCATAGAGACCCTTCGTGGTTCGACTCCGGCGGCACCACCGCCACACCTATTTCTACCTAATAACAGCAGTGTTAGGCGCTGCTGTGTTCCGGTTTGAAGGGTGTGGTAAGGGAGACATACTTTTCCGAGGCGTTCCAGCTTAGTCCTCAGGGGTAGCGGCGCATCTGTGGCCGACATCAGGTAGGAATATCTAATCTAATATAGGAGTAGCAGACGAGCATACAGTCCATCTGATAGTAAGTGGCTATTGCCGCCCATGAACATCTGTAATCAATCCCAGATAGGATTACATACATACCTTAACATGGATCACACATACGCCGCTACCCCTGAGGACTAAGCTGGAACGCCTCGGATAAGTATGTCTCTTACCACACTTCAAACCAGAACACAGCAGCGCTTAACACTGCTGTTATAACAGAAACAGGTGTGACGGTGGTGCCGCCGGAGTCGTACCACAAAGGGTTCTACCATCTTCTAGTCAATGCAAGTTTTATAGAAAAGGCTACCACCAAAGTATTAATTTTCAATATATATTTCATTCAATTTATTTTTATAGTAATTATCTTGGTAAATAAATTATATTACTCTTATATTATAGAATTTTTGTATTAGAAAATATCTTGTGACGAATACGCATATTACAGCAATATTCTGTTTTAATCAGCCTGGACACTACCTCTCCCATTTGCTGGGCCACGAAGGGCCGGGGAGCTTGCTGTCGGCCCTCAAAGCGAAGGGATGGTGTAATAGGTACGTACTAATTTATTTCTGACGTGTTTTCAACCCCTATTTAACCGCCTGAAATTTATATGTAATAGAAAATCCATTTTTAGTGCGTCTTTGTGCGTTTTTTGTGCGTTATATGATAAACTATTGTGCGAAATTTTATGCTTTAAGCATTTTTGAAGTTTTACTTCTTTAGAGATGGAAGATAAGATTGATTTTACTATACTAGCTATACTAGCTGACCCGGCAAACGTTGTGTTGCCATATAAATAAAAAAATGTTAAGGGTGAACAATCCTTATCACTTGAGGTATGGAATATAGATAGTAGCCGATTCTCAGACCTACTGAATATGCTTATAAAATTTGGTGAAAATCGGTAAAGCCGTTTCGGAGGAGTACGGTAACTAACATTGTGACACGAGAATTTTATATGTAAGAAGATTATAAACAGGTAAAGTTTGTAACTTTGTTTGTTTGTTTGTATGGGCTAATCTTCGGAAATACTGAACCGATCATGAAAATTCTTTCACAATCAGAAAGCTACACTATTCAGGAGTGCTATAGCCTATATTTTATTACGATTGAAAAAAAAGGGGCGAGGCCGCGTGTATTGCTAGATATAAATAAATGAAGCTGTGGATTTATTAAATAAAAAAATAAATATACATACGTTTTTTTAACTTCCAGTTTGGTGGGGGGTACCCGGATAGGGGCCCGGGGGTTCGGCTTCTTCGGGGTCCAAGTGGACCTCACTGAGAAGGGAACAGAGCACATTGACGAGATCGTGGAGCTTGTGTTTCAGGTAAATTTATCATTATTTATAAACTGTTTTCGTTTGTAGATAGGATTCGTCTCAATTGTGGGAGAGTGACATAGACATAAGCAGTGATAGCCTAGTGGTTAAGAAACGCGGCCTCTCGATCGAGGGGTCCGAGGTTCAAATCCCAGGCACGCACCTCTGATTTTTCAAATTTATGTGCGTATTAGAAATTAATTATCACTTGCTTAAACGGTGAAGGAAACCTGCATACCTGAGAGATTAATAAAAAAAAAAAAGAATCTTGAAGGTATGTGAAGTCTACCAATCCGCACTTGGCCAGCGCGGTGGACTATGGCCTAATCCCTCTCGTTATGAGAAGAGACCCGTGCCCAGCAGTGGGACAGTAATGGGTTGATGATGATGACATAGACTAATTTTTACAGGCAGACGAGATTTTTCTTTTTGAATTATGTTTTAATACATTTCATCCATTTTTACCACGCTTTTATAAGCTTGGGTTGTATGTATGTATGTATGTAACTATGTAACGGAATCATTGAACCCGATTTCTATCCACTTTGAACGTTCAGTTTGATTCAAAGTTTTGAAGTATTATCAAAAACTGATGACAATACGCGATTTTATTAATTTTGTACCATTGTCCTTATCAACATCCTCAGGGAAATTCTTTCACAATCATAAAGCTACACTATTCAGGAGTGCTATAGGGTATATTTTATTCATCATCATCAACCCATCACTGTCCCACTGCTGGGCACGGGTCTCCTCTCAGAATGAGAAGGATTAGGCCATAGTCCACCGCGCTGGCCAAGTGCGTATTGGTAGACTTCACATACCTTTAAGATTTTTATCTCTCAGGTATGCGGGTTTCCTCACGATGTTTTCCTTCACCGTTTAAGCAAGTGATTATTAATTTCTAATACGCACATAAATTTGAAAATCAGAGGTGCGTGCCTGGGATTTGAACCTCGGACCCCTCGATCGAGAGGCCGCGTTTCTTAACCACTAGGCTATCACTGCTGTTTAGGTATATTTTATTACATTTCTTTAATTATCGTAATGTTAATGTCCAGTATATAGCGATGGTGCGTCGCGAAGGAGCCCAGCGGTGGGTGTGGGAGGAGCAGCGCGACCTGATGTCGATGGAGTTCCGCTTCAAGGACACCCAGGAGCCAAGGAGTCTGGTGACAGGACATGTGCATCTGTTGCAGGTGAGCTGATGGTTGGATGGTGGAACCCTCGTGGTTTGACTCCGGCACTACCGTCACACTTGTTGTAATGGAAGTGTTAAGTGCAGCTGGGTGTGAAGGGTGTGGAAGGGAGATACACTGAAGGTGGTAGGATCCTTTGTGGTTCGTCTCCGGCGGCACCACCGCCACACATATATCTGCCTCGTAACAACAGTGTTAAGCGCTGCTGTGTTCTGGTTTGAAGGGTGGTAAGGAAGACAGACTTTTCCGAGGCGTTCCAGCTTAGTCCTCAGGGGTAACGGCGCTTGTGGCCGACCTCAAGTAGGAATATCTAATCCTATCTGATGTTGATTACAGATGTCCATACGGCAGTAGCTTACCATCAGGTGGACTGCATGCTCGTCTTCTACTCCTGTATTATAACATAAAAAGAAACCATAATCAAAAAACATATCGATACCTTAATTCGCAAATCAGCCAACTCCACTTTTTGTCCAAATAGTTTTTTTATTTATTTTGATTTCGTTCAACGCCATTTAGTATCAAAATAAGTAAAAAAATGTGAGCCGTCACGGGACGCCTGGCAGATGTGAAACGTCGACATTATTTTGTTAAAGTAATATGCAGAAAAGAACATATTGTGATAGGAACTAAATATGTCATAATGATAAAATAAAATATTACGATTGCGCATGGCGACGCGTCGCCACACCGTACACACTACTGCATATAGACTGTATATATATACCATCGTATAGCGTCGCCACGGCATGCGCCGCCACGCCAGAAATCGGTTTTACGTGCGGCTATAGATGTTTCACATCAAAAAAAAAAACATTTTGACAAAAAGTGGAGTTGCTGATTTGCCAATTAAGGTATCGATATCCAAATTCATCATTTGGTTTTTTCTCTCTGGTACGTGTCTGATTTCTGTCTGACCCCCCTGCACTGGTAAGGTAACCACACCGCTACGTTGGTCGCCGACCACATAAACCTACTTTTATCTATAAAACAATTTGTCTTTCAGGAATTCCCCATGGAGGACGTTTTGAGCGCATACTACCTGATAACCGAATGGCGGCCGGAATTGATTGACGAGTTATTAGAGTTGCTCATACCGGAGAACGTTCGTATTGGGATCGTTGCTAAGTGAGTTATTAGTTATTATGTAAATTAACGGTCTTATTCATAAAAAAATGCTTATAGAAGGTTTTAAGCACTCATTAGTTAAAGTGTTCGATAAGCGTATAAAACGTTCTATAAAATTGCTTATTCATAAACGTTCCATAAACCTCCTATAACTAATGTGTCGCTAAAGTCAACTATAAATGAAAATGTTGCCATTATAGTGAAGTTCGGCGAACAAATTGACAAATATCCATAGATAAACATCATTAATGACATTGTTTCGTACTAAAAAATAATTCTGTCTTGACATTCTTGTCAATGCGTTGTCAATAAAACCAAATAACATGTCAGTGTCATTGTATTTGTAAATACCGCGAATTTAAAAATATTTTATTTGTTAAAATAGGATATTAAGCAAAAGTTGTTAAAAGATAAAGGAGTGAAAATTGGTTGGATATATATGTTTTGTTAAGTTTCGTTTTGTAAACATTCGCAATATCTTATGGCAGTAAACATTGTATTTCAGGTGTACCAGGATCTCCGCGATCTAATTTACGATCATTACGTACGAGATCAATTATAAAATTTACTGTCGATTTATTAAAGCGATAACGCTTCCGAAAGTCTTCGTCGTTTAAAGAAAACGGATCACTCTTTGGTGCAATGTTCTTCGAAGTGGACGGTTTTCTAGATTATTAATAATATCTAAGCTTTGTAAAATTTGCATTGTAATTTGAAATAGTGATATAATAATGTTATTTATCGGATATTTAAATAAATTATTTCAAGTTTATATACAAAACGGACATTGCCATTTAAAATTTATTCAAAACATATTGTCAAATTAGGTTAGTAATCACTAATCAGCTGATGAGAGTCCGCCATCTTTGTCTTATAGCACTGTTATAGTAGGGTTCTGGCCTCTATAACTTATAGAAGGCTTATAGAACGGTTTAGTGCCTAAAATACGTTTATGAATAACACTTTTTGACAATCGTACTATAGCAACGTTATAAGTGTGCTATAACTTTTTATGAATAAGACCGTAAATATATACCGTCTAATTAGTTATATACCGTCACAATTATATTTATCACGCTTTTATTAGCTTGACCTGTATGTATGTATGTATGTGTGTATGTGTGTATGTATGTATGTATGTGTGTATGTATGTGTGTATGTGTGTATGTATGTGTGTATGTATGTATGTGTGTGTGTATGTGTGTATGTATGTATTTGTGTGGTATGTGTGTATGTGTGTATGTATGGTGTATGTATTATGTATGTCTGTAATGTATGTGTGTATGTCATTGGTGCTGTCTGTCTGTCTGTCTGTGTGTCTGTCTGTGTGGCTGTCTGTCTGTGTTGGTGTCTGTCACTGTGTGTGTGTATTTATGTATGTGTGTATGTATGTATGTATGTAACTAAGTAACGGAATCTTTGAACTCATCCGATTAATTTAAAATTTTGAACAATTATCAAGAACCGATGACAATACACGATTTTAATAATTTTATCTCATTCTCCTCATCAGGATCGTCAGGAATCAGGATTACCGATTTTCCTTGAGCGATTTTAGTTTTTAAACTATAATTATTGTTCAACTTCACCACACTTCAAACCAGAACACAGCAGCGCTACACTGCTGTTATGACAGAATCAGGTGAAGGTGGTAGAACCCTTTGTGGTTCGACTCCGGCGGCACCACCGCCACACCTATTTCTACCTAATAACAGCAGTGTTAGGCGCTGCTGTGTCTTGGTTTGAAGGGTGTGGTAAGCGAGACAGACTTTTCCGAGGCGTCCAGCTTAGTCCTCAGGGGTAGCGGCGCATCTGTGGCCGACCTCAGGTAGGAATATCTAATCCTATCTGGGGTTGATTACAGATTGTCCATGGGCGGCAGTAGCCACTTACCATCAGGTGGACTGCATGCTCGTCTGCTACTCTTATATTATAAAAAAAAGGTGTGACGGTGGTGCTACAGTCGAACTACAGAAGGTCCACCCTCATGATTTGTCTTTTATCAGATGTTTCGCGGAGAAGTGTACGCAAGTGGAGCCGTGGTACGGAACGAAGTATCTTCAAGAAGACATAGAGGATTCTAAAATCAACGTAAGTTTGAAGTTTGTCCCTTTTAGGCATTTTTTTTTATAATATAAGAGTAGCAGACGAGCTTGCAGTCCACCTGATGGTAAGTGGCTACTGCCGCCCATGGACATCTGTAATCAACCCCAGATAGGTTTAGATATTCCTACCTGAGGTCGGCCACAAGCGCCGCTGAGGACTAAGCTGGAACGCCTCGGAAAAGTCTGTCTCCCTTACCACACCCTTCAAACCGGAACACAGCATCGCCTAACACTGCTGTTATTAGGTAGAAATAGGTGTGGCGGTGGTGCCGCCGGAGTCGAACCACAAAGGGTTCTACCACCTTCATATTCATATTCAGGCATAGATTAGTAAAGATATCTCACCGCCTTGTAATTGAAGGAAGCTACAAACGGCTGGCACATACGTAAAATGGCTGACTGTTTTCCCATTACATCTCCGACTGTCATGGTGTAATTTACGCGGAACAATGCCGACATGTGCAGTTAAGTGGTGTGAAAAAAAAACGAAATTGAAGAAAAAGTGCGGAGAAATATCGTTTCATTCGTAAATGTTCTAAAAAGTACATTTTTTTAATTTTTCCATTCAATTCAATTCTCAAAACTGGTTACATTTTCTTGTTAGGAGTGAGTAATCTTTACTAATCTGCTTTTAGGGTATTCTGTGGTTTGGTGACGTATAGTTCCCGCCAAACTGCTAGTCCGCTCTGAAGTTGCGAGCAGGTGTAGCACGGCGGTCTTTAAAAATTAAATTTTTTGAGACGTCCCAAAAAAATTCTTTCTTTTGACGAAAAATTATGGGAGATTTTTTTTTTTTTGGGATTAAACAAAAAGAACACGTGCCGCCGACCGAGACCTACTGAATATGCATATAGAATTGGTGAAAATCGGTAAAGCCTTTCAGAGGAGTATCGTAACTTGAAGGTGGTAGAACCCTTTGTGGTTCGACTCCGGCGGCACCACCGCCACACCTATATCTACATAATAACAGCAGTGTTAGGCGCTGGTGTGTTCCGGTTTGAAGGGTGTGGTAAGGGAGACATACTTTACCGAGGCGTTCCAGCTTAGTCCTCAGGGGTAGCGGCTCATCTGTGACCGACCTCAGGTAAGAATATCTAATCCTATCTGAGGTTGATTACGGATGTCCATGGGCGGCAGTAGCCACTTACCATCAGGTGGATTGCATGCTCGTCTGCTACTCGCATACTATAAAAAAAAAAAACAAAGTAATATTGTGACAGGAGAATTTTATATATAATATTAAATAACGATTACAGTACACATGTCAATTGGCATGATGACAAATTTTGTAAACCCCTTCTATAATGTAGGTACATGTCTACCGATTCCAAAAATCGTGTTATTTCGGTAATAAATGTAGTATTAATGAAAATAATAGCATTTGTATATAACCAATTTGTATTAAGCGCGAAAACGCTCGCGTCATGGCGTCCGTTGGTGACGTCACGTTAGAACATCCCATACAAAATTTCAAGCGATTCAGTGACATACCCAAAAATGACGTCATTCGCGCCCCGTTACCGTTTCAGAGAAGATGGCCGACTGCAGTGTTTTATACTTTTATTTAATTGAAAATATAATAACTTTTAAAGTATTTTTTTAATACTGAGTCATTTTTGAGAATCCTTTCAATATATAGTGTTTTCTTAAATCATTTATTATTTGATTTTTTAATACTGTCATCATGTCAATTGTAGCCTCTTAATGTCTTCCAGGCGTGGAAGGCAGCTAAACCACCCCCCGAACTCCACCTCCCCCCTCCCAACGAGTTCATCCCTACGCGGCTAGACCTGGAGACCAGCTCTGACGTCACCTCGGATGCAATCGCCCCAGCCATCATCAAGGTTAGTTCCACCATCATGCCATGTGGCTTTTTTTAAAAAATATAGGAGTAGCAGACGAGCATGCAGCCCACCTGATGATAAGCTACTGCCGTATTGATATCTGTAATCAAACCCGGATAGGATAAAATATTCCCACCTGAGGTCGGCCTCAGATGTGTCGCTACCACTGAGGACTAAGCTGGAACGCCTCGGAAAAGTATGTCTCCTACCACATTTCAAAGCAGAACACAGCAGCGCTTAACACTGCTATTATATCAGAAATAGGTGTGACGGTGGTGCCGCCGGAGTCAAGGATACAATGATTTATACTAGGCGTTCTAACTTAGTCATCAGGAGTAGACGCATCTGTAACAGACTTCAATTAAGAATATCATCCTATCTGGGGTTGATTACAGATGTCCATGGGCGGCAGTAGCCACTTACCATCAGGTGGACTGCATGCTCCTCTGCTACTACTATATCGTAAAAAATACTCGATTGCGATTTTGTTGCGATTGCGAGTGTTCTTTAAATACCACATATTTTTTGTAAATTCAGGACACCCCACTGATGCGGCTTTGGTTTAAACGGGACAATGAGTTTATGCTGCCAAAGGCCTTCGTCACCATGGATTTGGTCAGGTAATTAGTTTTCATAAGATTAAGTAAAGAAAGAAAGAAAGAAATAACTTTATTACGTAATGCATTGTACACACACATAACAACGACAAATTATTTTAATTAATTACAAAATAGTGGCATATAGGTACATAGAAACTCAAGATCCTTATCCTTACTTCCTTACTAATATTATAAATCCGAAAGTAACTCTGTCTGTCTGTCTGTCTGGTTGTCTCTTCTTCACGCCTAAACCACTGAACCGATTTTAATGTAATTTTGTATAAAGATAGTCTGAGACCCGAGAAAGGACATAGGATAGTTATTATCCCAGAAATCCCACGGGAACTAGGGATGGCGATCTAAGATCGATTAATCGGAGGATCGATCTTTTGGACCAAAAAAATCGATTATTTTAATCGATATTAGTTGTACCTTTAAAATTAACCTCCTTTTCCTTAGTCCCCTAGCGTACGCGGACCCCGTATGCTGCAACCTGACCTCGGTGTGGGTGCTGCTGCTCCGCGACCAGCTGCAGCAGTTCGCGTACGCCGCGGAGCTGGCCGGCCTGCGCTGGAGCCTCGGGAACGCCAAGTACGGGCTCAGTGTGAGTGGAGCCTGTGACACACGCACGCACACACACACACACACACACAACACACACACACACACACACACACACACACACACACGCACACACACAAAACACACACACACAAACACAGTACACAGGTTCCGGGTACAAACGTGTCTGGACACATAAACACACACACCGGACACGCGCACACAACCACAAGTACACATACACATGCCCTCAATACACACGGCCACAGTACACACCGTACACGTACACACGTCCTAGAATATTATAAACACTTAAGCATGGCCACTGTGCTGACCACAGTACACACTGTACATGTACATAGGTCCAGGGTACACATGTTTGTAGTACACACGTCCAGAGTCCGTATAGAAAGAAAGAAAGATATATGTACATATACATATACATACATAATGCGCACTATAGACACACTGACACGTCCACAATATACACTGAACAGAAATAAACAAGAACATTACACACTGTACACATTATGTACATAATGTTCACATGTGTTCCATTTCCGTTGCAAGAATAAAAGCATTAAATTTATTGTAACGGAAGCGGTTTATGATTTTTGACTAATATTATCGCGGAATTGAGACATTTCTTTTTTGACAGTTTTTTATTTATTTTTTTGACAAACGGCAAAAAAAAATAAGAATAAGAAGAAACAGCGTATCGTGAGTACCCGTTACCTATTTAAATTACAGAAGCGCTAAAAAATTTTGAAGTATCAATATTTCTTTTATCATTACTAATAATAATGTTTTTAAAATATGTGCATGTCTGTTTAGTCACTGCGGAGGGTAATGTTTTTCAGCATATCTATGTATCTCACTCTTCTTCACTCTGTGCAGCCCAATTGCTTTTATTTATTAAACTAATACATTAAGAATTCTTCAAATCCCAGACACCTCTGAGTTTTCAAAGTTGTGTGTGTATTAAATATTAATTATCACTTGCTTATACGGTGAAGGAAAACATCGTGGGGAAACCTGCATATCTGAGAAATCTGCAAATAAAGTTCTCAAAGGTATGTGAAGTCTACCAATACGCACTTGGCCAGCGCGGTGGACTATGACCTAATTCTTCTCATTCTGAGAGGAGACCCGCGCTCAGCGGTGGGACAGTAAAAACATGAAACGCTTTCTTCACACTAGAATTTCCTGTATCGTGGATGCTATGGACACACACAAAGACAAATACACAAACACCCAGACCCAGAAACCTAAATCCATCATTTAGATTTCTGTCTGCCGGGGATCGAACCCGGGACCCTCTGCGTGTCGGACCAGTATGGTGACAGTTCCGCCATGCGGGTCGTCAAAAGTAATGGGTCGATGGCGATGATGATATATATTTTTTTTCAAAGAACTAACCCCCTTCTCCCCCCTTTTCAGGTCACAATAGACGGTTACGACGACAAACAGCACGTGCTGCTGGAGAAGATAGTGGACAGCATAGTGCACTTCAAGACTGATCCGCAGCGCTTCGAGATCATGAAGGAGAGCCACGTGAGGGCCATCAGGAACTTCGAGGCGGAGCAGCCGTATCAGGTGAGGGGGGGTGAGGGGAGAGGGGAGGGGGGAGCAACACGTGCTGCTGGAGAAGTTAGTGGACAGCATAGTGCAGTAGAGGGGGGAGTGGGGAGAGGGGGGAAATGTTAGTGAGGGAGGGGGGAGCAACACGTGCTGCTGGAGAAGTTAGTGGACAGCATAGTGCAGTAGAGGGGGGAGTGGGGAGAGGGGGGGGAAATGTTAGTGAGGGAGGGGGGATCAACACGTGCTGCTGGAGAAGATAGTGGACAGCAAAGTGTAGTAGAGGGGGGGAGTGGGGAGGGGAGAGGGGGGAGATGTTAGTGAGGAGGGACAAGCGAAAAGGGTAATAGGGACGTCGAGGCTGGTAAGCGGTGGCAGGTGAGGGGGTAAGATGGGTAGGAGACGAATAGAAAGGGCCTTCGGAACCGACAGTGTCACGCTTGGGGGATATAAATTGGGGAGCGGGTAGTACCTTCTGTGTTGGGTAAATGGGGGAACGTTCTTATGTAGTGGGAGAGGGGGGTAATAATTGGTAATTATAAAATGCAAAATGGAGAGAGAAATACTATATGTTGGTATTCTAAAGATAATTGAACTAATACTGCTTAACAGCAATAGAAGTAGAATAAGTGGAAATAAATTATTGATAAGAAAATTGTTGTTATTATTTACGAAAATAAACTAAATAAATTATGGTTCGGAAAATCCAAATTCTATTAACGAAAGCCGGAAAAATATTTTTTTTAATAAATCCGGACATTTACCTATTCATGTGGATTAATTTTAGGTTTTACCGGAACATCATAGAATCTACCGTAATTCAGACTTGTACGGTAACACATAAATATGTGTTACTCTCTATTAAATTAATAAATCTATTGACCCGCGTGGCGGAGCGGTCAATAGATACACTATACCGGTCTGACGCGCAGAGGGTCCCGGGTTCGATCCCCGGCCAGACAGATATCTAAATGATGAATTTCAGTTTCTGGGTCTGGGTATTTGTGTATTTGTCTCTGTATGTGTCCATAGCGCCCACGATACAGGGAATCATTTTTTTTATCATTTCAGCATGCAGTCTACCATCAGGCGTTGTGTCTCTCCGACTTGGTGTGGACTAGATGTCAGCTGTTGGATGCTGCGAAGGGTATGATCCATTGCACTACAACCCTTAAATCCCTGCTAGGCAAGTCTTACGAAGGTAGAACCCTTTGTGGTTCGACTCCGTCAGCACCACCGTCACGCCTGTTTCTGTTATAACAGCAGTATAGCGCTGCTATGTGAGTTTGAAGTGTGGTAAGAGACATACTTTCCGAGGCGTTCCAGCTTAATCCTCGGGGGTAGCGGCGCATCTGTGGTCGGCCTCAGGTAGGAATATCTAATCCTATCTGGGCTTGATTGCATATGTCCATGGGCAGTAGTAACCACTTACCATCAGGTTGATTGCATGCTCGTCTGCTACTCCTATATTACATAATAGTTTATGCCCGCGGCTTAGCCCGCGTTTAAAAAATAATAATATAACATACTAACATACATAAAACTGAAAATTCGTACCTTCAACTTTGCTAAAGATCATCACTTGATCAAATGCATAGTTTACAATTCAATCCTTACTATCGATTAAAACAATCGATTTTTTGGGTCCAAAAGATCGATTCTTCGATTAATCGATCTTAGATCGCCATCCCTATTTCCCGTGGGATTTCCGGGATAAAAACTATCCTATGTCCTTTCTCGGGTCTCCGACTATCTTTGTACAAAATTTCATTAAAATCGGTTCAGTGGTTTGGGCGTGAAGAAGAGACAACCAGACAGACAGACAGACAGACAGACAGAGTTACTTTCTGATTTATAATATTAGTAAGGAGTAAGGATAAAAAAAAAACGTCTGTCACGAAACGCTCTCTGTCTGTGTATGGGGCCGTAACCCTTATTATTCTTACAGAGATAACAGCGGAACAGCTGGACGACTTCGCGGCTCGCATGATGCGTCGAGTTCACGTCGAGGCGCTGATGTTCGGGAACCTCACCCGCCAGAGGGCGCTGCAGATCGCCGACACAATCGAGAGCAAGTTAGTATTTAAGTATTTAGTATGTGAGGTTCTTTAGCGGCGTTGTTATCGAGAGCAAGTTAGTGTTTAAGTATTTAGTATGTGAGGTTCTTTAGCGGCGTTGTTATCGAGAGCAAGTTAGTGTTTAAGTATTTAGTATGTGAGGTTCTTTAGCGGCGTTGTTATCGAGAGCGAGTTAGTGTTTAAGTATTTAGTATGTGAGGTTCTTCTTTAGCGGCGTTGTTATCGAGAGCAAGTTAGTGTTTAAGTATTTAGTATGTGAGGTTCTTCTTTAGCGGCGTTGTTATCGAGAGCAAGTAAGTATTGACGAGCCGCGTGGCGAGGCGGTCACCATACCGGTCTGACGCGCAAAGGGTCCCGGTGTCGATCCCCGGCCAGACAGATATCTAAATGAATGAATTTAGATTTCTGTGTCTGGGTCTATGTGTTTGTGTATTTATGTATGTGTGTCCATGGCACCCACGTAGTAGTGTGGGGTTGTGATTGTAGAAAGCGTTTATTTTATTTTTTATTTATTTTTAAGGTTCTTCTTTGGCGTCGTTGTGCACTTTTTGTGATGGGTAAAAAAAATGTTAAACTCGTCAGGACACGTGGCCTGATCGAAAATTAGCAAGACGAAGCAAACTGCAAAAGTCAAGATGTCGGGTGTCAGTATAGAAAAATATGTCAATGGGTGTCGGTTTCATTTTTTATTTATTATATTTTTTTATTAAGTTTAGGTTACGAAAGTTTTCACTTCTGCCGCAATCCTGGAGTGCAATCCGTTGATTTTTTTTATATAATATAGGCGTAGCAGACGAGCATGCTCCACCTGATGGTAAGTTACTGCCGCCAATAGTAAACTTGTAATCAACCCCAGATAGGATTAGATGTTCCTACCTGAACTTGACCACAGATGCGCCGCTACCCCTGAAGACTAAGCTGGAACTCCTCGAAAAAGTATATATCCCTTATCACACTTCAAACCGGAACACAGCATCGCTTAACATTGCTTATAAAAAAATTATAATAATAAATGTAGAAATTGACAAAAATCGATCTTCGGTTAGCAAGACATTGGATAGATCGATTATTAATAACGGGAATATAAAGATAATGTTCTTCCTCCACAGATTACCGAAAGATGCAACACCGCTGCTGGCACAACAACTCATGTTATACAGGGAAGTGGAGTTAGAAAAAGGTAATATATTTATAAGTTACTAGCTGACCCGGCAAACGTTGTGTTGCCATATAAATAAAAAAATGTTAAGGGTGAACATCCCTTATCACTTAGGGGTATGAGAAATAGATAGTAGCCGATTCTCAGACCTACTGAATATGCATATAAAATTTGGTGAAAATCGGTAAAGCCGTTTCGGAGGAGTACCGTAACTAACATTGTGACACGAGAATTTTATGTATAAGATATATTTCTTTTTATAATATAGGAGTAGCAGACGAGCATGCTCCAATTGATGGTAAGCCAGTGTCGTATGGACATCTGTAATCAACCCCAGATAGGGTTAGTTTCCTGCCAGAGTTCGGTCACAAGCGCCGCTACCTGAGGACTAAGCTGGAACGCCTCGGAAAAGTATATCTGCCTTACCACATAAATTTATATTTATGTTTAACTGACTTCTAAAAATAAGGTTATGTATTTGACCGCTATGCATGTATGTATGCATGTGTGTATGTAAGTTTGTATGCCCGTGATTTTTTCGAAAAGTATTGAACTAATTTGGATGGTTTGGAATTTTTTTATATTTACATATACTTATTTATTCCCACTGCTGGGCACGGGTCTCCTCTCATAATGAGAAGGATTAGGCCATAGTCCACCGCGCTGGCCAAGTGCGTATTGGTACACTTCACAATATACCTTTGAGTTTTTTTTATAAATCTCTCAGGTAACTTGTATAGCATGTAAAATAAATGGTTTCTTTCTTTCTTTCTTTCTAGGTATGCAGGTTTCCTCACGATGTTTTCCTTCACCGTTTAGCAAGTGATAATTCATTTCTAATACGCACATAACTTTGAAAAATCAGAGGTGCGTGCCTGAGATTTGAACCTTGGACCCCTTGATCAAGAAACCGAGTTTCTTAACCACTAGGCTATCACTGTTTCATTTATTAATTAACAGCAAATGTCCGCGACTTGATACGCTTAAATTATAAAATAATATAGTAATACAAACTTTTGAGACCCTTTTAGGAACATTAGGGGTTAATTTTCAGAATACTGCGAAAAGGGTTCAGTTATATCTATCCAGCAAGCCAAGTATAAATTTCATGGTGTTTGCTTTAAAATTGTCAGACTTTTAAATACATTTTCTACCCCTATTTTACCTTCTTAAGGGCTGAATTTCCAATAACGACAAAATTAAAAGTTTCATTATTCTTTCATTATTTGTATTTAGAAGGCCAAAAACAAAATTTCATAGCATCTATTGACGGATTTTCAAACAAACTTTCAACCACCATTTTACCCCCTTAGGGACGGAATTTCAAAATTTCCTTTCTTAGTGCTCATCATCGTTTAATTCAGAACCTACGCGCAACATTTCAGGAATCTAGATTTAGCGGTTTCACCTATGCGTTGATTGCTGGCACAGACAGTATCCATACAATTTTATATACAGGGTGAATTTTTCAAATAGGCCTTCAGGGCCAAATACAAAACTGTAAGGATTAGCGAAAAATGCTGAAAATAGTTATGAGGCCGATTTTGATAAAAACTAAAACTGAATCATTCATCATCACATGGGCCGTTATCCATGAGGACCAAACTAGAACGCGTCGGAAAAGTATGTCTCCATTACCACACTTAAAATCGGGGCTCAGCAGTGCTTAACACTGCTGTTACAGCAGAAATAGGTGTGGCGGAGGCGGCACCACTGTAAAGTCCGCTCCACATTCTCGCGAGAATCTCGCAAGAACGCGAGAAAAGCACGAGAAACGAGAATGTGGAGCGGGCTTTACACTTGTTTCTGTTATAATAGCAATGTTAAGCGCTGCTGTGTTCTCCTTTGAAGGGTGTGGTATGGGATGTACCATCTTGGGCGCATACTAACGTGCAGTGTGCGTTCCCACAGGCGCATGGTACGTCCGCGAGACCGAGAACAGCGTACACAAGTCGTCATGCGCGTCGCTGTACTACGCGTGCGGCGTGCGCGCCGCGCGGAGCAACGTCACGCTGGAGCTGCTCGCGCACGCGCTCAGCGAGCCCTGCTTCCACGTGCTCAGGACCAAGGTGACGCACTGACACACACACACACACACACACACACACACTGCGCGCCGCGCGGAGCAACGTCACGCTGGAGCTGCTCGCGCACGCGCTCAGCGAGCCCTGCTTCCACGTGCTCAGGACCAAGGTGACGCACTGACACACACACACACACACACACACACACACACTGCGCGCCGCGCGGAGCAACGTCACGCTGGAGCTGCTCGCGCACGCGCTCAGCGAGCCCTGCTTCCACGTGCTCAGGACCAAGGTGACGCACTGACACACACACACACACACACACACACACACACACACACTGCGCGCCGCGCGGAGCAACGTCACGCTGGAGCTGCTCGCGCACGCGCTCAGCGAGCCCTGCTTCCACGTGCTCAGGACCAAGGTGACGCACTGACACACACACACACACACACACACACACACACTGCGCGCCGCGCGGAGCAACGTCACGCTGGAGCTGCTCGCGCACGCGCTCAGCGAGCCCTGCTTCCACGTGCTCAGGACCAAGGTGACGCACTGACACACACACACACACACACACACACACACACACACACTGCGCGCCGCGCGGAGCAACGTCACGCTGGAGCTGCTCGCGCACGCGCTCAGCGAGCCCTGCTTCCACGTGCTCAGGACCAAGGTGACGCACTGACACACACACACACACAACACACACACACACACACACTGCGCGCCGCGCGGAGCAACGTCACGCTGGAGCTGCTCGCGCACGCGCTCAGCGAGCCCTGCTTCCACGTGCTCAGGACCAAGGTGACGCACTGACACACACACACACACACACACACACACACACTGCGCGCCGCGCGGAGCAACGTCACGCTGGAGCTGCTCGCGCACGCGCTCAGCGAGCCCTGCTTCCACGTGCTCAGGACCAAGGTGACGCACTGACACACACACACACACACACACACACACACACTGCGCGCCGCGCGGAGCAACGTCACGCTGGAGCTGCTCGCGCACGCGCTCAGCGAGCCCTGCTTCCACGTGCTCAGGACCAAGGTGACGCACTGACACACACACACACACACACACACACACACACACTGCGCGCCGCGCGGAGCAACGTCACGCTGGAGCTGCTCGCGCACGCGCTCAGCGAGCCCTGCTTCCACGTGCTCAGGACCAAGGTGACGCACTGACACACACACACACACACACACACACACACACTGCGCGCCGCGCGGAGCAACGTCACGCTGGAGCTGCTCGCGCACGCGCTCAGCGAGCCCTGCTTCCACGTGCTCAGGACCAAGGTGACGCACTGACACACACACACACACACACACACACACACACTGCGCGCCGCGCGGAGCAACGTCACGCTGGAGCTGCTCGCGCACGCGCTCAGCGAGCCCTGCTTCCACGTGCTCAGGACCAAGGTGACGCACTGACACACACACACACACACACACACACACACTGGCGCGCCGCGCGGAGCAACGTCACGCTGGAGCTGCTCGCGCACGCGCTCAGCGAGCCCTGCTTCCACGTGCTCAGGACCAAGGTGACGCACTGACACACACACACACACACACACACACACACACTGCGCGCCGCGCGGAGCAACGTCACGCTGGAGCTGCTCGCGCACGCGCTCAGCGAGCCCTGCTTCCACGTGCTCAGGACCAAGGTGACGCACTGACACACACACACCACACACACACACACACACACTGCGCGCCGCGCGGAGCAACGTCACGCTGGAGCTGCTCGCGCACGCGCTCAGCGAGCCCTGCTTCCACGTGCTCAGGACCAAGGTGACGCACTGACACACACACACACACACACACACACACACACACACACTGCGCGCCGCGCGGAGCAACGTCACGCTGGAGCTGCTCGCGCACGCGCTCAGCGAGCCCTGCTTCCACGTGCTCAGGACCAAGGTGACGCACTGACACACACACACACACACACACACACACACTGCGCGCCGCGCGGAGCAACGTCACGCTGGAGCTGCTCGCGCACGCGCTCAGCGAGCCCTGCTTCCACGTGCTCAGGACCAAGGTGACGCACTGACACACACACACACACACACACACACACACACACACTGCGCGCCGCGCGGAGCAACGTCACGCTGGAGCTGCTCGCGCACGCGCTCAGCGAGCCCTGCTTCCACGTGCTCAGGACCAAGGTGACGCACTGACACACACACACACACACCACACACACACACACTGCGCGCCGCGCGGAGCAACGTCACGCTGGAGCTGCTCGCGCACGCGCTCAGCGAGCCCTGCTTCCACGTGCTCAGGACCAAGGTGACGCACTGACACACACACACACACACACACACACACACACTGCGCGCCGCGCGGAGCAACGTCACGCTGGAGCTGCTCGCGCACGCGCTCAGCGAGCCCTGCTTCCACGTGCTCAGGACCAAGGTGACGCACTGACACACACACACACACACACACACACACACACTGCGCGCCGCGCGGAGCAACGTCACGCTGGAGCTGCTCGCGCACGCGCTCAGCGAGCCCTGCTTCCACGTGCTCAGGACCAAGGTGACGCACTGACACACACACACACACACACACACACACACACACACACACTGCGCGCCGCGCGGAGCAACGTCACGCTGGAGCTGCTCGCGCACGCGCTCAGCGAGCCCTGCTTCCACGTGCTCAGGACCAAGGTGACGCACTGACACACACACACACACACACACACACACACACACTGCGCGCCGCGCGGAGCAACGTCACGCTGGAGCTGCTCGCGCACGCGCTCAGCGAGCCCTGCTTCCACGTGCTCAGGACCAAGGTGACGCACTGACACACACACACACACACACACACACACACACACACACACACTGCGCGCCGCGCGGAGCAACGTCACGCTGGAGCTGCTCGCGCACGCGCTCAGCGAGCCCTGCTTCCACGTGCTCAGGACCAAGGTGACGCACTGACACACACACACACACACACACACACACACACACACACACACACTGCGCGCCGCGCGGAGCAACGTCACGCTGGAGCTGCTCGCGCACGCGCTCAGCGAGCCCTGCTTCCACGTGCTCAGGACCAAGGTGACGCACTGACACACACACACACACACACACACACACACACACACACTGCGCGCCGCGCGGAGCAACGTCACGCTGGAGCTGCTCGCGCACGCGCTCAGCGAGCCCTGCTTCCACGTGCTCAGGACCAAGGTGACGCACTGACACACACACACACACACACACACACACACACTGCGCGCCGCGCGGAGCAACGTCACGCTGGAGCTGCTCGCGCACGCGCTCAGCGAGCCCTGCTTCCACGTGCTCAGGACCAAGGTGACGCACTGACACACACACACACACACACACACACACACTGCGCGCCGCGCGGAGCAACGTCACGCTGGAGCTGCTCGCGCACGCGCTCAGCGAGCCCTGCTTCCACGTGCTCAGGACCAAGGTGACGCACTGACACACACACACACACACACACACACACACACTGCGCGCCGCGCGGAGCAACGTCACGCTGGAGCTGCTCGCGCACGCGCTCAGCGAGCCCTGCTTCCACGTGCTCAGGACCAAGGTGACGCACTGACACACACACACACACACACACACACACACTGCGCGCCGCGCGGAGCAACGTCACGCTGGAGCTGCTCGCGCACGCGCTCAGCGAGCCCTGCTTCCACGTGCTCAGGACCAAGGTGACGCACTGACACACACACACACACACACACACACACACTGCGCGCCGCGCGGAGCAACGTCACGCTGGAGCTGCTCGCGCACGCGCTCAGCGAGCCCTGCTTCCACGTGCTCAGGACCAAGGTGACGCACTGACACACACACACACACACACACACACACACTGCGCGCCGCGCGGAGCAACGTCACGCTGGAGCTGCTCGCGCACGCGCTCAGCGAGCCCTGCTTCCACGTGCTCAGGACCAAGGTGACGCACTGACACACACACACACACACACACACACACACACACACACACTGCGCGCCGCGCGGAGCAACGTCACGCTGGAGCTGCTCGCGCACGCGCTCAGCGAGCCCTGCTTCCACGTGCTCAGGACCAAGGTGACGCACTGACACACACACACACACACACACACACACACACTGCGCGCCGCGCGGAGCAACGTCACGCTGGAGCTGCTCGCGCACGCGCTCAGCGAGCCCTGCTTCCACGTGCTCTTCTCACGTGATAAAACTTACCGGTTTCGAGAAAAGTACTACAAAAACAAAAAGCCTAAAATTTTGACGTTTGATCCCGAATAAGTGCCGACGCACACATCAGATCGATGGGGACTATTGACACTTTACTTGTAATGGTAAACCCAAGGTCTCTACGAAAATTTAGCTTTCCCGGAATTTTTGCTATTTCAATTGTCTAAATTGAACGGACTATTACGTTTGTGTTTTACTCCTCCTTTCACCTATTATCTCCAGTCTTTACCATTTCATGATTCCTTCAGCTAACGTATACAACCCCTTGTGTCAGTTCGTCTGCATCACATTTGCTTTCAACCGTTACAGGAGCAGCTCGGCTACATTGTGTTCTCTGGCGTGCGGCGCTCCAACGGCGTTCAGGGGCTCCGCGTGATCGTACAGAGTGACCGGCACCCCGCCTTCCTCGAGCGACGGATCGACGCGTTCTTGCAGGGCGCTCGGGTAGGTAGGGGGTCGGGGGGACAGGGGATCCAGGGGGTCGGGGGAGAGGGAGTGGGGTATTGGGAGACGGAGTTGGGCGTATTGGGGTGGGGGCAGGGAGGTTGGGGGGACAGGGAGTCCGAGGTACGGGGGGTCGGGGAGATAGGGGGACACGCAGGGGAACTGATACGAGGAGGGGGTAGTTAGGTAGGGGGAAACATAGGGGTGGGAGCCTAGGTATTGGGATCAATTGACATAATATCTATGGGGCAGGGGTCTGGGGATACAGGGGGTAGGGGGGACAGGGAGTCTGACACGAGGAGGGGGTAGATAGGTAGAGAGAAACATAGGGGTGGGAGCCTAGGTACTGTGATTAATTGACATGTCATCGATAAATGTCTTAGTTAAGATGTAGTAAAAAGACATTGCAAAAATTAGATGACATTTTCTAACTTAACAAGACTGAATATTGTAAAAATATAAAAAAAATATGTGTGGCACTCGGAGACTGCCGCGGTAAAGCTATTATATAGCATTTTTATCAACTTATGCAATTACAAATATATATTTATTTTATTTATGCAGTATGCAAAAAGTCACTAACCCGTCAACTGGCGTGTGCGCCCCGGGGCGCACAGATCGCTACTAAAAAGTATCACCGCTGTGCCGGTCGGAGTGGGGGGTGTTAGGTTTTTTCTTTACGGAATTTCTGGATTCGGTCTCCACGCTCAAGGCCCGCGATAGAAGCTATGCAATTGCTTAATAAAAATAGAATAATTGTAAATATATAATTATATCATAAGTATTCAAAAATGACGTAAATTATTAATAACTAGCAATTTTGTGAACTATACATGAATCAGTGTGATATGACTGTAACACATATTATGTGTTACATAAATGATTTTCGACGACTACGACCCTCGTGGCGGAGCGGTCACCAAACCGATCTGACGCGCAAAGGGTCCCGGGTTCGATCCCCGGCCGGACAGATATCTAAATGATGTAGTTAGGTTTCTGTTTCTGAGTGTTTGTGTATTTGTATGTGTGTGTCCATGGGACCCATGGTACAGGGAATCCTGGTGTGGTGCTGTAAATGTAGAAAGATCTTTTTTTTGTATTTTATAACAGGAGTACTTGGAGAATATGACAGAGGAGGAGTTCGCTAAGCATCGGTCGGCATTAGCTGCCCAGAGGTTGGAGAGGCCTAAGAGGATGTCCAGCAAGGCCTCCCAACTCTGGAGTGAGATCACAGCACAGGTGGGTACCAATTCATCATCATCAACTTCTGTCCCACTGCTGGGCACGGGTCTCAGAATGAGGATTAGGTCATAGTCCACCGCGCTGGACAAGTGCGTATTGGTAGACTTCACATACCTTTGAGAAGTTTTTTTTTAAGATCTCAGGTATGCGTTTCCTCACGATGTTTTCCTTCACCGTTTAAGCAAGTGATAATTAATTTGTAAAACGCACATAACTTTGAAAAATCAGAGGTGGTCTGGCATTTGAACCTCGGACCCCTAAGTGATAAGGGTTGTCCACCCTTAACACTTTTTTATTTATATGGCAACATAACGTTTGCCGGGTCAGCTAGTTGTCCATATAATTTTAGTTTTTCAATGTACAATATTTATATTAGCTATGTTATATATTTCAGGTGTACAATTTTGATCGGCCGCGAGTGGAAGTGGAACAACTGAACACGGTCACTAAGGAGGAACTCATTCAGTTCTATATGGTATATTACCCTTTTATCTTAGCTATTATACTCCGCGCCAAACTGCTGGTCCGCTCTTAAGTTGTTGCGAGCAGGTGTGATCAATTTGCTATGGTGATGCGATTCATTTCTATATTCAGAGCGGACTAGTAGTTTTACGCGGACTATACTATAGTCCGATTCGTAATTAGGTGTCCAAAATGTAAACAAAGGTGTTGACCTATCAAAAAAATACGTTTCAAATTGTTTTTTCTTACTTTTGACGATATTAAAGTAATACAATGATATTAAATTAATAATCTAAATAAATTAAGATCAATTCACATTTTCCAATATTTATTTTCTCTCAATTTCGATCCAAACAGTAATAATAATAGTTTGGCAAAGGGAGATCTCCCGCCGAGCTAGGTGATCATGCCCGGGGAGCGGCCGTGCTCCGACAGTCTCAGTTCGGAACTTGTATATATACCAGATTCTTAGAAAACTTCGATAGCGTGATTCAGCAGCGCCATCTCTTGACGAGTAGCGGGAAGTCGCAATAGAAAACAAGGTTTATGGTAGAAAATTAAAATGTGATTAATGGTAACACAATCGGGATTCAAAACATTTTTTGTGCCGCCATTTTTAAGTTTCGTAGCTGATGTTATTCATTTTCGTGATCGTGATTGAACTTGAATGTTTTCTCGTTTACATAGCGCGTTTGTTAAATTGTGTGTAGTTGTTAAGTCTTTTTTTTGTAGAATTTGTGAAAGTTTTTGTTTCTTGTTAAATTAATAAGGTTATCAATACCTGTAATCGCATTTTGACAATGACATTTTGTGTTTACATTTTGCACACCTAATTATGAATCAGACTATAGTTTACAAAACATAGTAGGGATGACGATTCTTTCCGAAAAAGATCGATTCTCGAATCGATTCGAATCGAAGTGTGTTAAATCATAGATATAGATAGATTCATAATAAATCGAGGCCTAAATAATCGATTCTCGAAAAACCGATCTTCCTATTCAGGGGCGAAACTAGCGTAAAGAAAAAATGTCGTTAGGACCAAGCAATTACTGAATTTTTTTTAACATTTTTGTCAATGTTCAATACATTCAAATCAAAATTCTATTTTTTTCGAAAATTTTCAAAAAAAGATTTCGAAAAAAATCCAATTTTGATTTTCTAGGATGAAATATCAATTTTTACATCCATAGGGTTATAATGGTATAATCATCATCAACCCATCACTGTCCCACTGCTGAGCACGTGTCTCAGAATGAGGATTAGGCCATAGTCCACCGCGCTGGACAAGTGCGTATTGGTAGACTTCACATACCTTTGAGAACTTTTTTTTTTAATTTCTCTAGTATGCAGGTTTCCTCACGATGTTTTCCTTCACCGTTTAAGCAAGTGATAATTAACTTGTAATACGCACATAGCTTTAAAAATCCAAGGTGCCTGGGATTTGAACCTCGGACCCCTCGATCCGAGGCCGAGTTTCTTAACCAATAGGCTATCAAAATAGACTTGTAAATAATGTCTCCATCCATATTCTATGGGTAGTATTTAAACGAGTGACTGCAAATAAAAGTTTTGTATGACAAAAATAATGAATTGTGGGCATAGTATTACTAAGTGAGCGACTGGCTGCGAGTGACGAGAAATCAACAGATCAGCAACTTACAAACATTAATGTGAGTTACTTAAAATACGAAATGAGAAGCTCCATTATATTTGAGCGACCTAATATTCGTTATTTTAAATGAAGTGTTTCGAAGACAAAAACCACTTTGAAAAATACTATAATAAGTAGGATATTGTGTGCTCATGTCATTGATCATGAATAAAGGTAAGGTTTGAATTCATACAGATTGGGCCCACCCGCTCGCTTAGTTTTATATTGTCTTATATGTTCCAACCAAGGGAGACAGACTTTTCCGAGGCGTTCCAGCTTAGTCCTCAGGGGTAGCGGCGCATCTGTGGCCGACCTCAGGTAGGAATATCTAATCCTATCTGGGGTTGATTACAGATGTCCATGGGCGGCAGTAGCCACTTACCATCAGGTGGACTGCATGCTCGTCTTCTACTCCTATATTATATAAAAAAAAAAAATAAAAAAAACCTAACCTAACCAATTCAATTAGAAAAACCTAATGTATCTTAATACTAAAGTTGCCTCTCTATATTTCCAGTCGCTCACATAGTAATGTAGTCGCACAAGTTCTTAAAACAGTATGTCATTATCAGTCGCTAGGTTTTTTTTTATTCGATTGTTTTCATAGATTAGTAAAGATACTTCGCCGCCTTGAAATTGAATGAAGCCGCAAATGGCTTATTATAGTAAGTTCTTTTTTTGAATTCTTGACAAATAAAAACATTTTTAGAGAAAATTTACGAATAAATAACTGATACTGCGTAATTTAAGTAATAAATAAATAATTATTTCAAATATTTTAGGGACATATTAGCACGGAGACGTGGCAAAACTTTTTTACGCAATTATTTCAATTCTCATAACTGGGTACATTTTCTTGTTAGGAGTGAGTAATCTTTACTAATCTATGATCGTTTTATAATTTCCAATATTCTATTGTCACCAGAAACACATAAGCGCGGATTCGTCAGAACGTCAAAAGTTATCAGTACACGTTCTGTCGACGGCTGAGGGCGGTGCCGGGAGTCGAGAACAAGATGAAGATGAAACTGATACTACTGGCAAACAGGCTGAGGTATGGAGTATTTTTTTAAAGGTAGAACCCTCTGTGGTTCGACTCTGGCACCACCGTCACACCTGTTTCTGTTATAACAGCAGTGTAGCGCTGCTGTGTGGGTTTGAAGTGTGGTAAGAGACATACTTAGAGGCGTTCCAGCTTAGTCCTCAGGGGTAGCGGCGCATCTGTGGCCGACCTCAGGTAGGAATGTCTAATCCTATCTGGGATTGATTACAGATGTCCATGGGCGGCAGTAGCCACTTATCATCTGGTGGACTGCATGCTCGTCTGCTCTACTTCTATTTTATAAAAAAACATACTTTTCCGATGCGTTCTCAGGTAGGAATCTAATCTTATCTGGGGTTATGAACTGTAATCAACCACAGATAAGATTAGAGTCCTACCTGAGATCGGCCACAAGCGTTGCTACTTCAAACCAGAACACAGTAGCGCTTAACACTACTGTTATAAAAACAGATGTGACAGTGGTGCCGGAATCGAACCCCAAAATACTCAAATACTATATAATATGTATATCGCTTATTGTTTTTTTAAATTCAAGTATAAGTGTGCAATAAAGAATTATCTATTTTTTCTATCTATGTACCTATCTTTCTTTCTATCTATCTATCTATCTTCCTTTCTTTCTATCTATCTTTCTATCTATCTATCTATCTTCCTTTCTTTCTATCTATCTATCTTTCTATCTATCTATCTATCTTTCTTTCTTTCTGTCTATCTATCTATCTATCTATTTATCTCTCGCTCAACTATAAATAACCTTGATAAATGTTTAATTTATATAATTTCTTTTCAGCCAATCAAGATAACAGACTTGGTGGAGTTTAAGTGTCGTCGTCGACTCTATCCGCACCCTATACCCTTCACGAATATACCTAGGAAGGGCGCTCAGTGCAAGCTGTAGGACCTCACCACACCATCAACCCATCACTGTCCCACTGGGCACGGGTCTCAGAATGAGGATTAGGATAGTCCACCGCGCTGGACAAGTGCGTATTGGTAGACTTCACATACCTTTGAGAACTTTTTTAAGATCTCTCAGGTATGTAGGTTTCCTATGTTTTTCTTCACCGTTTAAGCAAATGATAATTAATTTGTAATACGCTAATAACTTTGATAAATCAGACGTGTGTGTTGGGATTTGAACCCCGGAGCCCTCGATCGAGAGGCCGAGTTTCTTAACCAATAGGCTATCACTGCCTCAAACTAAACCTAGGAGGGTTTTGTGAAACTTAAGGGGCTAAGAATGGGCTGGGCTACTATCGTCTGAACGATAGTTATAGCCCACTATATATTGCAGTGATAGCCTAGTGGTTAAGAAACTCGGCCTCTCGATCGAGGGGTCCGAGGTTCAAATCCTAGGCACGCACCTCTGATTTTTCAAAGTTATGTGCGTATTAGAAATTAATTATCACTTGCTTAAACGGTGAAGGAAAACATCGTGAGGAAAGGCTTACCTGAGAGATTTATTAATAAAACTCAAAGGTATGTGAAGTCTACCAATACGCACTTGTCCAGCGCGGTGGACTATGACCTAATCCTCATTCTGAGACCCGTGCCCAGTAGGACAGTGATGGGTTGATGATGATGGTATAGGGTGAATTTTTCAAATGGGCCTTCAGTGGCCTGTTTTCTTTGACAGCTTAAACAAGTGACAATTAATTGAAGTATGTAGTAATAATTATAGAAACGAAAAACCGACTGTTTAAGTATATCCTATGTGACTCCCACTGTTTAGTCGAATCCAACGACACCTCATATGTTAATCCGTCAAGCCGTAAGCTGCAGCGTGACAAAGAATGAGACACATACATTCATTCAAAAACTTTACCCTCCGCATTCAGTTAAAAATCTCCCCGTATATTATATACTAATATCTACTTTGGTTGTGCTGTAGGGTGTGACAAATAATGAGACAGACATACATACATACACTCAAAACATTACCCTCCGCACTTAGTTAAAATCTCCCCGTATATTATATACTAATATCTTATGTGGTTGTGCTGTAGGGTGTGACAAATAATGAGACAGACATACATACATACACGCAAAACATTACCCTCCGCATTCAGTTAAAAATCTCCCCGTATATTACATACTAGTGTCTACTTTGGTTGTGCTGCAGCGTGACAAAGAATGAGACATACATACACTCTAAACATTACCCTCCGCATTCTGTTAAAAATCTCCCCGTATATTATAGACTAATAACATATTTGGTTCTGCTGCAGCGTGACAAAGAATGAGACATACATACATATACTCAAAACATTACCCTCCGCATTCAGTTAAAATCACCCTGTATATTATATACTAATATCTACTTTGGTTGTGCTGTAGAGCGTGATGAAGAACTAGTCATACATACATACACTCTAAACATTACCCTCCGCATTATGTGAAAAATCTCCCTGTATACTATATACTTATATCTAATGTGGTTGTGCTGTAGGGGGTGACAAAGAATATGACATACAAACATACACTCAAAACATTACCCTCCGCATTCAGTTAAAAATCTCCCCGTATATTATATACTAATATCTACTTTGGTTGTGCTGTAGAGCGTGATGAAGAATGAGACATACATACATACACTCAAAACATTACCCTCCGCATTCAGTTAAAAATCTCCCCGTATAGTATATACTAATATCTACTTTGGTTGTGCTGTAGAGCGTGATGAAGAATGAGACATACATACATATGCGAGAAACATTACCTTCCACAGTCGGGTAAAATCTAGATATAACGTCCAACTGTCATTAGGTGAATGGTAGAATGTAAAAATTAATAGAATATCTAGATACAGGGGTTGACATTAATTACATGCGATTAGATTCGAACCAAATATAATTGAATCTTTAAAAAAAACTACACACACAGCCCCACACTAGTATTCCTTGTGGGTGCCATGCACACACGCACGAATACACTAACACCCAGACCCGGAAATCTACATTCATCATTATATCTGTCTTTACAATTATAATTAAACTTACAGAAAATTAAAAGAAATAAATTAAACTATAAATATAAAATAACTTATTTACAAAATTTACATATATACAAAAATGAAAAACAAAAATATAAAAACAAAAACACTACCATAAAAAATTGTCACCATCACTGTCATTGGGCAAGGTTCCCAAGACGCTGGCAGCATTTCCTCTCTGAATTGCTATGCCAATTCTTTGAGCGAAATGTATGTCAGCTCTCGGGTCCCCAGAGACGTCGACCAAACGAGTTGACAGCTGTCTGGCCAGGGATCGAACCTGAAACCCTCCGCATTTCAGACCGTCAGACCGTATCAGGGAAACTTCGCAATATAAAGTATTTTTATATTTGTGAACCTATACTTCTTTTAGCGCGTTTTGGAAAAATAATGACATTTTTTAAAAAAAATATCTTGAAAATAAATGGGGGTCGCCATACAAAAACCCGCTATTTTCGGTAACTTCGCTTCAAATCAAAACAAATCAAATCAATTTTTTAATTCAAAAATAGGTTCTTTACAGAGCACTTTTTGAATGTCAATACAACTACCACAACTTCACAAGGTGTTTCGTTATGGAGAAGAAGCGGCGAAAGAAACTCCATAACACACATCTTTAAAAAAATGTTTTTACAATGTCAAACTTAACCTAATGGTACATGTGGAGCTGGAACTTCTTTATCAATTAAACCGTAATAGGTAGACAGTTCAATTTCGAAATCAAATTTGTCAAAATTTTCCAAAATCACCTCACGTAATTAATGAAAACCCCAAATTTGTATTATGCCAGAATAGCGCACATAAGCTGTGACTAAAGTAAGTTTAAATTATTTAAGACTAGCTGACCCGGCAAACGTTGTGTTGCCATATAAATAAAAAATGTTAAGGGTGAACATCCCTTATCACTTAGGGGTATGAAAAATAGATAGTAGTCGATTCTCAGACCTACTGAATATGCGTATGAAATTTAGTGAAAGTCGGTAAAGCCGTTTCAGAGTACGGTAACTAACATTGTGACACGAGAATTTTATATATAAGATTTTTCGTAATTTTCATAAATGCCATTATGTAATAGTTATACTTATAGACTAATATAATACTTATATAAAAATGGATGGTTTGTATGTAGTGTACAATGTCATCATTATCAACCCATCACTGTCCCACTGCTGGGCACGGGTCTCGGAATGAGGATTAGGTCATAGTCCACCGCGCTGGACAAGTGCGTATTGGTACACTTCACATACCTTTGAAACCTCTTTTTTAAGATCTCAGGTATATCTTTCCTCACGATATTTTCCTTCACTTTTAGAAATTAATTTATAATACGCACACAACTTTGAAAAATCAGAAATGCGTGCCTGGGATTTGAACCTCGGACCCCTCGATTGAGAGGCCGAGTTTCTTAACCACTAGGCTGTCACTATCACTGCTTTTTTGTGTACAATATATGAAACCCGATTTATTATGGATTAGTCAAATATTCTAATAGGAATTTCGGGATAAAAGCTACTCTATGTCCCTTTCTGCACCCCTGACAACGTGTGTACATTTCATGACAATCATGTAGTTTAGACGTGACAGTGTAACACACAAACTCACATTCGTATTTATAATATTAGTTAGGATTAGGATGTCACTCCCACAATTTAGAAATCCAACGACACCTCATATGTTTAAATTCGTCTTAAAAAATATATATTTCAACTAAATTGTAAAAATAACGCATTCTACACTCACAGCCCCACACTAGGATTCCCTGTATCGTGGGTGCTATGCACACACACATAGACAAATACATAAACACCCAAACCCAGAAAGAAACCTAGATGTATCATTTAGATATCTGTCTGGCCGGGGATCGAACCCGGGACACTGCGCGTCAGACCGGTATGTGACCTACATATGTACCTACATACATACTAACTTTAATTTTTATATATTTAGATAGCAATTACAATGTTATGATGTAAGGTTTTAAAAAGACTAAAATAAAATGTACAATACATAAAAATCTGAGTTTTATTTTTAATCCTGGATTCTTAAACTAAGATTGAATGCCTTGTGTATGGAGTATATAGCAGCCTCTCATATTGGTAGAACCCTTTGTGGTTCGACTCCGGCACCACCGTCACACCTGTTTCTGTTATAACAGCAGTGTAGAGCTGCTGTGTGAGTTTGAAGTGTGGTAAGAGACATACTTGTCCGAGGCGTTCCAGTTTAGTCCTAAGGGGTAGCGGCGCTTGTAGCCTACCTAGGGTAGGAATCTATTCTTATCTAAGGTTGATTACAGATATGCATGGGCGGCAGTTATCAGACGGACAGCATGAATGTTTGCTATACTAAAATTAACAAGTAATTAATTTAAAAAATCAAAAACCCGACTGCACCAAAAAGGTTGAAGTAGAATTTCCAAAAGTGAAATAGGCATTTTATTATTTTTATCAAGAAAGCCAAATACAAAATTTCATAGTAGGTTTCTGCTTCAAAAACAAAATATGTTCAAACAATATTATACTATTTTAACCTCGTAGTGCTCATTTACGCTATATAAAGAACCTATGTGTAAAATTCCAGCACGCTTAAGTTCAGCGGTTTCCCTTTGCGTTGATCTTTGGCACAGCAACTCACTTATTTAGTCAGACAGTCATTTCGATGTGTATATACGAGCATATATGTACTAGCTGACCCGGCAAACGTTGTGTTGCCATAAAAATCCCTTATCACTTAGGGGTAAAAAAATAGATAGTGGCCGATTCTCAGATCTACTGAATACGTATATAAAATTAGGTAAAAATCGGTGAAGTCGTTTCGGAGGTGTACGGTAACTAACACGAGAATTTTATATATAAGATATATTATATAATGTATGTGTAATCTCCTCTTAATTTCCTTTATTTTGACACCCTACTCGATAGGTTTGGTTAACTTTTTTTAAAACGTGTTACTATTTCGTGTAAAAATCCACCGTTTACGGTCTATAAAATATATAACTTCATTAAATCAAAGTTTCGGTAATTATTTTACCTCGTTAGAGGTAGAATTTCATTAATTTTATCTAACAAGCCTGATACAAAATTTCAGTGTTTGCTTCAAAATTGACGATTGTTCAAATGAACTTTTAACCCTTATTTTACTCACTACAGGGTTGATTTTTCGGAGGGGGATAAATTAGTGCGTCCTTGTTCCTATCCAGAAAGCCAAATATAAAATTTTATAGTAGTTGTTTCAAAATTAAAGAATTTCAAAAAAACTGTTTTGCCCTATTTTACCCTCTTAAGGGTAGAATTTCCAAAAGGCCTTTCTTAGTCTTATTACTTATTCACGCTATATAGAGAACCTATGTGCAAAATTTCAGAACTGTAAGATCCTTGGTTTAGGCTGTACGTTGATTTCTGAAAAATGAAAAAGTCATTTAGTTAGTCAGTCAGTCAGTCACCTTGCTGTTTTATATATATACAAATATGTTTTTATAATCTCCGTTTAATTTCCTTTCATTTGATACCCTACTCGATAGGTTCGGTTAACTTTTTTTTTTAAATGTGTTACTATTTCGCGCCAAAAATCCGCCGTTTTGTTTTTTTTTTTACTAACACCTATCTAAGGACACTCGGGTCATTGAAACAAATATAATGACACCTTAACTGTTGAAATTCATCCACCCGTTTGTTAAATCGGATCAAATAAAGAAAGACAAACATACAAGATACGCGCGAAAAACATAACCCTTCCTTGGCAGTCGGGTAAAAAGATAATAATAATAATAACTTTATAACAATGCAATTGAAATTACCGTATGGACATCAGTAATCAACCTTAGATAAGTAGAGTCTTACCTGAGGTCAATCACAAGCGCTACTACCCCTGAGGACTAAATTAGAACGCTACTTATAAGAATAAATTAGATTAATGACTAAAATGTTTAAAAAAAATCATTTTAAATTACTTTTAATATATTGCCATAATAACTTTATCAAGGGGGCCCTCAAATCGATTGCTAAAAATAAGTCCTCAGAACCAAACAATCTACGAAATGTGCGCGAAATGTACGCGGAATGCGTGTGTGCGGAATGTGTGTGTATGTGAAATGTACGAAATCAGCGAAAAAAAAGTTCACCGAATCACAGATGAACAATTTTGTGACACATTTGTCATTAATTAAAAGGCTTTTATTAGCTTGGGTTGTATGTATGTATGTAGGTATGTATGTAACTAAGTAACGGAATCTTTGAACCCGATTTCTATCCACTTTGAACGTTCAGTTTAATTCAAAATTTTGAAGAATTATTAAAAACCGATGACAATACATGATTATAAAAAATTTGTACCATTGTCCTTATCAACATCCTCAGGAATAACGATTTTCGAGACGAGATTGTTCGAGCGCCTTAGAGACAGTTCATCGCAAAGTCATAGATTGCAACAATTATTGCTTTTTAGTTTTGTTATAGCGTGTGTTTTAGTTTTTTATACTATATTTATTGTTTAAAATCAAATCAACTTTTTACGCTAGGGTCCTCCATTCATTTTTTCCGCCCCGGGCCTCTGACGACCTTACGCCGCCACTGATAAGTTATCGAAACTGCATAGGGAAATAGGTTATCAACAACCAAAAATATATTAAAAAAATAAATCCGGTCTTCAAATTTATTTGCCTTTACGACAATAATAACTGTAGGTGTGTTCCACCTTGGTCCTGTAGCTCCGGGACTAGAATAGGCCTACGGTATCCCTTGCCTGTCTTAAGAGGCGAAATGGGGGCTTCGGGGCGGAGAGAGTGGGTGATCGGTCTTGCAAGCGAGCCCGGGAAGCACGGCGATATGTGTGATCGCATAGCGTCGTGAACACCAGACGGTGTGGTGAGCCCGGAACTCATCTGAGCGGAGCCCTAAGGGACAACACGTTCAGAGGATTCCGGTTGCGTTCCGTTGGAGATCCCGGAGTCCTCTTAGCAACGCCGAGGACGGCCACGGGGGGTTTTAGTGCGGTAAAAATTCCACATAACCCTGTGTCGCTCCCACGGCACCGGGTACCTTTTGAAGGTTTCCCCCTCGATAACAAAAAAAAAATGTGTGGTTCGACTCCGGCGGCACCACCGCCACACCTGTTTCTGTTATAACAGCAGTGTAGCGCTGCTGTGTTCTGATTTGAAGTGTGGTAATGGAAATAATGTGGAGGCGTTCCAGCTTAGTCCTTAGTAGCAATACACCTGTGGCCGACCAGGTAGGTCTACTCTTATCTGGTGTTGAGTACAGGTGTCCATGGTGCAACCGCGGTTTCGTACCCAAAGGATAAAAACGGAACCCTATCACTAAGCCTCTGCTGTCTGTGCGTTCGTCACATGGCTCTATCTCTTAAACCGTAATATAATAGACACTTAATTTTTTTATAGAGTATGTATAACTGTGGCCGCTATAACAGCAAAGAGGAGATTGAATTGAAATTGAAATAAATTGGGGTTATGATCGAAGAAATCGTTATTTTATTGTTTTGCCCATTTAATCTAAAACATAATGGGTAGACAGTTCAAACTTTCACATTGCATTTCTATTACTGCTATAATAATGAATATGTAGTAAAAATAAAAAAACCCGTCGGTATTCGCGTGGTGGTTTAAATGAGTCAGTGTTTAATTATTATTTGAACTTCGCTATGCGTCAAATGGTTATTGACACACTAAAATGACTTTGGCACAAATGATTATACCTAAGATTAGGTGTTTTCTTGGAAAACATTACTTGCTTATCTGTTTACTTGCCGAAATATGGTGAAATATTAATAAAGATTAGCCATATTTTTTATAAACGTAAATCACAAATTTAATATGTGTGGTACAAAGTCGTAGATCGGACATTTTTACAAAGTCGTTTTCGAATTTCAACAATTTTAGCATGTTTTTAAAAAATATTTAGGCTCCATTTGTTTTTATTTCATATTTAAAAAAATACTAAATCCTGTTAAGATTTTGCTGTCGTTCAGTAAAATATAGCCCCTGGAAATTTAAAGACGAATTATAATAAGAAATAACATTATTTAATAATAATAATTCTCCAAGTACGAGTCGAACTCGTACACAGAGTTCCGTATCACCAAAATGTTCATATTTTTTTTGCTTTTAGTATTTGTTGTTGTAGCGGTTAGCCTTATACATACTCTGTAAAAAAAGTTGAACACTTGGTTCAGGAGATAAAGCCCTGTGACAGACGGACAGACAGCGGAGTCTTAATAGGATTTCATTTTTACCCTTTGGGTACGGAACCGTAGAAATGTAATAGGGATTAAGATACTCAAGTAAATTGAATAATTCAAGTTTTATTACTATAGTTTTGAAGTATCAAACGAACCTACAGTCCATTTGCTATTAAGGTGTTATTGTGGTTCGACTCCGGTATCACCGCCACACCTATTTACCTAATAACAGCAGTGTTAGGCGCTGCTGTGTTCCGGTTTGAAGGGTGTGGTAAGGGAGACAGACTTTTCCGAGGCATTCCAGCTTAGTCCTCAGGGGTAGCGGCGCATCTGTGGCCGACCTCAGGTAGGAATATCTTATCCTATCTGGCGTTGATAACAGATGTCCATGGGCGGCAGTAGCCACTTACCATCAGGTCGACTGCATGCTCGTCTGCTACTCCTATATTATAAAAAAAGGTCATTGGGTGGGACTGTCAACAGTCCCATCATTTTAAGAGTGTGACAACGCGATGTGCAAAGATTTCCGCATTAGTGGATATAAGTGAATCGAATTGAATTGAATTGAATGGAAATTACGCAGTCATTAAGTATACCTAGCAATGAAATTATATAAAAAAATGAATGGTAAAATGGCATTTTTACTGTTTTACATTTTTTTATAATATATAAGAAATAGCAGACGAGCATGGTAAGTGGCTACTGCCGCCCATAGACATCTGTAATCCACCCCAGATAGACCCCGGATTAGACCCTGAAGTCGGCCACAGATGCGCCGCTACCCCTGAAGAGTAAGCTGGAACGCCTCAGAAAAGTATGTCTCCCTTACCACATCAACCAACTAGAACATAGCAACGTTTAACACTGCTGTTATGAGGTAGAAAATATAACTGTTACGGAAATTACGCAATGATTAAGTTAACCTACTAATGAACTTAAATAAACATTGAATAGAAAATATTCAACACTTTTTTACTGTTTTATATGAAAAGACTGAGACGCTAAAATATTTTGGATTAAAAACTGTGAGCGCTGCACGCCGCGCGTTTAAAAACCCGTTGTATGCGCGCCTGCTTATTATTGCTCATACTATCTTGCAATATAGGCGTCAGATTTACCGGACGCCCTAAAACTTTCATTAAAATCAGATATATTTGCCTGATAGAACTACTCGAACAAATCTATATATCTACCAACTTTTACCCGTGGCTTCGCTCGCAGACACATTTTATTTATCCCTCGGGAACGGCAATTTTTGCGGGATAAACGCTACCCTATGTCCTTTTCTGAACCCCTGACAACGTGTGTACATTTCATGACAATCATGTAGTTAAGACGTGAAAATGTAACAAACAAAGACACATTCGTATTTATAATATAGTATAAAATGTCATTGATAATATTAGAATGATATATACAAAATACATATTAATTGAAACATCTATTGATTTTGCAAAATAAAACAAACATCTGTCAAAGCAACTTGAATAACATTTATCGGGTTTTTCGAAGCTATTAAAAACCTCATTGAATACACTAGTTCAATAGGTTATCTTGTGAGGACAACGTAATCTATAGCAATCTATAGCATAATATTGTTATAACTTAACACTGCTTAATCAGTTATTTTAATACACTCGTTTTATAAACACGTGAAATTCGTTCACTAAAGATTAAAAATAGTTACCGCGTAAAATTGTAGAGGAAAACTCGTTACTGTCAATATGAATACACATAAAGTTTAGTGTTGTATTGTAAAGGAAATCGGTCGACTAATTAGTATTGTATGTATGTTAGGAGCAATATCTCGTGCTTACAAGTGAATATGATTCGTGTTTTCGTTTTTATGTTTATAGTCAAGTTCTCGACTGGTCAGTATGAAGGTAAGTCTCAAGGGGATGACGTAATTTAACTATTCTATACTGTGGTGTTGCTTGTGGCTTCTTATTCAGGTTTAGTATAGCCTTGAGCGTCTGCTGGTGCGGGGGAGGGTGTCGGTTTTCCCCATCCCTCAGATTTCCCTATTACATTACCTTCCGCAATCGTGTAGATTGCGGAAGGTAATGTTTATTGAGTTACTTATGTATGTTTATTTCATTCTTTGTATTGATGCAGAGCGTATCTGCATCCTAAACCTTGATTTTAACATATGCGAAATTACATTCTTCTATATTTGGTTTTTGTTTTTTTATATCTAATAATTATATTTATTTTACGAGAAGTTCTGAGAAAAACTATTTATTTTTTGTATATTTTCGAACTCCTATCTCATAGATTTCTTATGAGTTAGGAGTTCGACAATATACATATAGTTGGAATATATATATATAGTTATGCCCATTCATTAGGGGGTCATTAGGGGTTCAACCGACCTCATAAATTAACCCTTTAAAAACAAATATAATATCTGATTAAATTAATTTATATTAAAAATGAACTTATACGAAAACTTATTAAAATATTCCTTTGTTATAGTCTGTGCCAAACTGCTAGTCCGCTCTGAAGTTGTTAGCGAGCAGGTAATCATACAATTGCTATGGCGACGCGATTCATTTCTATATTCAGAGCAGACTAGTAGTTTTACGCGGACTATACCTCTGGATTAGTTCAGAAACGGAAACCTTGCGTCTTTGGGGTTTTACAAGAACCATTTAAATTACTCATCTAAGTAGGAAAACGTGCAATATTTGCTTACGTCCAACATAGATTAGTATGACGTCAAGTTTTAAGCGATGCATTGTCTGTTTGTTGATCCTGATACGAGCTGTGCCCGCGGCTTCGTTCGCGTTCAGTACCCTTCCCATGAGTTTTCAAAACATCCCACAATTTCACTTTGCGTTTACTCAATCTGTTCCGTTTGCAGTAGACTGAGTAAACGTAACAATAAGTAAGTGCTCAGGTCTTTTTGTCTGCCTCACATGTTCGCAAAAAAGAGAGACAAAACATAAAGCGCCATTTTGTCAATTTAGACATTTAATGTAACGTTACTGACACTATAGTTCTGATACAATCTGCTAGGGGTGCTGATTGGAATTTGTATGGGCAAATACGTTAACAAATACCAAAACAGTCATATTTGCTAAAACGTAAAAACTCATGGTAAGGGTACAGGAGCACACTGTTTAACTGAAACTCCGCTCCGCACACGTCATGAATGTTACAAACATTACTTCTGACTTTAAATTGTAATAACTTTTAATAGAGTAAATCGATTTGAATGTAATAAAGACTAAATGTTATGTCAAGATACAGACTATGATATATTGTTGATTCACTGAATTCAATTCAGTAGTTTTGGTGTAACGCGACTTCAACAAACAAAAATTCAGAAAATTGTAGAAATTGCTGTTTTTAATTTATTCTAAGTTCTCCTAACTACTTTGTTTGCAAATATATTCGACGAGCTTTTGCCCGCGGCTTCGCTCGTTTACGAAGTAATATTTTCATCCCCTATTTTATCCCCTTGGGGGTAGAATTGATCAAAATCCTTTCTTAGCGGATGCCTACGTCATAACATCTACCTGCATGCCAAATTTCAACCCGATCCGTCCAGTGGTTTGGGCTGTGCGTTGATAGATCACTATGTCAGTCAGACACCTTTGAGTTATATATATTTAGATGTACAGACACGCGTAGCTTACATTATATTATAGAGTATAATAGAACGGTGGAACATTACAGCATATTCAGGTATTTTAAAGCAGCCCAGAGGTACTCCGTTAGTGAAGTCAATATTTATTTTATTTTATTTTCCTTCTATTATCTGTGGTTATAATATGACACATTAAGGGTTCGTTCACATTAGGTCGATGTTTTTACTAAAGATTAATCGACTACGACTAATCATCCGCTGTCTATCTATCTGTCACAGGGTTTTATCTCTAAAACCGTAATATATACTCGTAGATACAAACATACAGTTCAAATTATTTCTATGGTTACTATGATAATAAATATTTAAAATTATAAATAAAAAATGGTGCTACGGAACCCTCAGGGTTCGACTCGTACTTCGATCGAGGGGTACGAGGTTCATATCCTAGACACGCACCTCTGATTTTTGAAAGTTATGTGCGTATTAGAAATGAATTATCACTTGCTAAACGGTGAAAGAAAACATCGTGAGGAAACCTGCATACCTGAGAGATTTATAGAAAAAAAATCTCAAAGGTATATGAAGTCTACCAATACGCACTTGTCCAGCGCGGTGGACTATGGCCTAATCCTCATTCTGAGACCCGTGCCCAGCAGTGGGACAGTGATGGGTTGATGATGATGATAATTATGATTTTCACCATCAGTTGGACTTTTTTTATAATATAGGAGTAGCAGACTAGCATGCAGTCCACCTGATGGCAAGCTACTGCCGCCTATGGACATCTGTAATCAACCCCAGATAGGATTAGATATCCTACCTGAGGTCGGCTCAGATGCGCCGCTACCCCTGAGGACTAAGCTGGAACGCCTCGGAAAAGTCTGTCTCCCACACCCTTCAAAACGAAACACAGCAGCGCCTAACACTGCTGTTATTAGGTAGAAATAGGTGTGGCGGTGGTGCCGCCGGAGTTGAACCACAGAGTTCTACCAACTTCAAAACTGCATTAATCTTATAAAAATACTTTTATATAAAAGATCGACAGACAAACTTCCATTCATTATTATACTATATATGGAAACAAAACAGGTCCACAGTACCGGTTTGGTTTGACATTTATAAACATATGGTCAAGAGAATCTCAGACCATATCTTAGACTAAAATATAAAGATAGAGCCACCTATTCATCATCAACCCATTAATGTCCCACTGCTGGGCTCGGGTCTCCTCTCATGATGAGAAGGATTAGGCCATGGCCAACTTTAAAAAATCAGACGTCTGGGATTTGAACCTCGGACCCCTCGATCGAGAGGCCGAGTTTCTTAACCACTAGGCTATCACTGCCAGCAATTATTTTTATATTAATTTAGATTAATTTAGTTATTAAGACATTTAAGTTATTTCTGCCTAATAACAACAGTGTTAAGCGCTGCTGTGATTGGTTTGAATGGTAAGAGAAATACTTTTCCGAGGCGTTCCAACTTAGTTTTCAGGCAGCAACTCTTGTGGCCGATTTTAAATTTAGTCTGGGGTTGAATAGGTGACCATGGGCGGCAGAAGACACTTACCATCAGGTGGACTGCATGCTCGTCTGCTACTCCTATGTTATTTTAAAAAATCTTGGGACGCTTTTCGAACCTGATAATTGGAGCACCCCACCCTTTTTCCACAATTATACTATTTACTGTTCCTTAATTGATTCCTAGATTGAAAATTATTTTCTACTTTTTAGTTGATTTTATCATAAAAATGTTTGTTAGTTTTGTGAACTATATTTATTTTTTACTTATTTTTATTCATTTTATTATTTTCAACAATATTTAATTATATCAGACAGCAATAGATGGCGTTGGGGTGATGATGTAAGTAAAGGATTGTAAAAATTTCAACCGTTTGCCTAGTACGGTTTAACAGTTAGTTCGAAAAAGACCGAAAAATACCGGTTTGTTGTATGGTGGAGACCGCCTGTAATATTATTATTTGATTTTTAGTATTTGTTGTTATAGCGGACACCGTTATGCATCCTCTGTAAAAAATTCATGTGTCTATCTATTACGATTCCGGAGATATAGCCCTGTGACAGACGGACAGACAGCGGAGTCTTAGTAATAGGGTTCCGTTTTTACACTTTGAGTACGGAACCCTAAAAAAGATGTGGCAGTGGTGCCGTCGATATACGAAGGGTCCTTTAATTTTATTTATATCTATACATTTATATTTTTCAGGTGATGCCTGCGTTACGAATAATGGTAGTCCGGGAATTTGTATGCAATTCAGAAATTGTAAATCTGCCATCAATGACCTTCAGCGAGGAATACCACCCATGGTAAGACTTCACACACTTTACAGACTTATTTTATAATAATGTTAATAGTTTACAAACTAAAAACCACGCTAAAATCACACAAGGAAAATTGTCAATCCTGATTCCTGACGATCCTGATGAGGAGAATGGGATAAAATTATTAAAATCGTGTATTGTCATCGGTTTTTGATAATTGTTCAAAATTTAAAATTAATCTGACCGTTCAAAGTAGGTAAAAATCGAGTTCAAAGATTCCGTTACATACATACAAACCAAGCTTATAAAAGCGTGGTAATATAGGAGTAGCAGGCTAGCATGTTCCACCTGATGGTAAGCTACTGCCGTATGGTCATCTGTAATCTACCTCAGATAGGATTAGATATTCCTACCTGAGGTCGGCCGCAAGCGCCGCTACACCTGAGGACTAAGCTGGAATGCTTGGAAAAGTATATCTCCTTTACCACACCCTTCAAACCAGAATACAGCGGCGCTTAGCACACAACTTTGAAAAATCAGGGGGGATTCGAACCTGGGACCCCTCGATGCGAAGATCACTATGACTAATTATTGTTTTCAGACATGTTCTTTCATCAAAATGGAACCTATAGTGTGTTGTGGTGATGTTACCACCCCTTTGCCAACGGAGACCACCACGAGCGTGCAATGGACCACCCCAGACCCCGTAACTACATCTACCACCGAAGCTACCACAACGTCTACCACGAAATCCACGACAACTACATCAGAAAAGTAAGAAGTACTTGTATACAGGGTGATTTTTTAAAACGGGCCTTCAGGGCCAAATCCGAAACTATGAGGATTAATTCTTTATAAAATTTCGCTTATTAGCAATTATTATGTTTGTTTAAGACTAGCCCACTGAGCTCTCAGAAAGAGAGGAGACCCGTGCCCAGCAGGGGACAGTGGGTTGAAGATGATGATGATGAATATTTACGGTATTTTTAATTTCAGAACAATTCTAAAATTTTTGGCTAACGAGTGTGACCCGATTTCTCCAAAGAAGACAGAAAACAAAACTGGGAAGAAAGCACGAGACAGTAAGTTCTTAATTTTGAAAAAACTCCGGCACCGGTTATGGTTCGCGTAAGCTGCTAGTCCGCTCTGAATATAGAAATGAATCGCGTCGCCATAGCAAATTGTCTGACTACACCTGCTCGCAACAACTTCAGAGCGGACTAGCAGTTTGGCGCGGACTATACACATTTCAATATCTTATACATGTCTCACACATCGTCTTAGACATGTCTTTCTCATTTCTCAGTCTTATTAAAAACTGGAGATTCTCATTCTTATTCTCATTCTGATTCTGATTTCCAGAGTGTATTGAGTACCAGGAGCAGCTGGTGTACCCCTGTCAGAAGAGTAAGGGGATCCGTTACAATAATTGTTGGAATGACCTAGGAACATACATCATTGGGGGGGAGGGGAGTTTTGAAGGCGAATTTCCACATATGGTAAGTTAAATATACAGGGTGAATTTTTCAAATAGGCCTTCAGGGCAAAATCCGAAACTATAAGGATGAGCGAAAAATGGTGAATGAAGTCCCAGAGACTTCCCAGAATTTGATCGTTATAAGCGACACTATCAGTTAGTGGAATAATATAGAGGGTGTATTTTTTCAAAATGAACTCGTTCGATTCCCGGCTAGGGAAAAAGATATTTTAAAAACTAATGATGCAGTTTTCGTTTTTATCAAAATCGGCCTCGTAACTCCTTTCAGCAGTTTTCGCTAATCCTTATAGTTTTGGATTTGGCCCCGAAGGCCTATTAAAAAAATTCAACCCGTATACTCTCGTCTTTAATATAGCAAACTAACAAAGTATATTTAGGGTTCCGTTCCCAAAGGGTAAAACCCTATCACTAAGACTCCGATGTCTATCCGTCAGTCAGTCTGTCCGTCTGTCACAGGGCTCTATCTCTGGAACCGTAATAGATAGACACTTCATTTTAACAGAGTACCTATGTATAATGTCGGTCGCTATTACAAGTGCTAAAAATAAAAAAAAGTTGAAAATATATTGAGGTCGCCATACAAGACACTGCTATTTTTCGAAGTTTTTCGCTTTATCTATTGACCCGTAGGCAAATTTTCAAAGTTTCAAATTTTCACAATGCATACCTCAATGGCTGCTACAGTAATAAATACTAAAACAAAAAAAATTGGAAATTTTGGTGCTACGGAACTCTTCGGGTGTGATTTCAACTTGCACTTGGCCAATTATTTATATATAACTAGCATATAAATAAAAAATGTTAAGGGTCAACAACCCTTATCACCTAGAGATATGAAAATTAGATAGTAGCCGATTCCCAGACCTACTGAATATGCATATAAAATTTGGTGAAAATCGGTAAAGCCGTTTCGGAGGAGTACGGTAACTAACATTGTGACACTAGAATTTTATATATAAATTAAATACATAATCAACTTATAGGTGAGTATCATTAAAATAAAAAAAATAACAATATACAAAATTGGAGTTTTACAGTTTCTGTGTTGATGATGATGATGATGATGATGATGATGATGATGATTACAGGCTCTATTGGCTTTCGGGGAGTATCCAGACACGATAACGTTTCAGTGCGGAGGTTCTTTGATCAGTGATAAGTTTGTGATGACAGCAGGGCACTGTGCTTCCACAAGAGATTTGTAAGTCAAATTTTAACACGCTTTTATTAGCTTGTCTTGTATCTATGTATGTATGTATGTAACGGAATCTTTGAGCGCAATTTTCACCCATTTCTAGAAGCTAGATAAATTTTAAACTTTGCACACGTGTCAAGGACCGATGACAATGCAATAATTTGATAACAGTTTCCCATTATCCTTATTAGATTAATTAATTCCCAAGTTTATGAGTAAGTTATGGACTAAAAAAAGAAAAATAAATAATAATAAAAAAAAACTAAAAAAACACGCTTTTATTGCTAAACTAACTAAAAATTAGAAAATAAATCAATCAATCATAATGTATCGCCTCGAAATAAAATTATAATAAAAATTAAGTTATTAAAATAATAATTCAATTCAGAGTAAAAAGCGTGGGGTGCATTTTACTGCGGTTCATAACTATTCTCTTTTAGATAATTGCTAATAGAAAATTGTAACATTTAAAATATCAAGAATGATTTAAACTATTATTTATTAAGGTTCCGTATGGGTGTTTGCGTATTCGTCTGTGTGTGTCCACGACACAAGTAATCCTAGTGTACGGCTGTGAGTGTAAAAATATTTTTTTCGCCTTCACGCACTGATGCTGAATAGCTTTTTTTATTATATAGTTTTTTTATTATATAGGAGTAGCAGATGAGCATGTTGTCCAGCTGATGGTAAGCTACTGCCACCCATAAACATCTGTAATTCCAGGTAGGATTAAATTTCTACTTGATGCCGGCCATAGATGCGCTGCTACCACTGAGTACACCTCGAAGAACCACAAAGGGTTCACCTTCAAATCCATCTTTTTTATACAGACGTTTAGGTTTAAGTTAGGGTAGGTTATAGGGTAGGTTATAGGTGCGGTATTCCCGCGCGTACCTCAAAGATATGCGGATGGAGTTACTCCAGCTCCATCCCTAACCGAGATGGGCCCTGACGTGGGCAAACGCCGTCGGGATAGCGGACGAGTGCTACTAACGTACCCGTGGTCCTGACAAAGGGTCCAGAGGAACACCGTGGGGTTTTAGCCGGTAGGAGTCCGGCATATTCAGTCCGCTGCCCCCGCATCTGAGAGGAAACCACGACGGGTTTCCCCAAGAAAAAATAATAATATCTTATACAAATAACCAACTCTTGTCTCTTTGTTTCAGGGGACCAGTCTCATACGCTCTCTTAGAAGTACTAAATCACACAAACTATGACAAGGAGAAACTTCATAAAGTCAAGAAAGTGATACCACACCCTGGATACAAGCCACCAATAAAATACCATGATTTGGCCCTCTTGGAGTTGGAGACACGGTACGGGTTTATACTATTTAAGTAACGAACTAGAACTTAGAAATTAATTATCACTTGCTAAACGGTGAAGGAAAACATCGTGAGGAAAGGGATACCTGAGAAATCCTAAAAAAAAACTGTTTTCAAAGGTATGTGAAGTGTACCAATACGCACTTGTCCAGCGCGGTGGACTATGGCCTAATCCTCATTCTGAGAGACTCGTGCCCAGCAGTGGGACAATGCTGGGTTATTTTTTTTATATAATATAGGAGTAGAAGACGAGCATACAGTCCACCTGATGGTAAGTGGCTACTGCGGCCCATGGATATCTGTAATCAACCCCAGATAGGATTAGATATTCCTACCTGAGGTCGGCCACAGATGCGCCGCTACCCCTTAGGACTAAGCTGGAACGCCTCGGAAAAGTCTGTCTCCCTTACCACACCCTTCAAACCGGAACACAGCAGCGCCTAACACTGATGTTATTAGGTAAAAATAGGCATGGCGGTGGTGCCGCCGGAGTTGAACCATAAAGGGTTCTACCACCTTCAAAAGGTGGTAGAACCCTTTGTGGTTCGACTTTGTGGTTATTGATTATTGATTGATGACTACGGATATGTTCCCTTATTTGTGAGTGAAAATAAACAATTTACATTTCTATGTTTGTAGAATCGAGCTCACTCCATTTATAGTGCCGGCGTGCCTAGATGTGGCTGGTCTGGCCCAAGACACAGCCCTGGCCACGGGCTGGGGCCTCACGGCGTTCCGAGGGTCTGCTTCAGACCTGCTGCAGAAGGTAAGCTGACAAAAGGTGGTAGAACACTAGTTCGACACCGGCACCACCGCCACACCTGTATTTATAACAGCAGTGAAGTGCTGCTGTGTGAGTTTGAAGTGTGGAAATACATACTTAAGAGGGGTTCCAGCTTAGTTCTCAGTAGCGGCTCGTGGCAGACCTAGTAGGAATCTAATCTTATCTGGGATTGATTACAGATGTTCATACAGCACATGCTACTTACCGTCATGCTCGTCTGTTACTCATTTGTGTTACAAATTTGGACCTAGGACCACGGGTCCTTTATAATATAGGAGTAGCAGACGAGCATGCAGTCCACTGATAGTAAGTGGCTACTGCCGTATGGACATTTGTAATCAACCCCAGATAGGATTAGATATTCCTACTTGAGTTCGGCCACAAGCGCCGCTACTCCTGAGGACTAAGCTGGAACGCCTCAGAAAAGTATGTCTCTTACCACATTTCAAACCTACACAGCAGCGCTTAACACTGCTGTTATAACAGAAGGCGAAGGTGGTTTGAAGGTGGTAGAACCCTTTGTGGTTCGACTCCGGCGGCACCACCGCCACACCAATTTCTACCTAGTAACAGCAGTGTTAGGCGCTGCTGTGTTCCGGTTTGAAGGGTGTGGTAAGAGAGACATATTTTTCCGAGGTGTTCCAGCCTAGTCCTCAGGGGTAGCGGCGCACCTGTGGCCGACCTCTGGTTGTATCTAATCCTATCTGGGGTTGATTACAGATGTCCATGGGCGGCAGTAGCCACTTACAATCAGGTGGACTGTATGCTCGTCTGCTACTCCTATATTATACAAAAAGCGTGTTAAAAATAGACGGCGTGGCGGTGGTGCCGGCGGAGTGGAACCACAGAGGGTTCTACCTCCTAGGAACCTAGCCTGTATGTAGACCTGTTTCCAGCACACAGTTATGGCTTGATGATTAATATCTTGTTATTTTCAGGTGGTTCTCGAGAGGTTCGAGGAGACTGAATGCATTTTTCAAGCCAATCGTAATATGCGAAATGGATTCGACCCTAAGACCCAGCTGTGTTATGGGAGCAGGGAGTCATCCAAGGACACGTGCCAGGTATCGACATCAACCCATTATTAACCCACTGCTAGGTGTGAGTCTCAGAATGAGGATTAGGTCATAGTCCACCTCGCTGGCCAAGTGCGTATTGGTAGACGTTACGTACCTTTCATATAGATCTCTCAGGTATGCAGGTTTCCTCATGTTTTCCTTCACCGTTTAAGCAAGTCATAATTAATTTGTAATACGCACATAAGTTTGAAAAATCAGAAGCGCGTGCCTGGGATTTTAACCCCGACCCCTCGTTCGAGAGGCCGAGTTTCTTAACCACTAGGCTATTATTGCGTGCCAGGTGCCAGGTATGCAAGGGTTCAGTAGCTCTAGCGGACTAAGGGGGGTCGGGAGGGGCGGCCCGCTCTGGGCCTGGGGGACCCCAAATTTAGTTGCTAACTAGCTAAAAATAATTGGCCAAGTGCTTGTCGAACTCGGATACCCAGGCCTAGGCACAGAAATCTAAATTCCTAATTTAGTCTGGCCGGGGATCGAACCCGGGTCCCCTCCGTGTCAGTCATGACCGCACCGCTATGCGGGCTGTCATCAATTTTCAATGTTAATCAATTATAAGAGCAGTTTCTTTTTTTCAGGGTGACAGCGGAGGTCCTCTTCAGATAAAAGACCGGACAATTCATTGTATGTACACCATTATAGGGGTGACATCTTTTGGCCGGGGTTGTGGCATGAAGAACCAACCAGCCCTTTACACAAGGGTCGCACATTATGTGGATTGGATCGAAAATATAGTGTGGCCGGACCCATAAAATAGCCATTTAGATTAAGAGAGTTTCTCGCACGTTTCGGGTCGAGAAATCCTAAGCAACTATCACAAGCAATAATCGCCATAACAATGAAAATGTTTACACAGACGAGAACTAAAATCTCGCCTACGATTATGTCATACGAGACTCGCATACGACTTATCGCCAGGCGATAATTGCCTATGTTTGTTTACACGACGAAATTATAGTAAGGAGATTCTTGCTTATGAGAATCACGACTTGTATAAACACGATCTCGTATGACATATTTTTAAGATCATACGAGTATCTTACAAATCAGTTTGAATCGTTTTCAGTGCGAGATTTCTCATTAGAGTTTAGTTATGCAATTGTAATTCAAGGAAGAATCTGTTAGATGCTCCCAAACCATTTCTTCTCGATGTCAATTTTTTAACGCAATACCTTTTTCTTCTTTTTCCATTTAAATACAAAAATGAAATAAAGGGAAAATTTGATATAATTAAAAATTAAAACACCCTCGCGCATTACACTCATGGTAGCAACTGGTATTAACTCGAAATACGATTATTGCTTTGATATTCTGTTTACACGGACGCAATAAAATATTCCATGCGAGTCAATTATCGCCCAAGGCAACGAGCGAGAAGAATGTTTAGACGAATAAAATATTTTATATTCCTTCGATAAACATATCTTCGAGACGAAATTCGCTTCATCTAAATTGGTCATAAGTTTGACTCTTTGTGGTTTGACTCGGGACCACCGTCACACCTTTTTGTTATAACAGCAGTGTTTACTGTGTCCCGGTTTGGAGTGTAAGAGACATGCTTATTCGAAGTTAGTGCTCAGGAATCTCAGGATTAGCTTGTGGCGGACCTCAAGTAGGACTGTAATCTTATCTAGGGTTGATTAAAGATGTCCATACCACAGTAGCCACTTACATGACGGACCGCATGCTCGTCTGCTACTTCTGTATAAAAACTACCATAGATGCGTCGTAACCCTTGATAGTCCTCAAGCTGGAACACCTCGGATAAGTATGTCTCTTACCACACTTCAAACCTACGCAGCAGCGCTACACTGCTGTTATAACAGAAACAGGTGTGACGGTGGTGCCGGAGTCGAGCCACAGAGTTCTACCTTCAACAACTTTAGTTTCCGTTGGTGGTTTAGTCAAAGCGTTTTTTTTTGTAATTATTAAGAAGGATTTTTTATTATACATATATTGTTAATATGATTTTTATAACATGTTTGTATAAAATAAGTAAATTTACTCATTAATAAAGACTGTTTCTCGTATGTTATATTTTTTACAATAATAATACGTTCCTCAATTCATAGGGCGCTTTTCTTTATACGACACCGGCACGACACGGCACCGGTCACAAATCTAAATATAAATATCTAATCCTATCTGGGGTTGATTATAGATGCCCATGGGCGGCAGTAGCCACTTACCATCAGGTGGACTGCAGGCTCGTCTGCTACTCCTGTCCTATAATTTTCAATCTAAGAATCAATTAAGGAATTTCCACAATTATACAATTTACTCTTCCTTAATTGATTCCTAGATTCAAAATTATTTTCTACTTTTTAGTTGATTTTATCATAAAAGCGTGTTTTTTAGTTTTTTGAACTATATTTATTTTATTATTTTTTAGTATTTGTTGTTATAGCGACCATTATTATGCATCGTCTGTAAAAAAATCAAGTGACTATCTATTACGGTTTAAGAGATAAAGCCCTGTGGCTCACGAACAGACAGCGGAGGGTTTCGTTTTATCCTTTGAGTACGGAATCCTAAAAATCATTCTACAAGATGGCATTATAGATATGTTTCAGTACTTTTGAGTTATAGGGAAATAACATTATTATTTTTCAAAACTAAAAATCAATCTAGTAACTTTGCCTCAACTCTCCCTAAGGCGCTTTCTCTCGCCTCGAAAATCGTTAATCCTGAGGATGTTGATAAGGACTATGGTACAAAATTATTAAATCGTGTATTTTCATCAGTTTTTGATATATTTTTTTAATTTTGAATTAAAGTGAACGTTCAAAGTGGATAGAAATCGGGTTCAAAGATTCCGTTACTGTTACGTACATACATACATACATACATACAACCCAAGCAAATAAAAGCGTGTTAAAAATACAGCGGTCGAATACAGTATCTCATTTTTTGAAGTTAAAAAGGGTGTTGAAATAAACAAGAGATTTGTCATCACATTTATTGAAGTCAAGGCTATTTATGATAATTGTAGATAAAACCTGTATAGATTGGTTATTAATAACGGTGTATTAGACATTGTCAAAGCTCGATCCGTGGTAGGTAAGAAATGGAAAGATCAATAATTAATCATCAAATTCGGATCGGACACATTAAAAAATTAATAATGCTGCAAAACAACCAAAGTTTAAACCAAATTAGATCAGTAGTTTTTGAGACCACTCTCATACAAAATTACATACACACTTACACACACACACACAAGCACACGCACACGCACACACACATAAATAGAGGTTGAATACACTTTTGAAGTTAAAAAGGGTGTTGAAACAAACAAGAGATTTGTCATCACATTTATTGAAGTCAAGGCCATACGATGCCCTCTATCCAGGGCAGGTAGTCCACAACCCGCGTGTAGATCCCCGGCTGCCCGATGAACCCACAGGCACGACCGAATGACGTCACTCCCACGACGACGTACATACACTTCATTCGTTTGCTCTTTATCTGAAGGGGGCCGCCACTGTCTCCCTGCAAATGAAACAGGTTTAACAACAAACGAATTGTATAGCAATCAAGCACCAAGTGTGCGGGAGGAGCGTAAACTACTCCCCCTAGGGCGGAGCCCATCGCGGTCGGAGGACTCCGGTTGTGTTCCATCAGACATCCCTGAGTTCTCCACCAAGCGCTGAGGACAGCCACCGGGGGGTGAGTGCGGTAAAAATCCCACATAACCGTCGCTCCCACGTCGTCGGGTACCTTTTGAAGGTTTCCCCCTCGTAAACAAAAAAAGGTTCCGTATCCAAAGGGTAAACCGGAACCCTATTACTAAGCCACTGCTGTCTGTCAGTCTCTCATAGGGCTCTATCTGTTGAACCGTGATAGACAAACATTTCACATTTTTACAGACAGACAGCAGAAGCTTAGTAATAGGGCTACTGCCATATGGATGTTCGTAATCAATCCTAGATAGATAAAGTCCTATTTGAGGTTGACCACAGATGCGTCGTTACCAATACTAAGCTGTAACGCCTCGGTTCGGTGTAATCACCAGGGAATGTGAGAGGAGCGTAAATTGCTCCCCCAGGGCAGAGCCCGATAGAAGGGCATCGCGTTAGGAGGACTCCGGTTGTGTTCTGTTGGAGATCTCGGAGTTCTCCACAAAACGCTGAGGAAGGCCACCGGGGGGGTTTTAGTGCGGTAAAAATCCGATATAACCCGGCGTCACTCCCATGGCGTCGGGTACCTTTTGAAGGTTTCCCCCTCGTCTACAAAAAACAGGTACCTCTTTTACCACACCCTTTTAACTGGAACACAACAGCGCTTACAGCTGTTATAATAATGTAAAAAAAAACACGATTTTATTGCTAATTGAACTAAAAAGTAGAAAATAAATCAATCAATCATAATCAATCGCCTCAAAATAAAATTATAATTAAATTTAAGTTATTAAAATAATAATTCAATTCAGAGTAAAAAGCGTGGGGTGCTTGATATTTTAAATGTTACAATCATTCTATTGGCAATTATCTATGAGAGAATAATTATGAGCCGCAGTAAAATGCACCCCATGTTTTTTACCCTGAATTGAATTAATATTTTAATAACTAACTCATAAATTGGGGAATTAATTAATCTAATAAGGATAATGGGAAACTTATCAAATTATTGCATTGTCATCGGTCCTTGATACGTGTGCAAAGTTTACAATTTATCAAGCTTCTAGAAACGGGTGAAAATTGAGCTTAAAGATTCCGTTACATACATACATACATACATAGATACAACCCAAGTTAATAAAAGCGTGTTAAAAAGCAGACGCCTCTCAAATTAAATCACATAGGGTTCTTCTAATATGTTGGTGATGTTGATGATAAGTATACCCATATTGATAATGATGAATCATACCTGACACGTATCTTTTGATTGATTTTTGTCTCCATAGCAGGTTTGAGTTTTAGGGTCGAAACCTCGTTTCATAAGGCGTTCCGTTGGGAAATACATAGCGCATTCTTCCTGGGAGAACTTCGATAATTTCACCTGCAATTTGAAAAAAAAAAAAATCTATACTAATATTATAAAGAGGAAAACTTTGTTTGTTTGTTTGATTGCAATGAATAGGCTCAAAAACTACTGGACCGATTTTAAAAATACTTTCACCATTCGAAAGCTACATTATCCACGAGTAACATACGCTATATTTTATATGAAATATATTTGATAAATAGATTTTGAGGCGGTACAAAGTTTTCCGGGGCAGCTAGTTTCAAAATAAAGAAGTACACAGTTCAGACAAGGTACGGGTCTCCCCTCAAAATGAGGATTAGGCCATAGTCCACCGCGCTAGCCAAGTGCGTATTGGTAGACTTCCCATACCTTTGAGAACTCCCGTACCTGAGAGAATGATACTCAGATCACAGTTATACGTACTAAAAAACTAGAATAAGCTAAAACTGACATAATGAACATTTTATATTAAAGAACTGTAGAATAAATAAAGTTACTAGTATTATTATTCTCAATTAATAATAATCATCGATAAATACATAACTCCAGCTCTACCAAAAATAAATAATTAATTATTTTCACCCAAAGACCTCTGAGCACGTAGAGCGTGCGTATCGGTCGGAGGCTAAGATCGAACTGCCGGTGACACTAGCCGGCCGCCCCTCCACTGCTCGGTGTTACGTCATACGTCATAATAGTTCGATATTAAGAGGGTAGTGGGGAAAATTACATCTGCGACTAGTGACGACGTCACGTCAATTCTATGTAGAGTGCGCCAAGCTGCTAGTCCGCTCCGAATATAGAAACGAGTCGCGTCGCAATAGCATATTGTAGATATCAGCGGGAGGAAGACATCGCGGCTCCCCGGCACCCTCCGCTGCCCGCTCTCGCCCGCTGGCACATAGCTGCGTTAGTGTGCGCTTGCATTGCTACGGAGTGTTTGTAGTTGTGTTCGAGCCAATGCCTCTCTGACTATACCTGCATGCATTAACTTCAGAGCGGACTTAAAGTTTGGCGCGGACTATTATTATAGACTTTTATTCCTAAACCTAGGGTTACAAGAATTCCCTAAACTCGGTGTGCCTTTCGGCATAGGCCTCCACCAATTCCTTCCAATAGAGGGTCTATTCTATCCCTTGCCACTCTCAACCAGAAGGGTCCCGTTGTTTGTTTTAAGTCGTCTTCCCATCTCTTGACTTGACGCCCCCTACTTCTTTTGCCGTCTCTTGGTTGCCAAAGAGTGCTTTGCTCCATTTGTTAACGGGGTGGCGCCGACTATACCAGTATGCAAACTAAGACATTTCTACTTTTAATATCGACGGTCCCTACGTATAAAGCGACATGTCAAAAACGCAGGTTTACAGGAGAGCGTAATTAATGTTCAAACTACTTTAGAAATAATTCTCTATACAATTCTAAGAATATTTTTTTATAATGTTGATATAGCTTTCGAAAGTGTGTACCAGTATTTTTAAATATTGATTTTATTTTATATTTACCAGAAAAACTGACAGATGACTGTTTCTACGTGAAAAGGCAAATAAAAGCATGCCAGACAAGTCTGAGATACAACTTTATGCGTAGGAAACATGAAAACGGTATTGATATCTTACTCAGATTTTACATTGATATCTTACTTTTGTAGCTTAGAAAAACAATAACATTTTTTTTGTGTTCTCACTTATTATTTATAGCGGAAAATATGCTTTTTAGACGTGATGTTAAGTTAGACATGACCGCGTTCATGCCGAGTGGCACGCTTTTTAAGACATCGTACAAAACGATAAGTATAGATATCCGCATGTACGACACCTATTTCCTGTAATTGTTATACTTGTTCTCTTATACGAATGGTAAATCTAGTAAAATACATCATATTTAAAGAAAAATCTTATATAGGCATACGCGTATGGACAATCCAAAGCCGTATATGCAATGAAAAAAAATGCCATTTTTGACATGTCGCTTTATACGTAGGGACCATCGATATGCTTTGTGTATATGGAGTTTCTTTTGAAATTCTTTAATTTTGATGTTCAAAAAGAGTTACGCATGAATCGTTTTTGAGGTGATTTCAATCTGAATACCTTTTGAAGAACGTCAGCACTAGCCCCTCTGTTCGCGGTGGCTCCCCAGCCGGTGGCCAGGACCTCCTCCGCCTCCTGGTTGCCAGTATCCAGACACGCTGGGACCACGAATTGATTCAGTTTCATCCTGGAAATAAAAATGGTGGTAAAGTGGTCCCTCTGTGGTTAAACTCAACGGCACCACCGCCACACCTATTTCTGCGTATTAACAGTTAAGCGCTGTTATGTTCTGGTTTGAAGGGTGTGGTAAGAGAGACATACTTTTCCGAGGCGTTCCAGCTTAGTCCTCAGGGATAGCGGCTTGTGGCCGACCTCAGGTAGGAATATCTAATCCTATCTGGGGTTGATTACGAATGTCCATGAGCGGCAGTAGCCACTTACCATCAGGTGGACTGCATGCTCGTCTGCTACACCTATAATATAAAAAAAGCAAAAAGAAAAAACGCCGCCACGCCTATTTCTGCCGTTTAACAGCTGTAAGCGCTGTAGTGTTCTGGTTTGAAGAGCGTGGTAAGGGGGAAATACTATTCCGAGGCATTCCAGTCGTCAGGGATAGCGGCGTATCTGTTGCCGACCCTTGAGGACTAAGCTGGAACACCTGCTATAAGTATATCTCTTACCACACATCAAACCGGAACACAGCAGCGCTACACTGCTGTTATAACAGAAACAGGCGTGGTGGTGCCGTTCAGTCGAACCACAGAGGATTCTACCAGAAGTCGAAATCTAAATCAGTCGACCTCTAAAATAATTTACCGTTTGTGTGTCTGTAACAACGCAATATCATGGTATTTTTGTGGCGGCGCATAATCAGGGTGCTTTATGATCTTTTTGATGTTATACAAATTTTCCCTGTCGTAGTCTCCAGATCGTTTCAGAGTTCCAACCAACGCATACGCAACAGGACCTCTGAAAATAATTATAAAATATTACGTATTGTTCAGTAAAGCAATGATATGATGATGATGTGGTTAAGAAACTGGGCCTCTCGATCGAGGTGTCCGAGGTTAAATCCCAGGCACGCACCTCTGATTTTCAAAATTATATGCGTATTAGAAATTAATTATCACTTGCTTAAACGGTGAATGAAAACATCGTGAGGAAACCTGCACACCTGAAAGATTTTATAAAAAAAACTAGTTTTTGCCCGCGGCTTCGCCCGCGTTTATAAGGAATTAATATCACATACTAACATACATAAAACTGAAAATTCGTACCTTTATTGGTACGACAGTGGCACCATCTGGCGAAAATTGGTCGTACCAACTCTGGAACCTTCGTGGGCTCATGGACAACAACTTTGCTAAAGATCATCACTTGATCAAATGCATAGTTTACGATTCAATCCTTACTAATATCGATTAAAATAATCGATGTTTTTTAGTCCAAAAGATCGAGTCTCCGATTAATCGATCTTAGATCGCCATACCTAGGCGATCGCCATCGCCTTCCAGTGGGATTTCCGGGATAAAATCTATCCTATGTCCTTTCTCGGGTCTCAGACTATCTTTGTACAAAATTTCATTAAAATCGGTTCCGTGGTTTAGGCGTGAAGCAGAGACAACCAGACAGACAGACAGAGTTACTTTCGTATTTATAATTAGTAAGGATAAGGATAAGGATAATTTGAAAGGTATGTGAAGTCTACCAATACGCACTTGGCCATCGCGGTGGATTATAGCCCAATCCTCATTCTGAGAGACCCATGCCAAGCGGGTCAATAATGGGTTGATGATGAATAGCCCAATCCTTATTCTGAGAGGAGACCCGTGTCCAGCGGGACAATAATGGGTTGATGATGATGAAATGAATACTTACAAGTCTTTAGTTGAAGTGCAATGTCCAGCTGTTAGGATGTAGTTCTCGCTTATAACAGAACCACCGCACGGGAAGGCTTCTGGGGACTGCTCGCCAAAACCCAGCAGTGCCTGTAAACCTTTCATATTAGGGCGATAACACAAGAAGCGGAGCATGCTACACCTGATGGTAGAGTCCGCGCCAAAGTACTAGTACGCTCGGAATATAGAAACGAGTTGCGTCACAAATTGTAGATATTAGCGGGACGAAGACAGGGCGGGCCGCCCGGCACCCTCCGCTGCTCGCTCTCGCCCAGGTACATAGCTGCGTTAGGGCTCGAACACAAAACTGTTATGCGACGCGATGCGAATTCGCAACGCAGAAAATTGCGATGCAAATTGCTGCGATGCGATATCGTGCGGCGTAGCGTCTCTCAGGGTGACCAACAACAACAACCACTGTGCGATGCGAATCAATTCGCAAGTTCTTGCGATGCGTTGAGGGAGCTCGCAGATTTTTGCGATGCGACGTCGCATCGCAGTTTTGTGTACGAACCCTTAGTGTGCCCTTACGTTGCTTGCTACAGTACTAAGTCTGCTGAACAAAGCAGAGATGTGGGGACCCCACTGGAGTTTAGAATCAATGGTTATCCCCAAGAAAACAGTTTTATTGACAGATTGCAAAGTCTCACCATTCAGAGCGACATTCATCCCCGTACTCCTTACATTTGGTAGCACAAATTTAATACATTTAGTTTTGTTAGAATTTAGGAGTAGGTTATTTGCATCAAACCAGTTCTGATCAAGCAAAGGGTTTCATTAATGACGTTCGTATCCTGTGATTGTCGTTTCACTCTAAACACCAAAGAAGTGTCATCAGCAAACAAAACAACCTCAGATAAATCCTTTACTACATATGGCAAATCATTGATATGAACTAAAAATAGGAACGGACCTAGGATGGAGCCCTGACCTACTTTAATATAGAGCCTGTTGATAATGTTCCATTTACTTGCACTCGTTGGACTCTATTGTTTAAGTAAGAATTTATCTCTCATACAAAGCCGGCGATGCATTGGGGATTCTGGTGTTGCAAATGTCCATAGGCGGCGTTGACTTTCCATCAGGTAGCACGTCTGCCTCATCGTTTAGGTATAATTATAAAAAATATCAGTAAAAATGAGTTCGTAAATAGTTTATAAAAATCGTGTTTGTAATTTCAGAACCTCTCGGAATTAGACTTTACCTTATGACACAGTCGGGTAAATTGACTTACCATATGTGGAAACTCCCCTGTGGTGGCAGCGACACCACCGATGACCAGCTGGTTGACGTTGTGTTTGCAGTTGTTACCACGCGCGTTACTACCACCTCCTACCAACACCTTGCTCTTCTCACACGGGAACACGTATTGTTCTTGGTATTCTATGCATTCTGGAATTTTATACCGTTTAGTAGAGCAGACGAGCATGCCACATAATAGTAAGCTACTACTGAAATAATTATAGTTTAAAAACTAAAAACCACGCTAAAATCGAACAAGAGAAATCGTTAATCCTGATTCCTGACGATCCTGATGAGGACAACGGAACAACATTATTAAAATCATGTATTTTCATCGGTTCTTGATTATTATTCAAAATTTTATATTAATTCAACCGTTCAAAGTGGGAAAAATCAAGTTCAAAGATTCCGTTACATACAGGTCAAGCTAATAAAAACGTGGTAAAAAGCAGTGGTAAAGAAACTCGGTCTCTCGATAGAGAGGTCCGAGGATCAAATCCTCGGCACGCACCACTGAATTTTTTAAAGTTATGTGCGTTAGATTAGAAATTATCACATGCTACGGTGAAGGAAAAACATCGTGAGGACACCTGCATACCTGAGAAATTTAAAAAAAAGTTCTCAAATATATGTGAAGTCTACCAATACGCACTTTTTTATTTTCTTTCTCAAGTATGCAGGTTTCCTGACGGTACCGTCACCGAGCTGATACCGAGAACGAGATTATTTCGGGCCGATTTTAATAAGACGTGACGGCGATAGTTCGTCCACCGCGACCGATATCGCCGGTTTAGTTTGTTCCAGCTGTCACACGTGTGACGGTAGTGCGTGGAGAAGTTCAAACGTTTTTTATATTGCCGGCACATCGGCCCGTCAAAATCTCGGTGCCGATCTAGCGGTCACGCCGATCTACTCGCAATATCGGCGGCCGGGATGACGGTGCTCGGGTGACGGACGTGCGGTGGACAAGTGGCTATAGTAAATGTATGTACGCTACTTCTGCGCCGTCATTAATTATCGGTGACGGTGGCGGTAGACAAACAGGGTAAAGGGTATACGTACTGTCCCATGCTTTTTGGCCAGTTTTAAGCGCGGTCTCATTCGCAGGTATAGGCCTGCATTTTTCCGTTGGACTGTCTTCGTCTACATAGTCATATAATTGGGGTGTATATTCCGTGGTAGGGCCCCTTCTGAAATATAGAATAGTCAAATAACTGTACCACTTGAAGGAAAACATCGTGAGCAACCTGCATACTTGAGAGATTTATAAAAAATATCTCAAAGGTATGTGAAGTCTATCAATACGCACTTGGCCAGCGCGGTGGACTATGGCCTAATCCTTTTCATTATGAGAGGAGACCAGTGCCCAGCAGTGGAACAGTAATGGGTTGTTGATGATGATGACTGTACCACTGCTGGGCTGGACTCCCTAAGAGGAGGAGGGCTGTCAATCATGTTTATTTTTTTTGTAATCTACAATATCAGAGTTATATATTTTTTAATATAAAGTCAGATGAGCAGTCCACCTGATGGTAACTGCCGTTTGGACATCTGTAATCAAACCCAGATAAAATTAGATTCTTAACTGAGGTCGTTCACAAGCGCCGCTACCCCTGAGGACTAAGCTGGAATGCTTCGGATAAGTGTCACTTACTACACTTCAAACCAGAGCACAGCAGCGCTACACTGCTGTTATAACAGAAACAGGTGTGACGGTGGTGCCGGAGTTAAACCACAAAGGGTTCTACCTTCAAAGTCTGTTGAAATAACTGCTTAGACTTACATCGGTGCTGCCGGAGTGGCTACTGGTTGTTGAGGGGTTACCACTGGTGGTGGTGGTGTGGTAGGCGGTGGTGGGGTTGCTGCTGGGGTGGATGGTATACAGCACACCACAGGGTCTGTACCTATGAAACCACATATCTGAAAGGAAATGGAAAAATAATTATAGTTTAAAACTAAAAACCACGCTAAAATCGCACAAGGAAAATGGTTTTTCTGATTCCTGACGATCCCGATCAGAAGAATGGAATAAAATTATTAAAATCGTGTATTGTCATCGGTTCTTGATAATTGTTTAACATTTTAAATTAATCGGACCGTTCAAAGTAGGTAAAAATCGAGTTCAAAGATTCCGTTACATACATACATAGATACATAGATAGATAGATACAACCCAATTTAATAAAAGCGTTGAAATTAATATGATTTTTTATAGAGACACCAATATTTTTGAATAACTAGCTGACCCCGCAAACGTTGTATTGCCATATAAATAAAAAAAGTGTTAAGGGTTGTTCAAACCCTTATCGCTTAGGGGTAAGAAAAATAGATAGTAGCCGATTCTCAGACCTAATGAATATCCATATAAAATTTGATGAAAATCGGTGAAGCCATTTCGGAGGAGTACGGTAACTAACACTGTGACACGAGAATTTTATATATAAGATACTAGCTAACCCGGCAAACTTTGTACCGCCTCAAAATCTATTTATCAAATATATTTCATATAAAATATTATAGCCTATGTTACTCGTGGATAATGTAGCTTTCGAATGGTGAAAGAATTTTTAAAATCGGTCCAGTAGTTTTTGAGCTTATTCATTTCAATCAAACAAACAAACAAAGTTTTCCTCTTTATAATATTAGTATAGATATCTAAATTGTGTATTGAGACGTATGGCCGGGGATCGAATCCGGAAACCTGTGCGTGTTAGACCAGTATAACGTCCTCCAAGAGTAGTCTTAAACTTGATGACAAAAATATAATTATTTTCTTAATTACCTTTGGCCTTTTATTATGTTTCGTTATATCTTCTAAGGCTTTCGGACACTGAGTTATGAGCTTGCACACACCTGCAACGCCGTCTATGTTGCAGCTTTCACCTGGATAATGTTGAAATCTTTCATTAGAAACTATTCGCTATTACAGTAATACCCGACCACATCTTGAAACTCACAGAAGGTTAATAATATCGTTAAATAAACGCTACGTAAAAAGCGTACTATAAACTAAGTGATTATTTGACTGACTAAACGGTGTGGTCTGAAGTAGCTCCAGCTCCACATGTACCATTAGATTAAGTTTATCATTGTAGATACCATTCTTTTAAAAGATTTTTGTGCCGCTTCTTCTCTATAACGAAACACCTTGTGAAGTGGTGGATGTATTGCCTTATCTAGAGTTGATTGTAGATGTTCAGGGACAGCAGGAGACACTTACTATCAGTAATATAGTATTGTCAGGAAAAACTCGTCAGGAAAATATTTAAAAACAACGTTTATAAACCGAGAATATTTTACTTCACAATTTTACTTTACTATTAACAAAATAACAAGTAAGCATACAAATTATAGATTCGACAAGAAATGGCAGAGTAACGTTCTTTACAATAATCGGAAACAAACTGCTCAGAAGGCGATCTACAGTGCCTTTTTATACGCCCCTTTTTAGTTAATACCCTCATTTGACAATTAAATTTTTCTATCTTCTATTGACGTTCCTAACAGTATAATATAGATGTACCAGACAAGCATGCAGTCAGTAAGTGGCTACTGCCGTATAGACACCCGAAATCAACACCAGGCAGTGATAGCCTAGTGGTTAAGAAACTCGGCCTCTCGATCGAGGGCTCCTAGGTTCAAATCCCAGGCACGCATCTCTGATTTTTAAAAGTTATGTGCGTATTAGAAATTACTTATCACTTGCTAAACGGTGAAGGAAAACATCGTGAGGAAACGTGCATATCCGAGAGATTTAAAAAGTCTCAAAGGTATGTGAAGTCTACGAATACGCACTTGGCCAGCGCGGTGGATTACGGCCTAATTATTCTCATTATGGGAGGAGACCCGTGCCCAGTAGTGACACAGTAATGGGTTGATGATGAATCAACCTCAGACAAGACCAGATTCCCACCTAAGGTCGGTCACAAGTGCGCTTCTACCCTTAAGGATTAAGTTGGAATGGCTCAGAAAAGAGTCTCCATTACCACACTATGCTTATCTATACATCTATACATATCAATAAAATTGGAGTGTCTGTTTTTAATATTGAAATAACCGCTTTTTACTACATGCATATGATTATACATACGGTACATACACCAAAATAACATTTTTTACAATTTTTGTCTGTCTGTCTGTCTGTTTGTTCTGGCTAATCTCTGAAATGGCTGGACCGATTTTGATGGGACTTTTATTGGCAGGTAGCTGGAAGGTAGTAGTAGGCTACTTATTTTAGAACTAGCTGTACCCCTGTTTCTTTTTAACGCGGATGAAACCGCGGGGCACACCTAGTCTTAAATGTTTTGGTTCAGTTTCAGTCTCCTCTGACATCTAACGGTAGGTACTCGTAGATAGTTATTTTTTTTTATAATTTAAGAGTAGTAGACGAGCATGCAGACCATCTGATGGTAAGTGGCTACTGCCGCCCATGGACATCTGTAATTAACCCCAGATAGGATTAGATATTCCTATCTGAGGTCGGCCACAGATGAGCCGCTACCCCTGAGGACTAAGCTGGAACGCCTCGGAAAAGTTTGTCTCCCTTACCACACCCTTCAAACCGGAACACAGCAGCGCCTAACACTGCTGATATAAGGTAGAAATAGGTGTGGCGGTGGTGACGCCGGAGTCGAACCACAAAGGGTTCTACCACCTTTCAATAGTAATGCTATTTAGGCTATTATTCATTTATTTATTTATTTATTTATTTATAATAACATTTCGTAATTAATGTTTCATATATAAACAATATGTCTTCTCGATAAAGTTTTCCTGTTATCAAACAAGCAGTAAATAAGGAAAATAATAATAATTCACGTCATAATCAAGTGTAATAAATAATAATAATAAATTATCCTGACTAATATTATAAATGCGAATGTGTTTGTTTGTCACACTTTCACGTCTTAACTACATGATTGTCATGAAATGTACACACGTTGTCAGGGTGCAGAAAAGGATATCGGGTAGGTTTTATCCCGAAAAAGTAACGTTCCCGAGGGATAGAAAAAACTTCTGACCAAAGCCGCGGAACAAAGTTAGTAATTGTATAAACACCTGTTTGTTTTTAAAATACTAGGTTAATTGCGCTAAAAGACTACAGGGGGCATTTGGAGGGCTAAAGGGTTCATCATCGTCAACCCATCACTGTCCCACTGCTGGGCACGGGTCTCTCAGAATGAGGATTAGGCCATAATCCACCGCGCTGGACAGGTGCGTATTGGTAGACTTTACATACCTTTGTAATCCTTTTTTTTCAATCTCTCAGGTATGCAGGGTGTTGGAATATAGCAAAAACTCAAGCCTCTTATAATGTATAATATTCAAGTAGGTTATATATGATAAAGCTGGCAGCTGAAAAACATATATTTTTACTTCTTCTAATTTGTCATTCTGTCAATGATTCGATATAATAAAAAGTATATTTTTGGAGTGAATTTTAATTTATTATATTTCATAGTTTATTTTCTCGTTCTCCTGTGGCCTATTCCCAACAGGTTATGGGCCCAGGCTACGCTATCGTAAAATATTGAAAAATATAGTCATCTACTAAGTATAAAATTTATGTAATATTTTAAACATGGAGTCGCGGAAGAAAAAGACACATGAAAAATGTTTGATGGCAAACAATAATATATAAGTGTCTAAACCAATACTGTCTACGGCGAAAACAATAATGGATGACTTAAATAAAATTACGAATGGAGAATTTTTTGGCTACACAATTATTTTGACTGCGTAAGAAACAACTTAATTTGGAATTGCGACCAGATATCAAACGCTGATACAACTTATTTTAATGATTGAGTAATATGATCACTAACTTGGTGCTAAACTTGATTAAATGGATCAATGGATGAAATGGATCGACGGATTATGGATCAAAGGATGAAACGAATCGACGGAATGCATATAATTCAATGTCTCATCTTTTAGATTCAATGAATACATTCAAAATATTCAAAGTAAAATTAAGACCTGAAACAACTGAACTTCAAATATCACACGCTTGTAAAAATATAAATTTTAATATAGAAAGATGTGTAAACTACTACAAGAATACTTACTACATCATGCAGATACACAAGCTAATATGAATTTTTATCATGGAAACTGTTGGTGTAAAAATTATATTTTTTGCGATCTGAACCCGTCGCTATTACTGATGCTAACTGTCATTATATCAAGTACCTAATTGAAACAAAATGGAGACAGTAGTAGCTATATAACTGTAAATGCATTGGACACTGCAAATAAAAATAAGGACAGTTTCGCTTTTATGTCTTAAAAATGAAATTTATTTGATTTTTGTTCCAATTCTAACCCTGACACTTGTTTTTCTTTTAGATTTGAAAACTCTGATCACTTTGAAAATACAAAGGATTAATATGTGTCAAATGACAGACTACGTTTAAAATTGGAGGAGCTAAAGATTTGGTAAAGGTCAAAAACAAAGAATTTAAAATTCTATACTGTTCACCAAAAGTTCTGTGGAACTTTAGTTCTATGGAACTTAAGCTGCACCTATGCAGCTTCTTAGTAAATCGAATTGAATAATAAAAGGTATGTGCCGGTTATTAAAAAATGAAGGGCATATTTATAAAAATAGTAAATGTCTAATATGTAGTATAAAGGATGATAGTATCATTATTTTTCATAAAATGATAGTTCACAGTATAAAATAAACTTAATTCAAAGTTAGAAATCGTATTAGTTATGGCACAAACGGTCATTTGAATAAACAGAAATTAAATTTGAATAGCAGTGATAGCCTAATGGTTAAGAAACTCGACCTGTCTAACGAAGGGTCCGAGGTTCAAATCCCAGGCAATCACCTCTGAATTTTTTCAAAGTTATGTGTGTATTAGAAATTAATTATTACTTGCTTAAAAGGTAAAGGAAAACATCGTGAAGAAATCTTCTACACCTGAAAGATTTATATAATAAAAAATCTGAAAGGTATGTGAGTCTACAAATACTCACTTGGCTAACGCGATGAATTATGACCTAAACCTTCTCATTCTGATAGGAGACTCATGCCCAGCAGTGGGACAATAAATGGGTTAATGAAATTTGAATATTTTTAAAGATTTTATTATTGACCGTCATGTGACAATCTTGAATACTTATATGTAATCTGTGATCTTGAATTTCTGAAAGTCAAGACTGACCAGCTAATGGTAAAAAAAAAATAAACATTTTTTTTTTATTATTCACTGTGATGTTTGCGATTCGATAACGTCGACTTCCTTTGATGACAAAAATTGTCTTTATGTTACATGTATTTTAAATGGGAAATAAGTATCATTTTAAAAGTCTAAAAGTGAAAATGTATCCTATAGTAACATTATTCATTTACATTATGATAATGATCGAGAATATATTTCTGAAATAATGAACTTAAGGAATTTTTGTTGGCAAGATAATTATGTATCATTAAAATTTACCTTATAAAACACAATAAAATGGTGAAACAGAGCAAATGAATCGTATATTAACCGAAATGGTTGTAAATGCGAAATTAAATAAAGCTTTTGGGGTGAAGCTGTTACAACAGTCATATACCTACTTATATTTATAAAAATATACATATTCCCCACTAAAGCTCTGATAATAAATAAATAAAACACCATGTAAATTGTGGCAAGGTAAAAACAAAATCGATCATATGAAAATGTTTTGGTGCTACTGCTACGTTCGTAACACAGTTAGCAAGATTAAAGATAAAATAAATATAGTTCAAAAAACTAAAAAACACGCTTTTATGATAAAATTAACTAAAAAGTAGAAAATCTAAATGAATCTAGGAATCAATTAAGGAACAGTAAATAGTATAATTGTGAAATAAATCTACAAAGTTTGAACGAAATCTGGCCGTTTAAAGTGGGTCAAAATCGCGCCCAAAGAAGTCGGTTACAAACATACAAACATACAGGTGAAGCTAATAAAAAGCGTGTAAATATTTTAGATCCAGCCTAGTTGGTAAAGATTTTAATGGATATACATTATTAAATATTAAAAGTAATGAAATGTCCATAGCTGCTAAGCAGATCATGTAGTTGATGAATTAAATATTGAAAATAATGACAACAAACATTGAGCATTACATATCAATATAAAATTTAGAAAGCCTGACTCTGATTCGGCGAAACTAATTGAAAGCTAACAACAACATTCCTTAAATGATAATGCGTCAACAATAACTATTAAATACTTGATCAATCCCTGAATTATTATATACGGATGCACAATCCTGATAGCTGATCTTTATTAAGTACTTTGCAATAATTACCTAAATAATTTAAAGGTATTTTAAGGTGCCTATTAAATGGTGAAAAGCAGTACAAAGTGAAATTAAGCCACAAAGGAGCAATCAAATCTGATATTTTGTTTACAGACCTAAATATGTTAACATTATTAGTTGCAAGTGGGTATTTACCACAAATAATAATGAACTAAGTAGGTAAATCAGAAAAAATAACAAAGCTCGTTTAGTTGCTCGAAGTTTCACTAAGAAATTCAGTTTTCAGTAAGAAATTTTACAGGATTAAGATGTAACGTTCGCACCAATAGCCAGATTTACTACATTTATATAGATTTAAATGTACACCATATGGACGAAAATACTACCTTTGTAAATTTCATTTGATATAATTAGAAAAATATATTATAATGGTTTTCATACAGAGAATATTTATATGGTAGTACCAGAAGGTAAAGGTTGCTAAAGATAAAGAAGGTTGCCTAAAGATAATAAAGTAAGTAAATTAAATAAAAGCTTTAACGGCTTAAAGCAGACATCTCGGCTTTGGTTTGAACGTCTTCATGTTATACTTAAATATAGGGTTTAAAAACTCTTAAAGGTACATTCTCATGCAGATGCATGTAGATAAATGTTTAAATATACCTATATAAGATAAATTAATACGGATAAGAATAGATATATGTATAGAATAAGATATATGTATAGTATATATGTATAGAATAAGATATATGTATATCCCACACGTATGTATATGGTTTAATAATTTCAACAAAATAAGCATTATAAATTTGCAAAAACATTTTAATGCAAATAATTTATATTACAAATACAAAATAAATAACATAATTTCTTGATATAGATGTTGAAAGAATAGCAAATACAATATCACTTAATCAGTCTACTAATGTGCAAAATGTGTTAAAAATATTCTATAAGTGTAATTTATCCTAATCACTTTCCTTATAAATTATTCAGTATTAAATACTGACTTATACCATGGTGCACATTGTAGAGTTAAATTAAATTTACTACTTTGTATAGAAATGTAAAAGTGTACTTACGCATCCAGATTTTTTGTCTTAAATGTGTAAATATTTAATACATCTTTTAATGTTATATAAAAGATATAAATAGTTAAACCTAATCAATGAAAGCTGTAATTATAAGTAGTTAATTATTGCTTATGTGGACTCTGACTGAGAAACTGAGAACGCGACGAGACGCACAAACATAGTATTAGAAACTATTTGTTCAAAGTAATTAAAACTGCATAATTTCGTGAAACACACGAAAACAATGTAGACACTGTCGCAGTCTCATCAGCTAAAGCAGAGTACGAGTATAAGGTTTTGTTTGAAGTTTTCTTTGTATATTTGACTGATAAATCGATGTGGTCTGAAGTATCTTCAGCTCCACATGTGCCATGGTTAAGTTTGCCATTGTAAAAACATTTATATTTATTGTAAAAAGATGTGTGTTATGGAGTTTCTTTCGCCGCTTCTTCTCCATAACGAAACACCTAGTGAAGTGGTGGTAGATGTAATGACATTCAAGAAGTGTTCTGCAAAGAACGTATTTATAAATTGTTTTATACTTGAATTTTTGAGGGAGGCTGTTGGAATATAGCAAAAACTCAAGCCTCTTATAATGTATAATATTCAAGTAGGTTATATATGATAAAGCTGGCAGCTGAAAAACATATATTTTTACTTCTTCTAATTTGTCATTCTGTCAATGATTCGATATAATAAAAAGTATATTTTTGGAGTGAATTTTAATTTATTATATTTCATAGTTTATTTTCTCGTTCTCCTGTGGCCTATTCCCAACACAGGGTTTCTCACGATGCCTTCCTTCACCGTTTAAGGAAGTGATAATTAATTTCTGATACGCACATTACTTTGAAAAATCACAGGTGCGTGGAATTGGAACCTCGGACCCCTCGATTGAGAGATTAAGTTTCTTCACCACTAGGCTATCACTGCTTCTACATAATACATACATACACACATACATACATACATACATACATATATACATACATACATAAGCTTAGCCATTGTTGAATAAGAATGCAACAAGAAAAAAAGATACAGAAAGATATGAATAAAATCGACAAGAGATCCATAAAAGAGTGACTTTTAACAAATATTCATATTTTAAAAGTCAAGGTCAATAAACCAAGTGACATTTTAAATTATTTTTAACTAATTCGAGCTTATGTTTTAATATCATAACAATTTTTACGAAATAGAAGTCATAAATAATAACAGAATTGGTTTGCCATCTTGGGTCGACGGCCATATTGGTTTTAGAATGACGTCACTAAGCTACAAATGTATATCATACGTTGTAATACAAACCAAACGTGTATGTATTTCAGCTCAGTCGGTTGTGGTTAACTGTACTCATACCATGAGTTTTCTAAACATCCCACAATTTTACGTTACGTTTACTCAATCCATTATTCTGTTCCGTTTGCTTCAGTAGACTGAGTAAACGTAACAATAAGTGCTCGAGTCTTTTTGTCTGTCTCACATGTTCGCAAAAAAGAGATACAAAACATAAAGCGACATTTTGTCAATTTAGACATTTAATGTTACGTTACTGACACTATAGTTCTGAAACAATCCGCTATGGGCGCTGATTGGAAATTGTATGGGCAATACGTAAACAAATACCAAAACAGTCATATTTGTCAAAATGTAAAAACTCATGGTAAGGGTACTGGTTTAAATTTCAGTTACAAGCAGACCCTCACATAGATACGAACTGACATTTTTTTTTGTTATAGGAGTAGCAGAGGAGCATGCAGTCCACCTGATGGTAAGTGGCTACTGCCGTATGGACATCGGTTATCAATCCCCGAATAGGATTAGATATTCCTACCTGAGGTCGGCCACAGATGCGCCGCTACCCCTGAGAACTAAGCTGGAACGCCTCGGAACAGTATGTCTCCCTTACCACACCCTTCAAACCGGAACACAGCAGCACCTAACACTGCAGTTATTAGGTAGAAATAGGTGTGGCGGTGGTGCCGCCGGAGTCGAACCACAAAGAGTTCTACCACCTTCAATGTATTGTAAAAATATCAACTGTCTTCCTAGTACGGTTTTTCTAAATAATAGGGGTTCGCTATAAGTAAGAAACCGCCATTTTTCATCTTTTTTCACTTTATCTATTAAATAGTAATAGATAAACAGTTCACATTTTCACAATACATTTACTTCTATGGCTGCTATGATAACAAATACAAAATAAAACAATAAACAAAGGTATGTGCGAATTACGTTTGCTGCTCTCGGAGGCTCCAAAAAAAAGCCATATTTACTTTAAAACTAATTTAATTATATTAAAATTACAATAAAACTTATATTTAAGGCTAGTGATTCCTATCTAAGTTGGATGAAGAATACACATTTTTATGTTACAATAATTAAGGAAAGTATTGATTGGTAATTGCGAAATTGCTAATGTGCAATAAATCTAGGTCTAAGTCGATGACTCGCCAATGCACGTGTTGGTAGCGTCAGCGATCCTCTTAGGGCTGCTATACGTAATTCCTCCACCCCCAGAGCGGCAACTATTTTAGAACGCTTAGTGAGAATGTTGCCGGCATCTTTCCAGAAGTATCTTCCTTGTTATCTTCTTCTTTACTGCTCTTTTTCTTACAAGCCCCAAGCTTGTACTTGTAGAGGATGATAATGATTATAACTATACTTCCGATTGACAGGATCGTGTAAAATGGTAGAGTTGTATGATAAACTACATCAGAATGATGATGCTGTAGTGGAGTCTGTGCCATGATCCTCTCCTGGATGCCGTGCAGATCCTGCAGGTTAATGGAGTTCAATTGGATATGCGTTGCTGGTGAAGATTGGATGCCGATGCTTTTCGTGATTCCGGTCAGTTTCAGGGGCTGTCCTTCTATCTCGTCGTTGTCATTTACTATTGTGAATTCCTCGGTTTTTAGTTGACAGCTAACTGGAATCGTTGCTAGATAACTTCCATGCAATGAGATGTAATCAACTCGACCGCAGGAAAGTTGTACTCGAGCCTGGTGTGGAAAGGATAGCACATAGTGTCGATCATCTAGCTTCTCCATGGCCTCCCTTTGTAGGATGACTTTGGCGAATTGGCAAGATTCTTGAAGACGTTGGCTGGTTATCACCTCCTGGATGCAGTCATTCTTGCTACGGATTTGCAGGTTGACTAATTCGTCACAGAGATACCAGGAATTGAGCTTCGGACATTCTGTCTCTATGTACACGAATGTCTTCTCGTAAGTTGCTATGAAAGGAGAGGGAGGAATGAGGCCTTGGTTGTCTTTATTAGGTGCTATTGCTAACTTAAAAAGCTCGTAACTATCTTTAGAAATTATTGGAAATTTAAAAACTATAACTATCTGTTTATTAATGTAAAAAGAGCCCGGTTTAATGATGTCATAAAATTCTCTTAATTCTAAATCTGGAATATAATTACTACCGTATAAAACTCTAACTTTATTCAACATATACTGCAATACTTTTATATCAATCATAGAATGATGGGTTGTGGATAGGTGAATAAAAGCTAAGGTATTTTCAATTCTTAAAAGTTCCTGCATTAAATCCTCTGTATTTTCACTAATTATTTCTAAGAGTTGAGCAAATCGAGCATATTTTATTAAGCTTGATTCTCTATATGCATCGCTATTTAAAATTAGATATAAAGTTTCGTTAATTTTTCTCTGGTTATCTACTAACTGTGTTAACGCTTTATTATGGCTAACCATCCATTCTTTACTTAAACTAATATGACCATTAAATTTTGACAACATCTCATCTCATCTCATCTCAAATGTGACCCTAAGGTCGTTTGTTCACCGCACCGTCACCGAGCCGATACCGAGAACGAGATTATTTCGGGCCGATTTCAATATGCCGTGACGGCGATAGTTTGTCCACCGTAACCGATATCGGCGGTTTATTTTGTTTCTGCTGTCAATCGTGTGACGGCAGTGTATGGACAAGTTTCAACGTGTTTTATATTGCGGGCACATCGGCCCGTCAAAATCTCGGTGCCGATCTACTCGAAATATCGGCGGCCGGTGCTCGGGTGACGGACGTGCGGTGGACAAGCGGCTATAGTAAATGTATGTACGCTACTTCGGCGCCGTCATTAATTATCGGTATCGGCTCGGTGACGGTTGCGGTGGACAAACAGCGTAAATGTGCGAATTCGACTTGTACTTGGGCAATTATTTAAATAACTTTCACTAAAGAGCTCAAGTAAAAAGTAAAAAATGAAAAGTGTGCATTTTCGACTTGTTAACTTATTCATATGAATATGGATATATTCCAGTCATTGGGTCATAAACCCTAGATGCTTAACTTGTAGAACTGGTTTCGTCAGAATACCCAATACCTGACAACAAAAAACCCGATTTAATAGTCTGTTTTCTGTTTGGTTTTTCCATATTGATCATTTCTGTTACTGTCCCACCGCTGGGCACGACTTTTTATAATATAGGAATAGACAGCATGCAGTCCACTTGATTGTAAGTGGCTACTGCCGCCCATGGACATCTGTAATCAACCCCATATAAGATTAGATATTCCTACCTGAGATCGGCGACAGATGCGCCGCTACCCCTGAGGACTAAGCTGGAACGCCTCGGAAAAGTATGTCTCCCTTACGACACTCTTCAAAACGGAACACAGCAGCGCCAACACTGCTGTTATTAGGCAGAAATAGGTGTGGCGGTGGTGCCGCCGGAGTCGAACCACAAGTATATGTAAGTGGCTATTACTGCCGATGGACTCCTGTAACCCTAAATAAGGTATAGATAAGCCACTACTACTGAGGACTAAGCTGGAATGCCTCATCAAAATACGTCTCCCTTACCACACCTTAAACACAGCGCTTAAGAAAGATAGATAGATAGATTATTTATTTCAAAAACTTAAGCAACAACAACAAATAAAATTATAATACATAATAAACAATGCTTGTCAGTCATGTATTACAGTCATGTATTACATTACAACATCTTAAGCTAACTTAATATACGTTATTCTAGACTTTGAGTGCCAACAATTTGTGTATTAAAAATACATTAGACAAGTTTTTAAGATATTGAATTGTATCTCAAGGTACATTTTAGTGTGTTTTAGTAGTTACATATTACAAGGTATTATACATTTTTCAAATAAGGATTGATTAGATTTTACTTTAAATTTACAAGTTTTTAAATACTGAATTGTGTCTTAAGGTACATTTTATTATGTTTTATAAGTTTTTGTTATACCGGTCACCGTTATGTCAACTTTGTCAACATTTCAAGTGTCTATCTATTACGGTTCCAGAGATAGAGCCCTGTGACGGACAGACAGCGGGTTCTTAGTAATAGGGTTCCGTTTTTACACTTTGGGCACGGAACCCTAAAAAGAAGTGCTATAACATGAATGGGAAAACACACGTAGGAAATTACGTAAAACTAGTATTCACACCTGTTTACATATTATTATGGTTTTTCCTATATTAAATAGATGAGTTATATGAGGAAGACTCGCTTGTTTTTAACAACTCGTATGAAAGTACACAATTATTGATGTTGCAATTAAGCACGCTGTCAATAGATGCACTAATGGACATGGACATTAACCCAGATAGGATTAGATTCCAATCTGACTGTGGCCAGAGCGTTGCTACTGTGGGCTAACTTGGAACGCTTCGGATAAGTAGGTACATCTCTTACCACACTTCAAACCGGAACACAGCAGCTTAACACTCCTGTTATAACAGAAATATGTGTGACGGTGGTATTCTGTCGTAGGAGGCGACAAAAGGGGTCTTCCGGGGTTGCGGGCGGTAAGAGTGGGAGCTGGAACCGCCCGTCAGCGATCCCGGGAAGGACGGCGGTATGTGTGGTTGCATACCGTCGTAAACACCAGACAGTGTGGAGAGCGCCGTGCTCATCTGAACGAAGCCTGATGCCCCATCAGAGACTCATTCAGAGATCTCCGGATGTGTTCCGATCGAGAGTCATCTTCGCAGCGCTGAGGATGGCCACCGGGGGAATTTTTGTGCGGTAAAAATCCCACATAACTCCGTGTCGCTCCCACGAAACTGGGTACCATTTGAAGGTTTCCTCTTCGTTAACAAAAAAAGTGTGACGGTGGTGCCGCCGGAGTCGAACTACAAAGCAAGATCACATTCTCAGAACCTTTAGGGGAATTCTCAGGCAAGTTTTCCTTATGTTTCTTATTCGTCACAGATAGTTTCATAAGACATTGGAACTTAAACTTGACATTTAAAACACCACATTTGCTGTAAAATCTTAACTAATATTATAAATACGAATGTGAGTTTGTTTGTTACACTGTCACGTCTTAACTACATGATTGTCATGAAATGTACACACGTTGTCAGGGGTTCAGAAAAGGACCTTTATCTTTATTGAAGGTGGTAGAGCCCTTTGTGGTTCGACTCTGGCGGCACCACCGCCACACCTATTTCTACCTAATAACAGCAGTGTTAGGCGCTGCTGTGCCGGTTTGAAGGGTGTGGTAAGGGAGACAGACTTTTCCGAGGCGTTCCAGCTTAGTCCTCAGGGGTAGCGGCGGGTAGCGGCAGGGAATATCTAATCCTATCTGGGGTTGATTACAGATGTCCATGGGCGGCAGTAGCCACTTACCATCAGGTGGACCGCATGCTCGTCTGCTACTCCTATATCATAAAAAAAAATTGGTATTGTGATGCGACTTGTTTCTATATTCGGAGCGCATTAGCCGACCTCAGGTAGGAATATCTAATCCTATCTGGGGTTGATTACAGATGTCCATGGGCGGCAGTGGCCACTTACCATCAGGTGGACTGCATGCTCGTCTGCTGCTCTTATATAATAAAAAAAAACCTTTACCTGTACGTACCTTTTATCCCGAAAAAAGTTCCCGAGGGATAGATAAAAACCTGTGACGGCAAGCGAAGCGGCGGGTAAAAGCTAGTTGGAAATAAAATTAAAACGGAACCCTATTACAAAGACTCCGCTGTCTGTCCATCTATCACAGGGCTATAGAGCCCTAGTAGTCTCAAGAGATAGCTCTTGAGTCGATAAATAAATAATAATAAATAATTGACTTGAATTTTTACAACTAGTACACATGACTTACTCTATTTTAGTCTTTGTAATATATGAAATGAAATGAAATATATTTATTTTGTATAGGCCAACGACGGCACTTACAAATTGTCAGGTACATTTGTTTTCTTAAACTACTACCGGATCGGAAGTTACGTAGTGTAGTTACGTAGATAGTTAATTATTTGTCTGTTTTCCTTATTTTGAAATTTAAGATTGTGTAAAACATTAAAAAATTACCCAATTACTTGTACCCATATAAATTATAGTAAATTGTTTCGTTTTTTTTTAAATTTAACATCATGCAAATACACGAGTATGTAATACTTTTATATTATGTCTTTATTCTTCAAAATCTTTAAGATTAGCGTTAATAAGCCACTTATTACGTAAGCAATATATTTATAAGAGAATAAGGTTATAGTTTACTCACCTTCTGATTGTCCTTGACAGCCCAAAGCACAGATTAACACAACAAAATACAAAGAAAAACGAAACATTTTGGAATATAATCCAAAAACAAAAAACAGTACTAATACCCTTAAAATGTAACTATCCAAGAAATTGTTTTAAAAATAAAAACAGTCAAATATAAATTTATAAACGTAAATGCGAGTAAAATCGAAAATGTTTTGTAATTATCACATATTGTTTTTTAAAAAGACGATTTAAGTTTATTTTGTATACAGCAGAGTGGCTTGCGTCGTCAAGCACTACTGACCACAACGGAGTGAACTAGTGATGTGACATAATAAGAATCGATTTTATCTTTTTACGATTGTATACAGAAAAAGACCGCTATAGTTTTGGAAGATTAAAAAAAAACAAGGAAAATATCAGGATAAGTATTATTTATTTTTGACTTTTAATATTTGATTAAAGGATGTTTATATGTTAGACTATCACACTAAAGTCCGGAGTTCGATTCCCAGACAAACCAGATTTTTCGTCTTATGCTTAGATGAATTAGGTAACTATGATTTTTTTTAATAATGAAGGAAAATATTGTGACGAAACCTATATGTAAAGTACATAATTGGCCAAGTGCAAGTCGAACTCGCAAACGGAGGGTTCCGTACCACCAAAAGTTTCATTTTCTTATTTTTAGTACTTGATATTAAAGCAACCATTGTATTAAATGCATTGTGAAAATTTGAACTGTCTATTACGATTCAATAGATAGAAGCGAAAAACGTCGAAAACTGTGAAAGACTGACAGACAGCGGAGGCTTAATAGGGTTTCGTTTTACTCTTTGATTACGGAACTCTAAAAGTTTTTAAAGAAGTGTGAAATCTATCAATCTACACTTGACCAGATGTGGTATTTTTTTTTTTTTTTTTTTTTGTTTACGAGGGGGAAACCTTCAAACGACTTCAAACGTGGGAGCGACGCAGGGTTATGTGGGATTTTTACCGCACTAAAACCCCCCCGGTGGCCGTCCTCGGCGCTGCGTAGAGGGCTCCGGGATCTCCAAAGGAACGCAACCGGAGTCCTCTTAGCGCGTTAGGCTCTCTTAGGGCTCTGCCCAGGTGAGCTTGACGCTCGCCACACCGTCTGGTGCGTACGACGGTATGCGACCACACATACCGCCGCCCTTCCCGAGATGTGGTATAACCCAAATCTTTATCATTAGGCGATAAGGTTTCTGCCCAGCAGTGGGGCAGTAATTAAAAATAACATTTTTTATTGTATAGGGGTAGCAAACGACCATGCAGTCCATCTGATGGTAAGTGGTTACTACCCATGGACATCTGTAATTAACCCGAGATAGGATTAGATATATCTACCTGAGGTCAACCACAAGCGCCGCTGCTCCTGAGGACTAAGCTGGAAAGCCTCAGAAAAGTATGTCTCTAACCACACTTCAAACCAGAACACAGCAGCACTTAACACTGCTGTTATAATAGAAACAGGTGGTGGTGCCTCTGAAGTCGAGCCACAAAGGGTTTTTCCATCTTTAGAATACACTTATTACCTTAGGCCGTTTAGAATCGATTAGAAGCAAGCATTTTAGCGATATCGATATCGATTATCGATAGCAGGTAAGCACTTCCCTAGACACACATAACTAGATTATTACGACATTTTAAATGAAACAGATAGTCTAACTTATATTATAATATGTATGTGAGTTTGTTTGTTTTTACATTTTTACACTTTAACTATGTAGATAACTGATTGTCATAAATCTTTGTACACTTGTCTTGAAGGTGGTAGAACCCGTTGTGGTTCGACTCCGGCGGCACCACCGCCACACCTATTTCTGTTATAACAGCAGTGTTAAGCGCTGCTGTGTTCTTGTCTGAAGGGTGCGGTAAGGGAGACTTTTTCGAGGCGTTCCAGCTTAGTCCTCAGGGGTAGCGGCGCATCTGTGGCCGATCTCAGGTAGGAATATCTAATCCTATCTGGGGTTGATTACAGATGTCCATACGGCAGAAGCTTGCCATCAGGTGGATTGCATGGTCGTCTGCTACTTCTATATTATAAAAACACACACATATTGTTAGGGATTCAGAAAAGGAGCTAGGGTATCTTTAATCCCGAAAAATTAATCCCGAGGGATAGGTAAAATAACTTTTAAGGTCCCATATTGAAGTAATGACGACCCACGTGGCGGAGCTGCCACCATACCGGTCGGGCGCGCAAAGGGTCCCGGGTTCGATCCCCGGCCAGACAGATATCTAAATTATGAATTTAGATTTCTGGTTCTGGGTCTGGGTGTTTGTGTATTTGTCTATGTTTGTATGGCACCTACGACACATGGAATCCTAGTGTGGGGCTGTGAGTGTAGAAAGCGTTTATTTATTAAATGATATAAGCGTTTTCAAGAAAAGTCGCAGGTAAAGCTAGTGGTACAAAAATAACTGATTCTAGCCTTAATAGCCCTTGTTATAAACGGCACATAATTGAACCGTTATCTATTATTAAATAGTGAATTAATTAAGTATTCATATTAATTATTTGTTCCATTAGTCATATGAGAAATAGAACTGATTAGATTAGCTCTTACCCGTGGCTGCACATGGTTGGTTTTTATCTATCCCTCGGGAACGGTTTTTTAAGGGATAAAAGCTACCCTATATCCTTTTCAGTACCCTAACCATGAGTTGTCAAATCATCCCACAATTTTACGTTACGTTTACTCAATCCTATATTCTGTTCCGTTTGCTTCAGTAGACTGAGTAAACGTAACAATAAGTAAGTGCTCAAGTCTTTTTGTCTGCTGTCTTGTTGTCTGTTCACATGTTTTTAAAAAAGAGAGACAAAACATGAAGCGCCATTTTGTCAATTTAGACATTTAATGTTACGTTACTGACACGATAGTTCTGATATAATCCGCTAGTGGCGCTGACCGGAAATTGTATGGGCAAATAAGTAAACAAATACCCAAACAGTCATATTTGTCAAAACGTAAAAACTCATGGTAACGTACCGAACCTGACAACGTATGTACATTTCATGACAATCGGTTACGTGGTTAAGACGTGAGAGGGTAGCAAACAAACAAACAATTTTTATAGGTGTATAACTATTCTATAGGTGGTAGAACCCTTTGTGGTTCGACTCCGGTGGCACCACCGCCACACCTATTTCCACCTAATAACAGCAGTGTTAGGCGCTGCTGTGTTCCGGATTGAAGGGTGTGGTAGGGAGACAGACTTTCCCCAGGCGTTCTAGCTTAGTTCTCAGGGGTAGCGGCGCATCTGCAGCCGACCTCAGGCAGGTACATCTAATCCTATCTGGGGTTGATTACAGATGTCCATGGGCGGCTGTAGGCACTTACCATCAGGTGGACTGCATGCAAAAATAATTTTATTATTTCTCAAAATACTTAGTCATATGATTGAATGATCGTATCATTCTCTCATAGATGGCGTTAGGTTGATGATGAAAGATGCGTAAACAACGTATAATAAAATTAAAATTGCTATATAAAAATATGTTTTATTGTTCCTATTTGTCTTTATAATAATAGCAGTTACAGTAGTAAACGGATTGTAAAAATTTCAACTGTCTTGCTAGTACGGTTTAACAATAAGATCGAAAAATACCGGTTTGTTGTATGGAGACCCCCTTTAATATTCAACTTTATTTTATGTTTAGTATTTGTTGTTATAGCGGCCACTGTTATGAATCCTCTGTAAAATTCAATTTTTACGGTTCCAAAGATAGAGCCCTGTGACAGAGAATCATGCAGTCCAGATGGTAATTACGAATTAGCTACTGCCGCCCATAGATATTTGTAAGCAACCCAACATAAGATTCGATTCGATGCGCTGCTACCCTTTTTTTGTTTACGAGGGGGAAACCTTCAAAAGGTACCCGGTGCCGTGGGAGCGACGCAGGGTTATGTGGGATTCCTACCGCACTAAAACCCCCCCGGGTGGCCGTCCTCAGCGCTGAGTAGAGGGCTCCGGGATCTCCAAGGGAACGCAACCCGAGTCCTCTTAGCGCGTTGATCCGTCGGGCTCCGCCCAGGTGAGCTTGGCGCTCGTCACATCGTCTGATGCGTACGACGGTATGTGACCACACATACCGCCGTCCTTCCCGGGGCCGTTGGCCGGGCGGTTCGGGCTCCCACTCTTGCCACCCGCGACCCCGGAAGCCCCTTTTTAGTCGCCTCTTACGACAGGCAGGGGATACCGTAGCCCTATTCTAGTCCCGTCTACAGGGACAGCGCTGCTACTGCTGAGGACTAAACTGTAATACCTGAGAAAAGTATGTATAAAAAGCGAATAACTTATTCAACTTGCATTTTTTGTAATAAAACTTAATTATTTTATCTTTTAGTGACGTGATGTCATTTCTTAGATGGCAGTTATTTATATCTAACGAGTTTCGCTTGGTAATCGATTTTCAACCAATCATTATTGATTTTAAGGAAAAAACACAAAAAATCATTATTAACTAAAACAGATTTTGATCAGCCAAACAAAAGTAATAAAAACACAGATTATTATTCAAATTACAAAGTTATTAAATTGTTTTCTTTTTCCCCATAAAGATAAGGTTAATAACATTGATATAAACTAAAGGTGTGTTATTAGGTGGCAAAACTTGAAACATACAAAATACACCAATTGGTGTACGTCGACTCCAGTCGCTCCCGCGCGGCGTAGTAATTGACACGTATATCACTGTACATGTTAAACGTCATTATTTTAGTTTTCTAACCCTCAAAATGCCTTCTTGTGCAATGCGTAAATGTACAAATTATGCAATTGTCTTGTCTTGTCTCGTCTCGTCTCGTTTTATTTTATTTTACTTTACTTTACTTTACTTTACTTTACTTTACGTTACTTTACTTTACTTTACTTTACTTTACTTTACTTACAATATAATTACATACTACACCATTTAAAAGTTTTCGCATATAACAATATGTAAGTAAAATGAAAAATTTGCATGCGTGTCAATGCGTCCGCAGTTCGCTCATCTTTTGTGTTGTTTAGTGGGCAGGTAACATATCTACAGTTTTAAATATCATTGGATAATAAGATTATTTGCGTCGAATTATTAGATGGTACCTACTTATTTGTTATATTTTATTGCGAATGTGACATTTGACCTGACTTATCTTATATTCATATTAATTTATTTGCTTTTAAATGTAGCTCAATCTGGTAAGATTCACTTCAGGGAAGCATATCAAATTTTAAAATTACGTTATCATGATATTATTAACCATAGCATATTTTTTATAATATAGAAGTAGCTGACGAGCATGCAGTCCACCTGATGGTAAGGTACTGCCGCCCATGGACAACTGTAATCAACACCAGAAGGATTAGATATTCTAACCTGAGGTCGGCCACAGATGCGCCTCTACCCCTGAGGACGAAGCTGGAACGCCTCGGAAAAGTATATCTCTTCCACACTTCAAAGCAGAACACAGCAGCGCTTAACACTACTGTAATGAGGCAGAAATAGGTGTGGCCGGGGTGCCGGCGGCAAAGGGTTCTACCACCCTCCAGTGACATTACATTATATTGTATACATAAAATAAAACATTTACTTCATAATAAAAAATATTTCATTTAGATACTTAGCATTAACTTAGTACATATGTTATAATAATTAAATAATTAAAGTTAATTATGTTATTAATATCATTAATGAAAGACAATGCCAATAGTAAAAATGATAATAATTTTATAAAATTAAATTAAATAAATAATTTTATAAATTAATTTCATGTTTAATAATTATGTAGTGAAACTTACAAGTCTTTGCTTATAACGTAAAAAATAAGTCATCGGTAAAATTAAATCTATTTAATACATTATGTAGTGAGTAATAAATGTCTACACGAAACGTTAAAAATAAGTCATCGGTAAAATTAGTTAGCGTTTATCTCTGTTTGACACGGAAAATGTTACTATTACCAAAAAAGGCTAATTTGTATTCAGTTGTAAAACTTGATATTTTAAAAACTATTGTGCATAATACCTTGAGATGACTAAAACAAGTTTTAATATATTAAGTGGATTTAGAAGAGAACACAAGACATCCGTAACCAATCTTAATATAAGATTGGCTTACGTTTATTATTAATAATAAAATAATTGGCCAAGTGCAAGTCGCACACACACTTTCCTTTTGTTTTTTTTTTATAATATGGGAGTAGCAGACGAGCATGCAGTCCACCTGATGGTAAGCGGCTACTGCCGCCCATGGACATCTGTGATCAACCCCAGATAGGATTAGATATTCTTACCTGAGGTCGGCCACAGATGCGCCGCTACCCCTGAGGACTAAGCTGGAACGCCTCGAAAAAGTATGTCTCCCTTACCACACCCTTCAAACCGGAACACAGCAGCGCCGTTAGTAGTGTTAACTACTGTTATTAGGCAGAAATATTTGTTATTATAACTGCCATTGAAGTAAATACATTGTGAAAATTTGAACTGTCTACATACGGTACAATGGATAAAGCGAAAAACGTCGAAAAATAAATTTTTTATATTTATTTCTGGTAAGCAGCCACCCTTATACATCTATATGAATCCAAGTATCTATCTATTACGATTCAGGAGATAGAGTCCTGTGACAGACAGACAGACAGTGGAGGCTTAGTCTTAGGGTTCGTACACAAAACTGCGATGCGACGTCGCATCGCAAAAATCTGCGAGCTCCCTCGACGCATCGCAAGAACTTGCGAATTGATTCGCATCGCACAGTGGTTGTTGTTGTTGGTCACCCTGAGAGACGCTACGCCGCACGATATCGCATCGCAGCAATTCGCATCGCAATTTTCTGCGTTGCGAATTCGCATCGCGTCGCATCGCAGTTTTGTGTTCGAGCCCTTAGGGTTCCTACCCTAAAAATAAAACAATTAAAAAAAATACTTCATATTTATTGTAGTCAAGGCCATACGATGCTCTCTATCCAGGGCAGGTATTCCGCAACCCGCGTGTAGATCCCCGGCGGCCCGATGGACCCACAGGCAAGACCGAATGACGTCACTCCCACGACGACGTGCATACATTTTATACGGTCACTCCTTATATGAAGGGGATTACCACTTTCGCCCTATAAATAAAAAAATATTAAAGAATGAATTATAACAACATCGACATCTAAAATCGACACCATGAAGTTGGCTAGTAAATGGAGTAAATACTTGTGCAATGTCTACCAACAAAGTGAAGTTTTGTACCAACAAGTTTGAAGGTGGTAGAACCCTTTGTGGTTCGACTCCGGCGGCACCACCGCCACACCTATTTCTACCTAATAACAGCAGTGTTAGGCGCTGCTGTGTTCCGGTTTGAAGGGTGTGGTAAGGGAGACAGGCTTTTCAGAGGCGTTCCAGCTTAGTCCTCAGGGGTAGCGGCGCATCTGTGGCCGACCTCAAGTAGGAATATCTAATCCTATCTGGGGTTGATTACAGATGTCCATGGGCGGCAGTAGCCACTTACTATCAGGTGGACTGCATGCTCGTCTGCTACTCTTATATTATAAAAAAAAAAAGTAAATTTGATTATTTTATATCTTAGTTTTGTCTGTCTTCAACCCATTAAGCCTGCTGGGCACAGTTCTCCTCTCAGAATGAGAGGGATTTAGGCCATACTGTACCACGCTGGCGAAGTGCGATTCTAAAAATAATGATACGAGTAATAATAATGTTGATGATGATTATAAAAATATTTCGAAGCTGGTAGAACCCATTGTGGTTCGATTCTGGCACTACCACCGTCTTCTGCCTCATAACAGCAGTGTTAAGCGCTGCTATCTGGTTTGGGTGTGGTAAGAGGCATACTTTTTAGAGGCGTTCCAGCTTAGTCCTCAGGGGTAGCGGCGTATCTGTGGCCGACTTCAAGTAGGAATCTAAACTATCTATCTACCTGGGATTACGTGCTCGTCTGCTACTCCTATATTATAAAAAAAATCATACCTGACACGTCTTGTTAGACTGAAGTTTGTTCCCGTAGCAGACCTGTGTTTTAGGGTCGACACCTCGCCTCATTAAGCGACGCGAAGGGAAGAACCCAGCGCATTCTTCTTGGGAAAACTTAGATAATTTCAACTGAAATTTATAAATTACTTGTTTAATTTCAAATTTAAAGACCTATTTTTCATCAATCTATTACAATTTGGGCTCAGGTCTCCTCTTAAAGTGGGGGTTTAGGCTGGACACCACGCTGGCCAAGTGCAAATTGGTGGTCTAACCTTTGAGAATTTTTTTGAAAGGTCTCAGGCGTTTCCTGTCAATGTTTTCCTCGTTTAAGCAAGTGATAATCATTCCTATTTCCAGTTTAGTCTTTAGAGGTAGCGGCGCATCTATGGCGGACCTCAGGTAGGAATATCTAATCCTATCTGGGGTTGATTACAGATGTCCATACGGCAGTGCCCACTTACCATTAGGTGGAATGCTCGTCTGCTACTCCTATACCTATTATAAAATATAAACCTTTTGAAAATCGTCAGCGTTAGCCCTTCCGTTGGCTCCCCAACTTAAGGTCAGGGCCTCCTCCACCTCCTGGTTGCCAGTGTCCAAACACGCTGGGACCACTAATGGGTTCATTTTTATCCTGGAAATAAAAATAGCGTATTACAGCAGTGTGAAGTACTGTGTTCTGGTTTGAAGAATGTTGTCATGAGGGACTCCGGAGGCCTCGTCACACCTATTTCTGCCTGATATCTACCAGCTAACAGCGCTGTTGAGTTCCGGTTTGACAGGTGTGATAGCGCATCGTACTTATCCGAAGCGTTATAACTTTTTTTTTTATAATATAGGAGAAGCAGACGAGCATGCAGTCCACCTGATGGTAAGTGGCTACTGCCGCCCATGGACATGTGTTATTAACCCCAGATAGGATTAGATATTCCCACCTGAGGTCGGCCACAGATGCGCCGCTACCCCTGAGGACTAAGCTGGAACGGCTCGAAAAAGTCTGTCTCCCTTACCCCACCCTTCAAACCGGAACACAGCAGCGCCTAACACTGCTGTTATTAGGTAGAAATAGGTGTGACGGTGGTGCCGCTGGAGTCGAACCACAAAAGGTTCTACCACCTACTAAGGTGAGGACTACCTCACGGGTAGGAATGCATCTTGCGGACCTCACCTAGGACTCTAATCTAAGCTGGGGTTGATTATAGATGTTCATAGGCGGCAGTGCAACTTACAATCAGATGAACTGCGTGCTCATTTGGAGACTTCGTCGAAATTGAAATGAAAACCTTGGTGGGCCTCAATTGTCCCTGTAGTCCGGGGCTAAAATAGGGGTACGGTATCATCTGCCAGTTGTTAGAGGCGACTAGAAGGAGCATCCAGAGTTGTGGGTGGCAAGAGTGGGAGCACGAACCGTCTAGCCAGCGACCCCGGGAAGGACGGCAGTATGTGTGGTCGCATACCATTTTAAACACCAGATCACAGGACTCAGGACAGAGCCCGATATCGCGTGTGGAAGACTCTGATTGTGTTCCGTTGGATATCCGGCAATTCTCCACTAAGCGCTGAGGACGACCACCGGGTGGGTGGCATCCCTTCAAGGGCGTCAGATGCCTTTTGAAGGTTTCCCCCCTCGAGAACAAAAACAAGGTTGGTCTTTAATGTAACACCTTACCGTTTGTTTGTCTCTAACAAAGCAATATCGTTGTATTTATGCGGCGGTATGTATTCTGGGTGATTTATGATCTTTTTGATGTTATACAATTTGTCCTTGTCATAGTTTTCAGATCTCTCTATAATTCCAACCAACGCATAAGCAACGGGGCCTCTGAAAATAATTAATACATTATTATCAATATTTTTATCAACAACATTAAAGGCAACAAAATTAACCACATTGATATTAACGACATCGAATTATATGTATTAGCGTGTCGTTAAAGAAACGCTATGTAAAAAAGCGTACTATAAACTAAGTGATTATTTCACTGATAAAACGGTGAGGTCTGAAGTAGCTCCAGCTCCATATTTTTTTTTTTTTTTATAATATAAGAGTAACAGACGAGCATGCAGTCCACCTGATGGTAAGTGGCTACTGCCGCCCATGGACATCTGTAATCAAACCCAGATAGGATTAGATATTCTTACCTGAGGTCGGCCACAGATGCGCCGCTACCCCTGAGGACTAAGCTGGAACGCCTCGGAAAAGTCTGTCTCCCTTACCACACCCTTCAAACCAGAACACAGCAGCGTTTAACACTGCTGTTATTAGGTAGAAATAGGTGTGGCGGTGGTGCCGCCGGAGTCGAACCACAAAGGGTTGTACCACCTTCAAATCCTCCATATGTACAATTACGTTAAGTTTATCATTGTAATTTTTTTTTAAATGTGTGTTATGGATTTTTTTCGCCGCTTCTTCTCCATAATGAAACACCTTGTGAAGTGGCGGTAGATGTATTTACAAATTTAAAAGTTCTGTAAAGAACCTATGGCTCGACTTGACGGAGGCATATATGGCAAATAAAGGTTTGTAATAAAAATACTTACAAATCTCTAGAGGAAGTGCAATGTGCAGCTGTTAAAATATAATTCTCGCTCACAATAGAACCACCGCACATGAAAGAGACATGGGATTCATCGCCAAAACCCAGTAGTGCCTGTAAAACAAATTTCTTATTACGGAGATACAAAACGTCCCTGTGGTTTCGGGATCAGAATAGGGCTACGGTATCCCTTGCCTATCGTAAGAGGCGACTAAAATGGGACTTCTGGGGTCGCGGGTAGCAAAAGTGGAAGCTCGAACCGCCCGGCCAGCAGCACCGGGTAGGAAGGACGTATGTATGGTCGCATACCGTCGTACGCACCAGACGGTGTGACGAGTACTACCTTCATAAGCTATTACTCCACCACCACTTTGCCGAGGTATTCCAGCTTAGTCCTCAGGGGTAAGGGAGCATCTGTGACCGACTTCAGGTAGGAATCTAAAATGTTATATCTAAAATGAGGTTGATTACACATGTCGAATGGTCAACGGGTGGCAGTAGGCTTTTACCATTAAATGGACTGCATGCTATTACTACTCCTAATAATAAAACGGTTTGTCTCACCATATGTGGAAATTCTCTTTTTCCATCAGCAGCAACGTGGCCAAGGCTGAACACGTTTGTGTTTTGGGTACAGTGGCTATGACGTATGTAGCTACTCGTAAAAGTCAAACCCAAACTCCTCTCACATGGATACACGTATTGCTCTTGGTACTCTATGCATTCTGGAAATTCATATGGTATTTAATATTTTGGGGAGATCTTCCGCCGGCTAGGTGATCATGCCTGGGGAGCGGCCGTGCTCCGACAGTAAAAGTTCGGAACTTGTATATGTAGAAGATATTTAGAAAACTTCGATAGCGTGATTCAGAATACTCGTGGCGGCATTTCTTTACGAGAAGCGGGAAGTCGCTACAAATACATGGAGGTGAAGGTGGTAGAACACTTTGTGGTTCCACTCCGGAGGCACCGCCACATCTGTTTCTGCGTATTAATGGTAGTGTTAAGCGCTGCTGTGTTCTGGTTTGAAGTGTGGTTAGGGAGACATGCTTTTCCGAGGCGTTCCAACTTAGTCCTCAAGGGTAGCGGTGCTGTGGCCGAGCTCAGATAGGAGTATCTAATCCTATCTGGGGTTGATAACAGATGTCCATGGGCGGCAGTAGCCAATTACAATTCGTCTGGGTTCTGCTACTCCTATATTATAAAAAAGTCTATCCCTCCCACTGTTACTCCCACAATAAAATACGTGACAAAGAACGAGATATAATAAATCCGAAAGTAACTCTGTCTTTCTGTCTGTCTGTCTGTCTGTCTGGTTGTCTCTTCTCCACACCTAAATCACTGAACCGATTTTAATGGTATTTTGTACAAAGATAGTCTGAGACCCGCGAAAGGACGTAGGATAGTTTTTCTCCTGGAAATCCCACGGGAACTAGGGATGGCGATCTAAGATCGATTAATCGGAGAATAGATCTTTTGGACCAAAAAATCGATATTTCGATATTTTAATCGATATCAGTAAGGATTGAATCGTAAACTATGCATTTGATTAAGTGATGATCTTTAGCAAAGTTGTTGTCTATGAGCCCACGAAGGTTTCAGAGTTGGTACGACCAATTTTCGCCAGATGGCGCCACTGTCATTCCAATGAAGGTACGAATTTTCAGTTTTATGTATGTTAGTATGTCATATTATTTCCTTTTAAACGCGGGCGAAGCCGCGGGCAAAAACTTGTCTATAATATATTTTAACCATCTACAATCGGGTAAAATATATATACGCACTGTCCCACGCTTTTTGTCCAGTTTTGGATGCGGTCATGTTGGGTGGTATAGGCTTGCATTTAGACCATTCGATATCTTCACTATAATCATAATACAATACGTCGGTATTTTCTGTGGTGGCGCCCCCTCTGAAATATAAAGAGCATCGTCAACTTACCGTTCTACTTATGGACCCAGGGTTTTGACAACTTTAGTGTTATGTCTGAGCAAAAATATGTAAGTAAATGCAACAGTTTAAATATAGGAGTGGGAGACGAGCATGCTCCACCTGATGGTAAGCTACTGCCGGATGGGCAGCTGTTATCAGCCACAAATAGGATTAGATTTTCCTACCTGTGGTCGGCTACAGATGCGCCGCTACACTGAGGACTAAGCTGGAACGCTTCTCAAAAGTATGTCTCCCGTACCACACTTCAAACCAGAACACAGCAGCGCTTAACACTGCTGTTATGAGGCATAAATAAAAAAATGTCTAAGGTAGTAGAACCAAGTAGGTAAGGGAAAGATACTTTTCCGAGGCGTTCCAGCTTAGTCCTCAGGGGTAGCGGCGCATCTGTGGCCGACCTCAGGTAGGAAAATCTAATCCTATCTGGGTTGATTATAGATGTCGATCGGCAGCACTTATCATCAGGTGGACTGCATGCTCGTCTGCTACTCCAATATCATAAAAAAAGAGACTTACGTCGGTGGTGCCGTGGTAGCTACTGGTAGTTGGGAGGCACTGAAAGCTGAAAAAAGAAGTTAATTCCATATCTTGCTTGCTAGACCTTCCATGCAAACCGAGTGGTGGACTGCCACGAGACTTTCGTCAGCGAGTCCAGGCCCACTTAATTCATTCTTCAACTCACCTTCCAACTGTCCTTGGCAGCCCAGAGCACAGACTAAAACAATAAAATACAAAGAAAATCGAAACATTTTGAAGTACCTACACTCCAAAAAAACATAAAATCCTTTTAAAATGTCGTAAAAATGTGCAACAAATTGTTTTTAAAAACAAAAACAGTAAAATTAAAACGCATAAAAGTAAATCCAAATGGAATGTCAAATTGTAATTTGTTTTATAATGGTCACATATTGTTTTAAAATATTAATGTTTTTTTTAATTAATTAAAGAAATGATTAAAATTTTTATTTAATTGTGTATACAGCAGAGTAGCTTGTTTCGTCAAGCACTACTGACTACTGAATGAACTAGTGATGTGATGTGAACCGATTTTATTTCTTGATGATTGGATTAGAACAATGTTATCTTTATACAGGTCTATATTTATACAGGTCTGGTGGTTGGTATCGAAGCCCTTTTATGGTTTATTGTACAGATAACTCTATTGACAAATTACCGATTATTTTTTATTTGGCTCTGGAGGCTGGACTGCGGTAGATTTCGCATTCCTTTGAGGACTTTTTTTCTTTATGAAGATTTCTCAGGTATGCAGGGTTTCTTCATCTTCATAATTAATTTAACCTGCATAGCTGAGAGATTTATAAAAAAAAAGAAATCTCGTAGGTATGTGAAGATTGTGAAGTCTACCAACACGCACTTGTCCAGCGCGGTGGACTATAGCCTAATCCTTCTCATTCTGAGAGGAGACCCGTGCCCAGCAGTGGGACAGTAATGGGTTGATAATGAATGAATGAAATATAACTTTGTAAAATTATAGGTTTGTGCCTGGATTTGAACCTTGGACTTCTCGATCTAGAGGCCAAGTTTCAACCACTAGTCTATCAGGACTAGTTTGCGTGTCAAACAGGTATTATTAATTGCAGGTATTTAAAAATCGATCAGAAACATTGATTATAATAGGTAAGTACATCACTAATTCATATATAACTACCATTTTAAGTGAGACTGGTTTTCTATATATATAAAAATGAATGTTTGTCTGAATGTCCTTTATAGAAGCGTAAACTATGCATTTGATCATGTGATGATCTTTAGCAAAATTGTTGTGCATGAGCCCACGAAGGTTTCTGAGTTGGTTCGACCAATTTTCGACAGATAGCGCCACTTTCATTCCAATGAAGGTTCAAATTTTCAGTTATATGTATGTCATGTTTTTTTTTTAAACGCGGAAGAAGCCGTGGACACTACTAGGGAATAATACTAATAACTGTTTGTAACCTCAATATTTAATAGATATAATTATTAAATGATTGCTTCTAATCTAATAATCATCTTGTTTTAAATGTTAAATTAATTGAAATATAATTATTTACTAATTAAAAGGCCTATTTATATCAATAACAGTAAAAGGACTATGAGAATGTGACATTTAACCCGACTTATATTTTATAAGCCATTTTTTACATAAAACGTAAAAAAAATAAGTCATGATTAAAACGAAATGGCGATCTCACTCTTCAGTTTGTCTCTGTTACTCACGGAAAATATGTTCTAATAGCAACAGAGACTCATTTTGTATTCAATTCTTCAAAACTAGATATTTTAAGGAAAATATTACGCATATAACGATGAGATGGGTAGAACAAGTTTTTAATATGTATAAAATATAAAACAGCTTTTAGTATTCGATTTAAAATGTTATGAGCTACACTTGCTTAAAACGGTGAAGGAAAGTTTTCAAAGGTATGTGAAGTCTACCAATACGCACTTGGCCAGCGCGGTGGACTGTGGCCTAATCCTTCTCATTCTGAGAGGAGACCCGTGCCCAGTAGGACAGTAATGGGTTTCTGATGATGAACACTGTAACCAATGAACGTACAAATAAAACGATCTACTTTAAATTTAGAATACCCCGTACCACCCCGCGCCATCCAACTTCACTTTTTGTTCCGCCGCTAAGATTAACAGTCTTAGGTAGCAATTCTCCAATACACGAGGTATTGGAGAATTGCTACCTAAGACCTAAGAATTAAGTAAAACCTTTAATGATTGGTCCATTGATGGAGAAATTGATTTATTCTCACTCGAGCTTCACCAGTTTCGTCATTATTTGCTCAAGAACATCCCAAATTAAATTCCACCATTACTACTAAAATCAGAATTAATATAGTTATTTAATTAGTATAACATTGTTTTAAGTCAAGCACCTCTGTTACTTAGATACTATGTTCATTGCATGCATTGTTTACCTATAAGTGATTGTGCATTTAGCTATATTATAGGTTATGTTGTAAGAAGTTATTGTAAGAATGTAACAATTGTTGGTAAACCAAATAAATAAATAGTAAGTCAAGAATAATAAGTTTGTCGTCTTAGAGTTCTATAATTTGAATCCTAGGTTCATTTGGGGTTGTCCCTTTAGTCCTGGGACTAGAATAGGGCTACGGTATCCCCTGCCTGTCGTAGGAGGCGACTAAAAAGGGGCTTCTGGGGTTGCGGGCGGCAAGAGCGGGAGCTCGAACCGTCCAGCAAATACCTCTTAACCGGGCGTCGTTCCCACGGCAGCGGTTTCTCCCTTGTCAAAAAAAGGTCAAATTGGAGACCCAAAGCTTACAAAAGTTTTTATGCTAAAAAGAGGTATAAATAAAACGCATATATAAATTGCTTATTATAATTATATTATTAATTAAAAATAATTCTCTTCTTATAGTAGGGGAGCCCAGGATACTAAATGTGTAGAAACTCGAGCGTCATTGGGACCTATACGATTGTGTAGATTAGACATTAGAATGGAGAAAAGGTTATATGATATTTTTTGATTCAGCGGGAGGATTTTTTATTCTAACGATATGAAAAAAAAATTGTATGAGAATGTATGAAGAATTATTATATTTTCCTAAAATTGAACTTTTTCCTTTATTTTGTGCTGCATCATTACTTCCCAGGGATTCATGCTAATAAGTGACACTATCAGATATCATAATAATACAGGATGTTTTTTTTTTTCAAAATGACTTTTTTCACTACTTCGACGTGTGATTATGATCTTTTCCGTTTTCTAGCATTATTTCCTTTATATTAAAAAGGAAATTGACCACGCAGCATGTCCAGTGATCGATTTTTTTGATTTTGCAAACCCCCCGACATAGAAAGCTCATTTATGGCTTAGGATACTCTACAGGGTGTAAGGTATCTCCCATATCTTAGTCTGACGCGCTCGAGACACTCCAGAAATCCCCTCCTGGGCTCCCCAACTATTATATATTATATTCTCATTTTATTAATTGACTTTTATGGCAAGATCTTCATTTTCTTTAATAAACAAACTACTAACTTACTTAAATAATAACGATCTTTTAAGTTTCTTTTTTTCAATTATTACCTTCATTTGAATCTGGTAGATCAGTATAATAATTTGTTACGTAGAATTTTAATATATTATTAAATCCTTTACTAAAATGAGAATCTTACTTAAATTATATTATTATTATTATTATATTTAGAACTAAAAAGAAGTTAATCAGTACATTCTAAATTTTTATGAGGTCGATATTTGAAGGCAGAACTCTCGCCGTTCGACTCTAGCAGCACGACCGTCACACCTGTTTCTGTAACAGCAGTGTTAAGCGCTGCTGTGATCTGGTTTGAAGTGTGGTAAGGAGACTTACTTATCCGAGGCCTTTCAACTTCTCAGGGGTAGCAACGCTTCTGGCCATCCTCAAGTAGATTTTTAATTTTATCTGGGATAGATTAAAGATGTTAGAATACTTATGACGCTGATTTTATCACTATATTTAGTAGCTTGAAAGGGTTGAAAGTTTGAAAGGTTGCCAAATTTGAGACAAATCCTACGTAACTTAGTATTTGGTTTTCTGGTTAGAAATGATGCAACCTATTTCATATTTTTTTTGAAAATAAAAGATTAAATTAATTACAAATACTAGTTAGTTACGATGCGTACGAAATCACTGGTAAAAGCTTTTACAAAATAAATAAGTATAACTAATTTAACTGCGTTGCCGTCCCTAAAATTGCCGCCCCAAAATTGCCGCCCCAAAATTGTCGCCCGCGATCTAGTCACTCGTGGAACGCTTCGAATTTATAAACCCGGCCACACTATATCCTCGATCCAGGAGACGTAGTTCTTCACCCTGGTGTACATCCCAGGGAATCCGACCTTCCCGCATTGCTTCCCGAAGGATGTCACCCCAATGATGTTGTACATGCATTTGACCTTAACCATCTTCAGTTGAAGGGGTCCGCCACTGTCGCCCTGTGAAAATATATTATAATAACTATTTTTCTTTTTATAATATAGGAGTAGACGATGCAGTAGGAGTAGCAGGCATGCAGTCCACCTGATGGTAAGTGGTTACTGCCGCCCATGGACATCTGTAATCAACCCCAGATAAGATTAAATATGGTCGGCCTGAGGTCGGCCACAGATGCGCCGCTATCCCTGAGGACTAAGCTGGAACGCTTCCGAAAATATTATAATAACTATTATAGTAAAATATAGTATTATAATAACTTGTTACACACATTTCTAAGGCTGGTAGAGCCCACTGAGGTTCAACTGCGACGGCACTATTGCCACACCTATTTCTGCCTAATAACAGCAGTGTTAAGCATTGTGTTCTGGTTTGAAGTGTGTGGTAAGGGAGAAATGCTCGACATTCCAGCTTAGTCCTCAGCGGTAGCGGCGCATCTGGCCGACCTCAGACAGGAACCTAAACTTATCTGATTATGATTACATATGTCTATGGCAGTAGCCACTTACCATCAGGTGGACTGCATGCTCGTCTGCTAGTCGTACATTAAGTAAAGGTATCTCAGACTTAGCCGTTTTAACCAAGTTATAATTATTTTCTTATCCGCATATAACTTTTAATAATCAGTCAAATCAATCAATAATGTGATTCGAATTGAGCTTTTTGACTAAAAGGCAGAGTCTGTACTTTAGGCTATCACTGCTATGAGCTAAATTCTTTGCATGTATATAGTACCGAATGACTAATAAGGTACTTTATATTAATTACAACCTAGCCTACTATAAGACTAATGAATAATTTTACGCTAACTTAAACTGCTAAATAATCATATAATGAAGGCGGCGTCCTCTGACACTGCACTTCTTTGTCTTATCACATAAGAGATTGTATTTTTAAAATTATAATTTTCCTTGTGTATATTTCTTTTATGGGTACAATAAAGCATATTATTATTATTATTATTATTAAGAGAGTAGACACATTGTTCGTGTGTCCTACAATGTTCACTTATCACTATTTCACTAACACTACACTGCGTCAGTTGAATCATCATCATCATCATCATCATCATCATCATCATCATCATCATCATCAACCCAATATTGTCCCACTGCTGGGAGCGGGTGTCCTCTCAGAATGAGAAGGATTAGGCCTTAGTCCACCGCGCTGGCGAAGTGCGAATTGGTAGACTTCACATACCTTTGAAAACTCAGTTGAATAGGGAAGTGTAACTTCTTTAAATCTAATTACCTTGCAAGCGTCTTTGGACATTTCTTTATCCCCATAACACATTTGTATGCGCGGCTTATATCCCTCGGGAAGCCTCCTCTTGTCGGGTGGGAAGTCGTTGGAGCACTCCTGTTCCGTGAACTTGTTCAAGATTACCTGTTGGGGCAATAACTGATTAGCAGGAATATTCTTGTTTTGCCTTTTTTTTGTTAACGAGGAGGAAACCTTCAAAAGATACCTGGTGTCGTGGGAGCGACGTTGGGTTACGTGGGATTCTTACCGCACTAACCCCCCCCCCCCCTGGCCGTTCTCGGCGCTGCGTAGAGGGCTCCGGGATCTCCAATGAAACGAAACCGGAGCCCTCTTAGCGCGTTGTCCCGTCGGGCTCCGCCCAGGTGAGCTTAGCGCTCGCCACACCGTCTGGTGTGTACGACGGTATGCGACCACACATACCGCCGTCCTTCCCGGGGCCGCTGGCTGGGCGGTTCGAGGTTCCACTCTAGCCACCCGCAACCCCGGAAGCCCCCTTTAAGTCGCCTCTTACGACAGGCAGGGGATACCGTAGCCCTATTCTGGTCCCGAAACTGCAGGGACAATTCTTGCCTTCCAAAGATCGGAATTTGACAACAGGTGTAAGGTATCTTTGTCAATACGGAGAGCGAGTTACACCTTTTTTTCTTCACGAGGGGGAAACCTTCAAAGGTACCCGTAGGTACGCGTAGCCGGGTTATGTGGGATTTTTGCAAGAAATCCCCATGGTAGCCGTCCTCAACGATCCTTCCCCAGATGAGAGGAACTTATGAAGGGTTTCCACACGTAGAAGAAAAAAAGGGTTCCGAGCCTCGGACCAATTAAGCCAAGATTCCTCTACTAGTTTTTCGTTTTCTGGATAAAATGTCATACCTTCTGAAGATGATCGGAAGTTGGTCCCTTGTTCCACAGCGCGCCCCAGCCGATGACCAATGCTGAGGAGTCGTCCGGCTCACTGCCGATGTCCAGACAGGCTGGCACCGCGAACATGTCTAGCTTCATCCTGGAAAGATAAGGTCACAGGTAATATCGAAAAGAACACACTGTTGTTAGACTCCAGCACTGCCAAACCTACCTTTTTTTATAATATAGGAGTATCTGGGAAAGAAGCTGACGAGCATGCAGAGTGGCTAATGCCGCTCATGGACATCTGTAATCAACCCCACATAGGATAAGATATTCCTAACTGAGGTCGACCACAGATGAGCCGGTACCCCTGACGACTAAGCTGGAACGCCTCAGAAAAGTATGTTTCCCTTACCATGCCCTTCAACCTGAACACAGCGCTTAACGCCGCTTTTATAAGGTAGAAATGGGTCTGCCGGCGGTGCCGCCGGAATCGAACCACATAATGTTCTACTACCTTCAAGATAATAACAGCAGTGTTAAACGCTGCTGTGTTCTGGTTTGAAGGGTAATGGAGATATACTTTTCCGAGGGAATCCAACTTAGTCTTCAGTGGTAGTGGCACACCTGTCTGCTAACGTGAAATGCAACATGTACTCAGCGATACGTGTTCAGGGCGGCTAAATTTTAAATAGGAACATAATTTTCGTAGACTTATTTACGGAGCGGCAAATTTAATTACACGGGCAGCACGAACTCACGCTACGTCACTATGCAAACGGTTCTACTGTGGCAACTTCCCACTCACGACTCGTCAAGAGATGGCGCTTTCTGAATCACGCTATGGAAGTTTTCTCAACATGTTGCATATATACAAGCTGGGAACTGAGACTGTCGGAGCACGGCCGCTGTACGGACATCACCTAGCCCGGCGGGTCCCTTTGCCAAACTATCGCTAGGCCTTCAAATATCTTTGAAATTAAAATACATCATCAACTCATTACTGTCCCACTGCTTGGCATGGGTCTTGTTTAATGAGAAGGATTAGGCCATAGTCCACTGCGCTCGCCAAGTGCGAATTGGTACATTTCACATACCATTTGAAAACATTTTTCTAACTGCACATACAAAATTATAGGTAAATAAATAATACATAATAATACAGTATACAAGCAGTGATAGCCTAATGGTTAAGAAACTCAGCCTCTTGATCGAGGGGTCTGATGGTCAATTCCCAGGCACGAAACTCTGATTTTTCAACGTTATGTGCGTATTAGAAATTAATTATCACTTGCTTAATCGGTGAAGGAAAACATCGTGAGGAAACCTTGCACACCTGAGAAATTAATGTAAAAAAAATCTCAAAGGTATGTGAAGTCTACCAATACGCACTTGTCCAACACGTTGGACTATGGTCTAATCCTTATTCTGAGAGGCCCGTGCCCAGGAGTGGGACAATAATGGGTTGATGATGAGGTATACTCACCGTTCCTCAGTCTTCAACAATGCGATGTCGTGGTAGTGGTAACTTGGGTTATAAAGGTGATGCTGCTTAATATCCCCAATCTTGTAGATCCGGGAACGGTCCAGGTACTTCAGGTTGAGCAGACCAAGAACAGCGTATGTGACATTACCCCTGCAATTTCGTTATCATAAATACCAACCAAGGACTTATTAAATAGTTTAAAGGGAAAAACACTGCAAATAATTCTATAAGTGCGAGACAAACTCAGACTTGGCGGGTTCAATACCACTAAATTTAAGCGCCAAAGTAATATCAGATAGTGCAATAATATAGAGGGTGTATTTTTTTTAAAATGATAACGTTCGATTCCTGGGTAGGGGTAAATATATTTTAAAAAAGTAATGATGGAGTTTTAGTTTTTATCAAAATCGGCCTCGTAACTCCTTTCAGCATTTTTCGCTAACCCTTATAGTTTGGGATTTGGCCCTGAAGGCCTATTTGGAAAATTCACCCTGTATACTAAAACAATAAGAAAAATAGATTTATTTGCTTTTCTCTTTTAAAAATATGATTAAAGTATGACGCATTTTCCGCAAATCGATCGATTAAATTTTTGTCTTTGAAAAATAAGTTCTGGATTTAAGTGTTTGCTGACGCAAGTATGATATTATTGTTTTTAAGGCATTTTCCTTCTTTTTGTATATTTGTCATAACAGCCATAGCAGTAAGGCACTGCCAAAATTTAAATTGTCTATCTATTAAGATTCAATAGATAAAGCGAATGCTGAAAAGTTGCTGTTCCTTCTATTTATATTAGACTTTTTGTTATTATTAGTGTTTTTTGTTATAGCGACCTCAGTTATACATATTCTGTAAAATTCAAGTGTCTATCTATTACGGTTCAGGAGATAGAGTCAGAAACAGGTTTGGCGGTGGTGTAGTTGAACCAGTGGGTTCGTGTAACCATAAAATAAAAACTAACAGAAGTCAATCTTCATACAAAGCGAGCTCGAGCATCGCACTCATAGACACCGCTCACTGACACGTTATCTCGGGGGGACTCGGGCGCATACGTCTGCGACTGTCAGTCCGCTTCTGACACGCGTTTGCAACTGTTTTGTGCAAGAAATGGAGCACCAAAAAAAACTTACCGTAATTGTGCAGTGGACGGTTGTTTAAATTTAAAATTAAAATGTGAATTTTCCTTTTTTTGATCTACCAATTTTTAGAGAGGTAGGTCGGTATTTGTTGTTGAACCGAGCCACTGCCAGGAGCCAGGAGTTGATTTTTTTAGTTATCATGGCAAGAATATATTTTAAAGTGGCTATCTAAGCTCGATTTATATAACAGTTTCCTATTTTGAATCAGTATAAACGAACCTAACTACATTTTTGTTAGGTACATTTCCGCCACGAAATATTACGTAACTTTAAAACATGATTTTTTGTTTGTGTAGATATTTTGTTGTCTTTAATGTGATTTGGAAGGTTTAAATCTAAAACCGATAGGGCAAAAGGAATTGTGTAATTAGGGTAATCTGTTTAGAAGTTATTATAGATTTTCCATTGTGAACATTGTAGAATATGAAATTTTGTTTGTTTTTTTTTTTGTTTAAACTATTTGTATTGTAAAACTATGTTTATTGATTTGTTTTAATACTGTAGAAAAGGTTTTTCGCTATGCGGGCTAGTGTGGGTTTGGAGTATGAGTGCATCAGTTAAAGTATACAACCCTAGCGCGATGGCCGAGCGTAAGTATAAGAAATGAGGTACATACATGAGATCGACTTCTGGTCTAAGATCCCGATATAGGGTTCGTACACAAAACTGCGATGCGACGTCGCATCGCAAAAATCTGCGAGCTCCCTCGACGCATCGCAAGAACTTGCGAATTGATTCGCATCGCACAGTGGTTGTTGTTGTTGGTCACCTGAGAGACGCTACGCCGCACGATATCGCATCGCAGCAATTCGCATCGCAATTTTCTGCGTTGCGAATTCGCATCGCGTCGCATCGCAGTTTTGTGTTCGAGCCCATAAGACGACCTTCACCGAGCTACTTAATGGATGAAACTTTTTTTATATCAACTTACATATTTCAAAAAGTATATTGCAAATGGGTTGTCTAAAAATTTCAGTCCAGAATATGATTTTTTAAAATTTTTTTTTTCTTAATTCACTGATCTGATATTTTGGACAAATTATATACCAATCGAAAGTATGAAGCCTACAGAAATGTTAGGTTGACTATTCTTTTCCTGTCACAACCCTTGGGTAGGCGGGTATAAACAGGTAAACAAGTTGGCCTACCCAAGGACTGTGACGGGAAAAAATAGTCAATCTAACGTTTGCATATTATAAGGCTTGATACTTTCGATTAGTATGTCATTTTTCGATTAACGAAAAAAGTGATTTTTTTTAAAAAAAAAAACCGTTCTATGCTGAAATTTTTTAGTCAACCCATTTTCAATATACTTTTTGACATATTTATGTTGATATAAAAAACGTTTCATCAATTAAGCAGCCCGGTGAAGGTCGTCCTATATCGGGATTTTCTACCATTCTGTTGGTTTTTATTCTGTGGTGTAACTTACACCGATCCCCTATATGTGCAGTGCGCAGCTGTCAGTATAAACCAGTCGCTGATGATGGAACCACCGCATCCGAATTCCAAGTTGTCTACATCAGTACTGTGACTCAGCATCACCTGGAAAATAAGAAATATTTGAGCCTTTTTCAAAAAAAAACAGCAGAAGTAAAAACTTTCGAAACCTAACCTGAATAATAAAATATAAAAAATAAGAATGAAACTGACATCCATTGATATAGTTTTTTCTATGCTGACACCGGATGACATGACTTTTGCAGTTTGCTGTACCGTCTTACGAATTTTCGATCAGGTCACGTGTCCTGACGCGAGTTTAACATTTTTTACCCATCACAAAAAGTGCACAACGTTGCTAAAGAAGTTTTAATTTCAAAAATGAAAAATCCTTTGTAGCTGTTGTATATCTTATGACAGTGCAGAATTGCTGTTTTAATTAAACATTTTCTAAATGCATTTCAAAGAGTTTTCACCAGACCCACCCTTTTCACCACATATCAAAGGACTTCTTGTTCTGTTATAGGTAAAATTATTAAAATCGTGCATTGTCATCGGTTCTTGATAATTGTTCAAAATATTAAATTAATCGGATCGTTCAAAGTGGGTAAAAATCGAGTTCAAAGATTCCGTTACATACATACATACAAACAAACATACATCCAACCCAAGCTAATAAAAGCGTGGTAAATATGATTGGCAGTGGTGCCGCAGGAGTCGAATCCCATAGCCAATATGACTTTGACTTCAATTTGAAATGGAAGTTTAACTTCTATAATACTTTTAATACAGAAGTTTTACTTCTCGACGTCTATCTACTGACTATATCATACCATATGAGGGAACTCAGCCTCAGAAGCATCAACTCCACCAACGATCAGTTTTTCTACATTATGCTTGCAATTGCTGCCGCGGACTTTACCCCCGAGCAAGGCTTTGCTGTCCTCACAGGGAAAGACCAGGTCTTCTTGGTATTGGAGGCATTCTAAAAATAACAATAATTAAATATGAAGAGATCTTTAAAACTTATTTTGTGCTCTTCTGAAAAATGCTGTTTGATATTATTATAGTCAGCGCCAAACTGCAAGTCCGCTCTGAAGTTGTTGCGAGCAGGTATAGTCATACAATATGCTATGACGACGCAATTCATTTCTATATTCAGAGCGGACTAGTAGTTTTACGCGGTCAATACCATGGGGCGAATGCTTCAATATATTCGATAATTTAGAATCGATTTTTTTTATATAGGAGTAGCAAACGAGCCTGCAGTCCATCTGATGGTAAGTGGCTACTGTGGCATGGAAAACAGTAATCAACCTTAGATAAGATTAGATTTCTACCTAAGGTCGGCCTCTCATGCGCCGCTGCCACTACCCCTGAGAAATAAGTTGAAACGCCTCGTATGTCCCGTACCACACCCTTCAAACCAGAACACAGCAGCGCTTAATGTTGTTATAACAGAAACAGGTGTAAGACCGGCGGCACCTCCGTTACACCTGTTATTAGTTATTATTAGTTAGTTATAAATTGATCTGAAGATGGAGCTCTGTGGTTAGCCACAGAGCTCCATCTTCAGATCAATTTATGCAGTAACGAGCCGCGAATAAATTAAATTACATGAGTAATATCTATTATTGTAAAATATAATTATTGAATATGATAGTTACTCCAACAGTTATTATAAATAGTATCATGTCTCATATTCATATTAATATTCATTTATTTGCTTTTAAATGTGGTACAATCTGGGTTGGTAGGAATATTACAATTTTCCTCACACTTAGCTTCAGGGAAGCATGCAAAATATTAAAATTACATTATAATTATATTAATAATTATTACATTTCATTTAATTATACAATATTATATACTAGTATTTGCCCGCGGCTTCGCCCGCGTTTAAAAGAAAATAATATAACATAGTAACATATATAAAACTGAAAATTCGTACCTTAACTTTGCTAAAGATCATCACTTGATCAAATGCATATTTTACGATTCAATCCTTACTAATATCGATTAAAATAATCGTTTTTTTTTGGTCCAAAAGATCGATTCTCCGATTTATAGATCTTAGATCGCCATCCCTAGCTCCCGTGGGATTTCCGGGATAAAAACTATCCTATGTCCGTTCTCGGGTCTCAGACTATATTTGTACAAAATTTCATTAAAATCGGTTCAGTGGTTTAGGCGTCAAGAAGAGACAACCAGACAGACAGACAGACAGAGTTACTTTCGGATTTATAACATTAGTAAGGATATTATAGTGTTTACTTCATGAGAACAATTATTCTCATAATAATAATATGCTATAAATATAAATTAAAAGGATTTATCATCAAGCAATTATTGTACCATGATCAACAGGAAAATTTGTCCAATGCACATAATTTTTATATAAAGGTGGAACCCTTTGTGGTTCGACTCCGTAGGGACAACCGCTACCCCATAGATAACATAGAAGTAGCAGACGAGCATGCAGTCCACCTGATGGTAAGTGGCTAATGCCGCCCATGGACATCTGTAATCAACCCCAGATTGGATTAGATATTCCTACCTGAGATCGGCCACAGATGCGCCGCTACCCCAGAGGACTAAGCTGGAACGCCTCGGAAAAGTCTGTCTCCCTTACCACACCCTTCAAACCGGAACACAGCAGCGCCTAACACTGCTGTTATTAGGCAGAAATAGGTGTGGCGGTGGTGCCACCGGAGTCGAACCACAAAGGGTTCTACCACCTTCAAAATTAAATGTACAAAGACAAAGTCACTTCACCTAATACAGGCAGACCGCTAAACGATCATAATTTTAATGATTCACGGGTTATGAATCATGGGTGATATTTTCGAAATATATTTCCTGTTATATTGTAGATAATTATAATGAAAACCGGTTGAGTTGGTAGCCAGTACAGCCTAACAGAGGAAGTTTATAGTTAGAGAAATTTACCGCTAATTCAAGTAATTTATCAGTTTAAGTAACCCACTTATAAATAATCAAATTCAATTTTTAGCCATAGATAAGTATAGATATCTCACAGCCTTTTAATCGAAGGAAGCCATTAAATGGCTTAAACGGCTGAGAATTCTGTCAGCCATTTAATGGCTGTCATGGTGTAAGTTACGCGGAACAATGCCGACATGCGCAGTTAAGTGGTGCAAAAACACGAAATCGAAGGAAAAGTCCGGAGCAATATCGTTTCATTCGTAAATGATCTAAAGACTACATTTGTTTAATATTTTTCAAACACGAAAATAGATGACAGTGACAGATGAGTTTTCTTGTTAGGAGTGAGTAATCTTTACTAATCTATGTTTTTCGCCGGCAAAAATCGAAAGACGAAAGAAAGTAAATGAAAATTAATTAGAAATGAATATGAATTTGAAGGTGGTAGAAACCCTGTGGTTAGACTCTGACACCGCCACACCTATTTCTGCCTGTACACAGTAGTGTCAAGCGCTGTGTTCTGGTTTGAAGGGAGCATACTTTCCAAGGCGTTCCAACTTAGTCTTAGGGTAGCGGCGCATCTATGGCCGATCTCAGGTAGAAATATCTAATCCTATCTGGGCTTGATAACAGATGTCCATACGGCAGTAGCCATCAGGTGGACCGCATGCTCGTCTGCTACTCCTATATAATATAAAACAAACTATGAAATGAATGGATTCGCTTGATACTTTAATATTATAAAAGATCTTACTTTTCCAAGCTTTTCGATCAGTTCTCGAAGCTGTAAAGTTCCGGAAGGGTGGGCAAACCTTCGTGGGCTCTAGGTCCTCATAAGTCTCTTCTTCTGGAGTGTACTCCGTGGTCGTTGTTAAGGGTCTGGAAGAAACCGAAGGAATTTGGAGGGTTAAACTAGATTCGATTGAAGAGGTACATCACATCTTTTTATAATATTGGAGTAAAAGACAAGCATGCATTTGAAGGTGGTAGAACCTTTTGTGGTTCGACTCCAGCGGCACCACCGCCACACCTATTTTTACCTAATAACAGCAGTGTTAGGCGCTGCTGTGTTCCGGTTTGAAGGGTGTGGTAAGGGAGACAGACTTTTCCGAGGCGTTCCAGCTTAGTCCTCAAGGGAAAGCGGCGCATCTGTGGCCGACCTCAGGTAGGAATATCTTATCCTATCTGGGGTTGATTACAGATGTCCATGGGCGGCAGTAGCCACTTACCATCAGATGGACTGCATGCTCGTCTGCTACTCCTATATTATAAAAAAAAATGCAGTCCACGTGATAGTAAGCTATCAACCCCAGATAAGATTAGTTTCGTATCTGAGATCAGCCACACATGTACCCCCACCACTGAGGTCTACGCTGGAATGCCTCGGAAAAGTATGTTTCCCTTCCCACACCCTTCTAACCAGAACACAGCAGCACTAAACACTGTTATTAGGTAGAGATAGGCGGTGGTGTCGCCGAAGTCTAACCGCATAGGGCTTTACTTTAAAATTCATTTTTCTTCACTGTTTAAGCAAGTGATAATGTTTTTGACTTCCCGAAGAATTGCTGGAGTGTGTCCGCTAAATCACCCTGTTCTAAATGTGTCAATCACTGAAAATTTGGGAGCACAGCTTCACAAGTTTCTTACTAATTAATTTTGAGAAATTAATTATCACTTGCTTAAACAACAAATACGCTAATGATTTTAAAAAATAAGGTGCGTAGGACCATGCCCGATTGAGAGGCCAAGTTATCTTCTACCTATAACCTGAGTTTCGGGTTGACAATATGGACAGACAGACGCGTGGTGAAGGGGTCACCTTACCAGTCAGACACGAAGAGGGTTCTGGGTTTGATCCCCGGCCAGACAGATATCTGAATCTATACTTACTTAATATTATAAAGAGGAAAACTTTGTTTGTTTGATTGGCTATATTTTATATGAAATATATTTGATAAATAGATTTAGAGGCGGTCTAAAGTTTGTCAGCTAGTAATGAATATACTCGTAGATTTCATTTCAGGGTCTGGGTATTAGTATATCCGTCTTGCGTCTTTCCATGGCAATGCATGGCACAAGGAGTTCAGGTCGCCCCGGACCAGGTGGACGGGTGACCTGAAGAAGACGGTGGGAAACCGCTGTATTTAAAGAGCACGGAACCGGATGGAGTGGCGCCAATTAGGGGAGGTGTATGTCCAGCAGTAGACCTCAAAAGGCTTATGGATGGATGGTGAGTCCATGGCACTAATGACACAAGGAAACCTAACGTGGGGCTCTGAGTGTTGTCCTTGTAGTTCCGGGACCAAAATAGGGCTATCCCCTGCCTGTCATAAGAGGCGACTAAAAGGGGCTTATGGGGTTGCGGGCGGCAAGAGTGGGAGCTTGAACCGCCCGGTCAGTGACCCTGGGAAGGACGGGAGTATGTGTGTTTGCATACCGACATATACACCAGACGGTGTGGCGAGCGGCATGCTCACCTGTGCGGAGCCCTACGGGGCAACGCGCTAAGAGGACTCCGGTTGCGTTCCTTTGGTGATCTCGAAGTTGACGCAGCACTGACGGCCACCGCGGGAGTTTTGTGCGGTAAGAATCCCACAACTCTGTGCCGCTTCGGTACCGGGTACCTTTCCAAGATTCTCCTCTTGAAAACAGGCCTAAACAGGGAAAAATGGGCTGTGAGTGTAGAAAGCTTTATTTCCCTACCTTTTAGTCATAGTGCCCATGGTTGTTCTCTGGGTCGGTGGTGTAGGACGCTTTGTCCCTTGCACGGGTGGGGTCCAATATGGCTTCCATGTCGTCTTCCTTTCAACACAGCAAACAACGGGCACTGTGCCGTCGAAGCCACATATCTAGAAAAAAAGGAATTTTTATAGTTATACTTAACGATAAGGTAGACGTGCTGCCAGATGAACAATCATCGTCGCTTATGGACATTTGCAATAGAGAAGTCGGCAATGCATCGCCGGCTTTGAAGGAGAGCTCTTCTTGCACCCTTGAAGATGCCTCATGTTATAGCGTTCAGGAACGAGCATATGCAAAATGTGGAAGGTCATTCCACATTTTGCATTTGCTCGTTTGCTATTCCTATATTATAAGAAAACCTGACGGTAAGTGGCTACTGCTGAATAAACATATGTCATCAACCACAGATAAGATTAGATTCCTACCTAAGGTCTGCCACAGATAGTCCACCTTAGTACAATGGTAGCGGTGCACCTGTGGCCGACCTCATGTAGGAATTTAATCTTATCTGAGGTTGATTATTGTTCTGCATGGGCGACAGTAGTCTCCATCAGGTGGACTGCATGCTCGTCTGCTACCCTTTTATATTAAATAACGAGCTTTGGCCCGCGGCTTCGCTCGCGTTACGAAGTAATATTTTCATCCCCTATTTTATCCCCTTGGGGATAGAATTGATCAAAATCCTGTCTTAGCGGATGCCTACGTCGTAACATCTATCTGCATGCCAAATTTCAGCCCGATCCGTCCAGTGGTTTGGCTGAGCGTTGATAGATCATTATGTCAGTCAGTCACCTTTGAGTTAAACAATATATTTAGATAATAACTTTTGTTTCTGTCATTGTTCTGTGAGTCTGTGTTCTGTTCGTTTCCAAAAGTTGGACTTCTAAATTTGTACTCACCACTGGTGTTTTCTTTTTTATGGCCTCCACAGCCCCTGGACATTTGAAAATGTTTTTACAGGTTCCTCTAAGGTCGCCATCGTTGCAGGAATCACCTGGAAAAACAAGGATATGCTCTAAGGATCTTTATATCGGGCCGCGGAGGGTAATGATGTTCGAGCGTATGTATGTCTCTTCTTTAGCTTCCCCTGGAATATTTTTTTTATATGAGGGGGAAGCTATCAAAAGGTACCCGACGACGTGGGAGCGACGCCGGGTTATGTGGGATTTTTACCGCACTAAAACCCCCCCGGTGGCCGTCCTCAGCGCTTGGTGGAGCACTCCGGGATCTCTGACGGAACACAACCGTCCTCCAAGCGCGATGCCCCTCGGGCTCTACTCTGAGAGGAGTAGTTTACGCTTCTCCCGGACATCTTGTGTTTACGACGGTATGCACACACACCGCCGTCCTTCCCGGGGTTGCTTGCTGGACGGTTCGAGCTCCAACTCTTGTCACCGGCAACCCCGGAAGCCCCCTTTTAGTCGCCTTTTTCTTATAATATAGGAGTAGCAGACGAGAATGCAGTCCACCTGATGGTAAGTGGCTACTGCCGCCCATAGACATCTGTAAACAACCCCAGATAGGATTACATATTTCTACCTGAGATCGGCCACACATTCACCGCTACCCCTGAGAACTAAGTTGGAACGCCTTGGAGAAATACGTCTCCCTTACCACACCCTTCAAAACGGAACACAGCAGCGCTTAACACTGCTGTTATTAGGGAGAAATAGGTGTGGCGGTCGTGCCGCCGGAGTCGAACCACAAAGGGTTCTACCACCTTCAAACGACCTTTTACAACAGGCAGGGGATACCGTAGCCCTATTCTAGTGTCGTTGGATTAATAGGATTATTGTTTTAAGCGCTTTTTAACCGGCTACGGAAGGTAATGTATTTCGAGCGAATAACATTACCCTCCGCAATTACCCTCTTTTTTTGGCTCGCCCTGTAGCCCAAACGGCTTCATAGATATATGAGGTGTCGTTGGATTCGTCTAAATTGTGGAGTGATTTAGCTAAATTTCTAAGCGGTCGGATTTTGTTTGTTATGATTTTCTTCTATCCTCCTTTCCTGTACGCATGCTGCTCACGTTCAATTCTGTTTATTATACGAGTTTATGCACAAGTTTGATTTATTTACACTTTGTTTCTTGTTTTACTGTGGGACTATTATTTTCTGCAGCAAATTGATTAAAGGGTCTCTATCTTAAGGGTTTAGGTTTAAATCCCAGGCACGTTCTTTCAATATATCAATTTTTTATTTTAGTTTTTGATTTTCATCTTTGTATATTTAGTTTTAAAATTGTACTGTGTGCTGCAATTGTCTTGAATAAATGATATTATTATTATTATATTATTGATCACTTGCTATAACAGCGAAGGAAAATATCGTTAGGAAAACTTAAGTAACAATTCTTAAAAAAGTAGAGTGTGCAGTCTACCAATCTGCACTTGGCCAGCGCGGTGGACAAGCCTTAACCCCTCTAAACGACCCAGCAGTGGGCTTTTGGATTGATGATAGCGTTGCTGTGCTTTTAAGTCGAACCACAAAGTGGTAAAACCCTTAAATATGCTCTTAAAAAGCTCTGACGTTAGTTTTAACTGTCAACGCTGTGTATCTAATATGCTAATCGCAAGAATTAATTCGACATAAATTAAGACCAACTCACCAACATCTTGCGACAATACACCAACTAGCAAACTAATCAAAAAGAAGGTTAAACACAACATTGGAGCACTAAGTAAAAACTTAAACAAGTTTAACTTAATTAAAATGTAAACGCGAGCGAGCGTCTTCTCGTGAACAGTATCGGCTGCTGACTAAGCCAAGATGTGTCAATTTAAGAATAAAATCCGTATACAGTTTTCCTTACGACGTATACAATATTACATTAAATATGTTGCGTTGTTCTGTCAAATGCAAGGTCGGAGGCGTTTCAACTTAGTTTTAGGGGGGATTAAAGTTTAGTATAATGAATACTAGGTATAAGGGATATGTAGTGGAATAATAGTTATTAAATATTTAGGGTTATAAAGCATAACCCTGTAGTTTCGGGACCAGAATAGGGCTACGGTATCCCCTGCCTGTCGTAAGAGGCGACTAAAAGGGGCTTCCGGGGTTGCGGGCGGTAGGAGTGGGAGCTCGAATCGCCCGGCTAGCGACCCCGGGAAGGATGGCCGTATGTGTGGTCGCATTCCGTCGGATACAGACGGTGTGGTGATACAATCTCATCTGGGCGGAGCCCGACGGGGCAGTGCGCTAAGAGGACTCCGGTCGCGTTCCTTTGGAGATCCCGGAGTCCTCTACGCAGCGCCGAGGACGGCCACCAGGGGGTTTTAGTGCGGGAAAAGTCCCACATAACTCCGTGTCGCTCCCACGGCACCGGGTACCTTTTAAAGGTTTCCCGGTCGACAATAAAAAAAAACAAAAAGGTTATGAAGCAGATATTGTCATGATATTCGCACAAAAGCATTCATACCACTTCGCACGGATACTAACAGATTAACACGTTTGACATTTCAGTATAACTTTTTACCAATTGGTAATGAGTTTTTTTTTTAATTAAATTAGCAAACGAGCTGGCAGTCCTGCTACTGGTATTATAAACAGCTTACAGCACTACTGCTGGGTTCTTGTTTGAAGTGACATACTATTTATACGAGGCGTTACAGCTTAGTCCTTTAAGGAAAGTAGCGCCGACCGACTTTTTTTTATAATATAGGTGTAGCAGACGAGAAAGCAGTCCACCTGATGGTAAGTGGCCACTGCCGCCCATGGACATCTGTAATCAACCCTAGATAGGATTAGATATTCCTACCTGAGGTCGGCCACAGATGCGCCGCTACCCCTGAGGACTAAGTTGGAACGTTTCGGAAAAGTCTGTCTTACACACAGCAGCGCCTAACACTGCTGTTATGAGGCAGAAATAGGTGGGGCGGTGGTGCCGCCGGAGTCGAACCACAAAGGGTTCTACCACCTACTTTTACTGTCATTAGCTTGTGTTGTATCTATATTTGAGAATTAATATTTGAGAAATATGAATAATATTTGAGATCAATTTTCACCTGTTTCTAGAAGCTTGATACATTTTAAACTTTGCACACGTATCAAGGACCGATGACAATGCAATAATTTGATAACAGTTTCCCATTATCCTTATTAGATTAATTAATTCCCCAATTTGTGTCAAGTCACAGACTAAAAGAGGAAAAATAAAAAGTTTGGAAAATCCAAAAGTGCACGACTCATAATGCTCATTTAATTATGAAATAAAAAAAAAAAAAAAAAAAAACTTAAGTCGTTCAAAAATAATTGCCGAAAAAACAGCTGTAGTAGGAAGAAGGTACTGCACAAGCGCCCCTGGTGGAATAAATGTACATAATATCTATAGATATACAGTCTTGTAGTTTTTTATTAATTGCAATTAAACGACACTGAATTAATTAATCATTCGCATTCAGTGACCTACAATCGTCGATAAGATTTTTAAAAAAAAAAATTAACTCAAATGATGGATTTTTTCACAAGTTACAGTGTTTTCAGGTTTCACACATGACGGACAGGAAAAATTTTTGACCTATTTTGGTGTTTTTTTCCAATTCTATTGCAGTAAATCAATTTTTAAAAAGTATGGAATTAATCTCCATTAAATTATCTCGACAATAGTATGCAAAATATCTTGATTCCGTGAACTATCAAGGCTATAATAATAAAAATAGCCGCCAAAATGAAGCGAAAAAAATTTTTCGGTCGTAAAGCACTCTCTGATGCTTCGCATCATGAGTCGTGCAATAGTTCAAAAAAATAAAAAAAAACACGCTTTTATTGCTTATCGAACTAAAACCTAGAAAATAAATAAATCAATCATAATGAATCGCCTCAAAATAAAATTACAATAAAATTTAAGTTATTAAAATAATAATTCAATTCAGAGTAAAAAGCGTGGGGTGCATTTTACTGCGGTTCATAACTATTCTCTCATAGATAATTGCCAATAGAATGATTGTAATACATACTCGTAGATTAGTAAAGATTACTTACTCCTAACAAGAACATGTAACCAGTTTTGATAATTGAAATAGTTGCGTAAAAAGTTTTGCCACGTTTCCGTGCTAAAATGTCCCTAAAATATTCGAAATACTTATATTTTTATTATATAAATTACGCAGTATTAGTTATTTATTTGTAAATGTTCTGTAAAAATGTTTTTATTTGTCAAGAATTCAAAAAAAGAACTTACAAATAAGCCGTTTGTGGCTGCATTCAATTTCAATGCGGCGAAGTATCTTCACTAATCTATGTTGTAACGTTTACAATATGAAGCACCTCACACATACTAAACAGAAAAATTTCGTGGTACATTACTCTTCGTGTGCAAGTTCGTCTCGCATTTGGCCAATTATTATTTTGAAAATGTTGTTGCTCTCTTAAAGACCTGTTCAGAAGTAACGGCTCGCGACTGACCCACTTAAAGATAACGGGAAAACTCATCCTACCTATACAGGGTGACTTTTAAGTGGATAAATTGCCAAATCCGACGACCCGCATGGCGGAGCGGTCACCATGCCGGTCTGATGCGCAGAGGGTCCCGGGTTCGATCCCCGGCCAGACAGATTTCTAAATGATGAATTTAGATTTCTGTTTCTGGGTCTGGGTGTTTGTGTATTTGTCTTTGTGTGTGTCCATAGCACCCACGACACACGGAATCCTAGTGTGGGGCTGTGAGTGTAGAAAGCGTTTATGTTTTATTTTTTTAGAATCAATAAAAAGAATTAAAATCATTTTTTTATTCAAAATAGATTCTTTACTGAACACTTCACAAGGTGTTTCGTTATGGAGAAGAAGCGGCGAAAGAAACTCCATAACACACATCTTTTAAAAAAATGTTTATACAGTGGCACTTAACCTAATGGTATATGTGGAGCTGGAGCTTCAGACCGCACCGTTTTATCAGTCATATATAAGAAATGAAGGTAGTAGGGCCCTGTGGTTCTGAGAGGAGACCCGTGCCGTGTAAGGCAGTGATAGCCTAGTGGTTAAGAAACTTGGCCTCTCGTTCGAGGGGTCCGAGGTTCATGTCCCAGGCACGCACCTCTGATTTTTCAAAGTTATGTGCGTATTAGAAATCAATTATCACTTGCTAAACGGTGAAGGAAAACATCGTGAGGAAACCTGCATACCTGAGAGATTTATAAAAAAAAATCTCAAAGGTATGTGAAGTCTACCAATACGCACTTGGCCAGCGCGGTGGACTATGGCCTAATGACTATGATGTGGCTCGAAAAACCGACACCAAATGGCAAAGTGCAAATATTTGGAGCAAGCTTTGAACAAATACTCAAATACCCGTGCTTCACTGTTCAAACATGTGTTCAAAATAGAACCTACACCTGAGAGATTTAAAAAAGTTCTCAAGTGTATGTGAAGTCTACCAATACGCACTTGGCCAGAGCGGTGGACTATGGCCTAATCCTTCTCAGTCTGAGAGGAGACCCAGCAGTGGGACAGTAATGGGTTTATGATGATGAAACTACATTTATTTCTATTCCTATTTCTATTCTATACTCTAATTTGCAATACCTAAACATAGGTTATGTAAGGTGGCTAGATCTTTCAAGGGAAACTGTATTCGCTACTACAATAAAATACCCGACCACATTTTGAATCCCACAGAAAAAAAATTCAAACATATCGTTAAACAAACGCTATGTAAACATTTTTTTAAAAGATGTGTGTTATGGAGTTTCTTTCGCCGCTTCTTCTCCATAACGAAACACCTTCTGAAGTGGTGGTAGTTGCTTTGACATTCAAAAAGTGATCTGTAAAGAACCTATTTTGAATAAAAAAAAACTGATTTGATTTTGATTTGACTTATATATGTTTTTCTGCACTTTTAAAGTAAGCGATGATTCATTATGTTAGTTATTATCGTTTTTATACGAATTCTTATCATTAATTTCGTTACAATATTTACCCCCACATTGGTAAGTTATGATACATTTGTCCATGATATTCCCAACTTTGATATGATGTCATCTCATGATGACTTTGTTAATTTCTAAACTTGGATGACTGTTACAAGATACCAAAAATCATGACAAATAGAAGATAACAAAATTAAAGTAAATCACTTGTATGAAAAAACGATCTTTACAAAATTTACGTTTTTAGGGTATCGTACCCAAAGGGTGGAACCCTATTACTAAGCCTCCGCTGTCTGTCCGTCTGTCACAGGGCACTATCTCTGGAACCGTAATAAATAGACACTTGAGTGTTTAACAGAGTATATATGACTGAGGCCGCTATAACAACGAATAACTACTAGGTGGTAGAACCCTTTGTGGTTCGAGCCCGGTGGCACCACCGCCACACCTATTTCTGCCTAATAACAACAGATGCGCTGCTACCCCTGAGGACTAAGCTGGAACGCCTCGGAGAAGTATGTCTCCCTCACCATACTTCAAACCAGAACACAGCAGCGCTTAACAGCTGTTATAACTGAAATAGTCGTGGCAGATATCTAAATGATTTTTTTTTTGTATATATAAAGTACCAAGGGAGTAGTACGGTACTTTATATTAATTACAATCTAGCCTAATTTGAGACAAATGAGTAATTCTACGCTAACTTAAACTGCTAAATAATCATATAATGAAGGCGGCGTCCTCTGACACTGTACTTCTTTGTCTTATCAAATAAGAGAGTAGACACATTCTTCTTGTGTTCGATAATGTAAGTGATAAAGGAGATGTTTCATTTTCGGCCATCTCATGTACACTATATCTAAAAAACACGATTAATTTGTATAATTGAAGAAAAATACACATATATTTTGATAATCTGAAGTATTCTTGTTTAAAAATATTTAAAATAAGCATTCCTCATTGAAGTATTAAATATGGCGGAATACTGTCAATGTCAAGTTTTCAAAACTGTCGATGTCGGTCAGGGAACCTATGTGTACCCCACACATAGGTTACTATACTCTTTGGATGTCGGTAATTCTGTATTTCGCTGTTTTTGTCGTAAAGTTATTGTTACATTAGTACTTTACAACCTGGCTTTTGTTTTCGTATCCCGTCATTATTTCTGAATTTAATTAATTATTTATAATAATTATAACAAAACCACCTTTTAAATAGTATCTGGTTTTATAGATGTAAGTGACATGCCAAATTAAAAAAGAAGAAGTTGTCAATTTGATATGTGTAAAAGTGTAAATATTATATAATTGTGGACTCCAATGTAAACGTTGAATTAATATGTACTGACGAGAAGATTCAATTTTAATCCTGAATATGTTTTCTGCTCTGTGCTGCTTACGATTTTGGACTGATTCTACCTCACTTGTTTACCCAGCTTATGTTTTATGGACTCTTGTCATTTTCGTGTGATCGCTGTGGATTGCGTTGACAAGGATTCAATATCATCAGGTAAAATATACATCAGCTAGTTGTATTAATCGTGAAATAATCGTTAATAGTTTTAAACTAGAGAAGCTAATCTTTTTACATTTCTATTTTTTTAGATAATTGCATTAGCAAGGCAAGGACATTCTTGGGATGACAAAATAATCAGTTATTATTGCAACTGCATCGCTGGGCAACGAACCGTACTCGTAGGTAGTTGCGCTCACATTATGATCATTGTTTGATGTCTGGACTGAGCTCGTCACAGGATATTACAGAACCTGCTACATGATTGGATGAAAATATGGATAAGGGAAGATATTGAAAATGTATAAATAATGTATCTAAGTGAAGAATAAGTAAAATATTATCAAATGTGTACTTAAAGTTGTTTTATTTACACACTTAAATGTTTAAACTAAAATAAATTGGTATAGAAGTACATATTTTAGTATGTTTGTTTTAAGTCAAGATTTATGAAAGTAAATATAATTAATGTTTATCAAATATAGGCATTGTTTCTCAATACCTACATACAATACAATATTTATATATCTACGCCCATTCGCGTAAAAAATATATTAAAACGTATATAATGTATATAGTCAAGTTAAAATAGAATGACAGATGACATTAGGTATTACGGTTATCACTACCGCCATGATGTTTTTCCACTGTTGTGTTGCAAGTTTAAGTGTAAATTATTGTTTTTTAACAATTAAACGAACATGATTTAAAGAAAATAAACCCCTACGAATTGTTCTTTGCAAGTTTTCTTAGTTTTTAGTATAGTGTACAAAAGGTGGCCGGGAGCCCATACATTTTGAAACATCTCCTTTAGATTTTTGTTTCTGGGTCTGGGTGTTTGTGTATTTGTCTCTGTGTGTGTCCATGGCACCCACGAGACAGGGAATGTGTGTTGGGCTGTGAGTGTAGAAAGCATTTAAAAATAAAGTTAAAAATAAATATTGGCCGAGTGCAAGTCGAGCTCGCACACGAAGGAATCCGTGCTATCAATTTTTTTAGTAAGTATTGGTGGTCGTAGCAGCCATAAACGTCAATGTATTAAAAAAAAATATAGTCTGCCTATTACGGTTCAATAGATAAAGCGAAACGCGAAGCGACCCCTATTTATTTTCAAGATTTTTTTATTTTCAGTATTTGTTGTGATAGCATATTATACATACTCTGTATAAATTTCAAGTGTTACTATTACGGTTTCAGAGATAGAGCCCTGTGACAGACGGACAGACAGCGAAGTCCTAAGACCTAAGTCCTATTACGAGTTGTCCTAAATGTCCTAAATGTTGAGGCTCGGGGCGGAACCCCGGTGGTGAAGTTGAACCTCTTGTGGTTCGACTCCGGCGGCACCGCCGCCACACCTATTTGTACCTAATAACAGCAGTGTTAAGCGCTGCTGTGTTCTGGTTTGAAGTGTGATAAGAGACATACTTTTTCGAGGTGATCCAACTTAGTTCTCAGGGGTAGCGTCGCATCTGCAGCCGACCTCAGGTAGGAATATCTAATCCTATCTGGGCTTGCATATGTCCATGGGCGGCAGTAACAACTTACCATCAGGTGGACTGCATGCTCGTCTGCTACTCCTATATTATAAAAAATAGTTTAAAAAAAAAATCATTTAAAAATTACAAATGTCTCAGACTAATTCGCCGATAAATACGTAATCCAGTGATGGCTTCATTCCGGCGACATTTTTTTCGCTAATGTATATACATTTCACATATTGTTTGTTTCTGACATAGATTAGTAAAGATTACTCACTCCTAACAAGAAAATGTAACCTTTGACAGTAGTCACTATCATGTATTTTTGTGTTCGAAAAATATTTAAAAAATGTAGTTTTTAGATCATTTACGAATGTAACGATATTTCTCCGCATTTTTTCGTCGATTTCGTGTCTTAACTGCGCATGTTGGCATTGTTCCACGTAAATTACACCATAACAGCCATTAAACGGCTGACAGAATTGTCAGCCGTTTAAGCCGTTTAATGGCTTCTTTCAATTACAAGGCGGTGTGATATCTATGGGTTCTGACGACCTTTTTTTAGCTTTATTAGCTGAAAAAAAGTGCACATTACGTACACACATAGTTCTTCTATAATATGAACATTTCAAATACTGATTTTTAAGAAGGTTTAGCAACTGTGTTTGGAAGCCCTCCAGGACCGAAGCTTCTTCCGGACCTTCCCCTCCTCCATTAGTCCGCTTGTACAGCGACAGTTCATGTCAACGATTCATCATCATCATCATCATCAACAACAACCCATTACTGTCCCACGGCAACGGTCTCCGCTCATAATGAGAAGGATTAGGCCATAGTCCACCGCGTTGGCCAAGTGCGTATTGATAGACTTCACATACCTTTGAGTTTTTCTTTTTATAAATCTGTCAGGTATGCAGGTTTCCTCAAGATGTTTTCCTTCACCGTTTAGCAACTGATAATAAATTTCTAATACACACATAACTTTGAAAAATCAGAGGTGCCTGGGATTTGAACCTCGGACCCCTCGATCGAGGTCGAGGCTTGACCACTAGATTATCACTGCTTATCGCAACGATTATCGTGTATGTGATAATTAACTCGTGTATAAGCACCCTAAAATATCTTTGGAAACCTTTAAAACAGAGAAAACGTAAAAAATATAGGTAAAGAGACAGGGTTTAAAAAACAAAATAAGACATCAAAAATGTATTTATTGTACAAAAATATTTTAAAAATTAAAACTAATTTTACAAAATTATTGTATAGTAGAATAAAATGAAGAACACGTATTTATAATTGCTTAATTCGTGTGTGTGTGTGTGTGTGTGTGTGTGTGTGTGTGTGTCTCTCTCTCTCTCTCTCTCTCTCCCTCTGTGTGTGTGTGTGTGTGTGTGTGTGTGTGTGTGTGTGTGTGTGTGTGCGCGTGTGTGTGTTTGTGTGTGTGTGTGTGTTGTTTTTGATTAGTATTGTTGTTAAAAATCATTCGAGAACGTTTGTTGTTTACATTCTGGACGCTTATGTTATTGTTTGATTGATTGAAACATCAATTTCTTCTAACAATCACCTTCTTCTTCAGTTTGTCCCCTTCTTCTTTAAACCAATGCAGGAAGTGGGTTATGTTAGTGTACGTCGACCCCACTAACCCAGCAGAATCGTTTATATATATTCCATGAAATAGATATTTGGGTAGGGCGGATTGCTGTAAAGAGCGAAATGAAAATAGTTTAGAAAGTCACCTTTGACTTGGGGGAGCGGTCTGATGCTCAGGTTCAAGGTTTCGATCGATCAGACGTAGACCAGATTATAGGTGGTAGAATTCTGTGGTTAACTCCGGTGGCACCACCGCCACACCTGTTTCTGTTATAACAATGTTAAGCGATGCTCTGTTTTGATTTGAAGTGTGGTAAGGGAGACATGCTTTTCCGAGGCGTTCCAACTTAGTCCTCAGGGGTAGTGATGCATCTGTGGCCGACCTCATAGGAATATCTAATCCTATCTGGGGTTATTACAGGTGTCCATACGGCAGTAGCCATTTACCAGGAGGTGGAATGTATGCTCGTTTACTTACTATAATAAAAAAAACTGACCAAGTGCAAGTTGAACTCGCACACGGTGGGTTCCGTAGAGCATTTTTATATTATTAGTATTTGTTATCATAGCAGCCATAGAAGTCTATGCATTGTTAAAATTTGAACGGTCTACTTATTACGGTTCAATAGATAAAGCGAAAAACGTCGAATCGCGGTTTGTTGTATGACGACCCCTATTTATTTTGACAATTTTTTAGTTTTTAGCATTTGTTGTTATAGCGGCCTCCCTTATACACACTCTGTAAGCATTTCAAGTGTCTATCTATTACGGTTCAGGAATAGAGCCGTGTAACGGACAGACAGCGGATGCTTAGTAATAGGGGTTTTACCCTTGGGGTACGGAACCGTAAAAATGAAAAACTAACCGGATCCAAACAGAATAGTCCGGCTCCTTCCTGTGGTTTAATGCCTTTAGATCCAGAGAAGACGCACATAACACTTTGCTCGGTATTGTTACACGACTGTTGTTGAGGTATCACTTGGTTGATCTGAAATTGAAATAAATATTTATTAGGTTTGTTGTGCTAAGGGAGACAGACGTTTCCGAGGCGTTCCAGCTTAGTCCTCAAAGGTAGCGGCGCTTGTGGCCGACCTCAGGTGAGAATATCTCATCCTATCTGGGGTTGATTACAGATGTCCATGGGCGGCAGTATCCACTTACCATCAGGTGGAATGCATGCTAGCGGCGCTTGTGGCCGACCTCAGGTGAGAATATCTCATCCTATCTAGTGTTGATTACAGTTGTCCATGGGCGGCAGTAGCCACTTACCATCAGGTGGAATGCATGCTAGCGGCGCTTGTGGCCGACCTCAGGTGAGAATATCTCATCCTGTCTGGGGTTGATTACAGATGTCCCTACGGCAGTAGCTTACCATCAGGTGGACTGTATGCTCAGGTTATTAATGTCCCAACTATATTATACTTACGTAAGTCTCGCTCTCTGAGACAGCGATGCAGGCAGTTCCAAAGAGAGCTGGCGTCCACGGCATGCAAGCAGGATGTACATCGTGCCCGGGTAACATAGCCAAGGTTAATATGGCTATGTCATTTACGTGTGTACCTACAATCAAAGTATAAGGTTTACACGCAGCTTTGCGTCATCAACAACCCATTACGGTCCCACTGCTGGGCACGGGCACATGAGAGGAGCTCATAATGAGAAGGATTAGGCCATAGTCCACCACGCTGGCCAAGTGCGTATTGGTAGACTTCACATATCTTTGAAAACTTTAATTTCTCAGTACCCTTACAATGAGTTTTCAAAACATCTCACAATTTTACGTTACGTTTACTCAATAATTATTCTGTTCCGTTTGCTTAGTAGACTGAGTAAACGTAACAATAAGTAAGTGCTCAAGTCTTTTTGTCTGCCTTACAATTTCGCGAAAAAGAGAGAAAACATAAAGCGCCATTTTGTCAATTTAGACATTTAATGTTACGTTACTGACACTATAGTTCTGATAAAATCCGCTAGGGGCGCTGATTGGAATTTGTATGGGCAAGTACGTAAACAAATACCAAAACAGTCATATTTGTCAAAACGTAAAACTGGTAATGGTACAGGTACGCAGGTTTCCTCACGAAGTTTTCCTTCGCCGTTTATGCAATTGATAATTAATTAATATTTTATACTTACTTGCATCAAAGTGCTTATGCGGAATCACTTTACTTATTTCAAGTGTCGTTTGTTCTGTTTTCGTGAACTTGGCAACCAGTTCTGATGGTGCGTGACCGTTCACACACGACGCGGTGGTCACCAGCGCCCTCACTGACCCTAAGTCGAGGTAGGTCGCAGCGCATAAAGGTTGGCTTTGACCTGACAAACTGTAAGAAATTGGAAATGTGACCCAGTATGTCTTTTATAATACAGGAATAGCAGACGAGCTCCAGCTAATGGTTCGGCTACTTCCGTATGGACATCTGTAATCATCCCAGATAGGATTAGATGACCTGAGGTCGGCCACAAGCGCTACCCCGTCTAAGCTGGAACGCTTCGGAAAAGTATGTGTCTTACCACACTTCAAACTAGAACACAGCAGCGCGTTACACTGCTGTTATAACAGACATAGGTGTGGCGGTGGTGCCGCTGTCGAACCACAAAGGGTTCTTCACTTACTCTCGTGGACTGCATGCTTGTTACTATAATACCGCGATTCCCAACCCATGGTCCGCGAACCCCTAGTGGTCCGCGAGTATACGTATGGGGGTCCGCGATGTCATCTCTGGACCATACATAAATCGCTCATTAAATGCAAAAGGGCCGCTTTACTGCTTTTTTCAACCACATACATATGTGAAAAGGCATTCTCTGCTCTTGTTTATACAAAAAATAAATACAGAAACAGATTATAAGTAGAATCTGATTTGAGATTACAGCTTAGTAGCAACATCAACCCGAATATCCCTGATTTAGTTGCAAAGAAGCAACACCAACCTTCACATTATTTTTTTTTTCATATTTTTCATAATAAACAGTTATATTATTACCTTCTGTATTTGTTTTTTGTATCTGTAATAACTAAAATAAATACCTAATCCGTTTTTTTTGCTGTTTATTTTATTCGGTCCGTGAAAACAGTGTTTGATTTCCTCAGGGTCCGTGGACTGAAAAAGGCTGGGAAACGTTATAATAGTATATTATTAAAAAGGGGCTTACATATAGATCCATGCCCTCCAAGGGTACTGCCGGTCCAAAACAGATCTTAGGCTAGGCCTTCTCGATCTAGGATAGCCTTCAGGGTTCTCCGTACCACAATTGTCCGTGTTCCTTAAATTAAAAATAATAAAAATATCAAAACTGAAACAGATTGCACACAAACACATTGATATATCTGAAAAAAGTATTTTTTTTTATAGTATAGGAGTAGCAGACGAGCTTACAGTCCACGTGCTGGTAAGTGGGTACTGCCGCCCATGGACATCTGTAACCAACCCCAGATAGGATTAAATATTCCTACCTGAGGTCGGCCACAGATGCGCCCCTACCCCTGAGGACTAAGCTGGAACGCCTCGGAAAAGTCTGTCTCCCTTACCACACCCTTCAAACCGGAACACAGCAGCGCCTAACACTGCTGTTATAAGGTAGAAATAGGTGTGGCGGTGGTGCCGCCGGAGTCGAACCACAAAGGGTTCTACCACCTTCTAACCACCATAACTTTGATACTAGAAATAGAAATAAATTAGCACTTCCTAAACATAGATTATGTGAGGTGGCTAGATCTTTCATGGGTAACTGTATTCGCTACTACAATAAAATACCCGACCACATCTTGAATCTCACAGAAAAAGTTTAAACATGTCGTTAAACAAAGGCTGTGGAAAATAGCGTACTGAGGCTGAGTTATTTGACTGACAAAACGGTGTGGTCTGAAGTAGTTCCAGCTCCACATGTACCATTAGGGTAAGTTTGACATTGTAAAAAAAAATTGTTTAAAGATGTGTGTTATGGAGTTTCTTTCGCCGCTTCTTCTCCATAACGAAACACCTTGTCAAGATAGAAGATAGAATCTGTGCGTGTGTGTGTGTGTGTGTGTGTGTGTGTGTGTGTGTGTGTGTGCGTGGGTGGGTGTATGGGCGTACTTGTACTTTTATTAGTAGGTAAGCAGATGAAGATTTGATGAAGAAGAAGCTGATGTTAATCTAATTATGATGATATGTGTGTTAACCTTTTTTTTTGACGAAGGGGAATCCTTCAAAAGGTACCCGACGTTATGGGAGTGACGCCGGGTTATGTGGGACTTTTACCGCACTAAAACCCCCCCGGTGGCCGTCCTCGGCGCTGCGTAGAGGACTCCGGGATCTCCAAAGGAACGCAACCGGAGTCCTCTTAGCGCGTTGCCCCGTTGGGCTCCGCCCAGGTGAGCTTGTCGCTCGCCACACCGTCTGGTGTGTACAACGGTATGCCACCACACATACAGCCGTCCATGTGTGTTAACCTAATTATGATCGCTTGGGTTACCTATTTTTGAAATCTTCATCTGCTTACTAATGAAGGCGACTTTACATATAGAATCACTAGTTTTTGCCCGCGGCCTCGCCCGCGTTTAAAAGAAAATAATATGACATATTAACATACATAAAACTGAAAATTCGTATCCTCATTGGAACGACAGTGGCGCCATCTGGCGAAAATTGATCGTACCAACTCTGGAGACTTCGTTGGCTCATGGACAACAACTTTGCTAAAGATCATCACTTGATCAAATGCATAGTTTACGATTCAATTCTTACTAATATCGATTAAAATAATCGATTTTTTTGGTTCAAAAGATCGCTTCTCCGATTAATCCATCTTAGATCGCCATTCCTAGTTCCCGTGGGATTTCCGGGATAAAAACTATCCTATGTCCTTTCTCGGGTCTCAGACTATCTTTGTACAAAATTCCATTCAAACCGGTTCAGTGCTTTAGGCGTGAAGAAGAGACAACCAGAAAGACAGACAGACAGACAGACAGAGTTACTTTCGGATTTATAATATAAGTAAGGGTTAATATCTTACCTAGGAACAAGGTCCAGATTTGAAATACAGCATACTTCAGACTCTTTACAGTTTTTGTCCTTCAACCTAAAAAAGACATTGATTAAAATAGAAATAAAATAAAACGTTTCTACACTCACATCCCCACTAGGGTTCCCTGTATCGTGGGTGCTATGGTCACACGGAGACAAGTACACAAACACCCAGACCCAGAAACAGAAACCTAATCTATTATATATCATAATTTAGAAATCTATCTTGCCGGGGATCGATCCCGGGACCCTCTACGCATCAGACCGGTATGGTGACCGCTCCGCAACGCAAGGTGTGTGTCTATACTAATATTATAAAGAGGAAAACTTTGTTTGTTTGTTTGATTGTAATGAATAGGCTCAAAAACTAATAGACCGATTTTAAAAATTCTTTCACCATTCGAAAGCTACATTATCCACGAGTAACAGGCTATATTTTATATGAAATATATTTGATAAATAGATTTTAAGGTGGCACAAAGTTTGCTGGGTCAGCTAGTCAATAATAATTTGAGATATATTTTGCTACAAATTTAATCCGATTTTTAGTAATTTTATGTTAATAATGTATTTAATGGCAAATAGCAATCTAGCGGAAAACTATATGAAAAGAAAGAAGGATATTATTGCTATTTTTGTTATAAATGACGAGCAGTCAACCTGATGGTAAGTGGCTACTGCCGCCCATGGACATCTGTAATCACCCAAATAGGATTAGATATTCCTACCTGAGGTCGGCTACAAATACGCCGCTACCCCTGAGGGCTAAGCTGGAACACCTCTTAAACGTATGTCTCCCTTACATCCTTCAACCAGAACACAGCAGCGCTTAACACTGCTGTTACAACGGAAAGTGTGGCGGTGCCGCCGTCGAACCACAAAGGGTTCTACCACAAACAGTAGCATTACCATGAGTTGGCATAGAAACGCCACTATAGAAATGGTAAATAGAAAACTATTGTCATTTTGCTAGTGAATAACATGACTACTATCGTTACGGTATTTCTTGACAACGTCTGTCAAATTAATGACTCATGGGACCGAATTTGTATGGCAATATCATAATGACATTCGCTAGCGATTTGATTTCGATAGGTTTTTTACGTATCGAGGTACGTCACTACGGATTTTAGTTCTACGAGTAACCACCAGAGGCGCTGTACAATTTTTCATACATTTATTTTACGCAGTCGCTAGCGAGTAATACTTTTGTAAACTCATGGTAGTGCTACAGTAATGGGTTGACTTACTTCAAGCGTTGTATTGATTTCGGAGGGCGGCTTTTAAATCTATCATTGTCGCAGTTGTAACATGAGATACAGGTACCCGCGGACCCTTCAACGCCAGTACATTTCAGTTGAGCATATGTTACGTTGTCATCTGCAATAAACATAAAGTTTATCTTATATATAACATTCTCGTGTCACAATGTTAGTTACCGTACTCCGAAACGGCTTTACAGATTTTCAACAAATTTTATATGCATATTCAGAATGAGAATCGGCTACTATCTATTTTTCATACACCTAAGTGATAAGGGTTGTTCACCCTTAACATTTTTTTTATTTATATGGCAACACAACGTTTGCCGGGTCAGCTAGTTTTTTATAGGATTTGCAGACAGAGCATGCAGTCCACCTGATGGTAAGTGACTTCTGCCGCCCATGGATATCTATTTCTACATCTATGAATCCTATCCATCTATCTATCCTTGTGAAGTGGTGGTAGTTGCTTTGACATTCAAAAAGTGATCTGTAAAGAACCTATTTTGAATAAAAAAATTTGATTTGATTTGATTTTGATATGCCTCGGATAAGTATGTCTCTTACCACACTTCAAACCAGAACACAGCAGCACTTAACACTGCTGTTATAACAGAAATAGGTGTGACGGTGGTGCCGCCGGAGTCAAAACACAAAGGGTTCTACCTTCAATATGTTATGTAAATAATTGGCCAAGTGCAAATCGAACTCGCACATAGGGTTCCGTACCACGCTTTTTAGGGTTCCGTACCCAAAGGGTAAAAACGGAACCCTATTAATAGTAATAGGACTTAGGTCTTAGGACTTCGCCGTCTCTCCGTCTGTCACAGGGCTATATCTCCGGAACCGTAATAGATAGACACATGAAGTTTTTACAGAAGATGCATAACGGTAGCCGCTATAACAACAAATACTAAAAAGAAAATAAAATTGAATATTAAAGGGGGTCTCCATACAACAAACCTGATTGCTTCGGTATTTTTCGATCTAACTGCTAAACCGTACTAGGAAGACAGATGAAATTTTTACAATCCGTTTACTACTATAACTGGTATTATAATAAATACAAATAAGAACCATAAATTATATTGAAATATAGTTATTTTAATTTTATTATACATTGTTTACGTATCATTCATCATCACACCAACGCCATCTATTGTTGTTTTATATGTAACTAAGTATTGTTGAGAATAATAAAATGAATAAAAATAATGAACATTTGGTCACAGTATAAGGATATACAGTATTTTATCTTCATACAAACGCACGAAACGCAAGCCACGCCTACTCGCCTCGGGCCGGTACTAACTCGGTACACGAACATTCGTGAATGTGCCACGGTGACGAGCGGGTGATGTGACGGTTTTGTAAGATATTTTGTTGTTTCAAGAATAATATGGCGAAGAAAAGTTATAGATTATATTGTGTTGTTTTTGGTTGCTTCAATTCGTCAATAACACATCCAGATATAACATTTTTTAAACTGCCTGGAAACTCCGAAAGGTAAGACAATTACAATGATTTTTATGTTAATACTAGATACTTAATCTACTAGGTACTACTACTACTAAATTAGATTAGTTTTTAATTAATACAATTTGATATTTTAAAAAAATACGTATGATTGTTGTAATTTTGGTTCAGTAGACAGGTGTCAGAACTTGTTATTTGAGGTTATCCCTCTTCTGAATTAATAGAATAAAACTATTTCTTCGACCAATTTACAACTTTTATTATTCCCGCGCAAAATAAAACTCGAAACTGTTGATAAACGAAGGGCTTGCTTGCACAACGCACGCGTCGTATTTATTCGTCGTCGCGCGGCGCAACAAAGGCTGAGGGCGTGGCTTAGCGGCCTTTCGGCACCCGTTTGTTCGCGCGATATGCCGCCGAGGGACTATTCTGAATGAGGTAATATAAATATTAGAAAATGAGAATTGATCTTAATTTATTTAGATCAATATTTTATTATTGTTGTATTATTTTAAGATCGTCAAAAATAAGAAAGTACCATTTGAAAAGTATTTTCTTGATAGGTCAACACCTTTGTTTACATTTTGGACACCCAATTATGAATCGGAGTATAGATTATATTAAAATTATTATTAGATATTTAAACTAAATTTTGCATAATTTGTGTTAATTTATAAGCTATCATGTCGAACATATTTCATATTTTATTGTTGTAACTGTCAAGTACCCAATTATAAGAATAGTTTTTATTACGTAATATATACATATTAAGAAACATAACATGCATTTTCATTCAACACTTTCTATATAATTAACTATAGCATTCATTTGTTTAAATAAAAAATACAACATTTACAATCAAAAAATTAAAAAGAAAGTCAAGTATGCAGATGTAATTAAAAAACTGTAGGCAGGCAGCCCTAACGCGTTACCGTGCCCAGCGCAACCGTAGGTATCTAATTCAAGGTCAGGGCCGAGTTAAATTACTGTATATCCTTATACTGTGATTTGGTGGTACGGAAGCCTCCATGTGCGAGTTCGACTCGTACTTGGCGATTTTTTTTTTAATTACTAGTATCTATCTATTATATAGCAGCTACTGAAGTAAATACATTGTGAAAGTTTAAACTGTCTACGGTTCAAAAGATATAGCGAAAAACGTCGAAAATAGCGGTTTCTTGTATAGAGACCACCATTTATTTTTAACTTTCAATTTTTAGTATGCAACCACCGTTATATTAACTTTGTAGAAATTCAAGTGTCTATTACGAAGATAGAGCCCTGTGACTGACGGACAGATGGACAGACAGCGGAGGCTCAGTAATAAAGTTTCGCTTTACCCTTTGCGTTCTGTACCCTTACCATGAGTTTTCCAAAAACCCCACAATTATACGTTACGTTTACTCAATCCATTATTCTGTTCCGTTTGCTTAGTAGACTGAGTAAACGTAACAATAAGTAAGTGCTCAAGTATTTTAGTCTGCCTCACATGTTCGCAAAAAAGAGAGACAAAACATATAGCGCCATTTTGTCAATTTAGACATTTAATGTTACGTTACTGTTACAATAGTTCTGATACAATCCGCTAGGCGCGCTGTTTGAAAATTGTACGGACAAATACGTAAACAAATACCAAAACAGACATATTTGTCAAAACGTAAAAACTCATGATAAGGGTACTGAACCCTAAAAAGATTTCAAAGAAAAAAGATTTCAAGCTGCAGCGTTTAACAATATCATCATCATCATCAACCCATTACTGTCCCACTGCTGGGCACGGGTCTCCTCTCAGAATGAGAAGGATTAGGCCATAGTCCACCGCGCTGGCAAAGTGCGTATTGGTAGACTTCACATACCTTTGAGATTTTTTTTTATAAATCTCTCAGGTATGCAGGTTTCCTCACGATGTTTTACTTCACCGTTTAGCAAGTGATAATTAATTTCTAATACGCACATAACTTTGAAAAATCAGAGGTGCGTGCCTGGGATTTGAACCTCGGACCCCTCGATCGAAAAGCCGGGTTTCTTAACCACTAGGCTATCACTGCCTCAGCGTTTAACATTATAGATAATAATATACTTACTACTAAAGTTATCTAGAAAAGTGGATCCAAAGGGATCTGCTTGCTGGTGTGAGACAGCTATTTGCAGCAGCAGTGCTGTTGCTAATAAAAAACTGTAATAAAAATAATATGAGTGTTTCAGTGCGGCGTATTCTTAAACTTATCAAGAGATGTCGCTACACGTCTCTGAAGTTTTCTAAAAATCTTCTGTAGCACTACCATGAGTTGGCATAGAAACGCCACTATAGAAATGGTAAATAGAAAACTATTGTCATTTTGCTAGTGAATAACATAACTACTATCGTTACGGTATTTCTTGACAACGTCTGTCAAATTAATGACTCATGGGACCGAATTTGTATGGCAATAGATCATAATGACATTCGCTAGCGATTTGATTTCGATAGGTTTTTTACGTTACGAGTGGCTCACACTACGGAATTTAGTTCTACAAGTAACCACCAGAGGCGCTGTACAATTTTTCATACATTTATTTTACGCAGTCGCTAGCGAGTAATACTTTTGTGAACTCATGGTAGTGCTACTGGTATCTACATCTTTTTCTATACTAATATTATGAAGAGGAAAACTTTGTTTGTTTGTTTGATTGTAATGAATAGGCTCGAAAACTACTGGACCGATTTTAAAAATTCGTTCACCATTCGAAGGTTACATTATCCACGAGTAACATAGGCTATATTTTATATGAAATATATTTGATAAATAGATTTTGAGGCGGTACAAAGTTTGCCGGGTCAGCTAGTATAATATAAGAGTAGCAGACAAGGGTACTCCACCTTACTACTGTTGTATGGAGACCCCAGAAAGGGAAGATTACTGAGATCGGCCACAGCGCTACACCTGAGGATTAAACTAGAGCGACTCGGAAAAGTATGTCTCTTACCACACTTCAAATCAGAACACAGCAGCGCTTAACACTGCTGTTATAACAGAAATAAGTAAGTGGTTCGACTCCGGCGGCACCACCGCAATACCTATTTCTGCCTAATAACAGCAGTGTTAGGCGCTGCTGTGTTCTGTTTTGAAGGGTGTGGTAAGAGAGACATACTTTTCCGAGGCGTTCCAGCTTAGTCCTCAGGGTTAGCGGCGCATCTGTGGCCGACCTGGGTAGGAATATCTAATCCTATCTGGGGTTGATTACAGATGTCCATGGGTGGCAGTAGCCACTTACCATCAGGTGGACTACATGCTCGTCTGCCCTATATTATAAAAACGAAAAAAAATATTCTATTTCATATAAAAGTGGAGGTATTGCAGCATTAAGATAAAAAAATTCTTTTTTTTAAAATATGAATAAAAATTAATTTTATTGTTTAATTTACCTCGACATTTTTTTATCTTCTCTCCCAATTTTGAAAATAGTTTCCAAATGCTCACTAGATTAGATCTGTAACAAAAAAAATATTAGAAAAACCTTCTAAAATAACTTTTATTCAAATTGCTATTGCGGTGTGACTCGTTTCTACATCGGAGCGGACTAGCTGTTTGGCGCGGTAATGACTTACATATGAGGCGAGCGGCTTAGTGCTCAGGAGTGACGTGTGATCGGCTTCAGATGGAACCTGCTTTGTATTATATTTACACGGTGGTGGAGCGGTCAATATACACCTGACACGCAAAGGGTTTCCAGGTATAGTCCGCGCCAAACTGCTAGTCCGCTCTGAAGTTGTTGCGCACAACTACAATTAGCTATTCGACGCGACTCGTTTCTATATTCAGAGCGAACTAGCAGTTTGGCGCGGACTATATGATTCCCGACCAGACAAACTGAATAATGAATTTAGATATCAATTCTGATGAGTATTTGTCTGTGTGTGTTCATGGCACCCAAGACAAGGAATCCTAGTGTGGGGCTATGAGTGTAGAAAGAGTATTTCACACTCCTATAATATTACTAACGAACAGTGATAGCCTAGTGGTTAAGAAACTCGGCCCCTTGATTGAGAGTTCCGAGGTTTAAATCCCAGACCTTTGATTTTTCAAATTTATGTGCGTATTAGAAATTAATTATCACTTGCTTAAACGGTGAAGGAACACATCGTGAGGAAACCTGCACACCTGAGAAATCTTAAAAAAAGAAAGTCTGCAAAGTGAAGTCTACCAATTCGCACTTGTCCAGCGCGGTGGACTATGGCCTAATTCTCATTCTGAGAGACTCGTGCCCAGCAGTGGGACAGTAATGGAATGGTGTACTATTTACCCACGGCTTCGCTCGCGATCACATGTTTTTATCGACCCCTTTAAAACGGTATTTTTTCGGGATAAAAGCTACCCTATGTCCTTTTCTGAATCCGATTCCGATTGCCTACATTTGACGACAATTGGTTATGTAGTTAAGACGTGACAGTGTGACAAACAAACACACATTTATATATAAAATTCTCGTGTCACAATGTTAGTTACCGTACTCCTCCGAAACGGCCTTACCGATCTTCACCAAATTTTATATGCATATTCAGTAGGTCTGAGAACCGCCTACTATCTATTTTTCAAACCCCTAAATGAAGGGTTGTTCACCCTTAACATTTTTTTATTAATATGGCAACACAACGTTTGCCGGGTCAGCTAGTATACATTTATAATATTAGTTATGATTGTCATGTATTATTATTTTCGCGATGCTTAACGTTGTTCAAGAAATAAGCATATTTAAATATAAATGATTTATCTCTAGTTATCACAAAAGGTCAGCGAATTTGACACAGGGGTTTTTGTATCGGACGAAACCCGTTATTACTAATAATTATTATAATAACACAATACCCGATAGCGAAATTAATCATTAAAAGAGGTAAAATCCCTATGGTTCGACTCCGGCACCACCGCCACACCTGTTTCTGTTATAAGAGTAGTGTAGCGCTGCTGTGTGAGTTTGAAGTGTGGTAAGGGAGACAATTTTCCGAGGCGTTCCAGCTTAGTCCTCTGGGGTAGCGGCAGGGGCGGACTAAGGTCGGAGGCCCGGGGCGGAAAGTTGAATGGAGGCCCCCAGTGTAAAAAGTTGATTTGATTTTACAAAATTACAAATGTATCATGGATTGTTTGGTTCAGATGACCTTTTTTTAACAACTGTGTTTGGAGGAGCGGAGTCCCGGGACGGACCGCCCCTTCCGCCCCCCCCCCCCCTTAAGCTGCTAGAGGGATTTGTTTTTTGTTTTTATAATATAGGAGTAGCAGACGAGCATGCAGTCCACCTGATGGTAAGTGGCTACTGCCGCCATGGACATCTGTAATCAACGCCAGATAGGATTAGATATTCCTACCTGAGGTCGGCCACAGATGCGCCGCTACCCCTGAGGACTAAGCTGGAACGCCTCGGAAGTCTGTCTCCCTTACCACACCCTTCAAACCGGAACACAGCAGCGCCTAACACTGCTGTTATTAGGTAGAAATAGGTGTGGGGTGGTGCCGCCGGAGTCGAACCACAAAGAGTTCTACCACCTTCATATGTTCACTTTTGAACGGCTGGAACGGTCATAGTCCACCACGCTGACAAAGTGCGAGTTGGAAAACTTCACACACGTTTAAGAACTTTTTTTATATAACACTCATAGTCAACCCATCACTGTCCCACTGGGCACGGGTCTCAGAATGAGGATTAGGTCATAGTCCACCGCGCTGGATAAGTGCGTATTGGCAAACTTTATACAACTTTCAGAACTTTTTTTTAATCTCTCAGGTATGCAGATTTTCTCACGATGTCACTATATTATGAAATATGGCCTTAATGGGTATAAGATGTAACGATGAGCACGCTACGTTAATTAAGTTTAGTTTAGTCAATCCTTACTAATATTATAAATGCGAATTTGTTTGTTTGTTACACTGTCACGTCTTAACTACATGATTGTCATGAAATGTACACACGTTGACAGGTGCAGAAATGGACATAGGGTAGCTTTTACCCCGAATAATTAAAGTTTAAAAACTAAAACCACGCTAAAATCGCAGAATGAAAATCGTTAATCCTAATTCCTGACGATCCTGATGAGGAGAATGGGATAAAATTATTATAATCTTATATTGTCATCGGTTCTTGATAATTGTTTATAATTTTATATTAATCGGACCGTTCAAAGTGGGTAAAAACCGAGTTTAAAGATTCCGTTACATACATACATACAGGTCAAGCTAATAAAAGCGTGGTAATAAGGACTGCTCCCGAGGGATAGATAAAGCCTGTCTCCACGAACGAAGCTGCGGAAAAAATCTAGTTATTTACAAGTCAAGAACACTAAGAGCTACATTTATAGCAGAATACTTCCTGTTATTGTGGAAACTGGTTATTCCTCCAATATTATTTATTATAATATAATTGTGTTCTAAGGAAACTATTGCAGTAATATCACAGTTTGAAGGTACAAAGATATCTATTAAATTAGGATTTTGTTGTGAGACAGCAGTTTATTTTTATCTATATAAAAATACTTGTATAAGTAGACGAGCATGCAGTCCACCTGATGGTAAGTGGCTACTGCCGCCTATGACATTTGTAATCAATCCTATATATTCCTCAGAGGTCTGACTTCCTGAGGACTAAGCTGGAACGCCTCGGAAAAGTATGTCTCCCTTACCACACTCTTCAAACCAGAACAGTAGCGCTTTACGACTGTTTTAACAGAAATAGGTGTGACGGTGGTGCCGCCGGAGTCAAATGACTGAATTCTACCACCTTTAAACTTTAGCTCACTTTTTTCAAAACGTTTTTTTATTTATTTTGATAGTAAATGGCGTTGAACGAAATCAAAATAAATAAAAAAACATTTTGACAAAAAGTTGAGTTGGCTGATTTGCGAATTAACGTATCGATTTGTAACAAAACATGAGCTAATAATATAATCGAATTAATTACATTAATGTAAAAAAAAATAAAAAAATGTGTGTGCACGAGTGTGCAAGAATGGGAATAATTGCATGAGTATGCTCATACATACTCATGCAATGCATTATATCACAGGTTTAAAGGTGACTAAACTAGGTTTTATCGTGAGGTCACAGTTTATTTTTATACAGAAACAATCAAGCATTCAGTGAAATGAAATGAAATGAAATATATTTATTTTGTATAGGCCAACGGCGGCACTTACAAATTGTCAGTTACAATTTTTTCTTAAACTACTACCGGATCGGAACGCGACCTCTACTGAGAAGATCCGGTAGGAAACTCAGTGGGTTTGTCTTTTTTAATAATTATTATTCTCTTTTTCCCTTTTTTTAAATGACGTCATTTTTACATATAATTAATAAAGCATTAGTCCACCTGATGATAAGTAACCACCCATGGACATCTGTAATCAAACCCCGATTATATTCCTACCTGAGGTCGACCACAGATGCGCTACCCCTGAGGACTAAGCTGGAACGCCTCCGAAAAGTATGTCTCGTACCCAGAACACATCAGCGCTACACTGCTGTTATTAGGTAGAAATATGGCTGTGGTGCCGCCGAATCGAACAGAGGGCGACTTTAAACCTTTTATTATATTTACATTATAAATTACTAAATAAAATTAATAATTACTTACCAAAACACAAAAATATTATTGAAAACACATTGAAGAACACAACAAAACTTAATTAATTATAGCGAGTACGTCGAAGTTGCTTCGCGGCTAAGAATCAACTAAAGTAGAATAATTATTCAACACTGGTTTTCCTTGTACATAAATTAGGTAGAAATAAAGTTTTTGCATACATCGATGACTTTATTAAACTCAATATATTTTTAACAGATTAAATCCAGCAATGTATGTTTTAGTTATAGGAATTATTGAGATGTAATTGTTGATGTTTACTTTAGTACAATAACAACTTATATTATGGTGTGTATATTTCAAAATTGATCATAACCTTTTTATCTGTATAAGGAAAATAATAAAAGGAAAATAAGATTATTTATTACTTTATTTGAAGTTTGGTAAATATTATGTGTGTTTTAATTAGGATGGGATGGGTGTCTTGTAGATATACAGGGTGATTTTTTCAAATAGGCCTTCAGGGCCAAATCCGAAGCTATAAGGATTAGCGAAAATGCTGAAAGGAGTTACGAGGCTGATTTTGATAAAAACTAAAACTGCATCATTAGTTTTTTTAAAATATATTTTCCCTAGCCGGGTGTTGAACGAGTTCATGTATCATTTATCATAACATTACTTCCCAGAATTTAATCCTTATAAGCAACACTATCAGATAGTGGAATAATATAGAGTTTGTATTTTTTTTTTTCAAAATGAACTCGTTCGATTCCACGACCTTTAAAGTTGAATTGAATGTAAAATATTTAGATATTTGATGTCCGTCTCATTTGTGAACCTATCGCTCTCATATTCTTCAAGCCAGATGTTTTGGACTATCCAGTCTATATGGTTAGAGACATTAGTGTACACCACAGGAGCGTTGAGACCACGGCCACTCGCTGACAGGACACCGTTGATGATGTAGTTGCAAGTGAACTCGCTGTTCAACACTTTGGACATCAAGGGTGCTCCTCTTTCGGTCTGAAATAGATTAAACGTAATATTTAGCTTATTTATTAAACTTTTTATATAATTAAGAGTTGCAGACGTAATCTGCAAATGCAAGTGTCTTTCTATTACGGTTCGAGAGATAGAACTCTGTGACAGACGGACAGACAGCGGAGTTTAAGTTGTTTTTTAATATAGGAGTAGCAGACGAGCATGCAGTCCACCTGATGGTAAGCTACTGCCGCCCCTATGGGCGGCAGTAGCTTATACCTATGTATGTAATCGACCCCAGGTAGTTTTAGAAATATCTAACACAAATCCCATGAAAGCACCTTTGATTTTTCAAAGTTACGTGCGGGTTGAAAAATAATTCATCATCATCAACCCATTACTGTCCCACTGCTGGGCACAGGTCTCCTCTCAGAATGAGAAGGATTAGGTCATGTGACAGAAAACATGAGGAAACCTGCATTCCTGAGATTATAAAAAAAATGTCTAAGGTATGTGAAGTCTACCAATACGCACTTGTACAGCGCGGTGGACTATGGCCTAATCCTCATTCTGAGACCCGTGCCCAGCGGGACAGTGATGAGTTGATGATCAGATTATCTCACCTCGGAAGAAGAATCGTTGATTACACCAGAGGCACAAATCATGTTCTTGCTGTTGAAAACCAATTCTTCTGTGCGAAGTTTCTTCGTACACACACTTGGGCTCATTTCACGAAAGTGTCTCTGAAAAATAATTTTACTAGCTTTTACCCATGGCTTCGCTCGCGATCACACGTTTCTATCTATCCCTCGGGAACGGTACTTTTCAGGGTTTTATCCTTAAAACCCTATGTCCTTTTCTGAACCCCTGACAACGCGTGTACATTTCATGACAATCGGTTATGTAGTTTAAAGGTGGTAGAACCCTTTGTGGTTCGACTCCGGCGGCACCACCGCCACACCTATTTCTGCCTAATAACAGCAGTGTTAGGCGCTGCTGTGCCGGTTTGAAGGGTGTGGTAAGGGAGACAGACTTTTCCGAGGCGTTCCAGCTTAGTCCTCAGGGGTAGCGGCGCATCTGTGGCCGACCTCAGGTAGGAATATCTAATCCTATCTGGGATTGATTACAAATGTCCATGGGCGGCAGTAGTCACTTACCATCAGGTGGACTGCATGCTCGTCTGCTACTCCTATATTATAAAAAAAAGACGTGAAAGTGTGACACACAGACACATTCGGATTAGGTAGGATTGTCCATTGACTTTTTATTTTATTGTTTAACCTAACAATAAGGCAGACGTGCTACCTGATGGAAAGTAGTCAACGCCGCCTATGGACATTTGCAACACCAGAGGAGTCGTCAATGCATCGGCTTTGGATGAGAACTCTTTGAAACCTTTTTTGAAGAGATGCAGTTTATTAAATATCAGAAGTTAACGAGATTGCAGTCCATTTGGTGCGTGACTACTGCCGTAAGGACATCTATAATCAACCCCAGATAGGATTACGTTCCTACCTGATGTCAGGCACAGATGAGGATTAAGCTGGAACACCTCGGAAAAGTATGTCTCCCTTACCACACTTCAAACCATAACACAGCAGCGCTTAACATTACTGTTATAACCGTCGCAGGTGTGGCGGTGGTGTCCCTGTAGTTCCGGGACCAGAATGGGACTATGGTATCCACTGCCTCTTGTAAGAGGCGACTAAAAAGGGGCTTCTGGGGTCATGGTTGGCGAGAGTGGAAGCTCGAACTACCCGGTAAGTGGCCCCGGGGAAGGCGGCGGTGTGGTCGCATACCGTCGAACACATTAGATGGTTTGGCGAGTTTTATACTCACCAGGGTAGAGCCTGAAGGGGCAAGATGCTTAGAGGACTCCGGTTGCGTTACTTTGGAGATCTCGGAGTCCTCAACACAGCGACGAGGACGGCATCGGGGGGGTTTTAGTGCGGTAGGAATCCCACATAACCCCGTGTCGCTCCTAGGACACCGGGTACGTTTGAAGGTTTCCACATCGTTAAAAAAAAGGTGTGACGGTGGTGCCGCCGGAGTCGAACCACAGAGAGTTCTACTTTTGATTGTTTTTTTTTGTAATATAGGAGTAGCAGACGAGTATAGAGTCCACCTGATGGTAAGTGGCTACTGCCGCCCATGGACATTTGTAATCAACCCCAGATAGGGTTAGATATTCCTACCTGAGGTCGGCCACAGACGTGCCGCTACCCCTGAGGACTAAGCTGGAACGCCTCGGAAAAGTCTGTCTCCCTTACCACACCCTTCAAACCGGAACACAGCAGCGCCTAACACTGCTGTTATAAGGTAGAAAATTATAATGAACATACCCTCATTAATGATCGTGTGACGTCATATTCCCTCTCGGCCTTCCAACCACACACATGACGAATATCACCATATTCGATACCGGCTACCGGTAAGCAGATTGGCCGAATCAACTCCGAGAAGGTTACCCTGGAAATAATGGAATTTTAGATTCACGTCATCAAGTAAAATTCTAAAAAAACAGTGATTGCCTAGTGGTTTGACGACCCGCGTGGAAGAGCGGTCACCATACCGGTATGACGCGCAGAGGGTCCCGGGTTCGATCCCCGGCCAGAAATCTAAATGGTGAATATAGGTTTTTGTTTCTTGGTCTGGGTGTTTGTGAATTTGTCTCTGTGTGTCCATAGCACTCACGATACAGGGAATCCTAGTGTGGGGCTGTGAGTGTAGAAAGCGTTAAAAAAGTGGTTAAAAAACTCAGCCTCTTGATCGAGGGGTGCGAGGTTCAAATCCCAGGCAACAGTGATTTTTCGAAGATATGTGCGTTAAAAAAAAATATCACTTCCGTTATCGCTGAACATCGTGGAAGACATCGTGAAACCTGCATAACTGAGAAATCTTGACACAAAAGGGTATGTGAAGTCTACCAATACGCTTGCGATTACTGCCGCCCATGGACATGTGTAATCAACCTAGATAGGATTAGATATTCCTACATGAGCTCGGCCACAAGCGCCGCCACCTGAGGACTAAGCTGGAACGCCTCGGAAAAGTATGTCTCCCTTACCACTTTTAAACCAGAACACAGCAACGCTTAACACTGCTGTTATAACAGAAATAGGTGTGGCGGTGCCGCCGGAGTCGAACCACAAAGGGTTCTACCAGTGGCGCTCGGGTACTTTCAGCGCCCGGTGTGGTTGCACCACTCGCACCGCCTTAGGGCCGGCCCTGGTGGGTTCTGCAATTTCATGGTGGTAGAACCGTTTGTGGTAAGTCTTCGGCGGCATCACCGCTACACCTATTTCTACCTTATAACAGCAGTGTTAAGCGCTGATGTGTTCTGGTTTGAAGGGTGTGGTAAAGAAGACATACTTTTCTGAGACGTTTCAACTTAATACTCAGGGGTAGCGGCGCATCTGTGGCCGAGCTCAAGTAGGAATACCCAATCCTATCAGGGTTGATTACAGACGTCCATACGGCAGTAGCTTACCATCAGGTGGACTGCACGCTCGTCTGCTACTACTATATGATAAAAACAAATAAAAATACTCACGGCTTCACCAATTCCACTAATGCAATATCGTTTTCCTTTGTCGTGCTGTCGTAGTCCTCGTGGGCTATTCTTCGAGAAATGTCAATAAGTTTACCATTTTTCGTGTCCGCTTTGGCTGAAGTACCCAATAATGCGAATTTGACGCTACCGCTAGAAAAAAGGTCAGAATTACATGTTAGGTAGCAGAAACCACGATGGGACGGTCTGGCGCGCAAAGGGTCCTGGGTTCGATCCCCGGCCAGATAATATCTAAATGATGAAGATTTCTTTTTTGGGTCTGGGTGTTTGTGTGTTGTCTGTGTGTGTCCACACACAAGGGATCCTCGTGTGGAGCTGTGAGTGTATGAAGTGTCTTTTCTAGCATTCCGTACCCGAAGGGTAAAAACGGGACCCCATTAAGCCTTCGCTGACTGTCCGTCTGTCACATGGCTCTATCTCCTGAACCGTAATACAAAATTTGGTGAAAATCAGTAAAGCCGTTTCGCAGGAGTACGATAACTAACATTGTGACACGAGAATTTTATATAATAATTACGAGTAATAGAAAATAATAGAAATTTTAGTAATTTTATGAGTTATTAGAATAACTTACTAAGTCCCATGTTCTAAGACACTAGCACTAGTTAGGATGTACTTTTCGCTGACGAGGGATCCAGTGGCCAGCCATGCAATGCCACTTGGACTATCGTCCTTGTAACCCAGGGAAGCCTGTAAAAGATTAAAGGCTAGAGTCATCTAAATATATATAACTCAAAGGTGACTGACTGACATAGTGATCTATCAACGCACAGCCCAAACCACTGGACGGATCGGGCTGACATTTGGCAGGCAGGTAGATGTTATGACGTAGGCATCCGCTAAAAAAGGATTTTGATCAATTCTACCCCCAAGGGGATAAAATAGGGGATGAAAATATTACTTCGTAACGCGAGCGAAGCCGCGGGCGAAATCTCGTCATCTATAGAAATTAATTGTCACTTGCTGTTGCAAGGTCACATTTATTATTATACCTTACTGCGTTAGTTCAACATTATAAAAATAAACTAGCTGACCCGGCAAACTTTGTACCGCCTCAAAATCTATTTATCAAATATGTTTCATATAAAATATAGCCAATGTTACTCGTGGATAATGTAGCTTTCGAATGGTGAAAGAATTTTTAAAATCGGTCCAGTAGTTTTTGAGCCTATTCATTACAATCAAACAAACAAAGAAAGTTTTCCTCTTTATAATATTAATTATTATTGTAGTATAGATTAAATTATAATTAGTGTAAAACCTTTCACTCGAAAAATAATGGTCACATATTTATTGGCTGTAACGTTGTAATCGTGATTAAAAAAAAAATAAAAAGTGTTTTTATGGCGGGAAGCGGCAGATGTCAAGGATGATGTTTGTGGAGGTCTTGGAATTAAATAAAAACTACTAGCTGGATTCAAATCTTTCATTGGAGAAACCCAAACAATTTAATTTATAATCAGAAAGCTGAGAGGTCTCCAACGCCACACCTATTTCTGCCTAATAACCATTGTTAAACGTCGCTGTTCTAATTTAAGCTGTGGTAAGAGACATAGTTGTCCGAGGCGTTCCAGCTTAGTCCTCAGGGGTAGCGGCGCTGGCCGACTTTAGGTATGAATATAATCTTATCTGGGGTTGATTACAGATGTCTTACGACAGTAACTTGCCATGTAGGAGCATGCTCGTCTGCTATTCCTATATTATAAAAATATGGATTGGGCAACTCACAATGTGAGGGAATTCATCAGTTTCCGCGAATTGCCGAACGGGTCGTTGACTGTAATTGAATTCTAGATTACACCCTACTGATAGGACTAAGTACACGGTTTTACCATCTTTGTCCTTTTTGCACGTCACCTGTCTTTGGTTTTGGATACATTCTGAAAATTGAAGATTTATTAATCAATTAAAAAATACAAAAGCATTACAATAGGTTTAAAAATCGAAGAAAGTAAATGATTTGAATAAAAACAATATATTGAAAGGATCCGCAAAAATAAAGATGGTAGAACCCTTTGTAGTTCGATTCCTGTGGCACCACCGCCACACCTGTTTCTGTTACAATAGCAGTGTTAAGCGCTGCTGTGTTCTGGTTTGAAGTGTGGTAAGGGAGACATACTTTTTCAAATCGTTCTAGCTTAGTCCTCAGGGTATCTGTTCCCTGTGGTAGACCTCACGCAGAAATCTTATCCTATCTGGGGTTGGTTACAGATGTCCATGGACGGCACTTACCATCAGGTGGATCGCATGCTCGTCTGGTACTCCGTCTGGTGCTTGTTTACTTACTTGTCCAGGCCACTTTATGACCTTGGCTGGGGAAGCTGGGCTTCGGGGGCATCTGGTCACAGTATGTGTCAGGCTTCGGTCCCAGAATAGGACAGCAGTTTCCTGTCTTCGAAGCGCTGTAGAAACATACCTGCAAATGAAAAAAGATAAAGATAGATAAAGGTTCTAGTGGACTAAGGACGGAAGGGGCGGCCCGGGGGCGCCTCCAAACACAGTTGCTAAAAACGTCGTCAGAACCAAACAATCTATGACATGTGCATCAGGTACAGGTACAGGCGAATAATTCTATGACAGGTTTGTAATTTTGTAAAATCAAAATCAACTTTTTAGACTGGAAGCCTCATCCAACTTTTTTTTATAATATAGGAGTAGCAGACGAGCATACAGACCACCTGATGATAAGTGGCTACTGCCGCCCATGGGCATCCGTAATTAACCCCAGATAGGATTAGATATTCCTACCTGAGGTCGGCCACAGATGCGCCGCTACCCCTGAGGACTAAGCTGGAACGCCTCCGAAAAGTCTGTCTCACTTACCAAACCCTTTAAACCGGAACACAGCAGCGCCTAACACTGCTGTTATTAGGTAGAAATAGGTGTGGCGGTGGTGCCGCTGGAGTCGAACCACAAAGGGCTCTACCGCCTTATCCGAGGCGTTCCAGCTTAGTCCTCAGGGGTAGCACTGTGGCTGACCTCAGGTAGGAATCATATTTGGCATTCAAATCAAAATCAAAATGTTTTATTCAAAATAGGTTCTTTACAGAGCACTTTTTGTATGTCAGTACAACTACCACCACTTCACAAGGTGTTTCGTTATGGAGAAGAAGCGGCGAAACAAACTTCATAACACACATCTTTTGAAAAATGTTTTTTACAATGTTAAACTTAACTTAATGGTACATGTGGAGCTGAAACTACTTCAGACCACACCGTTTTGTCAGTCAAATAATCACTTAGTTAATTGGATTGTCCATACGGCGGTAGCCTCTTACCACTGGAACTGCATGCTCGTCTGCTACTCCTATGTTATAAAAAGAAGCAAAAGCTACACACCGGTCCCATGGTACGGTTGCCACCATCAATAGTCTTCAGCAATTCCTTGCACCTCGTGGTCTCTTCGCACACGGCGTCTACAGACTCATTTCGGGAGTCATCGTAGAATATACATTCATCGCCTGTAATCAAACAAAAACATGCTTACATAAATCATCATCATCATCATCATCATCATTATCATCATCATCATCATCATCATCTACTGTCCCACTGCTGGGCACGGGTCTCAGAATGAGGATTAGGCCATAGTCCAACGCTGGGTAAGTGCGTTTTGGTAGACTTTACATACCCTGGAAAAACTTTCTTTTTAGATTTCGTGTAGTCTCGGGAATAGAATAGGGCTACGGTATCCCCTGCCTGTCGTAAGAGGCGACTAAAAGGGGGCTTCCGGGGTTGCGGGCGGCAAGAGCGGGAGCTCGAACCGTCCAGCAAGCAACCCGGGGAAGGACGACGGTATGTGGTCGCATACCGTCGAAAACACCAGATGGTGTGGGAGGAGCCAAAAGTGCTCCCCCAGGGCAGAGCCCGAACGGGGCATCGCGCTTGGAGGACTCCGGTTGTGTTCCCTCAGAGATCCCGGAGTTCTCCAACAAGCGTTGAGGACGGCCACCGGGGGGGTTTTAGTGCGGTAAAAATCCCACATAACCCGGCGTCGCTCCCACGTCGTCGGGTACCTTTTGAAGGTTTCCCCCTCGTAAAAAAAAAGGTATGCAACACAACGTTTGCCGGGTCAGCTAGTAAAAGTATAAAATTGTTCAGTCGGCCATCTTGTCTGAAACGCTAATCGGGGCGCGAATGAAGTTATTTTTGAGTATGTCACTGAATTGCTTGAACTTTTGTATGGGATGATCTAGTGTGACGTCAACAACGGACGCCATGACACCCGCCAGCGTTTTCGCGCTTATTTCAAAATAATTATAGAAATATGCTGTTATTTTCGTCAATACTGAATTTAATGCAGCAATAATACGATTTTTGGAATCAGTAGACATTTACGTACATTATAGAAGGGGTTTTCAATATTTGTCACCATGACAATAATGCCATAATGGTTAAAACAACTGAATAAACATGACAAATTAAATATTGACAAAAAAAATCCGCGTCAATTTTTCCTATAACTTAAAGGAATGAACAAAAATGTAGACTTGATGGTGATCGGATGTCTTAGCAACGCCATCTGTACCCTCACCATGAGTTTTTACGTTTTGACAAATATGACTGTTTTGTTATTTGTTTACTTATTTGCGCATACAAATTCTCATCAGCGCCCCTAGCGGATTTTATCAGAAGTATAGTGTCAGTAACGTAACATTAAATGTCTAACACAAAATGGCTTTTTATGTTTTGTCTCTCTTTTTTGCGAACATGTGAGGCAGACAAAAATACTTGAGCACTTACCTATTGTTACGTTTACTCAGGCTACTGAAGCAAACGGAACAGAATAATGGATTGATTAAACGTAACGTAAAATTGTGGGATGTTTTGAAAACTCATGGTAAGGTTACTGTTAAGCTTAGTACACACCGGTAAACTGAAACTCTCCGGTTCTCTGGAAAACTGTCCGATTTGAAGGGTGGTAAGGGATACTTATAAAGCGTCCCAACTTAGTTCTCATTGTAGCCAAACATCTCTACCCATCCTCAGGTAGGAATGTAATCTAATCTGAGCTTGAGTACAGATGTCCATACGGCAGTAGCTTACTATCAGGTGGACTGCAAAATTATTTCGAAGGTGGTAGAACCCTTTGTGGTTCGACTCCGGCACCACTGTCACACCTGTTTCTGTTATAACAGCAGTGTTAACCGCTGCTGTGTTCCAGTTTGAAGTGTGGTAAGACATACTTATCCGTGTCGTTCCGACTTAGTCCTTATTGTAGCCAAACTGTGGTAACCTCAGGTAGGAATCTAATCTAATCTGAGGTTGATTACAGATGTACATACGGCAGTAGTTTACTATCAAATGGACTACACGATCGTTCGGCTCCTATATTATAGAAAACTACCTGACCCGGTAAACGTTGTGTTGCCATATAAATAAAAAAGTGTTAAGGGTGAAAAACCCTTATCACTTAGGGGTATGAAAAATAGATAGTAGCCGATTCTCAGATCTACTGAATATGCATATAAAATTTGGTGAAAATCGGTAAAGCCGTTTCGGAGGAGTACGGTAACTAACATTGTGACACGAGAATTTTATATATAAGACTAGTGGTGCCCGCCGCTCCGCCCACATTTAAAAAAAAAATATGACATATATAAAACGGAAAATTTGTACCTGCATTGGAAAGACAGTAGTGACATCTGTCGAAAATTGGTCTTAACAACTCCCAAACCCTCGTGGGCTCTTGGACAAAAACTTTGCTAAAGATCATCACTTGATCAAATGCATAGTTTCCGATTCTAAAACTACTTACGAATTAAAAATTAATTAAAAAAACCTTTTCCCACGGACTAAATTGTGAATCTAAACCATTCTCAAGTCCCCTTGAACACACACAACAAATTTTATCAAAATCAGTCCAGTCGTTTGGGATGAGTTCAGTGACATACACACGCACATAAGAAATATATATATAAAGATAAAGATAAAGATAAAGCTTCTTATTTACTTAATATAAAATGACTTACCAATATTCACTGCATTTATAACACAAACACCGAAAAATAGCAATAATAATTTTATTTTTGTATTAAACATTGTATTTTACGGAAATATATTATTATAAATACAATGATAACAAACTGATATCGCTACCACCGAATATAAGACAAAGCTGAACCACAAATACACTATATATACTCGTATACTCGTTTTTAGGGTTCCGTACCAAAAGGGTAAAATAATTCGCCAAGTACGAGTCGAACTCGCACATGGAGGCTTCCGTACCACCATTCATTGTTTTTTACTTATTTTTATTCATTTTAATATTTTCAACAATACTAAGTTATATGATACAACCATAGATGGCGTTGAGGTGATGATGATTGATACGTAAACAACATAATATAACAAAATTAAAATAACTATATTAAAATATGTTTTATGGTTCTGATTTGTATTAATTATAATACCAATTATAGTAGTAAATGGATTGTAAAAATTTCAACCGTCTTAGTACGGTTTAAAAGTTAGATAAAAATGCCGAAAAATACCGGTTTGTTGTATGGAGACCTACTTTAAAATTCAACTTTATTTTATTTTTTTTATTTGTTGTTATGGCGGCCACCGTTATTGTCCGTTATGCATCCTCTGTAAGAATTTTATGTGTCTATCTATTATGGTTCCGGAGATATAGCCTTGTGACAGACGGACAGACAGCGAAGTCTTGTAATAGGGTTCTGTTTTTACCCTTTGGGAATGGGACCCTAATAAAAACGGAACCCTATTACTAAGCCTTCGCTGTCTGCCCGTCTGTTAGCGCTCTATCTCCCGAACCGTAATAGATAGACACTTGAAATGATTACTTATTTTTTTTTTAAATAAAATATATTTAACTTTTTATTTTTAGTATAGCAGCCACCGTTTTACATTATCTGTAAAAAAACGTCGATCTGTAACTGTTCAAGAGATAGAGCCCTACGACAGACAGACAGATGGACAAACAGACAGAGGAGTCTTAGTAGGTTTCCGTTTTTGCGCTTAGCTTTAAAAGTTGTATAAGTGCGGTTCGCCATACAAAAGACCACTATTTTTCGGTTTTTGAACCGAAATTATCTTTATTATATACTACATGAATAGATACAGATACATAATATAGAATATTATATACTAGATAAATCCTTTATATAAAATTCTCGTGTCACAATATTAGTTACCGTACTCTTCCGAAACGGCTTTACCGATTTTCACTAAACTTTATATGCATATTCTGTAGGTCTGAGAATCGGGTACTATCTATTTTTCATACCCCTAAGTGATAAGGGCTGTTTACCCTTAACATTTTTTAATTTATATGGCAACACAACGTTTGCCGGGTCAGCTAGTAAAATAGAACAAAGAATACAGTTGAAATTTTCAACGCAGTTATTTCTGTCTGCTGTGATATCAATTAATATATCAATAATAATAATAGGTAAAAAAATTAGAAAACAATAAAAATAATAATAATAAAATAATAAGATTTGTTGGTACTGAACCCTCCATTTGCGTTCTACTCACACTTGGCCAATTGTACTTATGTTAGCAGATGATATGTATAAAAATGTGTTTGTACAGATGTCAGTACGTTATAAATTATAATAATAATGTTATGAAACATTTCGAAAATTAAATAATTTTGTATAATTATTTGTTTGGCTCCTGGATAGTGTTGTCACCATGTTATTGCAGTTTATTATAAAAATCTATTTTTCTTATGGTATAGTCCGCGCCAAACTGCTAATCCGCTCCGAATATAGAGACAAGTCGCATCACAATAGGATTTTTTTTTATGATATAGGAGTAGCAGACGAGCATGCTGTCCACGTGATGGTAAGTGGCTACTGCCGCCCATGGACATATGTAATCAACCCCAGATAGGATTAGACATTCCTATCTGTGGTCGGCCACAGATGGGCCGCTGAGGACTAAGCTGGAACGCCTCGGAAAAGTCTGTCTCCCTTACCACATCCTTCAAACCGGAACACAGCAGCGCCTAACACTGCTGTTATTAGGTAGAAATAGGTGTGGCGGTGGTGCCGCCGGAGTCGAACCACAAATTGTAAATATTAGTGGAAGGAAGACAGCGCGGGACCCCCCGGCACCCTCCGCTGCCCGCTCTCGCCTGCGGGTACATAGCTGCGTTAGTGTGCCCTTACGTTACGGAGTATATGCTAACTAAACCTGCGCGCAACAACTTCAGAGCGGACTGGAAGTTTGGTGCGAACTATAAGTGGCTACTGCCGCTAATACCTGAAATCAATCCCAGATAGGAGGTCTAACTAAAAGCGATTACAGATACGTTGCTACCGTGGACTAAGTTGGAACGCCTCGGATAACTACTCCCTTTTTTATAATGTAGGAGTAGCAGCAAATATATTCACCTGATGGTACATGGCTACTGCCGCCCATGGACATCCGTCATCAACCCAGTTTGTATTTATCCTTACTAATATTATAAATCCGAAAGTAACTCTGTATGTCTGTCTGTCTGTCTGTCTGGTTGTCTCTTCTTCACGCCTAAACCACTGAACCGATTTTAATGAAATTTTGTACGAAGATAGTCTGAGACCCGAGAAAGGACAGGATAGTTTTTATCCCTGAAATCCCACGGGAACTAGGGATGGCGATCTAAGATCGATTAATCGGAGAATAGATCTTTTGGACCAAAAAAATCGGTTATTTTCAAATCATAATCGATTATATGTCATATTATTTTCTTTTAAACGCGGCAAAAACTAATAATATAATAAAGATGAAGACAAAGTCGCAGGTAATATGCTAGTGATGTATTCAGTAAATATTACATCATTTTCCTTATTTACTTCCTGCACGCTCAGGGCCGAATTCGGAGTTATGGGACACCTGTGGTGTAGGAACGGGGGCCCCTTATTATTTTTCGAATAAGGAATATTATTTTTGGCGTCAGTTCTTTAAAAAATATTGACTAATAATAAAATTATTTTAACAAAAGTAAGTAATAATAAATGAATGTAATTATTATAATAGTTAAGAGTTAATATTATCAGCAAACATTGCAAAAAATCAGTTTAATAAAATACGTTAGAGATATTTAGTTTTTTTGTGTCTTGTGGGGCCCCTTTCTTGTGGAGGCCCCGGGGAAGCTCCGTCATCCTTCTTTCAAATCCGGCCCTGTTCACGCTAGTTTTTATAAATTAGTTTTAGTTTGTAACACACGTAAAACTAATTATATTTACAAACTTCGTTCGCATGGTAACAGATTATGACGTCAATTGTATAACGCCATCTTTTTTTTTTATTGTTGACGAGGGGGAAACCTTCAAAAGGTACCCTATGCCGTGGGAGCGGCACGGGGTTATGTGGGATTCTTACCGCACTAAAACCCCCCCGGTGGCCGTCCTCGGCGCTGCGTAGAGGACTCCGGGATCTCCAACGGAACGCAACCGGAGTCCACTTGGCGCGTTGCCCCGTCGGGCTCCGCCCAGGTGAGCTTGAAACTCACCACACCATCTGGTGTTCACGACGGTATGCGACCACACATAACGCCATCCATCCCGGGGTTGCTGGCCGGGCGGTTCGAGCTCCCACTCTTGCCGTCCGCAACCCCGGAAGCCCCCTTTTAGTCGCCTCTTACGACAGGCAGGGGATACCGTAGCCCTATTCTGGTCCCGGAACTACAGTGTATAACGCCATCTACCAAGCTCTTAATATGAGTTTTTACGTTTGCTCGAAAACGTTTAACGTTTACGAATTCGCTCACACAGCGCCCCCGTGGACTTATCGGAACTAAAATTTCGCATTATGAGTTTTAATAAACCGACTAGTCAATTGTAACGACATTTAATTTTACAAATATAAATAGAATGCATTTATTTTTACATTTGTAATTTAATTTTGATATCGTTATACTTCCATTTTTTTAAAATTAGGGTGGGTTGCATCGAAAGCCCGGTTAAAGTTTGCGTTAAAGTTAAATATAACAGTAACTTTGACGGTAGCGATGGAATGTAAGAATTCTGTGTTGCATCAATTGATCTATCATAACGTCATTGATGTCGCTGTCACCGCAATTTTAGAGGGCATTGACAGATAGGGAAGTTGACAAATACAGTAACTTTAACCGATCGAAATCGAGCGGTTAAAGTTAAGTGTTAGTTATGACGTAATTACAACCTCAACTGAAATGGTGCAACGAATTATTTTTTAACCATGGATTTGACGGTTGGTTGGGCTTCCGTAAATGTTAAAGTTACATGGTGCAACCCACCCTTATACTGTAAAATTTTCGTTCCGATCCGGTCCACGGGGGCGCTGTATGCGCTCCTGTATGAAACTCCGCTCCGCATACGGCATTACTAACATGACCACCATTACCACTGACTTTAAATTGTAATAACTTTGATAAAGTAGATAATTTGAATGAAATAAAGACTAAATTTTAAATCCAGAATACACACAGACAGTTGCCAACTATAGATTGTTTTCTCGTACATTAACAGATAAAATCTCTTATTTTGTCTTCAAAACATCGTACACTCCTGGAAAGATGGTATGTACTTAGGCGAAAAATTCTCCATTTTTTTATAATAAATATAGGAGTAGCAGACGAGCATGCAGTCCACCTGATAGTAAGTGGCTACTGCCGCCCATGGACATCTGTAAGCAACCCCAGATAAGATTACATTCCTACCTGAGGTTGGCCACAGGTGCGCTGCTACCCCAAAGGACTAAGCAGGATTGTCTCGGAAAAGTATGTCTCGACACTTTAAACAAAGAACACAGCAGCGCTTAACACTGCGGTTATAACAGAAACAGGTGTGGCGGTGGTGCCGCCGGAGTCAAACCACAGCGAGTTCTATTTATTTATTTATTATTTATGCACACACAATACAGATACAAGAAGAAAAAAAACACATAAAGAAATAGTATGTACAAAGGCACTGCTTATTTCTGTAAGAAATTTCTTCCAGCAGACCTGTGAGTGGAGAGGGGGTTTAATGGTAGAATATTTATGTACTTATATAAAGATGTTAAAAACATTACATTTTATACTATACATACATATATATATAAATACTACATACTTCATATAGTCCGATTCATAATTAGGTGTCCAAAACGTAAACAAAGGTGTTGACCTGTCTAGAAAATGCGTTTCAAATTACTCACTCCTAACGTAGTAAAGATTACTCACTCCTAACAAGAAAATGTACCCAGTTTTGAGAATTGAAATAGTTGCGTAAAAAAGTTTTGCCACGTCTCCGTGCTAAAATGTCCCTAAAATATTTGAAATAATTATTTATTTATTATGTAAATTACGTAATTATTACGTAAAATAGTTATTTATTCGTAAATTTTCTCTAAAAATATTTTTATTTGTCAAGGATTCAAAAAAAGAACTTACTATAATAAGCCGTTTGTGGCTTCATTCAATTTCAAGGCGGCGAAGTATCTTTACTAATCTATGTTTTAGACGATATTAAAGCAATACAACGATAATAAAATAATAATCTACATAAATAAAGATCAATTAATATTTTTCAATATTTATATTAACTCAATTTCGTTTCATACAGTAATAATAATGAAAACAAGATTTGTTTTTTGTTGAGTTTCATAAAGTTTTAGTTTCTTGTTAATTTATTTAAGGTTTACAATACATGTAATCATATTTTGACAATGACATTTCTTTGTTTACATTTTGTACACCTAATTTTGTATCAGACTATAGATATATAATTCTACCTTTAATAACTTCAATAACTCTGGCTAAAAGGGGTTTACCCAAAGCCGAAACACAATGTCTACGAAGCAAAAAATTTAAGTACCTTGAATTTCAATTCAATAATAGATTACGTATCAAGAGGTGACCTCAGTGATCTTTAACCGACTACGTTTGTTTACATCGTTATCCAACGAAATATATTGAGCGCCGACTTCAGAAATATGTACTAAACCAACATTTATTTCAATTATTTTTTACTTTGTAGTGACATAGAAGTCGGTTGCACACACACACACACACACACACACACACACACACACACACACACACACAACCACCTACCCATGCATACGTATAGGCAAGCACGTATGCAGGCACGTCGGTCGTTACACCTAGCATAGCCAGACTGTTGTATGCTAGGCACAGTAGGGAATTTTATTTTATTTTACATTACTAAATTTAGTAACACTTCATGTTATTTAGGTATATTTGTATACACGAGGTATTACGCATACGTCTTTCTCATTTTTATGTTATTTACTTTTGTTTTTTTAGTTATTTACTGTAGATAATACATTTAGTATAGTGTAATTGGTGTGGCATCGTTGGTCAGAGTTGCACGACGTACAGGGCCGCACTGAAAACCAGTCGCCGGAGTCTGTTATTTCTCACAGGCATCGGCAGAGACTGAGTGCGACCATTTTTGCTGCTATACTGTATCGTTTACGTCACGTGTTATTTTATTTGTTATTATTTTTATTGTATCCCTTCCATTGTTATTATTTTCTTTTGTATGTTGTAACTTGTATAGCATGTAAAATAAATGGTTTTTTTCTTTCTTCTTTCTTTTTTTATTAGCTTGACCTGTTTGTATGTATATAACATAGTTTATAGTCGTCACAATCTAATAGGCCCATTTTGACACATGCCATCGCTAGGCACTAATCATGTGACATACAAATCGATAACCAAAGAAACCGATTTTTACGACAAATCGATTACAAGCTAACATCGTATTGTACTGATTACTTAACATTTTGTAAGCAGAATATTTATTTAATATTTTTCTACATAATCTAAACATTTAATAAAAAGGAGAAAAAAAAAATCCATTACCAAAATTCCAACAAAATAAAAATTTAATCATGTTTAGAAGATTAAATAAAGCATCAATATTAGATTGTTGTTTTTTTTCGTTTTATCATTCACTAATAAACAATGTCTTGATTATTTTATTGTTGTTATGATGAAAAGGGATAAATAATTAATTATTGATAATTGTAAGTTTCGATTATTTGAAAGTTAACGGATTATCGTTTCTTCCGAATATTTTGAAGCCGCAATTAAATTGTGACGACTATATATGACTCACTCCTAACAAGAAAATGTAATCAGTTTTGACAATTGAAATTGTCAATGTCATCTATTTTCGTGTTTGAAAAATATTTAAAAAATGTAGTTTTTAGATAACTTACGAATGAAACGATATTTCTTCACACTTTTTCTTCGATTTCGTGTTTTTGCACCATTTAACTGTGCATGTCGGCAATGTTCCGCGTAAGTTACACCATGACAGCCATTAAATAGCTGACACATTTGTCAGCCGTTTAAGTCATTTACTGGCTTCCTTCAATTACAAGGCGGTGAGATATCTATACTTATCTATAGTATGTAACAGAATCTATGGTTTGAACAATTATCAAGAACCGATGACAATACACGATTTTGATTTTGTCCCATTCACCTCATCAGGATCGTCAGGTATCATGATTAACGATTTTCCTTGTGCGATTTTAGCGTGGTTTTTAGTTACTTTACATAAAAAAGCTATGAGAACATTTCATAGAACACTAGTGGAGATTCATCAAGTTTTTACCGACTTCCCCGTATATTTTGAGGGATCTGGGTTTCTTTTAAGTGATATTCTTAAAAGTGAGCCTTTTCCTTTAGGTCGTTCTTCCACCGCCACCGTCACCGGCCGGTTTTAATATGACGTGAGTCGTGACGGCGATAGTTCGTCCACCGCGACCGATAATGCTGGTTCAGTTTGTTCCTGCTGTTAAGCGGGTGACGGCAGTGTATGGACAAGTTCAAACGTGTTTTATATTGCCGGCACATCGGCCCGTCAAAATCTCGGTGCCGATCTAGCGGTCACGCCGATCTACTCGAGATATCGGCGGCCGGGATGACGGTGCTCGGGTGACGGACGTGCGGTGGACAAGCGGGTATAGTAAATGTATGTACCTACTTCTGCGCTGTCATCTCGTTCTAGGTATCGGTTCGGTGACGGGGGCGGTGGACAACCGCCCTTAGTTTGCCATTATCATAACTTCCCAGGATTTGATCCTTGTAGGCGACACTGTCAATGGTGGAATAATACGGTGGCTTTTTTTCAAAGTAAACTCATTCGATTCCCGGATAGGGAAACAGATAAAAAAGTAATGATGCAATTTTTTTTATCAAAATCGGTCTCGTAACTCCTTTCAGCATTTTTCGCTTATTCTTATAGTTTCGGATTTGGCCCTGAAGACCCATTTGGAAAATTCACCCTGTACAGCGTAAGCGAGCACTAAGAAAGTAATATTGAAAATTCCACCCTTAAGAGAATTAAGTCTTCACTCAACGTTTAGTTTTTAGGGTTCCGTACTTAGAAGGTAAAACGGAACCCTATCTCAAAGGCTCCGCTGTTTGTCCGTCTGTCACGGGGCTCTATCTCGTGAACCGTAATAGACAGACACTTGATTTTTTTAGAGATTATATATATCGGTGAACGCTATAACAATAAATAGTAAAAACAAAAAATGCTTTAAAATAAATGGGAGACGCCATACAAGAAACCGCCATATTTCAACATTTCTCGCTTTATTTATTGAGCCGTAATAGGTAGACAGTTCGAATTTTCCCAATGCATATACTTTTATGACTATTATGGTCTTCTTTGTCGTTGCACTCTTGACAGGGCGGTCGTGGTCATCATGTCTGTCTTTCCTACGGTCCTGATGTATGTCGCCTCACGATGTCACGCCGTTTCTCGCGGCTGGCCGATTTTCTGGTGCACTCATGCAATGGGCCGCCCACGGCCGATTTGATTTGGTCAGTCCATCGCGTGGGTGACCTTCCGCGAGCTCTGGTGCCTTCTACAGTTCCTTGCACAACGAGACGCTCTATAGCATCGCTATTTCTCCGCGAGACGTGTCCGAAGAACTCCAGAATACGACGTTGTACTAAGTTTGATAGACGCTGTATGATGCCGAGTTCCTGGAGTATAGAGTCGTTGGTACGGAACTCTTTCCATGAGATTCCACACACACACACACACACACACACACACACACACACACACACACAGCCGAATTCCTTTTGTCGTATTAATATTACTGTAAAATGTACATTTATTCTTTGTGTAAACTGTGTTATTATGGCAATAAACGTTTATTATTATTATTATTCCAAGCATCCTCCTCCTGCACCACATTTCCAGAGCGTCTATCTTCTTTCGTTCGACTTGTCGCAACGTCCACGTCTCAGCAGCATATAAAAATATGGGGAACACAAGTGTACGAACAAGCCGGGTCTTAGTGGCTTTGGTAATGTCGCGATTCCGCCATATTTTCTTCAGCTTGTCCATAGCTGGTGGTAGAGCCCTTTGTGGTTCGACTCCGGCGGCACCATCGCCACACCTATTTCTACCTAATAACAGCAGTGTTAGTTGCTGCTGTGTTCCGGTTTGAAGGGTGTGGTAAGGGAGACAGACTTTTCAGAGGCGTTCCAGCTTAGTCCTCAGGGGTAGCAGCGCATCTGTGGGCGACCTCAGGTAGGAATACCTAATCCTATCTGGGGTTGATTAAAGATGTCCATGGGCGGCAGTAGCCACTTACCATCAGGTGGACTTCATGCTCATCTGCTACTCTTATATTATAAAAAAAAAAAAAAAAAGCTGTTCTGGTTACCGCCATACGTCGTTTTACTTCATCTACGCAACCTTCATTGTTCGAAATTAAAGCACCAAGATATATGTAGGATTGAGTAACATTACTATATGCAATGTTACTAATCTATTCTATTATGGTAACAAATACTAAACATGAAAGTGAAAGCATTTTTTTGTTATAAAAAAAAATGCTTTCACTTTCAATTGTATTAAATTTCAATTATATTTTAGTAATCAGTGGTTAACGGTGCTGGTTTACAGCTACCTACTTTGTTAATTATTTCTTTATGTATTATATCTCGCTGTGTAACTGTTTGTTAACCGAAATAAATTAAAAAAAAAAACAATATATGAAAATTTGCTGGTACGGAACCAGCCGCGTGTTTAACTCGCGATTGGCTAATTATTATTTCATTCATATTGACTCACTCTATTCTAACTTAAAGTGATAAATATTTTTCGTAACTTTTTTTTATAATACATGAATATCAGACGAGCATGCAGTCCACCTGATGGTAAGTGGCTACTGCCGCCCATGGTCATCTGTAATCATCTCCAGATAGGATTAGATATTCCTTCCTGAGGTCGGCCATGAGCGCAGCTACCCCTGATGATTAAGCTGGAACGCCTCGAAAAAGTACGTCCATTACCACATGCTTCACAGCAGCGCTGAACCACAAAATAAAAACTAATTTTGTGACTTAACACTGCTGTTATGAGTTAGAAATAGGTGTGACGTGGTGCCGCCGGGAGTCGAACCACAAAGGGTTTTACCACCTTAGTCATCGGGTTTTCAGGAAAAAACAATATTTCTGAAATAGAATTGGAAAAACGTATTTTACGGTTTACGGTAACCTATATAATCGATTTCTCAACTCATTTAAATATGTAACATACAACCAAGTCCCAATTTTTTTTATAATATAGGAGTAGCAGACGAGCTTGCAGTCCACCTGATGGTAAGTGGCTACTGCCGCCCATGGACATCTGTAATCAACCCCAGATAGGAAAATAGGAATAGAAATTTCTAACCTAACCGATGCTATAGAATTTCATACAGGCTTGTTATTGTTTGTCCCTGTAGTCCAGGGACTAGAATAAGGCTACGGTATCCCCTGCCTGTCGTAAGAGCTCACCTAGGTGGAGCCCGAAGGGGCAACGCGTTCAGAGGACTTCGGTTGCGTTACGTAGGAGATCCCGGAGTCCTCTTGACAACGTAGAGGACGGCCACCGGGGGGGTTTTAGTGCGGTAAAAATCCCACATAACCGTGTCGCTCCCACGGCACCGGGTACCTTTTGAAGGTTTCCCCCTCGTAAAAAAAGGCTTGATATTGGTTAGGTTAGATTGGAACATAAAAGAAAATATTTATTAATATTTATAATAATGAAGCGATTATTATTATTGCCTGCGAGGGGGTGGGTCCGATTTACGATAATTCGGATCTAAACTATAGTTACTATGATACAACAACTAAGATGACGTTTACACAATAGATTCTTTTTTCTATCTTATCTATGATCTTTCTTTCTTATCTTATCTTTCTTATCTTTCTATGATCTTTCTCCAGAATATCTGAAGTGTAAATTTCAATACCTGCGTGATAACCATGAACAGCACTTACGTTCTTCTGAGACGCTGACTCTCTTAATTCCTTCTCACCATTCTGGTTTCATGTCCTATTCGTTTGCTGTTCAGGCCGCTCGATTTTGGAATGCGCTTCCTGAAGATCTTAGAAAACCACTCAGCAAATCAGTGTACAAAAAGAAACTTCGCGCATATATTTTTTAAACCTAGACATGAAATGAATATAGCATTTTCTCTTTATTTACGGATGTATATATTATATAGTATGTATTTATATTGCATATATTTTGTATATTGTATTATATTTATGTGTATACATTGTATATATATATGTATATATATATATATATATATATATATATATATATATATATATATATATATATTATCTTTATGCCGCCATCGTTGTCTTTCTCACTACCCGAAGGTTGACTGGCAGAGAATGCTATATAGCATTAAGTCCGCCTTTGTGCCTTTACATTTCTGTAAGGTTCATAAAGAATAAATAAATAAATAAATAAATTTATCATTAATAATTTCAGTTAATGTTAAGATTTTCCGTTCTTCAGGCTTTTACAATAATCTTAGAAATAAAAGATTAGAAGCTTAAGAAAAGATTTAATTCATCACAAATAATCACAAAACTAAACAAAATGCTTATTAAAAACTTCCACATATTTAATTCTAAACGTTAATAAAAATAATTACTTCAAATATTAACAATTTAACGAAAACAATAAATCGGTATAAAATCGGGCAGAGTTTCGGTGTTCAGTTCAACGTCTGACGAACGAAAGACATTGCACTTGCTCTTCTTCGGCTTATAAAGCCGTAAAGGTGGGGTGATGTGACGTCACGTTCGGAATACCCTCTTCATTTTTCCAAGAATAGCAACACAACATTTGCCGGGTCAACTAGTACATATATAGATTTTTCCTTCCTTTTTCCTAAATAATTTGTCATCGAAATGTGTATCGAACAGGAAACTTGACTATAAACTGGGTAGGTTCTAGCACTGAAATAAATTTAGGTACATACCTAAATTTAGGTACATACCTAAATTGGGAAAATCATATAAAACAGACATATGACAACTGAATAAAGCATAACGTTGTAAGAATTCTAACATGTTTGTCCTCTGTTTTGTGTGTAATTTGTAAAAATGTTTCGCGCTTATTTTTTTATGTTTCTTATTAAATTTTCGTGCTCACAACAATTGAAGCTTTATGAAGGTAAGTCATATAACTATCCACATGTAGTTTTATATTTCTAATATTTTATTTTGAAGGTAGAACTCTTTGTGGTTACGATGGCAACACCGCCATACATATTTCTACCTAATACCAGGCCTATCTTGTGAAAGTGAAAGTGTTATTTCCTCCTTAAAACAGTAAACCTATTTCCTATTTCTACCTAATAACAGCAGTGTTAGGCGCTGCTGTGTTCCGGTTTGAAGGGTGTGGTAAGGGAGACAGACTTTTCCGAGGCGTTCCAGCTTAGTCCTCAGGGGTAGCGGCCCATCTGTGGCCGACCTCAGGTAGGAATATCTAATCCTATCTGGGGTTGATTACAGATGTCCATGGGCGGCAGTAGCCACTTACCATCAGGTGGACTGCATGCTCGTCTGCTACTCTTATATTATAAAAAAATAAATAAAAAAAAAAAAAAAAAAAAATGTAAAATATTCCGTCATACATAGTTGAACAAACCTAACGCCTTATTTTTTTCTCGCTTATCCATTGTATAAAACCAACTGAAATTGTCATATTTTGCTTAAAAAGATAAATTTCCTGCAAAACATGATTAAAATAATATTGTTTTAAGAGATGGTAGTAACTCCCGAGCACTGTTATGCGCTGCTGTGTTCCAGTTGAAGTGTGGTAAGGGAGACATACTTATCCGAGGCGTTCCAGCTTAGTCATCAGGGTTAGCGGCTCATCTGTGGCCAACCTCAGATAGGAATATAATCCTATCTGGGGTTGATTACAGTTGTCCGTAAGTGGCCGTAGCCACTTACCACCAGGTATATGCTCGTCTACTACTCCTATATTATATTCAGTTACATAAATATAGTCCGCGCCAAGCTGCTAGTCCGCTCTGTAGGACTACCATGAGTTTACAAAAGTATTACTCGCTAGCGACTGCGTAAAATAAATGTATAAAAAATTGTACAGCGCCTCTGGTGGTTACTCGTAGAACTAAAATCCGTAGTGACGTAACTCAATACGTAAAAAACCTATCGAAATCAAATCGCTAGCGAATGTCATTATGATCTATTGCCATACAAATTCGGTCCCATGAGTCATCAATTTGACAGACGTTGTCAAGAAATACCGTAACGATAGTAGTTATGTTATTCACTAGCAAAATGACAATAGTTTTCTATTTACCATTTCTATAGTGGCGTTTCTATGCCAACTCATGGTAATGCTACTGAAGTTGTTGCGAGCAGGTGTCATACAATAAGCTATGGCGACGCGATTCATTTTTATATTCAGAGCGGACTAGCAGTTTTACACGGACTATATAATAAACTTACCTTTTTTTTTTTTTGTCGTTCTACACACAGGTCAAGCTAATAAAACCGTGGTAAAAATATCCTTCATGTACAGGGCCGGATTTAAGGGAGGGCAACCGGGGCGGCAGCCCCGGGGCCTCCACAAAAGAGGGGTCCGCACAATAGAGACGTCGGATTTTTTTTTTAATTCCGACTAGTAAACACTAGTAAAAAAAATATATTTTATATCACGGCGTGCGTAAATTGACGTTTTACGCACGCTTCGCGTGCGCAAAACCCCCATTTCCGACCCCGTAATATAAAATTTTATACAACACGCGGACGAAAAATGTTTTTCTGACTCGTGTGATTGCAGTCCTCGCCTGCGGCTCGGCCTGCAAACTCACACTTGTCAGAAAAAAATTTTTCGTCCTCGTATTGTAATGTACTATTCCTTTGATATTTTTTTTCGCTGTTTTACCTTTATCTACAGTACTTTGTACAAACATGAATACTAGAAGAATTTACCTGCGTTTCACAATAAAATATTTATTGAAAAATTCAACTGAAAAAATTGTTCATTTTATTCAGAAAATAATTCGGGGCCAGGAGGCCTCCACTCCTTTGTTGCCCCAAGGTCTTTAGACCTCTAAATCCGGCCCTGTTCTTGTATAAGACATGGGGGATATTGTTAAAGCTAGTAAAAGCGTGTTAATAAAAAATGAATATTTTGCTGGCACGGAACCCTCCTGCGAGTTCGACTTGCACTTGGCCAATTATATTAATACTACTGTATTGGAACGCACTCTCAACTGAGAGGATCCGGTGAGAAACTCAGCGGGGTTTTTCTTTTTTTATCGAGTGATAGCAACGTAAAAATGAAAATTAATTAAAACACAATTTGTTGGAACTAATAACATCATCATCAACTCATCACTGTCCCACTGCTGGGCACGGGTCTCAGAATGAGTATTAGGCCATAGTCCACCGCGCTGGACAAGTGCAAATTAGTAGACTTCAAATAACATTAAATACATTGTTTTTACCGATTTTTACACCATTATAAACACATGGTGGTAAAACCCATGGTATTTTGAGCGTCTCTTTTCCTGCTTTATGATTTAACTGGAATATGTACTTGTTTTTTAAATTAACCGAAGGCTTATTACAAATTAATTATCCCTTATTTAAACGGTGAAGGAAAACATCATTACTTTCCTGAGAATTCCTAACATAGTTCTCAAAGGTGAAGTCTACCAATACGCACTTCAGCGCGGTGGACTATGGCTTACCTAATCCTCATTCTGAGACCCGTGCCCAGTAGGACAGTGATGGGTTGATGATTAATTATTAATTACGTAATCAGAAAATCACAAATGCCTGGGACTTGGGACTCGGATCCTTGATTGAGCCACGTTTCAACCACTAGGCTATCCGCTTATGTCCCTGTAGTTCCGGGACTAGAATAGGGCTACGGTATCCCCTGCCTGTCGTAGGAGGCGACTAAAAGGGGGCTTCCGGGGTTGCGGACGGCAAGAGTGGGAGCTCGAACCGTCCAGCAAGCGACCCCGGGAAGGACGGCGGTATGTGTGGTCGCATACCGTCGTAAACACTACATGGTGCGGGAGGAGTGAAAACTGCTCCCCCAGGGTAGAGCCCGTTGGGCATCGCGCTTGGAGGGCTCCGGTTGTGTTCCGTCGGAGATCCCGGAGTTCTCCAACAAGCGTTGAGGACGGCCACCGGGGGGGTTTTAGTGCGGTAAGAATCCCACATAACCCGGCATCGCTCCCACGTCGTCGGGTACCTTTTGAAGGTTTCCCCCTCGAAAACAAAAAAAAAAAGTGTGTGTGTGTCAGCTACGACGCACGATTGGAGTTTACTCCTTACGAACGATAATTATGATATATATCGAATAGAAAATAGTTAATGACGTTTTAATGTTTTATATATTGCTAATTATTTTTATTGTAATAATTACTTTCATATGGGATTTGAACTTTTTGTATTTTAAATTAATAAAAGCACTCTTGATTCATATCTTGGTTAAAAACGCTACTTCCTTTTTGAGAGGATATGATGATTGTAATAAAAAGGAGGGATTGTAATGGATAAACTTGATTTTACTCCTCATAAAATTTCCGTACCGGGCCTTATAACTCAAATCGTTTCTTAAGGAGTAAACTCCAATAAACTCCAAAAACAGGCTATCCGCTTAATGATTAAGCCCTTAATAATGTTTCAGGTGACGAGTGTCCACTAACTAATAGAAGTAAGGGCATTTGTGTCCTAATGCGCGATTGTCCAAGTGCTATAAATAAATTGAAGACATTTGACGAGTACCCTAAGGTATGTGTAATAAGGACCCCTCTGTGGTTCGGCTCTGGCGGCACCGCTTATTTCTGTTATAACAGCAGTGTTAAGCGCTGCTGTGTTCTGGTTTGAAGGGTGTGGCAAGGGAGACACACATTTCCGAGGCGTTCCAGCGAGGCGTCAACGTAGTCAACGTTGCCTGGACATTTGCGATACAGGCGAGGAGTCGCCAATACATCACCGGCCATAAAGGAGAGCTCTTTTTGCATTTTTTGATGAGACCCATATCATAGCGCTAAGGGAATACCTCAGGAGGAATTTCATTCCACATCTTGCACGTCTGTGGCAAGAAGGTAGAGGACCGCCACGAGTCCAGTTGCTGTGGATGGAACTTCATCTTTCGGCGAGTGGTGCGATGGAGGAAGGATTAAGTACCTTTTATCCTGAAAAGTACTGTTCCCGAGGAATAGTTAATTTTTTTATCTAACCTAACCTAAGCTAGTAAACTATAATTTTAAGGAGTTTTCATTTTTAACTTTGTTAAAATTCCTCTCGTTTTCAGACATGCTCTTTCGTGAGAGACGAACCTGTGGTGTGTTGCCGTAAAAAGGACATTACCACCACAACACCAATGTAAGGACCAATTTTTATGGGTTCCGTACCAAAAGGGTAAAAACGGAACCCTATCACTAAGCTTCCGCTGCCTGTCCGTCTGTCACAGGGCCTACCTCTTGAACCGTAATAGATAAACACTTTTTTACAGAGTATATATAAATGTAGCCGCTATCAAATACTAAAAATAAAAACGAATGAAAAATTTGTTAGTACAGAACCCTCCGTGTGCGAATTGTAGCGCACTTTGCGAATAATTTATTAATTTTATTTACATAACACGCAATTTTATGTTTTCGATGTCATGGGCGGTTAGTGTATACAGTAATGTCACTCGGCCGCCATCTTGTCTTAGGTATATGGTATATGGACCTCATGCTCGTCTGCTACTCTTATATTATAAAAAAAATCGCGACAAACTAGTTTTGATATATATATATATTTTGATGTGAAACATCTATAGCCGCACGTAAAACCGATTTCTGGCGTGGCGACGCATGCCGTGGCGACGCTATACGATGGTATATATATATACAGTCTATATGCAGTAGTGTGTACGGTGTGGCGACGCGTCGCCATGCGCAATCGAATTCAATAAATAGTCATCGTTATCTGGAAAAAAATCGTAATATTTTATTTGATCATTATGACATATGTAGTTCCTATCACAATATGTTCTTTTCTGCATATTACTTTTACAAAATAATGTCGATGTTTCACATCTGCCAGTCCCGTGACGGCTCACATTTTTTTGTATTTATTTCAGGACAACTGTAAATGAGTGTCCACCGGTATCGCCGACGAAGACAGAAGTAAAAACTGGAAGAAAAGCTCGGGACAGTAAGTGACGTGTGCTAACATGAACCACCCATTGATATGACAACGACACGACACGACACGGAAACGGCAACACATAGCTTTACCTTTTTTATTTATTTAGGGTTCCGTTTTTTTTTTTTTATTATAATATAAGAGTAGCAGACGAGCATGCAGTCCACCTGATGGTAAGTGGCTACTGCCGCCCATGGACATCTGTAATCAACCCCAGATAGGATAAGATATTCCTACCTGACGTTTGGCCACAGATGCGCCAGTACCCCTGAGGACTAAGCTGGAACGCCTCCAACAAGTCTGTCTCCCTTACCACACCCTTCAAACCGGAACACAGCAGCGCCTAACACTGCTGTTATTAGGTAGAAATAAGTGTGGCGGTGGTGCCGCCGGAGTCGAACCGCAAAGGGTTCTACCACCTTTAGCAATACGACATACGATACGACAACGACACGACACGACACGGCAACGGCACCACATAGCTTCACCTTATTTAGGGTTCCGTGCCCAAGCGGTAAAAACGGAACCCTATTACTGAGCCTCCGCTGTCTGTCCGTCTGTCACATGGCTCTATCTCTAGAACTGCAGTACTTTTTTAAGTAACCTAAGCTTTTTCTTTCTTTTCTTTTTTTTATATTTTTTATGGTAGTTTTTATATTTTTGTATTTCTTTTTTGTATATATGTACAATGTACATACATTTTGTAAACAAGTTTCTATTAGTGTATAATTTCATTATTCTTTCTAGTTTAATTATTTTTTTTATTCGAGATTTTATATCGAATATTGTAATGTATATAAACTAATTATTATTTAATAAATAATTTATTTAGCTTTTCTCAAGTTAAACAATTTCAATCCTTACTAATATTATAAATCCAAAAGTAACTCTGTCTGTCTGTCTGTCTGTCTGGTTGTCTTTTCTTCACGCCTAAACCACTGAACCGATTTTAATGAAATTTTGTACAAAGATAGTCTGAGGCTCGAGAAAGGACATAGGAGAGTTTTTATCCCGGAAATCCTACGGGAACTAGGGATGGCGATCTAAGATCGATTAATCGGAGAATCGATCTTTTGGACCCAAAACATCGATTATTTTAATCGATATTATTAAGGATTGATTCGTAAAACTATGAATTTGACCAAGTGATCTTTAGCAAAGTTGAGGTACGAATTTTCAGTTTTATGTATGTTAGTATGTTATATTATTTTCTTTTAAACGCGGGCGAAGCCGCGGGCAAAAGCTAGTTTAAACCACTGAACCGATGTTAATGAAATTTGGTACAAAGATAGTCTGAGACCCGAGAAAGGACATAGAATAGTTTTTATCCCGGAATTCCCACGGGAACTAGGGATGGCGATCTAAGATGATTAATCGGAGAATCGATCTTTTGGACCATAAAAAAAGATTATTTTAATCGATATTAGTAAGAATTTAATCGTAAACTATGCATTTGAGCAAAGTTGTTGTCCATGAGCCCACGAAGGTTTCAGAGTTGGTACGACCAATTTTCGCCAGATGGCGCCACTTTCATTCCAATGAAGGTACGAATTTTCAGTTTTATGTATGTTAGTATGTCATATTATTTTCTTTTAAACGCGGGCGATGCCGCGGGCAAAAACTAGGTAACTATAAAGTGTAGTTTTTAGTTTTTTTTACTATTTATATTTATTCCATTTATATGTCGTAGTGCGTGAAACGAAACGTGAAGTCGTCGATTGACTTGGGTGTATTCGGAGTCGAGATGGACCAAACCATAGACATATTATCCTACTAGTATAATATATATATGGACCAAACGGTGATTGTCATGGTAGATGGATGTCTTTTTTTTATAATATAGGAGTAGCGGACGAGCATACAGTCCACCTGATGGTAAGTGGCTACTGCCGCCCATTAACATCTGTAATCAACCCCAGATAGGATAAGATATTCCTACCTGACGTCGGCCACAGATGCGCCGGTACCCCTGAGGACTAAGCTGAAACGCGACTTTTATTTCTGTGAAATATGACATCTACGATGAGCGAAGAACCGAATAGCGATAAACGGTGGTAGAACCCTTTGCGGTTCGACTCCGGCGGCACCACCGCCACACCTATTTCTACCTAATAACAGCAGTGTTAGGCGCTGCTGTGTTCCGGTTTAAAGGGTGTGGTAAGGGAGACAGACTTTTCGGAGGCGTTCCAGCTTAGTCCTCAGAGGTAGCGGCGCATCTGTAGCCGACCTCAGGTAGTAGGCGCCAGTAGCAACTTACCATCAGGTAGACTGCCTGCTCGTCTGCTACTCCTATATTATAAAAAAAACGCCCACACACCCTTCGTTAAATATACCATTATTTTCCAGAGTGTATTGAATACCAGGAGCAGTTTGTGTACTCCTGTTCCAAGGAAACTGGCTACACAAGAGTCGATAATTGTTGGAGTGACAACCACATCAACATTGTTGAAGGGAAAGACACTTTTAAAGGCGAATTTCCTCATATGGTAATTGATTTTTTTATATAATACTAGCTGTGCCCCGCGTTATTTCTTTTTAACTACTTCTAGTTCTAAAATATGAGTAGCCTAAGTTACTCCTTATTACATCAACTACATGCCAATAAAAGTCCCGTCAAAATCGATTCAGCCATTTCAGAGATTAGCAAGAACAAACAGACAGACAGACAAAAATTTAAAAAAATGTTAATTTTGCCGTATATACCGTATCTATATTCATATGCATATAGTAAAAAGCGGTTATTTCAATGTTAAAAACAGACACTCCAATTTTATTTATATGTACCTATAGATAGGAGCAAGCGAGCATGCAATCCTGATGGTAAGTGGCTATTGCCGCCCATGGACATCTGTAATCAACCCCAGATAGGATTAGTTATTCCTACCTGAGGTTGGTCACAGATGCGCCGCTACCTCTGAGGACTAATCTGGAACGCCTCGTAAAAGTATGTCTCTTACCACACTTCAAACCAGAACACAGCAGCGCTTAACACTGCTGTTATAACAGAAATAGGTTGGGCGTGGTTCCTTCAAAGTGGTTTGATGTAGACCAATCATAATAATTCGGTATTTTCAGGCTTTATTAGCATATACACCTACTCCCAACGAAATATCATTCGATTGTGGTGGCACTATTATAAGTGACAAGTACATACTGACGGCGGCACACTGCAGTTCGACAGCTAATTTGTAAGTCGGATTCTTCTTTACTCATTCGATTCTTCTTACTGGTGGTCTTAGATTAGTAAAGATTACTCACTCCTTACAAGAAAATGTAACCAGTTTTGACAATTGAAATTGTCACTGTCATCTGTTTTCGTGTTTGAAAAATATTAGAAAAAAAGTAGTTTTAAATCATTTACGACTGAAACGATTCTTCGATTTTGTGTTTTTGCACCATTTAACTGCACATGTCGGCATTGTTCCGTGTAAATTACACCATGACAGCCATTAAATAGCTGACGCATTTGTCAGCCGTTTAAGCCATTTCATGGCTTCCTTCAATTACAAGGCGGTGAGATATCTATACTTATCTATACTGGTGGTATAATTTAACTGTAGGCAATAAATTTCTAAACGGCAACGAAAAAAATATTCCTTTTATTTAGAAAATAATTTGAGTCTCGCTTCTTCGAAGCAGACCGCCACATCAGGTCTCGGGCAAAACATTGGTAGTCCTGATGGTAAGTGGCTCCTGCCGTATGGACATCAGTAGGACTACCATCAGTTTACAAAAGTATTACTCGCTAGCGACTGCGTAAAATAAATGTATGAAAAATTGTACAGCGCCTCTGGTGGTTACTCGTAGAACTAAAATCCGTAGTGACGTAACTCGATACGTAAAAAACCTATCGAAATCAAATCGCTAGCGAATGTCATTATGATCTATTGCCATACAAATTCGGTCCCATGAGTCATTAATTTGACAGACGTTGTCAAGAAATACCGTAACGATAGTAGTTATGTTATTCACTAGCAAAATGACAATAGTTTTCTATTTACCATTTCTATAGTGGCGTTTCTATGCCAACTCATGGTAATGCTACTGTAATCAACCCTGATAAGATTAGACTTATACCTGAGGTCGGCCACAAGCGTTTCTACTGGGGAATAAGCTGAAGCGCGACGGATAAGTAATGTTACCAACCAACAAGTAGCTTGCCTAAGGACACTACACATCAGTTTGATTATTATTGTATAAGAATTATTGATGTGAAACATCTATAGCCGCACGTAAAACCGATTTCTGGCGTGGCGACTCATGCCGTGGCGGCGCGTCGCCACGCTATACGATGGTATATATATACAGTCTATATGCAGTAGTGTGTACGGTGTGGCGACGCGTCGCCATGCGCAATCGACTGTGCGAATTAAGTAGTCACGATTTGAAATAAATTCGTAAATTTTTGTATTTAATGAAAATAAATGTTTATTCAATAAATAGTCATCGTTATCTGGAAAAAAATCGTAATATTTTATTTTATCATTATGACATATTTAGTTCCTATCACAATATGTTCTTTTCTGCATATTACTTTTACAAAATAATGTCGATGTTTCACATCTGTCAGGCGTCCCGTGACGTGACAATTTTTTTACGTCATAGTCATGTTTATTAGTTATTGCGTAAATTACATACATATTTAGTTTTATATTAATAATTATTTATGTCTTTAAAATTGTTATTTAATTAATTTATGTTATTTTATAAATGCCTTATCATTTTTCAATTTATGGAATGTTTTACCGGAAATATGTGTTAATAAACGTTTGTTCAATTATAAGTATAAAGGAGGTAGTGCAAAATTATAAAATCATATTTAAGTAGAAGCTCTGCATAGACATGATGTATTCTAATATTTGGTCTGTAAGAGGAAACTGCCCGAGAATATAGTTAAATTATTTCACGACAACTTTTATTTAAGTCTATCCCAGCTGCAGTTACAGTACTTATGTCTCCCTTACCACAGCACAACCGGTACACAGCAGCGCTTAACACTGCTGTTATAACAGAAACAGGTGTGACGGCGGTGCCGCCGGAGTCACATACCGTGAAGATCTTTGGAGCGCCCGTGTATCATCATGAAAACTTGTTTTATTTCAGGGGAAAAGTTAAATATGCACTGATAGGTGCGTTGAACAAAACTAATTACACGTCAGACCAACTTCACAAAATCAAAAATATCATCCCACATCCCCGCTACAGATCTCCAAAAAAATACGACGATATAGCGCTCTTAGAGCTGGAGACACCGTGAGTATCAAACTGTCGCACTGCTGGGCTTGATTGAAGCCTTTGCCACACCAAGTGCGAATTGGTAGACTTTTACCACGCTTTTATTAGCTTGACCTGTATGTATGTATGTAACGGAATCTTTGAACACGATTTTACCCACTTTGAACTGTCAAATTTATTCGAAATTTTGAACACTTATCAAGAACCGATGACAATACACGATTTCAATAATTTTATCCCATTTTCCTCATCAGGATCGTCAGGGTTAACGATTTGGCTTGTACGATTTCAGCGGGGTTTTTAGTTTTTTAAACTATATTTATACTATTAAAGAGCATGCAGTCCACCTGATGGTAAGCTACTGTCGTATGGACATCTGTAATCAACCCCAGGTGACGTAAGTCCTTCCTGAGGTCGGCCACAAGCGTTGCTACTGAGGTCTAAGTTAACGCCTTGGATAAGTTATCATCATCATCAACAACCATTACCATTACTGCCCCACTGCTGGGCACGGGTCCTCTCAGCATGAGAAGCATTAGGCCATAGTCCGCCGCGCTGGACAAGTGCCTATGGTAGAATTCACATACCTTTGAATACTTTTTTTAAGATTTCTCAGCTATGCAGGTTTCCTCGCGATGTCTTATTCACCTATTAATCAAGTGATAGTTAATTTATAATACCCACATAACTTTATAAAATCAGAGGTGCCAGGCATTTGAACTTTAGATTACTCGATCAAGAGGCCGAGTTTCCCACTAGGCTATCACTGCTATGACTTAAACTGTCAATAACTAAGAATGATGTGATCTTTACTTGAATCAGTATGACGTGGTAGTAACAATACTCTTCCAGACTCAAGTTAGACCCATACACAGTGCCGGCTTGTCTGGATATTTCCGGATTAGACGATGTGGAAGCCATCGCCACCGGCTGGGGACAGACCACATATAGAGGGAATACCTCTGACGTCCTCCTTAAGGTAAGCGATTTAAATTTTTAATATAATATAGGAGTAGCAGACGAGCAAGCACTCCACCTGACGGTAAGGCTACTGCCGTAAGGGCGTAATTAACCCCAGATAAAATTTTATAAATCCAGCAGCCATTCGACCATCTGAGAATCTGCCCGGGTAAAGAGTGTATTCTCGAGACCCGAATTTTCTGCCCTGAATTTAATATTTTTGTCCCATTCATCAGGATCGTCAGGATTGACGATTTTCCTTGTGCGATTTTAGCGTGGTTTTTAGTCTTTTAACTATAATTATTATAAGTTACCTTGTAATAAATGAGGTGTATTTTTAGAACACAACATTTTACTCCGCAGTCGGGAAAGAGAGGAGGAATGTTTTTCAAGTGTCACAATTTTCACGCCCTACAGCCAGAAACCGCTGGACGGTTTTAACATGACATGAGGAGTCGGTGGATTCGTCTTCGTGCCGACGTAAGCTACATTTCAAAGCCGTCCACTTTTTTGTTTTTATAATAATTTTCTAATTTGCAGGTGAAAATTGAGAAGATTGAAGAGGAGAAATGTTCCAACATTTATTTGACAAATCGTAATTATGCTAATGGCATCGACTCGAGGACTCAGCTTTGCTTTGGAAGTAGAGATTCATCCAAGGACACATGTGGTGTGAGTTCTGTGCTTATGACGCGGTATTGACCAATTTGATGGTGCACCCTTTGTGGTTCGACTCCGACGGCGCCACCGCCACACCTATTATTGCCTAATAACAGCTGTGTTAAGCGCTGCTGTGATCTGGTTTGGAGTGTGGTAAGAGAGATACTTTCCCGAAGCGTTCCAGCTAAGTCCTCAGGGATAGCAACGCACGTGGCTGACCACAGGAATATCTAATCCAATTTGGGGTTGATTACAGGTGTCCATAGGCAACAGTAGCCACTTACCATCAGGTGGACTGCATTCTCGTCTGCAGCTTCTATATTATAAAAAGTCTCCACAGCCTTCAAAGTACTTCAACCTAATCTGTAGTTTTCCTCCCCAGGGCGACAGCGGCGGACCACTTCAGGTGAAAGACAAGAAGATAAAGTGTATGTACACAGTCATAGGAGTGACGTCATTCGGTCAACATTGTGGCGTCGCGGGCGAGCCTGCAATATACACCAAGGTGTCGCCCTACGTCGAGTGGATCGAAAGTGTCGTGTGGCCAGCTTAAGAAAGAAAATAGTTTATTCAATATTGCAACACTCAGTACAATTGCAATTAACAAAATAAACAAACTGCACGTTTATAAAGCAAATTAATAATTTATTATTATTTATTAAGACCGAAACATATTATTAAAAAGCCAAAATGGAAAAAGTAGTACAATTAAAAACATGAAAACCAAAGCACTAAAAGGCAGTTTTGTTTTATTCCGGCCGAATGATGTAAAAGAAAGTAATTTGTCTATTCCTTATCAAAGAGGAAACAGACATCGAAACTAGTGTCATCTCTTTCGCACCACTGTCTTGATTGTTCCGTCATACGCAGAACAAATTTAAACCCTAATTCATTTTTCGTTTATGCATTTTATAAAATCAACTGAAATTATAAATCTTGCTTAAAAAAATAAATTTCTTGCAAAAAAATAATGAATAATTTTGACCGACATCATACACAACTGCTTATTGTAATATTATAAAAACAATCTTACTTTAACGAGTTCGTGGTACGAAATTTCAATGTGATTAAATAGGTAGGTGAAGGTGGTAGAACCCTTTGTGGTTCGACTCCGGCGGCACCACCGCCACATCTATTTCTGCCTTATAACAGCAGTGTTAGGCGTTGCTGTGTTCTGATTTGAAGGGTGTGGTAAGGGAGACATACTTTTCCGAGGCGTTCCAGCTTAGTCCTCAGGGGTAGCGGCGCATCTGTGGCTGACCTCAGGTAGGTATCTAATCCTATTTGGGGTTGATTACAGATGTCCATGAGCGGCAGTAGCCACTTACCATCAGGTGAACTACATGCTCGTCTGCTACTCCTGTTATAAAAAAAAATGTTTTAAGAGAGAGTAATCTAATCTTATCTGGGTTTGATTACAGATGTCCATCCAGCAATAGCCACTTACCATCAAGTGCTCGTTTGCTGCTAAAATATATAGCCACTGTAATCATATTTTTATTTCTCTGTATAGGTTTTATAAATTTATAATAAAAATACTGTTTTAAATCTCTATTATTTATTAAACCTTACCTAAATATATCATAGAAAATACTCAACACAATAAAATTCCAAATCAGCGAGTTTGCAGAAAAGTTTCCAAATTAAAGAATAAACTTAAAAGTGATACAATAACACATTTGTGAAAATTATACAAAACATTATATAATAGAAAAAGTTTAGTAAGTAATTGTCAAGTGTCGATCTTTGGTGATACATCTATCCAAGATTAATTATTAATAACCGTCTGTATTCAACTTGGTTGTTTCGCCTTTTGACAGTACATTTGTCAATTGCAAGTCAATTTTGTAATAAAAATTCAGCACTTAATTGTTAAGAATATTTATGGAGTTTCTTTCGCCGCTTCTTCTCCATAACGAAACACCTTGTGAAGTGGTGGTAGTTGTATTGACATTCAAAAAGTTGATTTGATTGATTTGATTTATTATTTTTCTAAAATATTAAAACGCCCCGTAGCCGGGAGAGCTAAGGCCGCTTCATCATCAACCCATTACTGTCCCACTGCTGGGCACGGGTCTCCTCTCAGAATGAGAATTAGGCCATAGTCCACCGCGCTGGACAAGTGCGTATTGGTAGACTTCACATACCTTTGAGATTTAAAACTCAGTTATGTTTCCCTCACGATGTTTTCCTTCACCGTTTAAGCAAGTCATACGCACATAACTTTTAAAAATCATTAAATTTTACAACTTTATACTTTCGCATTATCCTCTAGAAGATTCCTTCTTCTAGAACGAGTGACCGTTTTCTCTTCTTTCCCCAACTTTCCCGGACTAGTTGCTCTTTTTAGGGTCCTTTTATCCCTTAGGGTCTTAATTGACCCTTTTTCCACCTTCGTCCCCTTAAGATCCGTCTTTTTTGGGTCATCAGCAACTTTCTTGGTTTCAGATTTCGTTTTTCCCTCATTTTTAGTTTCAACTAACGGTCTTCTAACACTTTTCGGAGTAGAGAACTCCGCTTCTAGATTCTTTACTACTTTCCCGTACGTTTTAACTGACATGGGGGTGAAGAATAGTTCATTAGGGGTTGATTGGGGGGTGAAGAATTCTGTGTTAGGGGTGTTTTCGATATCGGTTACCGTGATATCCGGTTTTAATCGCGGTCGGGGGGTGACATTTTCGAAAATAGGCTTACTTGTGACCGGTATGGGGACTTTGAAATGTGGCTTTATGGGTTTTATTTTCACATCATCATCTGGATTATCATCTAGATTAAGTTTTATCACTTTGCGTTTAACATTCGGCAGTTCTTCTGCCTTGACTAACTTCACTTCTGACTTTACTGGCACGAATTTGGTTTCAGGTGTTTTTGGTTCATCAACATTTTTTGGACTTAGCTTGAGAGCGTCAAAATCGACTTCTATGCCTATTTCGGGAGTTTTAACCACCTGACGAAGTTGAGCTGATGCTACCATTAGATTGTAGATCTCATTCTTTAAATACAGATCGACTGTCACCTCTGAGATAAGCTCGTGTAATCTAACTACATAATCGTCTGATCTTTCGTAGAATCCTTGCGCTAACTCAAAAAGGGACGCCTCTATTAAAAATTCAATTTCAATCCTCTTAATTTCCCCCCTGTACACCTCACCAACAATATCCAGGACATTCTCATCAAAATGTCTAGTCACAAACCGTTGTAACTTATCCCCAAGCCTGTACTTAGTCAAATCGAATATTTTAAACGCCCCCTCAAAATAATTCCTAGCTATATCGTATTCCTTCGCCCTGAAGAACATCGCCGCCTCGAGTCCACATGTCACACATCCGATGACGTCACACGCCAGCATGTCACATGCGTAACATGTGCATGTTGGGTTATGTGTAAAGAAATCTGGTAACTTGAACGCTGGGATGGTGATACACGGTACTGAGGGACTAATTTGGGTTCTTTTCATCATGTTATCTAACATAGTCTCTATGTGTGCTGGTTTAGGTGTGAACGCCTCGTGTTTTATGTTAGTCTGTGATCCCAGACAGTGCGGTTGGGTTTCGTTAGTCGGTTGCAAACCTAAGATATGTTTCAGGCGGTTATCTATCTTTACCTGTGAACAAAATAATATTTTATTATTAATGCGACTATAGTACTATTGGTCTAGAATTCGCGTGGAGGTACCACCGTCACACCTACACATGAAGCTCTGCGTGTGTGTGTGTTTTTTGTTTTCTTTTTTATTATAATATAGGATTAGCAGACGAGCACGTATTCCACCTGATGGTAAGTGGCTACTGCCGCCCATTGACAGCTGTAATCAACCACAGATAGAATTAGATATTCCTACCTGAGATCGGCCACAGATAAGCCGCTACCCCTGAGGACTAAGCTGGAACGCCTCGGAAAAGTATGTCTCCCTTACCACACCCTTCAAACCGGAACACAGCAGCGCCTAACACTGCTGTTATTAGGTAGAAATAGATGTGGTGGTGGTGCCACCGGAGTCGAACCACAAAGGGTTCTACCACCTCGTGCGGGTGTGTACTGACTTACATATGAGGCTAGCGGCTTAGTGCTCAGGAGTGACGTGTGATCGGCTTCAGGTGGAACCTGCTCTGTGTGGAGTTACAGATGTCCATACGACAGTATCTACCATCAGGTGGACTGCATGCTCGTTATTAGGATTCCGTACTCAAAAGGTAAAAATGAAACTCCATTACTAAGCGTCCGCTGTCTGTCTCTCACAGGACTGTTTTACGCCAACCGGCGGTACCTCCCGAACCAAACTGCTTCTGCTATTAATCATTTGCTATAATTTTTATGTAATATAGGAGTAGCAGACGAGCATATTTCACCTGATGGTAAGCTACTGCCGTATGGACATCTGTAATCAACCTTAGATAAGACTAGATCCTACCCGAGGTCGGCCACAAGCGTTGCTACTGAAAACTAAGTTGAAACGCCTCGGATAAGTATATCTCTTTCCACACTTCAAACCAAAACACAGCAGCGCTACACTGCTGTTATAACAGAAACAGGTGTGACGGTGGTATAGTCCGCGTAAAACTGCCAGTCCGCTCTGAATATAGAAATGAATCGCGTCATAACAATTGTACGACTACACTTGCTCGCAACAACTTCAGAGCGGACTAGCAGTTTAGCGACTATACCTACCCGAACCATACTTCTACTTTCAACACAAACTCACCTGCGTATCCTCAACGTTGCTAACATTGACGATGCGAGCGTACACCGCCGCCTGCGTAACCGCAGCGGCCCGCGGCAGTGTCGCAGCTGCGGCCGCCCGCGCGCGACGGTACAGCCGCTGCGTAAACGCTGCGGTCACCGCGCGGTTCCCGGACGACGCGGTGCGGTACTTCAGCAGCGTGGCGTGTAACCGGCGGGTTGTGTATGTCGTGCCTGTGAGATTTGGATTTAAATGTAGATGAGTGATTTTTAAGCTGTAGTACAGAGAAGTGAGGTGTGGAGAGGGGAGAGAGATGGTAAAAAATGTAGATGAGTGTAGTAGTTCCGGGACCAGAATAGGGCTACGGTATCCCCTGCCTGTCGTAAGAGGCGACTAAACGGGGGCTTCCGGGGTTGCGGACGGCAAGAGTGGGAGCTCGAACCGCCCAGCAAGAGACCACGGGAAGGTGTGGCCGCAAACACTACATTGTGTGGGAGGAGCGAACGCTCCCCCAGGGCAGAGCCCGTTGGGCATCGCGCTAGGAGGACTCCGGTTGCGTTCCATCGGAGATCCCGGAGTTCTCCAACAAGCGTTGAGGACGGCCACCGAGGGGGTTATAGTGTGGTAAAAATCCCACATAACTCGACGTCGCTCCCACGTCGTCGGGTACCTTTTGAAGGTTTCCCCCTCGAAAAAAACAAAAAAAAGTAAAGCTAGCTATATTTATACATACCATTAGTACTGATAGCAATATAATGTCTCTGTATATTATTGACAGAGCTTAAGATAGTTTGCACGGAGTATCTATCTTCTAATAGATCAAATTGCGCTTCCATTAGACGCCCGATAGATAGATCCACTGAAAGAAAACAAAATTATCATTATTCGTGGTAGAACCCTTTGTGGTTCGACTCCGGCATCACCGTCACACCTGTTTCTGTTATAACAGCAGTGTAGCGCTGCTGTGTAGGTTTGAAGTGTGGTAACAGATATACTTATCCGAGGCGTTCCAGCTTAGTCCTCAGGGGTAGCTATGTGGCCGACTTCAAGAAGGAATATCTAATACTGTCTGGGGTTGATTACAGATGTCCATACAGCAGTAGCCACTTACCATCAGGTGGACTGTATGCTCGTCTGCTGCTCCTATATTATAAAAAAATATCATCATCTTCAACCCATCACTGTCCTACTGGGCACGGGTCTCTCAGAATGAGGATTAGGCCATAGTCCACCGCGCTGGACAAGTGCGTATTGGTGGACTTCACATACCTTTGACAACTTTTTAAGATATCTCAGCCATGTCTTTCCTCACGATGTTTTCCTTCACCGTTTAAGCAAGTGATAATTAATTTCTAATACGCACATAAATTTAAAAATTAAAGGTCCCTGGGGTTTGAACCTCGGACCCCTCGATCAAGAGGCCGAGTTTTTTTCAAATTCAAATTCAAATCTCATTTATTCAAAATTGATTCATATAGAATACTTTTTGAAAGTCAACAAACTATCACTAGGCTACTAGGTTTCTCAACCACTAGGTTATCACTGCTGGAGTACTACTAGCAAATAACTATTTATTAATCTGTGCTACTAGTTGATATATTATACTTACGATTAACATTAGGTAGTGTGTTATAAGCCTCCAAGATTCGCGTTTGAACGAATGCCACGAGCCTAGCCGCCACACCTACTAGATCTATCTTATTATAGTATATCTGAAAAATACATAGATTTTAATTTATTTGCTTTTTATTGTTAAACGGGTTTTTTGTTAAAAAATATTAATAAGATAATTGGTGCAAATGCAATTTAAGCCCGCACCCGGAGGGTTCCGTACAACCAAAATTTTCTTTTTTTCTATTTCTAGTATTTTCTACTAGTTTTTGCCCGCGGCTTCGCCCGGGTTTAAAAGGAAATAATATAACATACTAACATACATAAAACTGAAAATTCCTTCCTTCAACTTTGCTAAAGATCATCACTTGATCAAATGCATAGTTGACGATTCAATCTTTACTAATATCGATTTAAATAATCGATGTTTTGGGTCCAAAAGATCGATTCTCCGATTAATCGATCTTAGATCGTCATCCCTAGTTCCCGTGGGATTTCCGGGATAAAAACTATCCTATGTCCTTTCTCTGGTCTCAGACTATTATTGTACAAAATTTCATTAAATCGGTTCAGTGGTTTAGGCGTGAAGAAAAGACAACCAGACAGACAGACAGAGTTACTTTCGGATTTATAATATTAGTAAGGAAGTAAGGATTATAGCAAATAGCAGTTTGGTATATGGGGACCCCTTTTTGTATTCAACTTTTTTTATTTTTAGTATATGTTGTTATAGCGGCTACCGTTATGCATCTTCTGTACAAATTTCAAGTGTCTATCTATTACGGTTCCAGAGATAGAGCCCTGTGACAGACTGACAGCGAAGTCTTAGTAATACGCTTCCGTTTTAACCTTTGAGTACGGAACCATAAAAATACAACCGACTTCTATGTCACTACAAAGTAAAAGATAATTTTCTGTTACAATATTAATAAAAAAATGTTAAGGGTGAACAACCCTTATCACTTAGGGGTATGAAAAATAGATAGTAGCCGATTCTCAGACCTACTGAATATGCATATAAAATTTGCTAAAAATCGGTAAAGCCGTTTCGGAGGAGTACGGTAACTAACATTGTGACACGAGAATTTTATATATAAGATTTATATTTTTAAAGTATATACTTACCGCCACATCAGACATATAAATCAGGCATATCTCCAAACTTTCACCATTTTTCATCAGAGAGTCTACAAACTTCGACGCTGTAGCAATCATATTATCAATATAATCACTCCGTCTGTCCGTATAACTTATAATATTACCAGCGCTCCTTATATACGATTCTCTGCAAAAAATAATTATAGTTTAAAAACTAAATACCACGCTAAAATCGCTATATTTCAGATCCTGATGAGGAAAATGGGACAAAATTATTAAAATCGTGTATTGTCATCGGTTCTTGATAATTGTACAAAATTTTAAATTAATCGGACCGTTCAAAGTGGGTAAAAATCGTGTTCAAAGATTCCGTTACATACATACATAGATACATACATACATACAGGTCAAGCTTATAAAAGCGTGGTAAAAACAATCATAATTATTTTGAAATCCTTTGCGACGTTTTTTTATAATATAGGAGTAGCAGACGAGCATGCTTCACCTGATGGTAAACTACTGCCGTATGGACAGCTGTTATCAACCCCAGATAGGATTAGATATTCCTACTTGAGATCGGCCACAGATGCGCCGCTACATCTGACTAAGCTGGAACGCCTCGGATAAGTATATTTCTTATCACACTTCAAACCAGAACACAGCAGCTTAACACTGCTGTTATAACAGAAATAGGTGTGCCGCCGGAGTCGAACCACAAAGGGCTCTTAGTCAGATAGGACTCTAATCCTATCTGAGATTGATTACAGTAGTAGCTTACAATCAAGTGGACTGCATGCTCGTCTGCTAATTCAATAGAAAAATGTTAAAATGTACTCACTTGTCTCCCACAGTTAAGGCTATATCACAGCATATGCTAGATAGCTGCAATCCATGCACAATGTCTTGCATATGCAAGAAATGTTGCACTGTCACCTGGGCGATTTTCAATGCGTTATGTAATAGAGGAATTGAAATTTCTAGAACAAAAGAAAACATAATTTTAATGAACCAGTATAGTTCGGATAGCAATAGTCCGCACTTGTCCCTGTAGTTCCGGGACCAGAATAAGGCTACGGTATCCCCTGCCTGTCGTAGGAGGCGACTGAAAGGGGCTTCCGGGGTTGCGGGTGGCGAGAGTGGGAGCTCAAACTGTCCAGTAAGCGACCCCGGGGAGACGGCGGCATGTGTGGTCGCATACCGTCGTGAACAACAAATCGACGGGTCCTACGTAAACTGGTGCAAGTGCGTTTCCACAACTTTACAGTAGAGCGATTTGAATGTTCTAATGCGTGTAACTTCAACATTATTCACGTATAATGCAGTTTTTTTTTCAAAAGGATTCAATTATACCATTTTAAAATTTGAACTATGTACGTTGAATAATGTTAAAGTTACACGCATTAGAACATACAAATCGCTCTACTGTAAAGTTGTGAAAATGCACTAGCACCAGTTTACGTAGGACCCGTCGAGATGGTGTGGGAGGAGCGAAAACTGCTCCCCCAGGGCAGAGCCCGATCGGGGCATCGCGCTTGGAGGACTCCGGTTTTAGTTTTAGTGCGGTAAAAATCCCACATAACCCGGCGTCGCTCCCACGTCGTCGGGTACCTTTTGAAGGTTCCCCCTCGTAAACAAAAAAATTGTTCGCGCTAAACTGCTAGTCCGCTACGAATATAGAAACAAGTCGCGTCGCGATGTTTGACTATTCACCCTGTATACAGGGTATATACAGGTGAATTTTTCAAACGGGCCTTTAGGGCTAAGTCCCAAACTGTAAGGATTAGCAAAAAATGCTCAAAGGAGTTACGAGGCCGATTTTGTTGGAATACGCGAAATATTTATAATTAATGAATGGCGGGAAATTAACTACCAAATCAATATGAAAAAGTATGTATTTTCTTAAAATTGAGGCATTTCCTTTAGTTTGTCATTTATCATTATTTCCCAGAATTTGGTCCTTATAAGCGACACTATCAGATAGTCGAATAATATAGAGGTATGTATTTTTTTTTTCAAAATGAACTCGTTCGATTCCCGGCTAGGGAAAAAGTCATTTTAAAAAAGTAATGATGCAGTTTCAGTTTTTATCAAAATCGGCCTCGTAACTCCTTTCAGGATTTTCCGCTAATCCTTATAGTTTCTGATTTGGCCCTGAAAGCCCGTTTGAAAAATTCACCCTGTATACTAAACTGTTACATCAATATACGTCGGGCTGCGGGGCATTTATTTTTAATATATTATTTAAAACATTACCCTCCACAATCAGTTAAAATACACCCTGTATATACTAATACCTAATTTCGGCTTAAAACCTCGTGGTAGCGTGGCCGAGCGGTCTAAGGCGCTGGTTTAAGGCACCAGTCTCTTCGGAGGCGTGGGTTCGAATCCCACCGCTGCCAATTTTTTTTTATAATAATATTTTTATTAAAAAAATAATTTCATGAAATAGCATTATTAATATGTAGATTGAAGAATCTTATATATAAAATTCTCGTGTCACAATGTTAGTTACCGTACTCCTCCGAAACGGTTTTACCCATCAGCAAATTTTATATGCATAATCAGTAGATTCGAGAATCGGCTACTATCTATTTTTCATACCCCTAAGTGATAAGGATTGTTCACCTTTAACATTTTTATATTTATATGACAACAACGTTTACCAGGTCAGCTAGTATAAATATATTTTTTGTGTAATAAACTATGTTTATCATTAACTAGAATATTAATTTATATTTTAGAATTTTTGCCTGCCAAAGATTGTAATTTTATAATTTCTTGTAGTCAGAAATTCTCAAAATTCTAATATTTGAATAGCTAATTATTATAATTATGAATAACGGGCTCTATTTTTAGCATTTAACAGACATATTTGAAGGTGGTAGAACCTTTTGTGGTTCGACTCCGGCACCACCGTCACACCTGTTTCTGTTATAACAGCAGTGTAGCGCTGCTGTGTAGGTTTGAAGTGTGGTAAGAGACATACTTATCCGAGGCGTTCCAGCTTAGTCCGTAGTAGTAAGCGTATCTGTAGCCGACCTCTAAAGGACTGTAATCCTATCTGGGGTTGATTACAAATGTCCAAACGGCAGTAGCTTACCATGAGGAGCATGCTCGTCTGCTACTCCTATATTATAAGAAACACTTCTAAAACTATGAAGACTTGTAATAAAACTTACTTTTTATATTCCGTATGACTTTGATCCATATTTCCGTCGCCCTCATAACAGCTTGTATGGAATGGTGCTCTTGTGGCAATGTCCTTATAGCTTGCCCCAAATCTGGATCTACCGTCTGTTGAAATAAATAATTATACATATGTATGTTAGTCTGTAAGGTATATATGATATGGACCTCTGTATTCAATTATACTTTTGTATCTTTGTTTATATTGTCTGAAATAAATGGTTATTATTATTATTATTATAGGTTAAAAAGTATTAAAAACTAAAAACCACGCTAAAATCACGGTAATACTTCTCCGAGGCGTTCCAGTTTAATCCTCAAAGGTAGCCGCGCATCTGTGGCCGTTCTCTAGTAGCAATATCTAACTATCTGGGGTTGATTACTGATGTCCATATGGTAGCTTACCATCAGGTTTTGAAGGTGGTAGAACACTTTGTGGTTCGACTCCGGCGGCACCACCGCCACACCTATTTCTACCTAATAACAGCAGTGTTAGACGCTGCTGTGTTCCGGTTTGAAGGGTGTGGTAAGGGAGACAGACTTTTTCGAGGCGTTCCAGCTTAGTCCTCAAAGGTAACCGCGCACCTGTGGCCGTTCTCAAGTAGGAATATCTAACTATCTGGGGTTGATTACTGATGTCCATATGGCAGTAGCTTACCATCAGGTCGACTGCATGCTCGTCTGCTACTCCTATATTATAAAAAACAATCTCATTTTGGCTTACAATGACTTACATGTTCCGTTGTCTTCCATCCATACTTCTCACTGGCTTCCGTTAAGTCATACTCCGCTTTGAGGCACAATAATGTTGCCAGAACGACATCTTCTTCACAACTCCGTGCCTGCAACAATATATAAAACTCAGAAACAATAATATTTGTGAAATAAAGAACAAACTAAAGCAAGAATTAATTTTACTAAAACACGAATGGCGCTAAACTCAACTATAGTCTGATTCATAATTAGGTGTCCAAAATGTAAACAAAGGTGTTGACATGTCAAGAAAATTTGTTTCAAATGGTAGTTTCTTATTTTTGATGATATTAAAGTAATAAAACAATAATAAAATGATAATCAAAATAAATTAAGATTAATTCACATTTTCTAATATTTATATTATCTCAATTTCGTTCCATACAGTAATAATAATAAAAAAAAGGTTGGTAGAAAATTAAAATGTAATAATGGTAACACAATCGGAATCCAAAGCATTTCTGGTGCCGTCATTTTTAAGTTTCGTAGCTGATGTTATTCATTTTCGTGACTGTGATCGCACTCTAATATTGTCTCGTTTTCATCGCGCATTTGTTAAATTGTGTATAGTTGTTTAAGTTTAAAGTTTTTTGTTGAGTTTGTTAAAATTTTGGTTTCTTGTTAATTTTGACAGTGACATTTCTTTGTTTACATTTTGGACACCTAATTATGAATCAGACTATAGATTAGTTTTCTTTTTTACGTGACAACGTCTTATAATTCGATGGAGCCGGCTGCACGCACCAAGAAACATGACTCATGCGGCGTTACCGCGCTCTGAGGCGTTCCATTTAAGGCTTGAAGTGCAAGCGAGAGCGCGGAACGTGCGACAAAGAGGCACAATCGGCCTCCGCGTTCGGCAGCGTTCGACATAAAAATTGACATAATTGTATTTACGCGTACAAATAAATGTAACTTGATCAATTCCATTGTGATATCCATTTACCTCCTTCTCTATATCCGTACAAAATATCTATCAAACAATAAAATTGAAATTTTCTTTTGTAAAATGCAACCATTCCATCAGTATTTTCTTATGACGTTGTCATGCTCAACTATCGTCAGTAAACCGACTTTACAGACAACCGATTTTTTTTTAAGTATAGAAGTAGCAGACAAGCATGTAGTCGACTTCATGGTGAGTGGCTACTGCTGTATGGGCATCTGTAATCAACCCCAGATAGGAAAAGATTCCTATCTGAGGTCGGACACATGCGCCGCTACCCCTGAGGACTAAGCTGGAACGCCTCGGAAAAGTATGTCTCCCTTACCACACCCTTCAGACCAGAACACAGCAGCGCTTAACACTGCTGTTATAACAGAAATAGGTGTGACGGTGGTGCCGCAGGAATCGAACTACAAAGGTTTCTACCACCTTCCAACTTAGTCCTCAGGGGTAGAGGCGCTTCTGGCCGTTTTCAGGTAGGAATATCTAATCCTATCTGGGATTGATTACAGACGTTCATATGTTCAGTGGCTAACCATCAGGTGGAGCATGCTCGTCTGCTACTCCTATATCATAAAAAAAGAAAAAATAGAATTTGAATAATTTCTTTAACATACCGATTTCTCCTCTAGATCTTCGACCAATTCTAAAATAATTTCCTTATAGTACTCAGTATGTATAGACCGAACCACCGATGGAGTCTCTATTACTATTTCATATAACATCTTTAATAGCACGTCTCTGTCTTCTAAAACTGAAATAAACATAAATCATTATTAACACGGTAATTCTTATTAAAGTAGGCATCTTAATCGTGGGTCCGAGGTTCGAATCCCAGACATATTAAAAACTAGTTTTTGCCCACGGCTTCGCCCGCGTTTAAAAGAAAATAATATGACATACTAACATACATAAAACTGAAAATTCGTACCTTCATTGGAATGACAGTGGCGCTATCTAGCGAAAATTGGTCGTACCAACTCTGAAACCTTCGTGGGCTCATGGACAATAACTTTGCTCAAATGCGTAGTTTACGATTAAATCCTTACTAATATCGATTAAAACAATCGATTTTTTTGGTCCAAAAGATCGATTCTCCGATTAATCGATCTTAGATCGCCATCCCTAGTTCTCGTGGGATTTCCGGAATAAAAACTATCCTATGTCCGTTCTCGGGTCTCAGACTATCTTTGTACAAATTTTCATTAAATCGGTTCAGTGGTTTAGGCGTGAAGAAGAGACAAACAAACAGACAGACAGAGTTACTTTCGGATTTATAATATTAAGTAAGGATTAATTATAATTTGCTTTAAGAGGAAAGGAAAACATCGTAAAGAAACCTGCATACAAAAAAAGTTCCTAAAAGTCTATCAATGCGCAAAAAAAATATATTTCAAAGGTAAGCATGGAGTCTACCTGATGGTAAATGACTGCCGCTGCCCAACAACATCTGTAATCAACCCCAGATAGGATTAAATTCCTACCTGAGATCCGCCACAAACGCCGCTACCCCGGAGGACTAAGCTGGAACGCCTCGGTAAAGTATGTATCTTTCCACACTTCGAACTCACACAGCAACGCTACACTGCTGTTATAACAGAAACAGGTGTGACGGTAGTGCCGGAGTCGAACCACAAAGGAGTCTACAACCTTCAAGTTCATTATTAGTACATTACAATACGAGGACGAAAAATTTTTTTCTGACAAGTGTGAGTTTGCAGGCCGAGCCGCAGGCGAGGACTGCAATCACACGAGTCAGAAAAACATTTTTCGTCCGCGTGTTGTATAAAATTTTATATTACGGGGTCGGAAATGGGGGTTTTGCGCACGCGAAGCGTGCGTAAAACGTCCATTTACGCACGCCGTGATATAAAAATATTTTGAAAATAACTTACCGGGCAACCAACCATTATGTTTTTCTTTCACCATATCATTTAAGGATCTCCATATTCCCGCTATGGGTACTATTGATGGCCATAACTTTGCGTACATTTGAAATTCATGTTGCAATAGTTTACTGAAATAGAAAGTTTACAATTATAATTAGCTTAGATTTAAATCTACACACACACATCTTTGAAGTTGGTAGAACCCTCTTTGGTTCGACTCTGGCACCACTGTCACACCTGTTTCTGTTGTAACAGCCGTGTAATACTGCTGTGTTGGTTTGAAGTGTGGTAAGAGACATACTTATCCGAGGCGTTCCAGCTTAGTCCTCAGGGGTAGCGGCACTTGTGGCCGACCTCAGGTGGGAATATCTAATACCATCTGGGATTGGTTACAAATGTCCATGGGCAGCAGTAGCCACTTAACATCAGGTGGACTGCATGCTCGTCTGCTACTCCTATATTATTAAAATAAATACAGTTAAAAAAAACTAAAAAACACGCTTTTACGATAAAATCAACTAAAAAGTATAAAATAATGTTCAATCTAGGAATCAGTTAAGGAAAAGTAAATAGTATAATTGTGAAAAAAGTGTGGGGTGCTCCATTTACCTATCAGTTTTCGAAAAGCGATCCACACTTTTTCCATTTTCACTTGTCTATACTAATATTATAAAGAGGAAAACTTTGTTTGTTTGTTTGGTTGTAATGAATAGGCTCAAAAACTACTGGACCGATTTTAAAAATTCTTTCACCATTCGAAAGCTACATTATCCACGAGTAACATAGGCTATATTTTACATGAAATATATTTGATAAATAGATTTTGAGGCGGTGCAAAGTTTGCCGGGTCAGCTGGTTATATTATAAAGAAAATTGGCCAGAAGTGGACTATGGTCTAATCCCATACTCTGAACCCCTTCCCAGCAGTGGGATAATGAGCAACAAACTACTCACCTAAATTTCAAATTCTGCACAAATTTTGTCATATCTCCATACGTATTTTTTTCCAATAAATTTCTCATTACGTTCAAAACTGTCATCATTTGATAGTCATCTTGATTCTCATCCGGACCACTTCTGTCATCATCTGCCCCGATTTTCAGCATCTTCGCCTTAATATCCATGACTAAGCTCATATACTTCTCCGTGCTCGGTTCTGTGTCGCTAAGAACCAAGCTTAAATACGCATCATTCAGTGCTTGCTCATGTAATTTACTATCTAACTCGCAAATACTCTTATTGTACAACCCTCGGCTGATATTCTTCAATTCTGTCACCGATTTAGCGTTCTTAACTTCATTCTTCAAGTACACATCGAAAGTTTTGATCGAATATTCGTAATGTTGAGCTTTATTTAAATTTATCGCTGTGTTATGTACGTCTGTTTGCAGTTTCCTGAAGCATTTGTCGAAGTTTGAGCAACCTAACGCCCTCAATTCGTAAAGTATCGCGTACTGATGCTCAATTACTTTGTTGTAAAACAACAAAATGGTTTTCAAATCAATTTTCTGATTAACCGCAGCGGATATAACATTTTTGGCAAGAAAAGACAGGCGCAGAGCGTCGTGTAAGCCGCTCCTTACTGAACAATTCTCGCATTTTAATAACTGTGTCGTTTTACCCAATTTTCTCATCAGCAACAGCATAAATTTCAAACAATTCGTTTGTGTATCAACGTTACATACTTTATCGAGTCCATTTTCTATAAACATTTTCAAATGTTGATTAAGGAACGGATATGTCGCGTATGTGACCGTCTTATAACCCAATTTTTCAGACGTCTCACAACTGATGATTAAGTTTTTCAAGATCGTTGCAACATAATCCTGATCGTTACTGTTGAAAATACAGCAAAAACCATTCAAGAGAAATGTTTGCAAACAATGAAAGATGTCTGATGAATGACCGAGTATCTTGATACAACTTCTAACGATACCATCAAGGGATGTTTTAAAATTAACCTTCAAAGCATTTTCCGTTACAACAACAAAACATTCGTTAAACTTTGTGTAGAGATCTAACAATTCCTTCTCTGTTACACTCTTAAATGCTTCTACATCCTTTGATATTTCATTGAATATTCTCTCGAAGATATCATTCAACTCTTTGGCGCAATCGTTGAATATAAAAAACAATTTCTTCACGACAAACACTAGAAGATTGCCACAAAAAGGTACAGTATCATATATTTTTACAACTCTAATCAAATCTTCGGTTAGCTTTGGTAATAATTTGGCAACATTCACTCGGTTAGCTTTCAATCTTTCGATATATGTCAATCTATCCGCAATAATACTCCAGTAAGTCTTATAATAGTCGGTGAGTAAGGCACTATCGTCACACTCAAACGGCATGTACGAGAATTTCAGTACTAATTCCGGTGGTATGGGTGAATTCTGAAAAATAAAAATCCAAAATTTATATGTAATTCAATCATACATATTTTTCATTAACTCTCAACAATAGCAAACACAGTGGTAGAACTATTTGTGGTATAAATTCTCGTGTCACAATGTTCAAATCAAATCAAACCAAATCAAATTTTTTTAATCAAAATAGGTTCTTTACAGAGCACTTTTTGAATGTCAATACAACTACCACCACTTCAAAAGGTGTTTCGTTATGGAGAAGAAGCGGCGAAAGAAACTCCATAACACACATCTTTTAAAAAAAATGACAATGTCAACTTAACGTAATGGTACATGTGGAGCTGGAGCTAATTCAGACCACACCGTTTTGTCAGTCAAATAATCACTTAGTTTATAGTACGCTTTTTTACATAGCGTTAGTTTAACGATATGTTTGAATTTTTTTTCTGTGAGATTCAAAATGTGGTCGGGTATTTTATTGTAGTAGCGAATACAGTTGCCCATAAAAGATCTAGCCACCTTACATAACATTACATAATCTATGTTAGTTACCGTACTCCTCCGAAACGGCTTTACCGATTATCACCAAATTTTATATGCATATTCCGTAGGTCTGAGAATCGGCTACTATCTATTTTTCATACTCCTAAGTGACAAGGGTTGTTCACCCTTAACATTTTTTTATTTATATGGTAACACAACGTTTGCCGGGTCAGCTAGTATATGTATTATAAATAAAACCTATTTCTTTAATAACAGCAGTGTTAAGCGCTGCATCATTCTGGTTTGTAGAAAGTGGTAAAGGAGGTATTCCATACTTTTCTGAGGTATCTTAGTCATAGATTGCTATTCACCTGTGGCCGACCTCAGGTAGAAACCTAATCTGGTTTGATTACAGATGTCCATACGGCAGTAGCCACTTACCATCAAAGGGGCTGCTTGTTTATTACTTTTACATTTTGAGCATCTTAACGTCATTAGTGTGCCCTTATTGTTGCTACAGAGCATATGCTTTTTTTTATAGTTTAACCTAACGATTAGGCAGACATGCTACCTGATGGAAAGCAGTCACCGTTGCCTATGGACATTTGCAACACCAGAGTCGCCAATGCATCGCCGGCTTTGGAGCAGAGCTCTTTTTGCACATTTTTTGTCATAGCTTGTAGTTATGTTTGACCATATTGGCTCTCTGACTGCACCCGCGCGCAACAACTTCAGAGCGGACTAGAAGGTTGGCGCGGACCTTACCTGTTTAACAACATGCCTGTGTATATGGTAGATACAAGCCAACGTTTTGACTCTGTCTCCCTTTTCCATATTCCTCGTCCCTCTCACACACTCAATGCTTAGAACCAGGAGGGCCTTGTTGTCCACACCGCTACGCCATTGGGGTACTTTGTCGAGATTCCTGCAAGAAAACAAAATTATCTAGATTTATAGATATATTGTTTCTAGCTGACCTGTTTTTAAATGTTAAGGGTGAACAACTTATCACTTAGGGGTATGAAAAATAGATAGTAGCCGATTCTCAGACCTACTGAATATGCATAAAAATTTGGTGAAAATCGGTAAAGCTTTTCGAAGGAGTACGCTAACATTGTGACACGAGAATTTTATATATAAGATTGATGCCATTATAGGAATTGGGATAGTTAATGAAGTAAATAATCAATTAATTAATGAGTTAATGAAGCAGCTGCATGTTGCAAGCATGCATGCATGCTGCATGTTGCTGCATGTTGCAAGTTGGACTGCATGCTCGTTGCATGCAGTCCAACTTATGGAGGTCACTGTAACCTATAGCTTAAACCCATCTGCGACTAATTTCATGTGTCAAGTAGTACCTGAAGCCGATCACAGATGTGACCCACTGTTGGATATAAATAATAATAATTATAATAACATTTATTTCAAATATAAAAAGGAGAGAAATCTAAGGTCTACTGGTGCCGACGTGTGCACTATTCCAGGCTCTCCAGAAAGGGCTGTCCAGCTTATATGCCAATTTACTGAGGAGAGTGTTGGTGCTGCTCACTAGCCTGCACAACAAGGAAGCCGTACGCTTGCGCACGATCGCGTAGAAGTCGTTGACACGGGCGTCCGCAAACATTGCTGACGCGCTACAGTATCGCAGGTTCCCCAGCACCGCCTTGTCTTTAAGTCTCTCTCTATATGGCAGTGATTTTTTATAATGTATAAGAAAAAAACGAGCATGCAGTCCATCTAGTGGTATGGCTACTGCTGCCCAAGAACAACTGTAATTAATTCTAGATAGGACTAGTCCTGAGGTCGGCCTGAAGCGCTACTACTGAGAACTAAGTTAAAACACCACGGATAGGTATGACTCCCTTACCATACCCGCCAAAGCGGAACACAACAGCGCTTACCTCTTCTTTTATTAGGTATAAATAGGTACTTTAATGCTCCGGAGTCGGACCACAGAGGATTCTACCATCGTAGTCACCATCGGTGGGCTATAGGCTCTTTGGCTACTGTTTTATTATAGAATGCAAATTGGTAGAGATGCTTGTAGAAGAATTTTGTTTTGAAAATAAAGAGTGATATGTGTATTTTTAAATAATAAGTCTTTATATATACCTGCATAATATGCAAAGGACGTTCAAAGCGAATGTACCCTTGTCCTTTTTAGGCAATGCTGATAAAATAGTTTGGTAATCTTCGAAAACTTTATCCAAGTTTATAACGTCTTTTTCAGAGCCACCTGCTTTCAGTTTCGCTATGAAACCGTTCGCGTCCATCTTAATCACTCATAAACGCAGTTATTCATTAAAAACATACAATATTCAATATAATAATTAACCAAATTTCACAATCAACATTCATTGATAGCAAACTATTTTCAAATTCTTCGACCGTTTGTAAGTTGTCAATAGTGTCAATCTATAACTTTTTTTAAAGTAAGTAATATTATTCGTAACTTGTAAACGACAGACATTCATCCTAATCATTTAGAAATTAGAAATCATTAAAGAAAATATGTTACTTTCAAAAATGATTGTATAAAGCTTTAAACAAATATTTAGAAATAGATGTTTATTAATAATTTAAGTGACTTGACTAAGTCATATTGAAAGATATTATATATTAAAAATATTCTTTATTTTAACATAAGACAACACTTTGCGTTAAATGAAACGACGTTTACGTTTTGTTGATTCATCAACTTAGTAAAAAATAAGTAAAATGATATGTATTTTTGTAAAAATAAATTCATTTTATAAGGAATATTCTGTAAAAATATTTAAATGACTTCTTAAATAAAATTGAATTATAGATGTAAGTAAATGATTATTTTTCGAGTTAAGTAATAAAATTTTATATCTATGGCGAATCCCAGATGGATCAATAATGCAGTATGCCATCGACATGCACTCTGTCATAGATAACAGAAAAAACATAAAAAACACAGCCGGCTACCTGTGAATTTCGCGTTTTCTTAAGAAATAATCGAAAATATTGTGTTTTATAAATGTGCAAACGCTGAAATAACATTATTATGAAGTGGTGATGTGATATATTGGTTGAATATTGTACAATATCGGTAAGTCCTTTTTGCCTCCATTTTCAATAGATAACATTAAAATCAATATTGTATTTTTTATATATTAGAGATAAATAAGCATATTGAGCTTGATGTTAATGATTGAAAAAGAAGACTATTAAAATTCAAGTTCAAACTTAGACCATGGGTACTCCTGAAGACTAAGTAAGACTAAAGAACGCCAAATATGTTATATATTCAGCTGAATATTAGGGTCCCCAGTGTCATAGATACCACGAAATTAGCATACATAATCCCAGAACAGAAATATATAATAATTATTAAGATATCAAGTAACCTGACCAGGAACCTAACCTCATGAAGGTTACCCACATGTCCAGTGCAGTGGACTGTAGCCTAAGCCTCTCACTCTTAAAAGAGACCTGTTCCCAGCAGTGGGACAGTAGTGGGTTGACGACGGTAGCTGATTTCAAAGGTACTAAAACACTTTGTGCTTCGACTCTGGTGGTACCACCGCCACACCTTTTTTATTATAACAGCATATTATAGCATTGCTGTTTTCTGGTCTTTGTGGTTTGATTCCGATTGCACCACCGCCACACCTATTTCTGTTATAACAGCAGTGTTAAGCGTTGCTGTTTTCTGTTTGAAGGGTGTGGTAAGGGAGACATACTTTTCAGACGCATTCCAGCTTATTCCTCAGGGGTGGCGGGTGACAAGTGTGGTCGACCTCAAGTAGCAATATTAATCCTATCTGGGGTTATTACAGATCGGCAGTAGCCACTTCCGACAGGTGGACTGCATGCTCATCTGCTACTCCTGTATTATAAAAGAAAATTATATTATCTTTTCAGATCATCGAAAAGAATCAACAATGGATTTGTTATCACGCAATCACATTTTTATATATGCCATGATTGGTTTATACATGGGTTGCTCCATACCTGTGTTCGACAAAGTCTACAATACCCTGAAGGTTGTCATCGACGAGAAGTTTCATATACCACAAGCTCAGGCCTATTGCAACGGACAGTTTGATGTATGGGACCCGAAGATCACAACTCTACCAGGACTGTATTTGGCTGCCGCGAAGTTTGTGAGCCCTATCCTACCTTGTACCACTTATAACCTGAGATTCTTCAATCTAGTCATCTCCGGAATTAATATGGGGCTCATATACATAATCCTGAACATCGTGTACGGACACAGCTGCAGTCGATTCAATCTGACGTTACAAGCTTTGAACATGGTCTTACTACCTCCGCTATACTTCTTTGCACATGTTTTCTATACCGATGTGTTATCTCTGATGTGTCTCTTAGTTTTCACGATCGCTGCAATCAAACGTTACCGAATAATGATACTGATCTTTGGTCTAGCCAGCATCGGGTGCAGGCAGACTAACGCTATATGGATATTAATGTTTTTCTCGCAAAAACTATGCGAGATTGCCCTTAAAGCGTCCAGGGTGTATGGGAACAATAAGATAGACCATAATAAGAGTATTAAGAAGAATTCGAGCATGTATCACGTTTTGGACCGGTCGGCATTGAAACGTACCTATGATTATGAGGATGGCTACCATGTATTCTCAATGCCGTTCGATAGATTATACAAGAGCATGATCCACAATGAAGAACTCCTCACAGACTTACAGCACTGTATGGTCTTGTTCGTTCCCGTTTTAGCGTTTGGTCTGTTTGTCTTGTACAATGGTTCGATAGTGGTCGGAGATAAATTAGCCCATACCATGACACTGAACTCACCCCAATCGCTATATTTCCTACTGTTCTACGGATTCTTTGGGCTGCCATTCGTGCTGGCACGGTTTAAGTCCACGATGAAATTTATGCTCGAGAATAAATTAGTTGCGCTCGAACTCGCAGTGACTTCTGCCATATGTGTACACTTCAATACGGTGGCCCATCCGTACCTTCTAGCGGATAACCGGCACTACACGTTCTATATTTGGAATCGTTGGTTCGGTAGGTACCCCGCGGCACCGTACCTAACTATACCGGTCTACGTTTTCCTAACATTCAGTCTGTTGGATACTCTGAGAACTCAAAACTGCATATCGTTTCTACTAGCGTACTACCCATCTCTTATGTTGGGAACAGCGCTCCAACGCCTACTTGAAATAAGGTATTTTATTGTACCCTACTTTGTGGCCAGATTGAGGTTCCCGAAGTCACCTAACTGGCTAATAATATGTGAGTTCCTCTGGTATATGGCCATCAATGTAGCCACATTCACCGTTTTCTTCACCAAGGAAGTTAAATGGGAGGAATTTGAGGAACCACAAAGAATAATATGGTAAAATGAATGACGTGTAGTTTTAAGATGGTTTATTGGGCGAGTCTCACGGATTTTGATGATTTTCGACTATCCCCCTACCCTTTTAGTCACTGCCCCCCCCCCCTTCTGGTCACTACCCCTCCCCCCCTTGTGGTCACTCCTCCGCTCTTCTGGTGACCCCCCCCTTTGTGACGTCACTCATTTCATTTGGTAGTTTTATCATTTTTTTAACACAATATTATTGCCTTATGAAGGAATTTCATACCTTAAAAAAGTGACAGCGCTTCTAAAGGCCCTTATAAAGGCTTAAATCATACTTTTTTCTCAAATTGTCATATTACCTGTCACACCTAACTTAGCAGCTGAGTGACGTCACGCCTCAGTACTGTCACGTAACCATGTGACACTTCACTAATGACAGAACTATTCTACATAGTACATTCAAACGTTATTCCGTAGAATTTTGAAGTAAATGTTACTAGTCGATGTATAGATGTAAGATTTTATCAATCTAAATGTTATAAAATAAATATATTTAAACACAAAACCGACGACCCACGTGGCGGAACGGTCACCATGCAGGTCTGACGCGCAGAGAGTCCCGGGTTCCATCCCCGGTTAGACAAATCTAAATGATGGATTTAGGTTTCTGTTTCTGGGTGTTTGTGTATTTGTCTCTGTGTGTCCATGGCACCCATGATACAGGGAATCCTACTGTGGGTCTGTGAGTGTAGAAAGCGTATTTTTTTTAAATATTACTTTCGTGAAAAATTCTGCAGTAATACATTGAAGCGCTGACTGGCATGAGGCGAGCGGCTTAGTGCTCAGGAGTGACGTGTGATCGGCTTCAGGTGGAACCTGCTCTGTATGGAGTTACAGATGTCCATACGACAGTATCTACCATCAGGTGGACTGCATGGTATTCTACTTTAACTAACTAAATACAGATATAAATACGAATTTTGGCCACTTCAATGTATTATTTCAGAGGCTATGCCTATCCTTTTTGACCTAAATCTGAATTTAAAAAAAAAAAAAAAAAGAAATCGTTTTACTAAACTTTTTCAAAAATATACTTTTGATATTAGAATTTTGGGACTGTCCTTGTAAATATGTATTTTTGAGTTTTTTTTCGAAAATGTATGCTTATTTTAGGCAACTTGTAAATAATAGGTAGATGTTTAGGATAGAATCCTTATTATATAGCTTTTTTAGTTTAATTCTGTTAAGGATATTGCATTTATTTATTCTAAAAGTTACATCAAAATTAATTCCACTGTTTAAAAGACAATTAAATTTTGGAAATATTATGATGAAAGACATTTATTTATTCGTTCCATTTTTTGTTTCTTTGTTTTCTTCTGCTCTTTTCTTTCTTTCTTTCTTTGGCGACATTCAGAAATACGTAAAGTTTAATTTCTTGACTAATGTTTTTTAAAATGACTTATATAATTTTTTTTCATGTTTTTCATTAAATATTATTTCTAAAAATCATATGATATGGGTATTTGTTAATTTTCAGAAATGACTATTTTTTCCTACATTCTAAGTATAATTTTAGCAACATATTATATAAAATACATTAGTAATAATAAGTTTAACCTCATCTAAAGACTACGGTACTTAATACTATTTTTCAACTATATTTAGTTATTACTAATTACTACTTTATAGATTACTAAAGATTACTCACTCCTAACAAGAAAATGTGCCCAGTTTTGAGAATTGAAATAGTTGCGTAAAAAAGTTTTGCCACGTCTCCGTGCTCAAATATCCCTAAAATATTTGAAATTATTTAATTATCATGTAAATTACGCAGTATTAGTTATTTATTCATAAATTTTCTCTAAAAATGTTTTTATTCGTCAAGAATTTAAAAAAAGAACTTACTATAATAAGCCATTTGCGGCTTCATTCAATTTCAAGGCGGCGAAGTATCTTCACTAATCTATGAGTGGACTAAGAATTTTCATTTTTATATCTAAGTTAAAACTTCTAGTGGCGACATCTATTGAATCTCGAGTTTTCGCAAAACGATAAAAGATGGCGCTGGTTGGCATTCCTGAAACGCGCTATCAATGTTTTCTTAAAAAAAGCTTTTTTAAAACAACTTTTTGTATTCTTCAGTATGTAATATTTATATCTTTTGTATAACAGAATATAGTTTTTTTTTTAATAAGTATTTGTAATTTGTAAGAGAAATATTTATCTTAATATAAGTTATTATTAATGTGAGTTTTCTACGATTATAAAAACTTATTGTATTCACATAAATTATTCTTTTATTTTTTTTTCCAAAATGTTTTCAAAAAAAGACATTGTTACTTAGTGTTTATTTTGCTAAAATTAGTTTTTGTCATTTATCGAAATATTATTATTTGTATAAAATAAATTATAAGTGCCAATCCCAATTTGTGTTGATTTATATTATCTATTTTGTATCAAAAGTGTAACTTTTGATATTATATAATTATTATGTAGAAAAAATCAGCTCGTATATATCGTAAATATATTGTGATGCAAAAAAATAAAAAAAATAAAAACTGTTGTGTATTTTGACTTATCGATGTGAATTAGACTTTTTCAACTGTGAGTAAAGGTTTATTAAGATCTACAGACATAGAACGTTTCAGACGCGTACCGTGATAGACAAAAGTATTCTCCCATGATATAAGGACCATGGGACAACATTTTAAAAGGCGTGTATTGTCATCGGTTCTTGATAATTGTTCAAAATTTTGAATTAAACTGACCGTTCAAGGTAGGTAAAAATCGAATTCAAAGATTCCGTTACATACATACATGCAGGTCAAGGTAATAAAAGCGTGGTAAATAATAATTTTGTCTGCCACGACACGTGCCTGTGACGTTCGATGTCTGTACACTAAATGAGGACTTGTTCAATAGCATGTATGTTAAGAGTAAACTACAGACTATTTTCTCGCTTTAGAAATAAAAATAATTCAATTGTCTCCATAGTAGAAGAAATACTTTTGTCAACTCAAAACATAATGTGACTTAATAAATATTTGATGTGTGGTAATTTGATTTTATTTAAGTTTATCCCTTCGTAGTACGACGTTGGCGCCACTGTTACAGCTATTTCTGGCAGATAAAAAAGTTTTAAAGGTGGTAGAACCCTTTGTGGTTCGACTGCGGCGGCACCACCGCCACACCTATTTCTACCTAATAACAGCAGTGTTAGGCGCTGCTGTGTTCCGGTTTGAAGGGTGTGGTAAGGGAGACAGACTTTTCCGGGGCATTCCAGCTTAGTCCTAGGGGTAGCGGCGCATCTGTGGCCGACCTCAGGTAGGAATATCTAATCCTATCTGGGGTTGATTCCAGATGTCCATGGGCGGCAGTAGCCACTTACCATCAGGTGGACTGCATGCTCGTCTGCTACTCTGATATTATATAAAAATAGATAAAAAAGTAAAGCGTTGCTGTATTCTGGTTTGAAGGGTCAAATTTAACTAAAAATAAAAGTGACAACGTATGAAAGATAAAAATCAATTTAAACTTTTTTAAAATTTATTTCCACAAATATTTCATAACACAATCGGATGGTAACACAGTTTTTGTAAAACAATAACAGTTTCAAATTTCTAAAATACAAAATAAGTATCAAAAGTAAATAAAATTATTATTATTAACTATAGATTCTATAATGTTAATAAATTATTTTATTCTCTTTTTTATATTACTTTAATTATTATAATGTTTTTGTTGTATTTATCATTGTAACAAATCTTGAAAATAAAAAAATATATTGATTCCAAAAAAAAAAGGTGATAAATTACATTTTTTCTTTATGTTCTCACAATGCATATTTTCTAAATTTTAACACATTTTTTTTAAACATTGACCAAAATAAAAATGCTCTGTTAGCGACCAAATATACAAAAATAAGAATATATTTCTCTTAATTACACAACTAATTTAATTATACATTATTATTAATTTAAATTTACATTACATTATTATTATTATTTTAACGTCATCTATAGAATTTTCTATTTGACACTTAAACGTTATAAATAACATGTGCATGAATTCATGTTATATTTTATTAAAATTTGTATGTTATTTTATAAAAATTATATGTAATCTGTCTAATTGTGTGTAACTCGATTTTTACGCACTTTGAACGGTCCGATTAATTTAAAATTTTAAACAATTATCAGGAACCGACGATAATACACGATTTTAATATTTTTTATCCCATTATCCTCATCAGGATCGGCAGGAATTACGAGTAGGATTAATGTTTCCGGACGCTTTCCTTGCGCGATTTTAGCGTGGTTTTTTTCAAAACTATAATTATTTTACTATGAACATTTGGTAATGTGTTGAGTTTGTAAAATATAGATACATAAATTATATAATGTTATACTAAAAATGTCAAATAGAAAAATACTATAACAGACGTTATAACCTACTTAATTTACTAGTATTATTAAAATAATCTATAAAAATTGCTATTAATTTATCTAACGGCTATGTAAATCGGAAGATCTTGTACCTGAACCTGCTGAACGAAATTAGTATTTGATGTCTTCCAAACTACATTAGCGAATTACATAATGAGATGTGTTGATGTAAAATCCAATGGAAAAAGTCTTCCTTCAAAAATGTCCAAACAGAAAGTGCTACAACACGGAAGATATACTACAAAACTTCGTTGCAAGAACTTTGTATCTTGAATAAATCATTTATTCATATGTAACGGGTCTGGGTATTTATGTATTTGCGTTTGTGTGTTCATGGCACACATAATACAGGGATTCCTACAAGTGTTCCTGTGAGTGTACAAAGCGTATTTGCCAATATTTCGAAGAGTTGCATGGATAGTCACAGCGAAACTACCACCACTTTGCCGAGACCACGATCCATGCAACTGGGTTGAAATATCGGCAATAATAAAATTAAAACCGCGTACCGTACCCGATACATATTAAAAAGTCTCAATTCCGTGATAATATTAGTCTAATATAAACATATAATCAAAACATAAGCTTTCTTCGGGCAATATTTTTGTAAATTTATTTCTAAGTAACTTAAAAAGATAACATTTATTAAATAAATAGTTTGAAAGACATCTAGTCGACACCAATGTTATCCATAATTATACGGGATAAATAAAATAATAATTCTCACATATACAATTTTTTCATAAATTATAAATAATACATTTTATTACAATTTTAAATGCTTAGTCGTCACACGACACAATATTATACATTTCTGTACGGAATGTGTAAAATATTTTGATAATTTTACATGAATTATACATAATATTCCATTTTTTGTACTATTCTATTTTTATTGAGATTTCCTGTGAGCCACAAACAGGAAAAGAAAAATTTAACATATAAATGGAATGTATATTTTGTACACTTGTATAATTTGTATAATTAATTTGCTTTGCAATAGAAATAATTATTAAGTACATGTGTTACTACATAAACATAAAATTATTATTATTAATGTGTGTTAATTAGAATATTATGCTTTGAATTGAATAAAATTAAATGCCGCCCATGGACATCTGTAATCAACCCCAGATAGGATTGGGTTCCTACCTGAGGTCGGCTACAGACGCCGCTATCCATGAGGACTATGCTAGAATGCCTCGGTAACTATAATACAATAAAAATTAAAGACACGACACGACACGACACGACGCGACGATACGACACGTATCGTATCGTACACCTAATAATATTTCTTCTGCTAAACTTACAACCCTTCCCAGCTAACTTCGTGGAGGCGATTTTTTTTGTCATAGATTAGTAAAGATACTTCGCCGCCTTGAAATTGAATGAAGCCACAAACGGCTTATTAGTAAGTTCTTTTTTTTTTTCTTGACCAATAAAAACATTTTTAGAGAAAATTTACGAATAAATAACTAATACTGCGTAATATACATAATAAATAAATAATTATTTCAAATATTTTAGTGACATTTTAGCACGGAGACGTGGCAAAACTTTTTTACGCAACTATTTCAATTCTCAAAACTGGGTACATTTTCTTGTTAGGAGTGAGTAATCTTTACTAATCTATGGTTTTTGTACTAAATCACTCATATTTTTTCCTAAACACCCCAAAAAAGTCAAACTTCTAAATGGCGAATCAATTATAATTTATCCTAAAAGCGTACGAAATACAAATAATGCAGTTTCGTTTTATAAAATTTAAAATAAATATTTACTATAAAAGTGAAAAAATATCACATACACACATCATGTGACTCCAATTTTTAAAATTAATAATGAAGTAGCTGAAACTAACTAATTTTACATCGAATACGTAGCCAAATTCCTTAAATTTGCCTTTTTAAATAAAAAAATCTTTTTGAATTATGTATTTTTTTCTCTTTCTTGTGCGACCTCCCAGGGGGTCTAACTTTGAAACACACTGCACTGTACTAATTTACTCACAATAAAACACTAAAAAAAATAATAACTCCTTTCAATAACGATTAGGAATGTTTAGACTCAAAATTTTTGACAAACAAGTTTTAGTATTTTTACGTTTGATTTCAAAACTTTAATTTCGAGTTTTAAGGAACAATTTTTAAAATTTAAATTTTAAATTATGACTAATTATTTAAAAACACTGTTATACAATGTTATAATTCCTTAATTAGGAACTAAATATAATATATATTATTATTTTGCTATTGAAGAAAACTAGTCTATCTCATAGCAGACACTGCCGTAACTATAACCAACCCCAGATAGGCTAAGGCTGTTTGCCCACCGCACCGTCACCGAGCCGATACCGAGAACGAGATTATTTTAGGCTGATTTTAATTATGTCGTGACGGCGATAGTTTGTCCACCGCGATCGATATCAGCGGTTTATTTTGTTCGATCGATATCGGCGTGTGACGGCAGTGTATGCACAAGTTCCAATGTGTTTTATATTGCCGGCACATCGGCCCGTCGAAATCTATCGGTCACGCCGATTTATTTAATTATTGCAAAATACACACACAACTTACAACAAAATATAAGATATATGTGATGCCCTGAGAGGGCGTCCCAAAATACTAGAGGTAACAGAATTAATTTACATTAGGTTACATTTCCATGATAAATATAGGACAACATACAATTACTATTAATTTTTAAAATTAATTATACATGTCAAAGATTCGTCATTCTATTTACTCGAAATATTGGCGGCCGGGATGACGGTGCTCGGGTGACGGGCGTGCGGTGGACAGGCGGCTGTAGTAAATGTATGTACGCTACTTCGGTACCGTCATTAATTATCGGTATCGGCTCGGTGACGGTGGCGGTGGACAAACGGCGTTAGTACTATCTGAGGTCGACCACAAGCGTTGCTACTGAGGACTAAGTTGGAACGCCTCAAGCTTTACATAAACTAGAACGTAGTTTTACGCTATTTTAAGACAAAATATCATAAAACTCAAATCATATTTAGTGTAAATAATGTAAATAAAAATGTTTACAAATAATGGTAACATATTATATCACAATCAAATATTTTCCAAAATTTACTTTTGAAATTAAGTGAAACAAAATTTAAATTGGTAATATAAATTGAAAATTCAATTCGTATAAAAATAAAAAAATAAAAATAAATAACATTATAAAACGCAAAAAGAATATTTTAAGAATCGGGTTAAATAGCGAAAAAATATTGTAAATTATAAATAAAAAATACATTCATTTCGTATAAAAAAATATAAAACAGAAAAATGAAACATAAATAAATATTTTAAAAAATTGCGTTAAATAGCAAAAATAATTGTTAATGATAAATAATAAACATATAAATTAAAAACTAAAAACAGAATATAAAAACGCTACGAATTATGCGTAACATTTAAAAAATATAGTACAAATATTAATAATATCGTATATAAAATTGTAAAACATAAAAAAGTTAAGTAGAAAAATAATAAAATAAATTGGTAACGTATCAATTAAAAATATAAAAAATAACACAAAGTAATACGAAATACAAAATATAAAAATACAAATAATAACATTATCATGTTTAATCTTTTTTAAAACAACTTTAGTATTTTTAAAATTAAGTACGCTCATTAAAAAAATATATAAAAAATACATTAAAGAACAAAAATCACAAAAAGCGCAATAAATTAATAATTGCACAACCAAAAAATTATTAAAATTAATATTCCAACATATACATAAAATTCACATAATAATTATTACTATTAAGTATGTCTGAACCCGCAAAAAGTAACGAAAAAATAAAAAAAATGAAAAAGTCACTCAACAAAGGTAAAATACAATATTATAGGAGTAGCAGACGAGCATGCAGTGCAACTGATGGTAAGTCACTGCCGTATGGGCATCTGTAATCAACCCCAGATAGATCCTATCTGAGGTCGACCACAGCCGCTACCCCTGAGAACTAAGTCCGGATAAGTATCTCTTACCACACTTCAACCAGCAGCCCTCAACACTGTATAACAGAAACAGGTGTGACGGTGGTGCCGTTGGAATCTAACAGTGTTCTACCTTCAAATCCCTTTTAAATCCATTTATCCTCTTTCCTCCCATTCAGCAATGGTGTGGATTCAATCTCCTTGCAATCCTTCACAGGACTCACATCTGGTTTCCCGTTGAAGTATTTACCCAAACTTGAGTTGGTCACGACGTACGGTATCCCAGAGAGCTCTGACGTCAGAGGGTTGTAGTACTGTTGGTAGCATAACACAGCTACGGAGAAGCCCAGAGCTGATCCCACTAAGATATCTGAAAGGAAATAATTATAGTTTAAAAACTAAATGCCACGCTCTATTCGCACAAGGAAAATCGTTAATCCTGAATCCTGACGATCCTGATGAGGAGAATGGGATGAAATTATATAAATCATGTATTGTCATCGGATCTTCATAAGTGTTCGAAATTTTAAATTAATCGGACCGTTAAAAGTATTTTTTTTTTCTTTTTTTTTATAATATAGGAGTAATAGACGAGCTTACAGTCCACCTGATGGTAAGTGGCTCCCGCCCATGGACATCTGTAATCAACCCCAGATAGAATTAGACATTCCTACCTGAGGTCGACCACAGATGCGCTTACCCCTGAGGACTAAGCTGGAACGCCTTAGAAAAGTATGTCTCCCTTACCACACCCTTCAAACCGGAACACAGCAGCGCTTAACACTGCTGTTATTAGAAATAGATGTGTCGGTGGTGCCGGAGTCGAACCACAAAGGGTTCTACCACCTTCAACGAACACACTCACCCTGCCAGTGGTGATGGTAGTCACAACTCCGGGACAGCGCGATACAGCCAGCCAGAGCGAGAGGCGCCAGGCAAGCCAACACCCTGGGTCCACTCCCACGACGCCGGGATAAAGCACCCAAACGACCACATAACCATGTCGCTGCTACACCCAGGGAGCAGAAGGACACTGAAAAACAACGGTTACTAATGAGGCACTGATATATCAAATCATTCGCCAAGTACGAGTCGAACTCGCACATGGAGGATTCCGTACCATCAAATGTTCATTATATTAATCATTTTATTATTTTCAAACAATGCTTAGTTATATGAAACGACAATAGATGGCGACAATGATGCTGAATGATACGTAAACAACGTTATACAAATTAAAATAACTGTATTAAAATATGTTTTATGGTTCCTATTTCTATGTATTATAATATCAGTTATAGTAGTAAACGGATTGTAAAAATTTCAGCCGTCTCCCTAGTAACAATTAGATCGAAAAATGCCGGTTTGCTGTATGGAGACCCCATTTAATATTTAACTACACTACTGGAAAAAATTAAGGGATCAAAAAAAATTCCAAATTTTTCGGTAGTTTTCAACAGGCCGTAACTTTGAGAGAAATGGTCGTACAGGAAATAAAAAAAAAGGAAATTGTAGCTCCAAGTGTCTAGTTTTTGGATTAGAACTTCAAAATTATGTAGCCTCCGCGGTTTCTGAGTAATCGTAGAAAAACCAGCAACAAAAATTTTTTCATCAAAATTTTTTTAGTTTTTTTTTTGGTCTACGGGCGTGGAAAAAATTTTTTTAGCTTAACCACCATAAGGATCGGATACTTTGTTCATTTAGCTTTAATTTCTTTTTTTAAACACCCTGATACGTCCACTCCTCGCTGAGATATCGGTCTTCAAATGGAAAAGGATCTTTTTGTCTTTAATTATCGATATTTCAGCAACCAATGATCGTACACAAAGTTAAAGATGGCTTTAAAGAACTTGAATAAATTCCCCTTAACCCCTTAACCCTAACTTGAAAATTTTTTTGTTGCTGGTTTTTCTACGATTACTCAGAAACCGCGGAGGCTACATAATTTTGAAGTTCTAATCCAAAAACTAGACACTTGGAGCTACAATTTCCTTTTTTTTTATTTCCTGTACGACCATTTCTCTCAAAGTTACGGCCTGTTGAAAACTACCGAAAAATTTGGAATTTTTTTTGATCCCTTAATTTTTTCCAGTACTATATATTTTATTATTAGTATTTGAATATTATTAGATAAGATTATATATTCCTACCTGAGGTCGACCACAGATGCGCCGCTACCCCTGAGGACTAAGCTGGAACGCCTCGGAAAAGTTTTTTTTTTATAATATAGGAGAAGCAGACGAGCTTACAGTCCACTTGATGGTAAGTGGCTACTGCAGTCCATGGACATCTGTAATCAACCCTAGATAGGATTAGATTAGGATTCTTACCTGAGGACGGCCACAAGCGCCGCTACCCCTGACGACTAAGCTGGAACGCCTCGAAAAAGTATGTCCCCCCTACCACACTTCAAACCAGAACGCAGCACTTAACACTGCTGTTATAACAGAAACAGGTCCCCCCCGTTAGCAAAAAATGGCTGATGAAATGGTAGATACTCACAGCTACTATGGCCGCTGGGGAAGGACTTTCTTCCCTCCATAATGTCCATGGTGTCGCCAGTGCATTGCAGGTCAGCTGTCTCTATGCCGTCCGGGAAGCAACGGTAGAAGAAGTCTGGACGGGGTCGACCTGGTAAATATATAAAATAATTGGCCAAGTGCTAATCGAACTCGCACAGAGGGGGTTCCGTACTATCAAATTTGCTTTTTAGGGTTCCGTACTCCGCAAATTCATTTACTTCTATGGCTGTTAGATAACAAAAACTAAAAATTGACGAAATGCCAGTCATGTGCGTAACAGGGAATGTTCCATACAACCAACATTTTCATTTATTTTTTTATTTTTATCATTTTTACTAGCAGAACCCGCGGCTTCGCCCGCGTAAAAAATATGATATGTCATACAAATAACTGTAATCGTAAATTTGTACCTTTAACAGTTTTAACGATCAAGTAGCATTAATATTTTATGATTAAACCTTTTTTTTTCGTCACTGTGTACCTAAATTGGTCAAGTTTTCTTCAGAAACATACACTAAAGCTCTAATTAGTGGACTGTAATGAAACTTTCTTTAAAATATCATGTAGGATACAATTATTATTATTGACACTATTCCATAGGAACCGTCCATGTTATATGGCGCCTTACATACAGTGGTTCTTTCCAGGCTCACTGGTTGGGCAGTTAGAGCTCCCATTCTTGCCGCCCGCGACTCCAGAAGTCCCCCTTTAGTCTCGTACGACAGGCAGGGGATACTGTAGCCCTCACCATCACTAATCCACGCATAACCACAACCATACCCCACGGCAGGACAAAATGTTGGCATGCAGTGTGTCCAAAGTAGTTGCGATGTAAAATGTAGCCCAATTTGAATAAACTTACGCATATATTAAATTTGGACCCGTACACGTTGTCGTGTATTTGTCCGAATAGACGTTATCTGAAATTTCACGTTTCCAACTTCGAACCTAAAAGATTCCCGTAAACATACATATAATTATAAATTGACTGTTTATAATTTAATTGAATAATAAGAAGACAATTATGTATTAATTAAAATTTTGCATACCTCTAAGAGGTGTAATATAGAGGACAATTCTGAGGATATAACAACTGTATACCTATATTAAGCAAAATAAATGATTTGATTTGATTTGATTTGAACACTTCTTTTACCTCCTTAGTAGAATTTCAAAAACATTCCTATGTACATATGCATCAATAAATAGTTTATCAGCAAATTTCTGAAAGCTAATATTAAACACCAGCGGTCGGCAACCCGACACCCACGGGTGGTGTGTGGCCCGCGACTTTCCCTTGTGGCCCGCGGGTCTGCGCGTTACTAATAATTGGCCAAGTGCAAGTCAAACCCGCACCTGGAGGGTTCCATACAACCATAATTTTCATTTTTTTTTTATTTCTAGTATTTAATATTGCAGCAGCCATTAAAATACACACATTGTGAAAATTTGGACTGTCTACCTCTAATGGTTCAAAAGTTAGTTGGAAAAATCCTTTTTGTTTTCAACTTTTTTTTATTTCTAGTATTTGTTGTTATAGCGGCCACCGTTACGCATCCTCTGTAAGAATTTCAAATGTCTATCTATTACGGTTCCAGAGATAGAGCCCCACGGATAGTGACACACGAACGACGGACAGACAGCGAAGTCTTAGTAATAGGGTTCCGTTTTTATCCTTTACGTACGGAACCCTAAAAAACCGCTGTTCTGCACTTCAGCACGCGCAATACATTTCCGTGTTAAAATATATGTTACGACGGCCCGTGGAATTTCGCCCTAAACTAAACCTCTCTGCACTGTGTTCTTTTTCCAGACACGCTAAAGGAAGTAACTTCAATAACGGTTTTTAAAGAAACTTTCTTTACTTATAGTACCCTAATGGGGTTGATTGTTGAGTTGCTAAAAATGCTGAAACAGATGTGTAAACAGAAAGGCATAATGCATACACCCTTTTATAGCCGTCTTAAGGGATGATCTAAAATAAACAATGACTCAGATGCTTCATTGACTCCAATGATAATTTTTCATAATGGTTGCTTCCAAATTAACGGATTATAAAATAAAGTTCCAACCCCTATTTAACGACCTTAAGGGATGATTTTCAAAAAATGGAAAAAAAAGTGATATATTATTTACAACCAGAAAGCAAAACACCAACTTTCATAGACTTTGCTTCAAAATCTGCGGACTTCAAACGAAGTTTCTACCCCTATTATACCCTCTTAAGGATAGATTTTCCATAAATGGTGTTAAAAAAGTTCTATCATTCCCAACCAGAAAGCCAATTACCATTTTTTACAGTCCTTGCTTCCAAATTAACGGTTTTTAAAATAAAGTTCCATCCCCTATTAAACGTCCTTAAAGGTTAATTTTTCAAAAACGGTGAAATAGGTATTCTATTATTTTCAAACAGAAAGCAGAATACTAAATTATATAGACTTTGCTCTAAAATCTGCGAACTTCTAAACGAAGTATCCACCCCTATTTTACCTTCTTAAGGGTAGATTTTCCATAAATGGTGTTAAAAAAGTTCTATTCTTTCCAACGGGAAAGCCAAATGCAAATTTTTATAGTCCTTGCTTCCAAATTATCGGATTTTGAAATAAAATTCCAACCCCCATTTAACGACCTTAAGGGATGATTTTCCAAAAACAATGAAATAGGTGATTAATTATTTTCTATCGAAAACCCGAATACCGATTTTCATACAGTTTATATCAAAACTGGGGGACTTTCATACAAATTTACAACCCTTATTTAACCCAAATAAGGGTTGATTTTCCAAAAACGGTAGAATTAAAGTTCCACTAAATCTAATCAGTAAGGCTATGACTAAGTTTCGTAGTGCTGGCTTTCAAATTGGCAAATTTTAAAATAATCAGTCCACCCCTATTTTACCAACTTAAGGGTTGATTTTCCAAAAACAATGAAACAGGTGTTTAATTATTTTCTACCAAAAAGCTCAACACAGATTGTCATAGAGATTAGATCAAAACTGGGGAATTTTCATACAAACTTACAACCCTTATTTAACCCACATAAGGGTTGATTTTCCATAAACAGTAGAATTAAAGTTCCACTATATCTAACCAGTTGAGCAATGGCTAACTTTCATAGTGCTGGCTTTCAAATTGGCAAATTTTAAAATGATTTTCCACAAATGGTGAAATAGATGTTTAATTATTTTCTATCGAAAACCCAAATACCGATTTTCATGGAGTTTACATCAAAACTGGGGGAATTCCATACAAACTTACAACCCTTATTTAACCCATATAGGGGTTGATTTTCCAAAAACGGTAGAACTAAAGTTTTATTATATCTAACCAGTAAAGCAATGGCTAACTTTCATAGTGCTGGCTTTCAAAATGGCATAATTTAAAATAAGCTGTCAACCCCTATTTAACCACCTTTAGGGTTGATTTTGGAAAAACCCTTAGATTAGATTTTTATTACTTTAAATCAGAATGCTAAGTACCAATTTTCATCCAGTTTGCTTTAAAACTGACGGACTTTCATACTAACTTTCAACCCCCATTTAACCCCCTTAACGGTGGAATATCAAAAAATCCGTTCTTAGTGCGCATCTACATTATAAAATGAAGCTATATTTCAAATTTCATGATTGTAGCTTGAGTAGTTTAGTCAAAACCTTGATTAATACGTTTTGAACGTGAGTATCTTTTCGCTTTTATATATATAGATTATGAGCCACTGACCCCCGACCCCCATATATTTTCAACTTTTTTTCAATATTTGTTATTATAGCGGCCACCTTTATACATACTCTGTAAAATCAAGTGTCTATCTATTACGGTTCAGGAGATAGTGCCTCGTGACAGACGGACAGACAGCAATAGTCTTAGTAATAGTTCCATTTTTACCCCTTGGGTACGGAACCCTAAAAACTTATATATGATACCAATCTTACTTTTGAAATTAGAAAATTAATTAATTGAATTGAATTTATTGAAATTGTAGAAGTAATGACTTACCAACAATTAATTTCATTGCATCAGTGATGACTCCATTTATACCCAGAGCTAACGACCATGTTAAAAGTATCTGAAATATTAGAAAAAAAAATATTTTGTTATATAAAAAATACAATATGTGTGTAGCATAATGCATTATATAATATGTATTTTCTGTAATAACTGTAAATCTTATTTTTTCTATATTATAGGAGTAGCAGACAGGCACGTAGTTCACCTGATGGCAAGTGGCTCTTGCCGTTAGGACATCTGTAATCAACCCCAGATAAGATTCCTACCTGAGGTCGGCCACAGATGCGCCGATACTTCGCTGAAATGCCTCGGAAAAGTATGTTTACCTTACCACACTTCAAACCAGAACACAGCAGAGCTTAACACTGCTGTTATAACAGATAGGTGTGGCAGTGGTGCCGAACCATAGAGGATTCCACCAACTTCAAAATTTGGTTACAGATACGGCAGTGACGTGCCCTTAGGTGGACTATCTGCATTGCTCGCAATCTTATAAATAAAATAATTATAGTTTAAAAACTAAAACCACACTACAATCGCACAAGGAAAATGGTTAATCCTGATTCCTGACGATCCTGATGAGTAAAATGGGACAGAATTATTAAAATCGAGCATTGTCATCTGTTCTAGATAATTGTTCAATATTTTGAATTAAACTGACCATTCAAAGTCAGTAATAATCGAGTTCAAAGATTCCGTTACATACATACAGGTCAAGCTAATAAAAGCGTGGTAAGAATAGCCTTACTGTTGTGTAGAGCTAAGCCATTATATAAGTTAGTGTTAGAGTAATATTAAGTTAGTCATAATAAAGACACCAAACCATCAATACGCCTCTCAATACAACAAGAGCTTTTGAAGGTGGTAGAACCCTTTGTGGTTCGACTCCGGCGGCACCACCGCCACACCTATTTCTGCCTCATAACGGCAGTGTTAGACGCTGCTGTGTTCCGGTTTGAAGGGTGTGGTAAGGGAGACATACTTTTCCGAGGCGTTCCAGCTTAGTCCTCAGGGGTAGCGGCGCTGTGGCCGAGCTCAGGTAGGAATATCTAATCCTATCTGGCGTTGATTACACATGTACATGGGCGGCTGCAACTTACCATCAGGTGGACATGCTCGTCTGCTACTCCTATATTATAAAAAACTAAAAAAGACCTATTATTACGTTACTCGAATGAAATACAAACCTCAAAAGCATCGTTACAGTCGTTACACCCAGCCCACGCCATCAGTGACAGTACACACGGTACAGAGAGCACGACGGCCCACAACGCACCACCCGGCACATACGACTCCCTGCGCGGATACTTGCAGTCCGTCTCCAACTCCGACGGCTGGATTATACGGATGAATGGCGTCATTGTTTCCATGTAGCTGGAATTGGAACGACGCATTAAAATAACTAAGAATAAGTAGTATACGTATGCGGCGTACCGCCAGATGTGGTACCATTTGGTGTTACTTTATTACCTTAAATCAATTTGGTTCCAAATTTTCTATTTCTATTTTTTTTTTGTATTAGCTAGTAGTCATTATAAATGTAATGTCACTAGATTCCACAATAGGACGACCTACACCAAACTGTTAAATGAATGAAACATTTTTATATCAAATTAAATATGTGAAAAAAAAATTTATTGCAAATGGGTTGACTAAAAAATTAGTCAAAAAAGGGCCATTCTCAATAATAAAATATCTCGAGTGAAGCCATGAATAAAACCTAGTATGATAATATTCCACAATGCAGAATGTAATTAAAGAATGCATAATGCGAACGTAATTATTCTTAATGGCCTGATAACACCTGATAAGAAATGATGTATTGTTATCAACTTTGATAGCAATAATAGTTAAGTTTCATTGTTAATTCACAAGTATATGTTAGATTTAAATATGAGAATTTGTATTATATCAGAAAACTAGCTGACCCGGCAAACTTTGTACCGCCTCAAGATATAAGATATATAAGATAAATAGATTTTGAGGCGCTACCTAATTTGCTAGGTCAGCTAGTTTACAATATCTTAACTTAATATTTAGTTTTTATTTCATTAAAATCAATCAACTATATCAAAAGTTATTACAATTTAAAAACAAAACTAAGTTTTCTAACATTGCATGGTATGTGCGAAGCAGAGTTTCGTGACCGTCAGAATGGCCGGTCACTACCCATATTTTACATCGAAATAATTACTAAAAGTTGCTACCTAGTTGCTACTAGTTGCTATTAGTTGCTACTAATTGCTACCTTTGATTAAAAAAAAAAACTACTTTTTAAGGTGACCGGCCATTCTGACATCAAGATGGCCGGTCACCTATCCAGTGAGGAGAAACTGCGCAAATGAATAGAGTTTTTTTTTAATCAATAGTTGCTACCAAATTGCTACCTTCATATGCATCGTATAGGACTTCATAGCTTTTAAGGATAAAAAAATATTATGGATTTAATATAAGAGGTCTAAACGGTTAATTATAATTACAAAATTAACAAACACGTATTTCTTGTGTCATGCCATAAACATGAGAAAACTCAGAATGACTCAGATTCAGATCCATAAAAGACTAACAACTTAATAAAATATAAATAAGTTTGAAACATCCAAACAAAGAAATTATATTTTTCTAAAGCTGATATTTTATTAATATTGAAATGATTCCAAATTTGAAATTATAGAATGAATATGATTTTTACGAGGGAAATAAATGTGCCTATTATGTTTTTTTTAAGATTTTTTTTCTAAACACAATACGACAAACAAAACATATGGTCATACATACCAAAACGCAGACAGAAGGGCGATGCGGATAAGGATTTCCACAAAAAGGCTGAAACTAGCAGATCTGATAAGAGGCATTTTTAACACAGAAAGATTTAGAATAAGTTAGAAATTTATTATTTTTGTCGAAAATTTATCAAAACATAGCAAAAGTGCCGTTCGGAAACCTTGCGCGGGTTTTGACAACCGACAACGTCCGTCACTATTATTTTCTTATTGTCAAAAAAGATTACTCTTCCAGTAAAATATATTTTCTAAATATTTATTAAAAATATTAATATTTATAAACTTTATGCATTTTTATACATTTTGCAAAATACATGGATAAGTACATCATTTAATATTAAAAAGAACTTTTAAATTTTTTATTCAATCCATATTATTTTGCTACTAGTTTCCGAACGAGCGTAAAACGTTTTGTTTTTGCAGTAGACTTCACTTGTAATTTCGTTAGAGGTAACTAGTGAGAAAATAAAAATGATCTCTAATTTATATATTTTTAATATTATTATTTTTTAAACGTACACAGATTCATATTGCTGAGGTAAAAGGGTAGAAAAACTCTTTTTTTGCTTACTTAAAAAATGTAATTCTATTACCACACATTAAATACAGTTTAAGCGAAAAAAGTAAAAAGTAAAATCACAGAATGACCAAAGAAAGTAATTGTAAAACTAACAACAAAAGTAACAGAAATATAATGTGATGTAGAAATAATTTAATATACTTTAACTTAGATCACAAAAACTAAATTTAGTTCTCCAATCAAGGTACATTATTATAAAATTTTCTTCTAAGGGCATTTTTATACAAAACACAATAAGGCCACAACAGGTTGTTCGAAAGTACTTAAAAATCAGATTACGTGTATTTCTTTTTATTTGACATAATTTGATCAACAACTGCGCTTTCACAGTAGACATATTTTCAGTCACTGACTGTAAACTCACAAGACTTTAAAATTTATACATTGCCCTTTTATAAAGTCCTTTCACAATAATTTAATGCCGTTTTTAGTATCATTTTCCAAATCAGATCTTAAGAGTATTGCAACAGTAATTAAGTACAACGCAAAAAGTTGCTAGTAATAATATAAGTATAGTTTTATACAAATTAAGGTTACATACGAGCGATAGAAGCGAATAGACCGACAGTCGGCGGTTACAACCGTCGGCGATAGTCGTCAGCTATTGTTAATGACAGGCAATACTTTGCAACAGTCGGCGACAGGCGTCAGCGACTGCGGGCGACTACCGCCGTTAGCAGGGATGATGATCTAAGATCGAAATTGAAGAATCGATCTTTTGGGCCAAACAAAATTTTATTTTAATCGATATCAAGTAATGTATCGATTTAGTGAATCGATCTTTCATCCTATAAATCGAAAGACGATCTTTTCTAAGTTGGTTGAATGTTAACATCTTCATGTTCTAACATTCAAGCAACTTAGAAAAGTTTTTTTGTCAACGGATATATATTTCAGTGCTTGTTTGGGCTTGGTGCCCTGTTTTTTGCTATCTTTTCCCGTCTACAGCTAAGAAAAGATCGAAGATTGATTTTTAAAGAATCGATTCTTTAGGCCCGATTTTTTTGTGAATCGATTTATTTCACTTCGATTCGAATCGATCTTTATCGGAAAGAATCGCCATCCGGAAAAACTAACGGAAGAAACTAATCCGCAAGAAAAACTAACGGCTAGTAGTTTTTAGAGATTACCGCCAATGATGGCAGTCGCCGGCATGGCCCTGTCCTTTCCCCTGTCCCTTAAATATTTATACAGAGCTCTAAGATGTACCTTTACATAAGAATAAAAAACAATATAAAACGTTCTTAAAGAAGGGTGTGTAAAGCCTGACCATTCCCAAACAAAAATTACACAAAAGTAGAAAGTAAATTAATAAATAACATAAATATAAATGCAATATTATAATTATACATGTGAGTGCACCAAAAATATTATAGTAATAGAAAACATTACACTCTATAGATACAATATAAGGTGGTACGAAACTTTTACCATAAAGAGATAACACTACTTAATATCTACTCTATTTAGAAGAAGGACAAAACATTTAAATTTGTTCTACAAGGTTTAATTTGCAGAATATACTATTTCTTGAAGTATTCTGTTAAGCTTCATACAATGTGAAAGATTCCTATGATATTAAAATACGTCATATTTTAAAAATGTAATAAACGACCTTCCAGTCCACCAGTTGAAATGTACCAGTTGAAATATTTTATACACACTATTTTAGCCCCCCCCCCCCATTTACAAGCTATGATTTGAGGTTATGCAATAAATGGTCATAAATTAAAAACAATAATATGCTACATTACATATGAATAACCCACTACATACTAATGCCGCAGCATAAACGTTTCTGAACTGCTATAAAGATTGTGGTAGGCAGTGGTGGCGTAAGACCTACATTTTATGTCGGCAAAACATTTTTCGGGCCCTCTGACACAATACAATGTAAACCTAAGGTTAAAGGTTAAAGGTGGTAGAACCCTTTGTGGTTCGACTCCGGCGGCACCACCGCCACACCTATTCTGCCTAATAACAGCAGCGTTAAGCGCTGTTGTGTTCTGTTTTGAAGGATGTGGTAAGGGAGACATACTTTTCCGAGGCGTTCCACCTTAGTCCTGAGGGGTAGCGGCGCATCTGTGGCCGACCTCAGGTAGGAATATCTAATTTTATCTGAAGTTGATTTGATGATTTGATTTAATTTAGATGACCATGAGCGGCAGTAGCCACTTACCATCAGGTGGACTGCATGCTAGTCTGCTACTCCTATATTATAAAAAAATAATAATAACAGCGGACTAAGGTCGGAAGCCCGGGACGGAAAGTGGAATGGAAGCCCCTAAAAAGTTGATGCCCCACGTTACCCGCGCCTTACGCCGCCTCTGGTAGGTGGTAGATTAAATAATTTTAATTACACGAGGCATACCAATTTAGTCCTTAGGATTAGCAACACATCCGCAGTCAGATAGGACTCCTATCTGACGTCGATTACAGTCTCCAGTGGCCAATTATCAGGTAGACTGCATCAGCATCATCATCATCAACCCATTACTGTCCCACTGCTGGGCACGGGTTTCCTCTCATAATGAGAAGGATTAGGCCATAGTCCACAGCGCTGGCCAAGTGCGTATTGGTAGACTTCACATACCTTTGAGTTTTTTTTTTTTTTTATAAATCTCTCAGGTATGCAGGTTTCCTCATGATGTTTTCCTTTCTAATACACACATAATTTCGAAAAATCAGAGGTGCCTGGGATTTGAACCTCGGACCCCTCGATCGAGAGGCCGAGTTTCTTAACCACTAGGCCAGGGGTTCCCAATCTTTTGTAACCCGCGGCGCAGTTACAAGTTTAATATTCTTTCACGGCGCCCTGTGCCGTCCTTTTTTTTTTTTTTTGTCGAGGGGGAAACCTTCAAAAGGTACCCGACAACGTGGGAGCGACGCCGAGTTATGTGGGATTTTTACCGCACTATAACCCCCCTGGTGGCCGTCCTCTGCGCTGCGTAGAGGGCTCCGGGATCTCCAAAGGAACGCAACCGGAGTCCTCTTAGCGCGTTGCCCCGTCGGGCTCCGCCCAGGTGAGCTTGGCGCTCGCCACACCATCTGGTGTATACGACGGTATGCGACCACACATACCGTCGTCCATCCCGGGGCCGCTGGCCGGGCGGTTCGAACTCCCACTCTTGCCGCCCGCAACCCCGGAAGCCCCCTTTTAGTCGCCTCTTACGACAGGCAGGGGATACCGTAGCCCTATTCTAGTCCCGGAACTACAGGGACAGCCCTGTGCCCTGTCCTAGCTAACTATTTGAAGAAGACAGTCGAAAGAAATAGGTAACTACAATAATGGTAGTTACCTTAGGTTGATCGAAACGAATTTAAAACACCACAATATGAAATTGTACAATACGTTATTATAAAATAATTTAAACGGAAAACAACAAGAAAGACTTGAGGATAACAAAAATAAAATAAATTTTCAAAGCGGGGAATATCACTTGACACTGCTATTCTCATTTCTTGCTCCACATTGATCCTAAGTGATATTTGTTCTTTATCACAGCTACATCTGAAAACCCAACTTCACATAGATATGATGTTGCAAGCGGAATGAAATTGTTTAATGCTTTGATAAATTTGGATATTCATTTTTAAACGATGACCAAAACGCCAATATTTGTGGTGTCCAATGATTAGAGGATCGACTCACGGCGCCCCTCTTTACTTTCTACGGCGCACCAGGGCGCCGCGGCGCACACTTTGGGAACCCCTGCACTAGGCTATCACTGCTTAGGTAGACTGCATGCGTATAAAACTAAATTGGAACGCTTCATGTGCGCTACACACACATACATGAACTATGAATATATTAAGTTATTTTAAAGGCACATTAATACTATTTTTATAAGTATAAAGAGTAAACTTGTTAATAATGTATGTTTTTCAATTAAAAAATGCAATTTAAAGTGTTTCCCTTTCACTCTTTCTCTATAATGTGTGAGCGAGAAGAATATACAAAGCTGCCCTTTTGGCTTACATTCGTTTGTGCCTTTACGGAGTAACGTAAGGGCACACTAACTAAACCTGCGCGCAACAACTTCAGAGCGGACTAGCAGTTTGGTGCGGACTATATCATTACTCAACATTCAATCTTATGAATAAGAATATGATAAGAAAAGGTCTTGAATACATATTATATGTACATTTATAATGTATGTCATTTTTGTCTTCATACAAATATTTCCAACATAATTTTTAGGGTAAAAATGTATAATGTAAGTATACATTTCGAAACAAAATTACAAGTAGTGCTCTTAAAACTACACTTAACCTAATAATTAATAAAGTTTAGTCTAATAAAGTAGAATAATATTTCCATTACAAATCTACTGACTAAAACAAAATATAACAAAAGATCTTAGCAAATGCTTAAAATAAATACCAACTTCAGTTTTAACTAAAATATAAAAGTATTTAATAGCGAAGACTACGAGTTCCATAAATAAATTGGAAATAAACAAAAAAACAGATAAATAAAATTATAATATAGCTGCTTTAAAAATAAAAAAATAATACTTGCGTTTAGTTACTGCATCGTTAGTAAAAATATAATTGGCTGAACGTTTATACGACATAGTGATTAAAAAAAAATGTAAATCAAATTTTTAATCTATGTTCTATTCTGTTTGTTTGTGATCTTAATTTCCGCGCCAATTTAAATGTATTTATTTATTAATATGTAAGAAAGTATGACAAACAAATGTCTGCCTGAACAGTTAAATTAAATGACAACGAATACTTTTATTATGTAAAAAATAATGAACGAATAATTATATTATATAAAAAAATATTAAGCCATGTTTTTTACAGATCAGTGCTAGATCACTTTACATTCTGTATAAGGACTAATTTGTAACGATTTATATTAGTTCCCTTAAGTGCGGAGAACATAATATTATATGATAATCGCACCAAAAATAAATTAAACAGATTTAGCGTAACTCAAAATTTAAGTAATTACGTTAAATAAAGATAAGGTTAGTTTTATTTAGAATACGTCAAAGATATAAAATGTTATGAAGTTATAAAAATATTCAAATATCTATAAACATATTACAACAAAACAAAATACACTTTTTAGATGTAAATATAATGGCCAGAATGGACCACAGTGGATCTTAGACTTTATTAAAGACTACTTATGTGCCAGTATACCACCATACATACATACATATAACATACTTAGATCATAGATTAGTAAAGATTACTCATTCCTAACAAGAAAATGTAAACTTTGACAACTGAAATTGTCACTGTCATCTATTTTATAACTATACTATAACAGCAGTGTTAGGCGCTGCTGTGTTCCGGTTTAAAGGGTGTGATAAGGGAGACAGACTTTTCCGAGGCGTTCCAGCTTAGTCCTCAGGGGTAGCGGCGCATTTATGGCCGACCTCAGGTAGGAATATCTAATCCTATCTGGGTTTGATTACAGATGTCCATGGGCGGCAGTAGCCAATTACCATCAGGTGGACTGTATGCTCGTATGCTGCTATAAATATATATATACATATTGTGATATACTGCTATAAATACATATTATGACGCTGGCAGTGCTGTATCTTCTATATAGCTAATGACATGATGAAACTGATCTGATGCTGAACTAGCATGCTTATCATATCACCGAAACAACTAAATCATATATTTGTCGAGTTTAAGCTTGTTCTTCTAGATAAATGCCATTATTTTTAAAACATAACCTAACCTAACCTAACCTCATCAATTTATTACTGTCCTGTTTTACACGGGTCTCCTCTCAGCATAAAAAAACTTATAGGCAGTCCTCGACTTACGTCGTTTCTATTTACGTCGAAATGTTTCGACACTATTCCTTAAGCATACGTCAATTGGTTCGATACGACATATTATTATGAGAATTTACTTGTCGCGAGGTCAATTTAATTATTTTAAGAACTTTATAATAAAGTATGTATCCTTTGTTATAAATAGTTGCTTTAAATTTCGAGTCCGTGTGGATCCTGACCTTCGAGTTTTATATTTAATGAATGAAAAATATGTCTCGACTTACGTCGACATGCCGTAAGTACGAGGACTGCCTGTACCCTTAGCATGAGTTTTTACGTTTTGATAAAAATGACTGTTTTGTTATTTGTTTACGTATTTCCCATATATTTCCAATCAGTTTTGATACAATCCGCTAGGGGCGCTGATAGGAAATGTATGGGCAAATACGTAAACAAATACCAAAACAGTCATTTTTGTAATTTTTGTGTTGTTTTGTATTTTTGTAATTTTTGTAAAAACGTAAAATCTGATACTAAGGGTCAGTATTTAAAAATACTAATAATATTGTAGATCATTCAAGATCCCCTCAGAATTAAGATTACTATATATTTTTATTGTGTACATAGATTAGTAAAGATTACTCACACCTAACAAGAAAATGCAACCAGTTTTGACAATTGAAATTGTCACTGTCATCTATTTTCGTGTTTGAAAAATATTAAAAAAATGTAGTTTTTAGAACATTTACGAATGAAACGATATTTCTCCGCACTTTTTTCAATTTAGTGTTTTTGCACCATTTAACTGCAAATGTCGGCATTGTTCCGTGTAAACTACACAGACAGTCGGAGACGTAACACATAGCCATTTAATGGCTTCCTTCAATTACAAGGCGGTGAGATATCTATACTTATCTATGATTGTGTACTATAATGTACTGTTTGTACTCCGTACTTATAAGTAGTATCCCATGGCATGTGCTCTGGCGTTCTTGTAGTAATCGAAGTATTCAGCTGGTGAGGTAGCATGTTTCTTTACAACTTCGTCGAGTTGCATCTGATCACCCCAATCCGCCTGGAAGACAAAATGGATATACAAATTATTATTACCAGTTTTATTATAATAAGTATAGGAGTACCCGACCACATTGTGAATCTCACAGAAAAAAGTTCAAACATGTCGTTAAACAAATGCTATGTAATCAGCGTATTATAAATTAAGTGATTATTTGCCTGACAAAACGGTGTGGTCTGAAGTAGCTCCAGCTCCACATGTACCATTAGTTTAAGTTTGAAAAAAAACATTTTTTTTAAGATGTACTTATGTTATGGAGTTTCTTTCGCCGCTCCTTCTTTATAACACCTTGTGAAGTTGTCGTAATTGTATTGACATTCAAAAAGTGTTTTGTAAAGAACCTATTCTGAATTTAAAAAAAATGATTTGATTTGATTTGAGTAGCAGACGAGCATGCAGTCCACCTGATGGTAAGTGGCTACTGCCGCCCATGGACATCTGTAATCTGCCCAAGATAGGATTAGATTTTCCTACCTAAGGACTAAGCTGGAACGCCTCGAAAAGTATGTCTCCCTTACCACAACCTTCAAACCGGGGTTACTACTCTTAACACAATATTATTTTAATCATACTTTTACTTTTTTTGTAGGAAATTTAACTTTTTAAGCAAACTATGACAATTATACAATGGATAAGCGAAAATTAAATAAGGGTTTAAGTTTGTTCAACTGTGTATGACGGAATATTTTACTGTTTTAAGGAGGAAATAAAACTTTCCTGACTTTATGGTTTTTAAAAAATGGTGGAAGGCTCTCTGAACACAGCAGCGCTCAACACTGCTGTTATAACAGAATCTGGTGTGGCGGTGGTGCCTTCTTAGTCGAACCACAAGTGATTCTACCACCTATACGCACTAATCCTGCACATAACACTACACTAACAAACATGATAGAAAGCCACTTACAAAATTTGGAAACAGCGATCTCCTCTCATCAAACTTCTTTTCGTTGACACATCGCAGAAGGTACAGCCTTTCCACCCACGGCCAGATCATATAATCCAGCATACCTGGTCGGTTGCCACCGAAGTAATATGTACCTGAAATAAGAACCAATGTTTGTAGTTTGTGATCGATCGAGTCCATATAGAATTTGCCCATAATATAGTAGACGAGCATGCAATCCACCTGATGGTAAGTGGCTACTGCCGCCCATTGACATCTGTAATCAACCCCAGATAGGATTAGATATTCCTTCCTGAGGCCTCCCACAGATACGCCGTATTCCTGATGACTAAGCTGAAACGCCTCGGAAAAGTATATTTCCCTTTAAACCAGAACACATCATTGCTCAACACTACTGTTAATAGGCAGAAATAGGTGTGGCGGTGTTGCAGCCGGAATTGAACCACAAAGGGTTCTACCACCTTTAAACATCTACATGCAGCGCCTCTAGTGGAATGTATAGGAACGAATACTTGTCGTAATGTAACGGAGATCGAGGTTTCGTGATATCGATTCAATTGATCGATTACTCTATTGAAAAAGACATACTCAGGGCTCACCAGCCTGTGCCACAAGGACATCTGTAACTCCATGCAGAGCAGGTTCCACCTGAAGCCGATCACACGTCACTCCTGAGCACTAAGCCGCTCGCCTCATATGTAAGTCAGTACACACCCGCACACACTCGCTGATCTGCTGCACGCGTAAGTGTGACGGTGGTATACTCCGCGCCAAACTTCTAGTCCGATCTGAATATAGAAATGAATCGCGTCGCCACAGCAAATTGTATGACTAAACCTGCTCGCAACTTCAGAGCGGACTAGCAGTTTGGTGCGGACTATACCTGCCCGGTCAAACCATACTCCATATTTCATAATAAACATACCTCTTGAAGCTAGTTCCTTTTCGAAAATATCGAGAGTTTGAATAATCTGCTCGCTGCCAAATGCGAAGTTTGTGTCGAAACACTCCAGGCTGCCTTTTATTAACTGAAAAGAAGAAATATTATTTCTTAAAGTATATAAATATTAAAAAAAGCAGTGATAGCCTAGTGGTTAAGAAACTCGGCCTCTCGATCGAGGGGTCCGTGGTTCAAATTCTAGGCACGCACATTTATTTGGGCATGATAATTTTTCGAAATTATGTGCGTATTGGAAATTAATTATCACTTGCTAAAACGGTGAAAGAAAACATCGTGAGGAAACCTACATACCTGAGAGATTTATAAAAGAATATAAATATATATATCTCAATAAGGTATGTAAAGTCTACTAATACGCACTTGGCGAGCGCGGTAGACTATGGCCTTCCTAATCCTTCTCATTCTGCGAGGAGACCCGTGCCCAGCAGTGGGACAATAATGGGTTGAAGATGATATGAATATTTAATATAGGTTTTATATTTTGGCGGCGAGAGATATGCCAAGCTAGGTGATCATGCCCGGACAGTGGCCGAGCTTCGACAGTCTCAGTTCGGAAAAATTTTACAGAATCATATCATATTCATCACCACTTCGCAAGGTGATTCGTTATGGAGAAGAAGAGGCTAAAGTAATGGAACCACAACTTGTGTGGAGCTGGACTACTTAAGACAGTTTTATCTGCCAAATCTCTTATTTTATTGTACGGTTTTTCCACAATGTTTGTTGAATAATTTGTTTAAACTTTCTTTCTTTCTTCGATGGGTTAATAACAAATAAATAGAAATAATTTTGTGGCAGAATGTTTTTTAATCTGTGGTGCGGTGAGGCGTGGTGCGGCGTGGCGGGAGAAATTGAGTTTTGGCGGGAAACCAATTGTCATAATCGTCATTGTTATAAAGTATTTATGAAAATATATCATCTTCCTCCAAATGTATATTTTATTGTGATACACTCAAGAAATATAGCTTTATAATTTGTTTTATAAGACAGTTACCTCATTAAACCTTTCGATAAGTAGCCTGTCTTGAGCTTTCACATAGGGATCCTTGGAATGTAGAGGGTTCCGTGTGTACTTCTCATCCAAATAATCACATATAACAACACTTTCGAACAGAAATCTGTCACCTTGTTCTGTGGGAATCTCCAAAACTGGTATCTTTACTGAAAATGAAATAATTACAATTTAAAAACTAAAAACCACGCTAAAATCGCACATGGAAAATCGTTTATCCTGATTCCTGACGATCCTGATGAGGAGAATCGGATAAAATTATTAAAATCGTGTATTGTCATCGGTTCTTGATAATTGTTCAAAATTTTATAGTAATCGGATCGTTCAAAGTGGGTAAAAATCGAGTTCAAAGATTCCGTTACATACATACATACATACATACAAACATACAATAGCTAATAAAAGCGTGTTAAAACACTGCAGAAAACCTCACAATCTTTGTGTTAAAGTTAAGGAATAAACAAACAAAATATGTAAAAAACAAATATATCATTGGAACAAAATGAGCTTGTAGTCCACCTGATGGTAAGTGGTCACTGCCACCATTGGACAATTGTTTCTGCGAGACGAGCATTCTGTCCACGTAATGGTAAGCTGCTTCTGCAGTCCATGGACATCTGTAATCAACCCCAGATAGGATTAAATATTCCTACCTGAGGTGGGCCACAGATGCGCTTCTACCCCTGACGACTAAGCTGGAACGCCTCGGAAAAGTATCTCCCTTACCACACTTCAAACCAGAACACAGCAGCGCTACACTGCTATTATAACAGAAATAGGTGTGACGGTGGTGCCGCCGGAGTCGAACCACAAAGGATTCTTCTCAATATCTGGGGTATACTCACATCTAGGATTCTTCACTCGGAACCACTCAGGTAGTCTCAGGGGGTCAAGTTTTAGGACCTCGTATTTCGCCTTCTTCGCCTCCAGGATGAGAAGAACCCGGTGGCCGTAGGGATTCATATCCACATGGTAGAGTCGGAGTTTGTCCGTCAGTGGTGATGGTAGAGTGTGACCTGGAAGGTGAGGGTAGAATGATATTAAAACATTTGTAAACGTATGGATATTCTTGAATATTAGAGTCCGCGCCAAACTTCTAGTCCGCTCTGAAGTTGTTGCGTGCATGAATAGTCAGGGAACCATTGCGGTCGAACACAACTACAAGCATATACTTCTCAGCAACGTAAGGGCACAGTGACTGCGCTATGTATCCGTGGGCGCGAGGGTGTCGCTATCTTCGTCGCTAATATCTACAATTTGCTGTTGCGACGCGACTCGCTTCTATATTCAGAGCGGACTAGAATTTTGGCGCGGACTCTACAAAGTTTATCGCCTGCATTATTTGTTATTTTTTTATTATATAGGAGCATAGATTAGTAAAGATTTCTCATTCCTGACAAGAGTTTGGACAATTGAAATTGTCACTGTCATCTATTTTCGTGTTTGAAAAAAGTTTGAAAAAATATTAAAAAAATGTAATATAAGAGCGAATGAAACGATATTTCTCCGCAATTTTTCTTCGATTTCGTGTATTTGTATTTGCACCACTTAACTGCACATGTCGGCATTGTCCCGCGTAAATTATGCCATGACAGCCCTTAAACGGCTGACACATTGACAGCCATTTAAGTCATTTAACGGCTTCCTTCAATTACAAGGCGACGAGATATCTATATTTATCTATGTATAGTAGTAGCAGACGAGCGTACAGTTGAGATCATAGTAAGTGGCTTTAACATTTGATGGTACGGAACCCGTTTGTGATTCCAACTCGCACTTGACCAATTTTTATTGTAAATATCGACCCGTGGGATCAAACACACTACACTAGCTGTACAAGTAAACAGATTAAAAATCATTCCAAATTTGGCGCGAAACTCATTTAGATTCTTACAGCGATGCAATAACAAAACGCAACGTAAATAATGTATTCATGTCAAGGTTCATTCATTGCGGGTGATAGGGCCATATAAGAGTAAGCTAATAAACTCCTAATCTATACATATGAATAAAATTGAAGTGTCTGTATGTTTTTAACACGCTTTTATTAGCATCGGTTGTATATATGTATGTACGTAACAGAGTAACGGAATCTGTGACCCGATTTCTATCCACTTTGAACGTTCAGTTTAATTCAAAATTTTGAAGAATTATCAAAAACCGATAACAATACACGATTTTAATAATTTTATACCATTATCCTTATCAACATCCTCAGGATTAACGATTTTCGAGGCCAGACTGTTTAAGCGCCTTAGAGAAAGTTAATCGCAAGTTACTAGATTGCAAATAATTATTGTTTTTTATTAGTTTCAGTAACGGTTATAGCGGGATTTTTAGTTTAGAAAATAATAATGTTATTTTAATATCAGTGTGGTAGGCACCATGCAGTCCACCTGATGGTAATTAGTGTCGCCCATAAAGATCTGTAATAAGCTCCAGATAAGATTAGATTGCTTCTTGAGATGGTTACAGATAGGTTGCTATCCCCTAAGGACTAAGCTGGAACGCCTCGGAAAACTGTCTCCCTTAAAACCGTCCAAAGCATAACACAGCAGCGCTTGACACTACTGTTATAACAGAAATAGGTGTGGCGGTGGTGCCCCCGGAGTCGTAACAAGGCTGGTCAAGTGCGTATGTGTAGCTTTCATACGCCATGGTGTGTTAAGACATGCTTTCCCGAAGCATTCCAGCTTAGTCCTCAGGGGTAGCGGCGCATTTGTAGCCGACCTCAGGTAGGAAACTAATGTTATACAGGGTGAATTTTTCAAATAGGCCTTCAGGGCCAAATCCGAAACTATAGGGTGGAGCAAAATTAATAACCCTATTTTGCTTTTTAATAACTTTTGTACTGGATAAATAAAAGTGATTTTGGGTAATAGAAATCTTTACCAGGACCTGCAACTTTTTTTAGCCATTTAGAAAATATGATATCTGTCAAGTATCTTCCACTAACGTTGACACAAATTTTCGACCGATTTTCCACGACTTTCCTTATGATTTCGATAAGCCGATAAGACTTCGCATTCCAGTCGAATATTCTCCTTGACCCGTGACTCGTGACTTATAAATATAGTTTTAGTTTTATCAAAATCGGCCTCGTAACTCCTTTCAGCATTTTTCGCTAATCCTTGTAGCTCTGGATTTGCCCCTGAAGGACTATTCGTAAAATTCACCCTGTATATATGGGGTTGATTACAGATGTCAGGTGCGGCAGTGGCCTAAAGCACCAGATGGAATGCTCGTCTGCTACTTCCATGATAAAAAATAATGCGTTAATTAATAAAATAGCGAAGTTAATAGGTATTATTTCGCCGCGCACTACACAAACGTGAGTTTTTACTGTTTGCTCTGATAAACCAGACGGACATGTAAATATTGCTGCAATGCACACGTCACACACGTAAGGTCACGTATGCGATATGTACCGTGTGGTGCACATTCTTATAATATTTATCATTGATAAGAGAATTTCATTGTTATAATTATAGTGGGGCGTTTGGAAAAATAATGATATTTTTTTACAGAACCGACATCACAGTTGTCTAGATTGTAATTTACCTGGCATAAGATTAGTTACTTAACTAATTTCAAAAATACTACTTCTGTGGACTAAGTTGGAATGCTTCAGATAAGTATTTTTGTTTTAACAAACCCTTTAAATCTCAACATAACAGCACTTAACACTGCTGTTATTAAACAGAAATAAATGTGGCGGTGTTGTCTCCGTAGTCAAACCGTAACCCATAAAGACCCGGACCATCGTCTCTTTCTTAATAAATTCGTAAATTTACCAACTGATATTGGTAAAACGGAAGATTTACTTATAAATCTTAGTAAATTCACTGTAGTTCGAACTTTTACAGTAACAAATCATCATCGACCTATTAATGTCCCACTGCTGGGCACGGGTCTCCTATCAGAATGAGAAGGATTAGGCTATAGTCCGCCGCGCTGGCCAAGTGCGGAGTCTACCAGACTTTACATACCCATGATTTTTTTAAGATTTCTCAGGTATACAAGTTTCTTCGCGATGCTTACCTTCCACCCTTTAAGCAAGTGATAATTAATTTCTATCAGAGGTGCGTGCCTGGGATTTCAACCTCGGACCCCTCTATTAAGAGGCGAGTTCCACTAGGATATCACTACTTACAATATTTTGCCAATAAATGTTAGTAACTATAGTTCGGACTTTTAAATAAACATATACATTAGCTGCATTACCCGTTTGTAATACAATACTGGTTCTTGATATTTTATCATACTGTATTGTGTAACAGAATACCAAGCTTTCTCCTTCACACCCGGACTGAGATTACAGCGAAACTGCTAAGTGAAACTGCTAGATATATTACGGTTTAAACGCTTTCATGGTTATATAAACGGGCTATGTCCCGCAGTTTCACCCGCTAAAATTATAAATAATCCCTTTGAAGGTGGTAGAACCTAATGTGGTTCGACTCCGGTGGCACCACCGCCACACCTATTTCTGCCTAATAACAGCAGTGTTAGGCGCTACGGTGTTCCGTTTTGAAGGGTGTGGTAAGGGAGACAGACTTTTCCGAGGCGTTCCAGCTTAACCATCAGGGGTAGCGGCCGAGCTCAGGTAGGAATATCTAATCCTATCTGGGGTTAGCCACTTACCATCAGGTGGACTGCATGCTCGTCTGCTACTTCTATATTATAAAAAAATGGAGTTTTTCGTGAATCCCTAATTATTTTTGTAAAATAAAAGCCTGTTATTATTTATGATATCAGCTCACTGTCCTATCAACATTGGTCCTACCGTTTCGGAGATTAGCAAGGTTAAAAAGACAGACAGACAGACAGACAAATTTGTATCCGCAAATATAAAAAATAGTCGATGGATTGATCTTAGAAATATGCTAAAACAATTTTGCATTATTTTTTTATAATGTCTCCTACATAGCAGACGAGCATGCAGTTCACCTGATGGTAAGTGACTACTGCCGTCCATTGACATCTGTATTCAAACCTAGATAAGATTACATTCCTACCCCAGATCGGCCACAAATGCGCCGCCATCCCAGACTAAGCTAAAACGCTTCGGAAAACTCTCCATTACCACACCCTTCAAACCATAACACAGCAGCGCTTAACACTATTGTAATTAGAAATAGGTGTGGCGGTGGTGCTGTTGAAAACCATTCATTCACTTTTAGAATATTTTTTTTAAAATTGAACATAGGTACATTCATCCGATCCATAGGGTTGGCAACGGTATGTCCTCGGACGAACCACTTTTTTTTAAAACCCTCCCGGTGGCCGTCCTCTACGTTGCCAAGAGGACTCCGGGATCTCCTACGGAACGCATCCGGAGTCCTTTGAATGCGTTGCCCCTTCGGGCTCAACCTAGGTGAGCTCCAGGGCTCACCACACCGTCTGGTGCTTACGACGGTATGCGACCACACACACCGCCGTCCTTCCCGGAGTTGCTTACCGGACGGCTCGACCTCCCAATCTTGCCGCCCGCAACCCCGGAAGCCTCATTTTAGTCGCCTCTTACGACAGGCAGGGGATACCGTAGCCCTATTCTAGTCCCGGGACTACAGGGACCCTCGGACGAACCATACCGGTTCAACCACCATAAGGATTACTGTCGCTCATAGACAGCTAACCACTTGATATTAAAGTCCAAGCATTAGGATAAGGACTAAGAACCAACACAAACCCAATTATATCTCAGTTTTAAGTCTATATAATATTTCGAAATTATATTTGAATTTAGCAAGGTTTGCAAGGCAACCAATTCGTTTTCAATACAATAGTAAATAAGTCATAATTATCTTCTAATTATATTTTGAACGCCTTTAAATGGTTCAAAATTTGCATTATACGGGTTAGCCGTTAAAATATAAGATATCAATAATTTAGGCACTTAAATTAAAATAATCGCAGTCCTTTATCTTATCAAAATTAAAAATATTATTTTTCAAATTTTTGAAAAAATAATCACCATTTATTTGATTACATGTAATGTTTATGTTAAGCAATAACCAAACGTCGAATGACATCATCAAAACAGCTGTTTCACTTGTTCCGGTCATATCATATCACTTAAAATCAAAAATCACTTTATATACGACAAAAAATTGTACAATATCACTAAAATATGCACCAGCGAATTAAAATAAATATATTAACATTAATAGAAATGCGTATCTTTGAAAAATAATCAATAACCTAACTTTATTGATTTAACATTTTTGATACCCCGCCCATGAAAATTGAAAAAAAAAACAGGTGCAAAGTTAGAGCTCTACCTCACTGTGTTTTTTAAAATTAATCCAGTGAAATAAATTATAAAAAGACTCACCGACATTTCTTTGTTGATGGAAAGACATTTTCTGGGTTAGTTATGCAGAATTTTGTGTTACAATCAACTGTTTTTGTATTTTTATCCGCACCGCGTTTAACTCGAACTGTTACGGTGTGGAAATGAATAATACGTCACTTTTAAAATAAGCTACTACGATGACATCATCGTGACCCGATTATAGAGAACGCAACTGAATTGAACATGTATAAACATAGGCAAAGAGTTGCGTCAATGCAGGACTTTTTAAATCAATCGGTTCATACTTAAAGGCCGACCATTGGTACACAAGTAATTTTTATTAGGTTTACCTACTTATTTTAAAAATAGTTATGTTTACCTAGCGAATGCTTTGGTAGGATTGCAAATGGTTATCATGTGCTGAACTTTTAGAACATTGTTGTTAAAAAGATAATAATTCGAAAATATTCGCCCAATAATTATTCTAAAATTAGGTCATTTTATCTGCGTATACCTTACATTTTTGCAGTATCTAATTTATTATAGGATTAAGTAACTATTAAAAAATATAACTCGCAGTCATTAATGTTATCTTTTTATAAAAATAATTAAAATTACGTAAGTAGTAAATACATTTTATATAAAAAAAAAATGCAATATAGTATTCGGTGCAATAATGTATTAATTAAATAAGATATAATTCGAAATGTAATTATTTCAGAAAATATTTATTGCAATAACGAAACGCTTTCAATGTTGCCAGTAATTTAGGAGTTTCTACTATTTAGGAAAAATGTATGAAAAACACAATTATTTTATTAAAATTAAATTGTTACACCTATTCTATTTAGAGGGATTCTATTCTACTAGCTCACTAACTATTCGATTTTATGTGAAGAAATGTTTAGTATAAATTATTTTTTTATTTTTTTAGTGTTTATATAACAAGTGTCTGTAATATATTTAGCAATATTCTTGTAAAAAATAGAGACAAAAGTAATCGACCTTAGAATAAATTATTACTATGAAAACAACCACTTTTCTGGTTAAAAATATAGCTTAGTCATTTCCACAATTTAGCCACATTTTCTTATATGGTTGGAATAAGAAATATTAAAATCCGTCAATCCATTCATACCAACATATGCTCGAAAAACATTAGCCTCCGCAGTAGGGTAAGAATTAGGAGATTTTTAATATGTATATGGCAACACAGATTTAATGTCAATTCTGATATTTTGACATTTGACAACCTGTGACAATCTGACAATGGAGCATTTTTATATACTGTCTTAGTAAACAATAAATTTGTATGTAGTTTACGTATTAATTGAAATATTCGCAACAAAATAACATTTGCAACATTAAGAAGACTGAAGTATTAAGCATGAGAAATATATTTTAAGTTTTTAATAAAAAAAAAAAACAGTTTTTAAATAATTTCGAGCTCGTTCTGGTAAGTTTTTTTTATATTGTTTTTTGTGTTAATTCACGATTTTGTATAAAGAGTGTATTTTCCACGTGTATTTACGCTTTTTTATCAATTTTTCTGCGGGAAAGCATCAAAAGTTGGCTTAATTTTCTGTTATTTTTAGTTTAACAAAGAATTTAAGGTTCCAACCTAAATAAGTCAGCACCCATTACCTATGGGTGTATGAAACCTCATGTGTAAGGTGCACCTTTAAAACGAATCATAAGTACCCTTATTTTTATGTTCTGGTAGAAGTGGCAAACACGCATGCAGTCCACCTGATGGTAAGTGGCTACTAGCCTATGAATGTCTGTAATCAATCCCAGATTACAGTCCTACTTGAGTTCAGCCACAGATGCACCGCTACCGTTCAAGACTAAGCTGGAATGCCTCAAAAGAATGTCTACCTTACCACACCCTTTAAGCCTGAACATAGCAGCAGCTGGAACTAGAATACTTTGTGGTTTGACTCCCGCTGTGCCCCCAACACACCCATTTCTGCCTAATAACAGCAGTGTAGCGCTGCTGTGTTCTGGTTTGAAGTGTGGTAAGGAAGATATATTTTTCCAAGTAGTTCCAACTTAGTCCTCAGTAGCGCATCTGTGGCCCACCTCAGGTAGGAATCTTATCCGATCTGGGTTTGATTACAGATGTCCATACTGCAGTAGCTTACCATCAAGTGGAGCATGCTCATCTTTGACTCCAAAACTATAACAAATATATGTAACATGTTTTATCAATCTTCCTATCATTCCAGGTTTGTGCCATAACATGACAGAAACCCAATGTGTTCAGAAGGAGCTGGCCGAGCAACCGGTTGAGGAGGTGGTGATCAAATGTGAGGTGATAGAGATATCTGATGATGATGGGGAACACGATAAACCTAAGAAGTGAGTTTTAAAATAGATAACACTTTTATAATAAAGGAGTAGCAGACGAGCATGCAGTCCACCTGATGGTAAGTGGCTACTGCCGCCCATGGACATCTGTAATCAACCCCAAATAGGATTAGATATTTCTATCTGAGGGCGGCTACATATGTGCTGCTACCCCTGAGGACTAAGCTGGAACGCCTCGGAAAGTATGTCTCCCTTACCACTCTTCAAACCAGAACACAGCAGCGTTTAACACTGCTGTTATAAGGCATAAATAGGTGTGGCGGTGGTGCCGCTGGAATCGAACCACAAAGGGTTCTACCACCTTAAACTAGTAATTATCATAAAAACAAAACCTGACTCTCTAATTATATAGCCTACTAGCTACTATTACTACTACTTGACGACCTGCGTGGCGGATCTGTCACCATACTGGTCTGAAGCGTAAAGGGTCCTGGGTTCGATTCCCGGTCAGACAGATATCCAAATTGTGAATTTAGGTTTCTGTATCTGGGTTTAGGTGTTTGTGTATTTGTCTGTGTGTGTGTCCGTAGCACCCATGGTACAGGGAATCCTAGTGTGGGGCTGTGAGTGTAGACAGTTTTTTTTTATGCACAGCTTCATTCATACTCAGAGGTGTTATGTATCCCTTGGGAATGATTTTCGGGATAAAAGCTACCCTATGTCCTTTTCTACACCCCTGACAACGTGTGTACATTGCATGACAATCATGTAGTTAAGACGTGACAGTGTAACAAACAAACACACATTCGCATTTATAATATTAGTTAGGTCAAATAATGTTGAGACAAATCCAACAACACCGCATATAAAACAAATAAATAAAAAAAACGCTTTCTACACTCACAGCCCCACACTAGGATTCCCTGTGTCGTGGGTGCTATGGACATACACAGATAGAAATACACAAACACCCAGACCCAGAATATGTTAAAATATCAGGTCATTTGGGTTGTAAGGTGTGTGAAAGAATAAGACATACATCACACATACATTATTACATACATACATACGTAATATTATTATTTTGTTTCTATTGCAGTTATATAAATGCTAATTGTAAATATTTTAATTCCTTATAGATACCTAATTTTGCACACCCGAAGGGATAGGACATAAGAAAATATGTTGATTTTAAGACCCATGTATACCACTTTGTTCTTGCAAATAAACTGAATTGAATTGTAGCGACTTCCCGCTACTCGTCAAGAGATGGCGCTGCTGAATCACGCTATCGAAGTTTTCTAAACATCTTACATATATACAAGCTCCGAATTGAGACTGTCGGAGCACGGCCGCTCCCCGGGCATGATCACCTAGCCCACAGGGAGATCTCCCTTTGCCGAACACTCTAAAATATTATCCTCTATATTTAGTTCATAATTAAAGATAAAATATAGATATTGATTTTCCACATGACGTCATCAATGAATAAGTTATTCTTAAAACCACTATGTAAACTTATATTTATCGTAATATAGGAGTAGCAGGCGCACAGTCCATCTGATGGTAAATGGCTACAGCTGCTCATAGACATTTGTAAATCGATCCCAGATAAGATTAGACTCCTACCTAAGGTCAGCTACAGATGCCTCTACCTCTGAGGATTAAGCTGGAACGCCTCGGAAAAGTATATCGCTCTTACCAAACTTCAAACCAGAACACAGCAGCGTTTAACACTACTGTTATGAGGCAGAAATAGGTGTGGCGGTGGTGTCGCCGGAATCGAACCACAAAGGGTTCAACCACCTTCAATCTTGAATTATCAGGTAGACAGTATGCTTGTCTGCCACTCTTTTATTATTATAAAAGGCAGTGATAAACGCACCTCTGATTTTTTAAAGTTATGTGCGTACTAGACATTATTATCACTTGCTAAACGGTAAAGGAAAACATGAGGAAACCTGCATACCTAAGAGATTTATTAAAAAAAATCTAAGGTATATGAAGTCTACCAATACGCACATGACCAGCGCGGTGGACTATGGCCTAATCCTTCTCATTATGACAGGGACCCGTGTCTAGCAGTGGCATTCTAGTATTTATAAGCACTTATTTATTTCAGACGACGACATCGACGAGTGACACCAAAGGAGCCAGTACCCTGTGACAACTGCGGCAAGACATTCCAAACGGGCTACGAATTGAAAAAACACAAACGCACACACACAGGCGAGCGGCCATACATGTGTACGACATGTGGGAAGACATACACACAACTGGGACATCTCAGTATACACAGTCTATCCCATAAGGGGATAAAAAACTTCAATTGTGTGGAGTGTGGTTCGTCCTTCTACAGGAAGGCAGATCTAGATAGACACGAGAAGATACACACGGGTGTCAAGCCGTACCAATGCGAGATATGTTCGAAAAGTTTCACGCAAAAAAACAATTTAGTTATGCACTTCAAGATGCATATAGGTGATAAGCCGCATGAGTGTTCTGTGTGTCTGAAACGGTTTTTAACTAGGAGTAAGATGGTATTGCACGCGAAGAAACACGATAAAGACAAGAAGAAGAAAGGTTTAGTTGATGATTTAGTATAGTCAATGTTGTTAATAGTTGAAATAGAAAATAATTATTGTTTAAAAACTAAAAACCACGCTAAAATCGAACAAGGAAATCGTTAATCTTGATTCCTGACGATCCTGATGAGGTGAACGGGATAAAATTATGTAAATCGTGTATTGTCATCGGTTCTTGATAATTGTTCAAAATTTTAAATTAATCGGACCGTTCAAAGTGGGTAAAAATCGAGTTCAAAGATTCCGTTACATACAAACATACACACATACAGGTCAAGCTTATAAGAGCGTGGTAAAGTTGCACTCCGGGAGTTCTGGTAGAAGTGAAAACTTGAATCAACGTTGTGCATTTTCGATATTTTCGAATGGTTAGGGAATAATTTTGTACGAATTGTTTCAATTATCAGTATAAAAGTACTATAATTTATGTTAAATACAATATTTGAAGGTAGAACCCTTTGTGGTTCGACTCCTGCGGCACCACCGCCACACCTATTTCTGTTATAACAGCAGTGTAACGCTGCTGTGTTCCGGTTTGAAGGGTGTGGTAAGGGAGACCGACTTTTCCGAGGCGTTCCAGCTTAGTCCTCAGGGGTAGCGGCGCTTGTGGCCGACCCCAGGTAGGAATATCTAATCCTATCTGGGGTTGATTACAGATGTCCATGAGCGGCAGTAGCCACTTACCATCAGGTGGACTGCATGCTCGTCTGCTACTCCCTTATTATAAAAAAAAAAAAAAATCGCGTCGCCATAGCAAATTGTATCACACCTGCTCGCAACAACTTCAGAGCGGACTAGCAGTTTGGCGCGGACTATACACAAACATCTAACGTCTTACGAATTTTCGGTCACGTGTCCCGCGAGTTTAATATTTTTTATCCATCACAGAAAGTGCACATCTCCGCTTAAGAAGTTTTCACTTCAAATCATAGATTAGTAAAGATACTTCGCCGCCTTGAAAAAGAATGAAGCCACAAACGGCTTATTAGTAAGTTCTTTTTTTGAATACTTGACAAATAAAAACATTTTTAGAGAAAATTTACGAATAAATAACTAATACTGCGTAATTTACATAATAAATAAGTAATTATTTCAAATATTTTAGGGACATTTTAGCACGGAGACGTGGCAAAACTTTTTTACGCAACTATTTCAATTCTCAAAACTGGGTACATTTTCTTGTTATAGACCAGTGCCTTTAAAAATGGTAAAAAATGAAAAAAAATCACAATAGAATGAAACCCATTGGAAAAGGAGGGGAATATGATCAAAATGAAAGGAAAAATAAATTACGGTCGATCCGAGTTCGGGAAGTGGAGGGGGTGAGTTTTTAAGGGTAAAAAATGGTTTATCTTGATTTCCGGCTAAACTACACGTCCTATGCGAAAAAGTTAAATGGCAAAGTTGTAGGTAATAAAAAGATCTACAACTTTTGTATTTGCAATTTTTTCACATAACCTCAAAATTTGGGTGAAAAATTCAAAAAACCAAGTTTTTGGTTTTTTATTTATATCTTTTTCAAAAAAAATTATTTTTTTACGAAATTTGGTGAAAACTTACCTTATTATGTCCCAAATACACTGTAATTTATTTGATTAAAAATATTTATTTTTTCGCCTTATTTTCACTTAATATCAAAAAAGCACCCTAATTTTCAATCGAAAATTCTGACGTCAAAATATCAGCTTTTTTCAAAAAGTTTGGGGGCTTTTTGTTCGTTGAAATATCTACTTTCTTATGGTGTAAAAAAAATATACATTACTATAGGAAATGTTCTCAGAAAATGCAAAAAATTGAAAAAAACCCAAATTCGAAAATTTTTTTTTATCATTATGTACAATTTTGAGGTATTTATTAAAATTTACACTTTAATTACTCAAAAAACGTAAGATTTCATGTTTTATTGATAAATGAAAAAGTTGCAAATTAAAATATACTTCAATAATTAACAAACAAATAAGTTAATAAAGTTAATATTTAATAAGACATCTACAATATTTAGAAAAAGTTGTAGAATCTTATTTAAATAATATTTGTAGATGTCTATTTACTGCTGTTTTAAGATAATTTATATACCTGAGTGACCTTCGGTAAATTTTAGCCCATTGTAAGTTATTTCATATAGAAGTGGGGACGGACCTAGGAGGGTCTGGGCCTTACTACATACCTGCTATTTCGTAGCAGCTGTAAAAACCGTTAGCCAGTATTCGAGATACAGAGCAGTGTACAACATCGTTTTTAAAAATACACGTGCAGGCTCAGTTACTCTAAGTGAATTGTGAGAAATTTACTTTATTCAAAAAATCGTTTGGAATCTACATAGCAAGGTAAATACAATCTGTATTTAAATTTATATTAATCAACTTTAAAATAAAAATAGTAATATTTTCTTTCATAAATAGTATATTTAACATAACATAACCTAAAAAAATAAAATTGAATGATATTTTAGTACAAGAATAAAAAATAGTAATTTCGTTTATTTTATACAAACAAATTTAGTTATACTCATGATAAAACTTTGAAGGCATTATTAATTTAATTTTGTCTTTTCAGATTATCAGTATGGATGGATCTGTTTGCATAATCTGCAATAAGTCAGATGACAAGCAAGTGTATGAAATAAAAAAATCAGCTTTGAATCGTCTAGCAAGAAGAGAATCGACAATAAATACAATTGGGTTTTTTTCAATTTTTTGCATTTTCTGAGAACATTTCCTATAGTAATGTATATTTTTTTACACCATCAGAAAGAATATATTTCAACGAACAAAAAGCCCCCAAACTTTTTGAAAAAAGCTGATATTTTGACGTCAGAATTTTCGATTGAAAATTAGGGTGCTTTTTTGATATTAAGTGAAAATAAGGCGAAAAAATAATTATTTTTAATCAAATAAATTACAGTGTATTTGGGACATAATAAGGTAAGTTTTCACCAAATTTCGTAAAAAAAAAATTTTTTTTTGAATAAGATATAAATAAAAAACCAAAAACTTGGTTTTTTGAATTTTTCACCCAAATTTTGAAGTTATGTGAAAAAATTGCAAATACAAAAGTTGTAGATCTTTTTATTACCTACAACTTTGCCATTGAACTTTTTCGCATAGGACGTGTAGTTTAGCCGGAAATCAAGATAAACCATTCTTTACCCTTAAAAACTCACCCCCTCCCACTTCCCGAACTCGGATCGACCGTAATTTATTTTTCCTTTCATTTTGATCATATTCCCTTCCTTTTCCAATGGGTTTCATTCTATTGTAATTTTTTTTGGTTTCAAAAATTATCGACCCTGGTCTATTAGGAGTGAGTAATCTTTACTAATCTATGCTTCAAATAATTGGTTTTGGATTATTTGATGGCAAACGGGTTATTTAATGGTAGATATGGATGTACAGTAACCAACCCTAGATAGGAGATATCTTTTTAGGGTTCCGTACCCAAAGGGTAAAAGTAACCCTATTACTAAGACGCTGTCTGTCCGTCACACACAGGGCTCTATCTCCTGAACCGTAATAGATAGACACTTGAAATTTTTACAGAGTACGTATAACGGTGGCCGCTATAACAACAAATACTGAAAATTAAAAAAGCTTGAAAATAAACGGGTGTTGTCACACAAGAAACTGCTATTTTCAACATTTTTCCCTTTATCTATTGGACCGTAATAGATAGACTGTTAAAATTTTCACAATGCATTTACTTCTATGGCTGCTATGATAAGAAATACTAAAAATAAAAATTAAATTAAAATTTGGTCGTACGGAACCCTCCGTGTGCGAGTTCGTCTCCCACTTGGCCAAATTTTATAAGGTTGATGAGCGTGTAATGCTGTCCACCTGATGGTAAGCTACTGCCGTATGGACATCTGTAATCAACCTCAGATAGGAGTAGATTCCTACCTGAGCTCGGCTACAGCGTTGCTACTGAGGACTAAGTCGCCTCGGATAACTATGTCTCTTACCACACTTCAAATCGGAACACAGCGCTACACTGCTGTTATAACAGAAACAGGTGTGACAGTGGTGCCACCGAAACAAAGTTCTACCACCTTCATCTGTGTGTTTGTCTGCTACTCGCGTATTTAATGGATGGCCTTATTTTGGTGAATTGTTGATATATATTTATTTACGAGTACTTAATTTTATTATTACACTAGTTTTTGCCCGCGGCTTCGCCCGCGTTTAAAAGAAAATAATATAACATACTAACAAACATAAAACTGAAAATTCGTGACCGTCAGAATGGCCGGTCACTACCCATATTTTACATCGAAATAATTAGTAAGAGTTGCTACCTAGTTGCTACTAGTTGCTTTTAGTTGCTACTAATTGCTACCTTCGATTAAAAAAAGATAAACTACTTTTTAAGGTGACCGGCCATTCTGACATCAGGATGGCCGGTCACCTATCCAGTGAGAAGAAACTGCGCATATGAATAGAGTTTTTTTGTAATCAATAGTTGCTACCAAATTGCTACCTTCATATGCATCGTATTGGACTTCATAGCTTTTAAGGATAAAAAAATATTACGGATTTATAAGAGGATATATAAGAGGACTAAACGCCTGTATAATGTATAAGCATAATATGTTTAATTTCGGGTTTTCTCTTTTAATTATACAGGCGTTTATACCTCTTATATTAAATCCGTAATATTTTTTTATCCTTAAAAGCTACAAAGTCCAATACGATGCATATGAAGGTAGCAATTTGGTAGCAACTATTGATTACAAAAAAACTCTATTCATATGCGCAGTTTCTTCTCACTGGATAGGTGACCGGCCATCCTGATGTCAGAATGGCCGGTCACCTTAAAAAGTAGTTTATCTTTTTTTAATCGAAGGTAGCAATTAGTAGCAACTAATAGCAACTAGTAGCAACTAGGTAGCAACTCTTACTAATTATTTCGATGTAAAATATGGGTAGTGACCGGCCATTCTGACGGTCACGAAAATTCGTACCTTCAACTTTGCCAAAGATCATCACTTGATCAAATGCATAGTTTACGATTTAATCCTTATTAATATCGATTAAAACAATCGATGTTTTGGGTCCAAAATATCGATTCTCCGATTAATTGATCTTAGATCGCCATCCGTAGTTCCCGTGGGATTTCCGGGATAAAAACTATCCTATGTCCTCTCTCGGGTCTTAGACTATCTTTATACAAAATTTCATTAAAATCGGTTCAGTGGTGTGGGCGTGAAGAAGAGACAACCAGACAGACAGACAGACAGACAGACAGAGTTACTTTCGAATTTATAATATTAGTAAGGATAAGCTATCCATGTTACAGTTAGGATGAAAACTACTTCGTAATCTTAGTAAACTTTGACTAGAACACTCTGTGGTTCGACTCCGGCACCACCGTCACACCTGTTTCTGTTATAACAGCAGTGTAGCGCTGCTGTGTGAGTTTGAAGTGTGGTAAGAGACATACTTATCCGAGGCGTTCCAGCCTAGAGGCGGTAGGAATCTAATCGTATCTGGGGTTGATTACAGTCCATACGACAGTAGCTTACCATCAGGTGGAGCATGCTCGTCTGCTACTTCTATATTATGAATCGACTTACCATGGTGATACTGATTTTGGAGCGAAACACGTGTTGGTGGTGGTATTTCTTGCATCCTTTGAGGGAGGGAGGGTGGTACATACTGCATGGTTTAAAATATATACCATCGTACATATTGTCGAAGTGTTGCGAAGTAGTTTTTATTTTCCTTATTAATGGGTAGTACGGTTTGTTGTAAAGTATTTTAATTATGCTTAAATTGTAAATAAAATACTAGATTTTTTATTTCCATGTCCTTAAAACACTTTGTAATTAGTATATTGAAGTTTTTCGCAGAAAACGCGGGTGAAGCCTATAAGCAATATGTCTAACGCTTTTCCTACCAAAGTAATTTGACAATGTCTATTATGATTCAATCGCCGATCTTTGGTAGGTAGATAGATAGATTATTAATAAAGATAATCAAACACATTCTCATAGATTAGAAAAGATACTTCGCCGCCTTGAAATTGAATGAAGCCACAAACGGCTTATTTTAGTAAGTTCCTTTTTTGAATTCTTGACAAATAAAAACATTTTTTGAGAAAATTTACGAATAAATAACTAATGCTGCGTAATTTACGTAATAAATAAATAATTATTCCAAATATTTCAGGGACATTTTAGCATGGAGACGTAGCAAAACTTTTTTACGCAACTATTTCAATTCTCAAAACTGGGTACATTTTATTGTTAGGAGTGAGTAATCTTTACTAATCTATGCGTATTCTATACAAAATACAGTTCTTTTATTCATTATTGAAATAAATTTATTGTGTACTTACCGTATTTATAGGTTAGGTTTAGTTATGTTTCACAAATTGTTTTAATATTTAAAAGCGGGATTAAAATAATAAGTTATAATAATTTTGTTTTATTTATTATAAAATTTTGAGTGGTACAACTAGATAGTTCGAGTGGGAAGGTATATTGCCAAATTGCAGTGGCGATACATTAGCGACTCCTCTGGTGTTGCAAATGTCCATAGGCGACGGTGACTGCTTTCCATCAGGTAGCCCGTCTGCCTTATAGGTTAAAAACAAAACTAAAAGTCCACTCTGAAGTTGCGAGCAGGTGTAGTCATACAATTTGCTATGGCGACGCGATTCATTTCTATATTCAGAGCGGACTAGCAGTTTTATGCGGACTATACCATCGTCACACTTACGCGTGAAGCAGTTATGTGTGTTGGTGTGTGGGTGTGTACTGAATTACATACGAGGCTTCAGGTAGAACCTGTACTATAATAAAGTCCGCGCCAAACTGCTAGTCCGCTCTGAAGTTGTGAGCAGGTGTAGTACAATTTGCTATGGCAACGCGATTCATTCCTATATTCAGAGCGGACTAGCAGTTTTACGCGGACTATAATATTGAGTTGGTGATAAATAGACGACAAAACATCTTTCTATTATTTATTAGAGAATTAATATAAAAACAAAAAGGAGAATGCTTAAAATACAGCCTATGTTACATTTTAGGGTTCTGTACCTGTGAGGTCCAAGGTGCCGAATAAAAGACGTGGTTGTTTCTTCGAATGTGGACTGTATTTATTTTTCTTTCTTTACAAAGCGTGCTTCTTCGTTGGAGGCGTCGGAGGGAATGAATTTATACAAAAAAAATGCCTCTTTATATTTGTTTCGCGCGCGCCACAGGTGCGCGCGACCTTGCGAGGGGGCCTGTCCGAGTGAGATAGCACGATCTGTCGGACGGAGACAGCAATAGGCCTCTCGCTCTATCTTATGTCTATCCCTTTCACTTATTTATATCATTCTTTATTGCTTATACATAATTACACATACAACATCTTATAATATAAACAAAACACATTAAAACTAATATAAATTCCAATAGGGATACTTAATACTAACACTTCGAAATATAAGGCAATTATACAAAATTAAAAAAGAGATGAGACTGAGACTAAGTGTCCGTTACATTCTCCCCCCGGCGAAGACCTTCGAAGCCTAACTATCTACCGGGAGGACGATTAGTCTGCATACAGGACGTCTAAATATACCACCTTTCGTCCGTACCTCCGCGCTTCGTACCACACCATCTGGTCCCGTATACACATGCTCTACTAAGCCACGGGGCCATACGTTTCGTGGGAGTAATCCATCGGCTATTATAACTACGTCGCCCGGCTTCACGTTGCTCCTATTATTCCTGTTATCACCCCGAGGTGCTAGCGTAGGTAGATATTCACTAATCCACCGCTTCCAGAATATATCGGCTAACGCCTGTGCAGCCCTCCATGCGCGCCTATCGGCTACCGCACAATTTCCTACAAAGGGAAGGCCCACCGCCGTTCCTAGCAAGAAGTGATTAGGAGTCAACGCTTCCGGGTCGTCCGCGTTCACGGGTACGTGAGTTAAAGGCCTAGAATTTATCGTATGCTCTATCTCTGTGGTAAGCGTCGCGAGTATCTCTTCTTTAGGTGCCCTATCAGTAAGTGTTACTAACATTGCGCTTTTAACGCTCCTTATCATACGTTCCCAGGCCCCACCTTGGTTAGGGGCTCCGGGGTCAATGAACCTCCAGTCCATATGTTTTCTAAGTGCGAACTTTTCTATCTCAGGGAGCCACTCGCGATATGCCCTTCTAAGTTCGACATCCGCTCCGTGAAAGTTAGTCCCGTTATCTGACACCATGGTATGCGGCATACCTCGTCGCGCGGCCATACGCCTTATCGCCATTATCGCGGATTCCGTACTAAGGCTCGCTATCAATTCTATGTGAATACCGCGCGTCACTAAACAGGTAAATAACATTCCCCAACGCTTTTCCCTACGCCTACCTATTGTCACCCACATAGGTCCGTAGCAATCGACGCCGCAATATGAAAACGGTCGCGTATACGACTGCAGTCGCAGAGCCGGCAGATCTCCTTTGACTGGGTCTAACGGTGCCGCCCGGCGGGCTTTGCACATTACACAATCGCTTATCACAGTTCGCACCGCGGGTCGTAACCGTAACACCCAGAATTTCCGCCTAATGTTATTTACTAACTGCTCTCTCCCCGAGTGATTGCTATGAACATGCTCGCGTCTGATATACAACCTGACTAGGTGGCTCGAACCGTCCAGTATTGGAGGGTTCTTGCGTTGCGCGGGTATGTTTGCCGCGTCTATCCTACCATTCAATCTAACTATCCCGTCTTCATCGTAAACGGGGTCTAACTTAAATAGTCGACTCGATCTGTCGACGTGCTTTCCCTGTCTTAATCTCGCTATCTCACTCTCAAAGCTGTGAGATTGCGCTTGCATAATTATCAGGCGTTCCGCCCCTCTAATATGCTTAATGCCTAAGCTAGCCGCCCTTTTCCTACACTTATCTACGAATAGCAATACATAAGAGAGCGCACGCACTAACCGATCGTATGAGGAGAACCTTTCTATCTCAATTAAGCTATCCCGGGACGTTGTATGCGTCACTAAAGCTTCCGTCACTTGTAATGGCAATGTGCATTCAACTGGCCAACGTTCCTCGCTCTCGCACAGGAACGGAGGGCCGGTGTACCATCTGGACGAGCTGCTTAACTGAGTGTTACCCGCCCGCGTCGCGTCATCGGCTACGTTCAACGCGGTGGGAACCCACTTCCATTGTTCGGTGCGTGTCGCCTCTGCTATTTCACTCAGACGGTGAGCTACGTAAGGCGTATACCTATTTGCGTCGTTCCTAATCCATGACAGCACCGTCTTCGAATCTGACCACAAATATACTACCGCATCCTTCCATGGATGCTTACTTATTACGTCTGTAGCTAGCCTAGAACCTATTACCGCCGCCTGAAGCTCCATACGGGGTATACTCTGAGCTTTCAAGGGGGCGACCTTCGCCTTTCCCGCCACTAATGCTAACTTTACCTTACCCGATGCATTCCTAAAACGCCAATAAGCTACCGCTGCGTATGCTTGTTCGCTCGCATCGCAGAACACGTGCAACTGCCTATCCACTATCGAGTCGCGCGTGTCATAACATCTCGGTACTCTAAGGTCGGCTATACATTTTAAGTCAGCTTGCCATTCGGCGAACGCAGTGGCCTGCTCGTGCGGAAGGGACTCGTCCCACCCTATTTTTTCGCGCCATAATTCCTGTAGTAATATTTTCGCCGTAATCGTATATGGACTTAACAAGCCTAGCGGATCGAATATTGACATCACCACTCCTAATGCTTCGCGCTTTGTGGGAGTCCGCGTTAGGTTTTTTACGTCTTCCGGTACCCTATGCATTTCAGTGTTAAAGCCAAGTTCGTCGTACCTAGGTAACCATAATACACCCAACGCTTTGTCGCACAAATGCGCGTTCGTGGCGAGCTCCTTCGGAGCGTGCGCGCGGGACTCCGTGGGCACGTCCGACAATATTGCCTCGCGATTCGAACTCCAACCGGCCAACTCGAAACCGGCTTGCGCGTGCACGTGGCGCACTTCGCTTATCGTGCGCGCGGCTTCCTCTTCAGAGTCGAAACTATCGATCCAATCGTCCATGTACGTACTACCAGTAATCGCGTCGTACGCGAGCGGATATGCGTCTTTAAACTCCGTCGCGTTCATATCGCGAATACTATGCGCTAAAAAGGGTGAGCTACGAGCTCCGAATATCATAGACGACATTACATACTTCTGTGGGGGGTTCTTACGGTCGTCGCCCCGCCACAGGAATTGCTGCGCTACGCGGTCCTCTTTCCTAATCTTAACTTGTAAGAACATTCGCGTATATCAGCTGTTAGTGCTACCCGTCTCGCTCTAAACCCGAACAAAATCCCGTTTAGAGATTGTAACAAATCCGGGCCATCTAGCAATACATCGTTAAGGCACTTCTCGTTCGCTCGCGCCGCGGCGTCGAACACTAGCCTTAGCTTCCCCGGTTTGTTCGGGTTAGTGACGGCGAAGTGGGGTAAATACCATTCCCTATCGCTACTAACATACTGACCCATATTGGGTTCCGCGTAACCCTTATCTAACAGTGCGTTTACCTGCCTCGTATAGGCTTCCTTGAATGCGGGCGACTTGTCCATCTTTCGCTCGATTCCTTGTAAACGCCTACATGCCATACTGTAACTCGGCGGTAGGGTCACGTCATCGCTGACCCAAGGCAGACCTACCTCGAATCGTCCATTTACGCGCTTGGCCGTCTGTTTAGTAATGCTAACAGCTCGCGTCTCACTAGGTATGGGCTTGCGGTTCGGCGTAATGCCTATTGCGTCAATGTCGTAGTGGGCTTTGACTAAATCGCTCAGCTGATCGTCCGTATGCGCGTGCTTGATGCACTGTTGTTGAGTGCGCACATGGAGGACCATGGCCCTCTCTACCACGACGCTGCGCGGAACTGACCCATGCAAAACCCATCCTAACTGAGTCAACGACGCGGCCGGCTGTTTTTTATTCCCAGTTACTAATTTACGCGATACTATCAAATGCCAATTATCCGCGCCTATCAATACACGACGCTTTGCGTTTTGCGTAACACACTACGTCCCTAGGTATTCTCTTTAAATGAGGATACTTTAAGAAATCCCTTTCTATGCTCTGATTTCCTAATGTGAGGTTCCTAACCGTACGAGCTTTAATTTCGTGCGAGTGGCCGTTCTGTCCTCTCACTCTCATGCACACGACGCGACTACCGGGTTCCTGTTGACTGGAGGTAGCTCCCACGATGTTAAGGGCTCTGATAGGGCCTCGAGCTCCTATGGAGGCCGCTATCTCCTCGTCAACTAAGGTTATTGTCGAACCCTCGTCTAATAGCGCGTGTGTGTGCACCTCCCGGCCGTTACTACCCTTAAGGGTAACCGGGCACACTTTGAGTAGGACTTGTATTTTATCGGTAGGCATATGTGCCGATGCCGCCGTGACCGACTCGACCCCGCTCTCCTCACAACCTATGTTCCGCGGACTAGTGTGTAATAACGCGTGGTGTGGTCTCCTACATTCGTCTACACCGCAATTTTTACTCCTACATGCGAACTTCCTGTGTCTACTATCTAAACACCTAAAACAAATACGCGCGTCCTTTGCCCATTCCCATCTTTGTTTGTACCGACATAGCCGCTATTTTATCGCATACATACGTCCGGTGTCCAGCTCCGCAGCAGAGGCATTCTATCCGCCCCGTCTTACTGGGACCCTCTGCTGTAGCATACACCGGCTTGCGAATTTCCGACCGTTTTTGTATAGGTCGCGGTTGTACAATACGTTGCACGGGACGCGTATTTGTTATGGCAACCCTATCGTGCGAAAATTGAATTGCCCTGTCCGCTTCTCGCATAAGAAAGCTCGCTAACCTACCCAACTCAGATTGCGATTCCTCCCTGCTTTCGTATGCGTAGTCATACCACTTACTTTTTAAATGGGGACTTAACTTCTCACTAATTGTTCGCGGCAGTCTAGGATCCGTATCCTTACCTTGTGGGTCTATGCTTTCAATTACTGTTACCACATTTTGGACCTTGACCGCGAACATGTTTAACTCGTTCGCCGTGGAACCTACGCTAGGTAATCTAAGTACCTCGTTCACCGCCTGGTCTATAATTGCCCCCGGTCGGCCGAAACACTGCTCGAGTGTACGCAGTATTTGTGTAGGTTCCGTGGCAGAGTACAATAGGGCCGACACGGCCTGCCTGGCCTCCCCCCGTAAGCATGCCCTCAACCTAGCTAAGTTTTCTGATGGCGACATGTGGTAGAGCGCCGTTGAGTCCCTCATCGCGGCCTTGAAGGGTAACCACTCCCTCGGGTCCCCGTCGAAAATAGGTAATTCTTGCGTTTGCCGCGACGAAGGTCGACCTCGAGACATATTCTCTAGCGCGAAAACTAACCTGTCTACCACATCGTCCTTGGCCGCCGTCGGCGCCTTAGCTATTGGCTCGCTATTATGTATTGGTTGGCCCGGCTCCAATATTACTTCGCGGACCGTGTCTACCTCGTGCCGCTCCCCCCGTGGTTGACTCTCATTCAACCAGGTTTCGACGCGCTTCTCATTCGCCCTACGTTGGTTGCCTACACTTTCCCTATCAGTTTCCTCGCGGGACGTGACCTTATCTATCGCTATTTGCTTCTCCATTATTTCCGCTTCTAACCGCAACTGCCTATACCGTATTTCTAGAAGACGCTTTTCTGCTTCTAGTTCGCTTCGCCTAATATCGGTAGAACGTTGAGAGCACACCGATTGTGCGTCTAACGCGGGTTTGCGCGGTTGTATGAAACGGTTCCCTAGCACTCGCGGATCCAGATGGTGGCACGTTTCGCGTCGGCTCGGAAGGTGATGCGGGCGCATCCGTAAATGCCCGCGCCTCGGCTAACTTTCTCCTAGTTACTGGTGGGCTGCACGTTGTCATCGTAGCGGCTCTTGCTTGCCCCTAACACTATACCTAATTCCTAACAATCCCTAACAATCCCTATCAATCCCTAACAATCCCTAACAGTCCCTAACGGTCCGTCGGGAGGTACTAGCTCGCAAGCTAGTGTTCGCTCCTTCCGGGATGGATAGGTGGGGTTGGGTATAGGTGGGGTTCTCCCAGCAGAGGGGATGTGCAGTTAACGGGGTGCTCGGCAACCGGCTGGAATGTCCGGTTGCTGTCAGCAGTGCCTACAGTCTGGCCCCCGCACCACAGATCCCTTACTGGCGAGAAAGTGCTATTCGGTCGACGCTTTTTGACCGGTGGTGTCGCACAATGCACCACACCGCCCTGAGGCGTTAACTCTGCCTTAAAACCGTTTGACACCGTTAGGTGGTTATAAGACAGAGCCGCGGGTAAACCGCGTTCAGACCCGTGGACTCGTTGACCGTAGAGCTGTGTAGTCGCTGACGTTAGGCGCCCAAGCTACGTTGCTCGCAGTGGTCCGTAGAGCTGTGTAGTCGCTGACACGAAGTGCCCAAGCTACGTTGCTCGCAGAGGTGTCCTGGCTACGCTGCCCGGAGAGGCGTCCTGGCTGTGCTGCTCGAGGAGGCGTCCTGGCTATGCTGCTCGTAGCGGTGTCTGGATTCCCGTTGCCTCGATGCCTTGATGCCTTGATGCGCTGCTTCCAATCCGGCACTCGATGGACCAGAAATTGTGAGGTCCAAGGTGCCGAATAAAAGACGTGGTTGTTTCTTCGAATGTGGACTGTATTTATTTTTCTTTCTTTACAAAGCGTGCTTCTTCGTTGGAGGCGTCGGAGGGAATGAATTTATACAATTTTTTTTTTTTTTTTTTTTTTGGCGCCCAGATGTAGGTGGAAAAAGGGCTGACCCTCTACGGAGAGGGAGGAGCAAAAAATGCGTCCAAGCACTTACAGGCCGCGACGGCCGGTGCCTGCGTCGTGTGGGGCTGACTGAAAGGTCCTCCTGAAGGGAGGACCATCCCACTAAAAACTCCTTTAAGGCATTCGTCCAAGGGGACCGTACAGCCGACATCGGATAGCGACCTCTCGTTTGCGGAGCGAGAGGCGCTAGCGGCGCTCCCTAGAGAGCTACCGCTGGATAGATGACACTGAAGGTGTCAACGTATCATGAATAAGATTAGAATCGTCGGGAAGACGATTCTCTATGGAGAGTTGTACGCCCCTGTGGGCGGCCAGAAGATTCTCCACATCGGTGGAGAGTTTGTTAGGAGCGTCGGTCAAGATATTTCTTGGCCGACGGCAATTGTAACGGGTAGGAAGAGGGGCAGCATAGTCCGCTGCACCCTTGATTAAGGGGTTGGAATGGTTTTCTGAGCGGTCAAAGAACGCTTCAGAGAATTGTCTGAGGACTTGTTGTATTGGAGCGAGCTCCAGGTCACGGTGGAGGTCAGCGTTTCTGACATACCAGGGGGCATTAAGTGCCCGACGACAAAAGAGATTTTGTATGACCTGGAGTTTGTCTAGGATGGTGGGATTCGCGTGAGCGAAGACTGGGGAGGCGTATGTTAACACCGGTCGAATGCAAACCTTATACAGCGTTCGCTTATTCCTGGCTGACAACTTGCTGTGTCTGCCAATCATGGCGTTGAGGCGGCTCATGTAAGAGCGGGCGGTATGGGTGACCTTAGAGACGTGGGGTCTAAAGGTGAGGCCCGGGTCAAGGGTAACTCCTAGGTATTTTACTGTGGGCCTCCATGGAATGGGGGCCCCAAGTAATTTGACGGAGGGCAGGTTGTTTAAGCGCCTGCGTTTGTGGTCGAAGCGCATTGCGGAGCTTTTCTCCGCATTGACTTCGATGCGCCATTTCCTAAACCAATCTCCTAACTCGTTGACCGAGCGTTGGAGTTTGGCGAGGACAGATGACTCCTTTTGCCCTTGGATGTAAAGGGCGGTGTCATCGGCGAAGAGTGAGAGCTGCACCCCATTTTTGGGGATAGGAATATCGTTGGAGTACGATATGAATAATGTAGGAGCGAGCACTGAGCCTTGAGGGACTCCGGCTGTTACGGGGCGTGGGGGAGAGAGGATACCTTCGTGCCTGTAGCGGAAGGTTCTGTCCTGAAGGTAGGAAGCCACGATGCGGACTAGGCGATCAGGAAGACCAGAATGGTATAGCTTGTATACCAGTCCTCCATGCCAGACTTTGTCAAAAGCCTTGGCGACGTCGAAGAAGACTGCTAGTGTCTTGTTACGTCTTGGATAAAACCCGCTTGTGATGTACTCGACAATGCGGTGGACTTGTTGGGGGCACGAGTGCTGGAGGCGAAAGCCAAATTGGTGAGGAATGATGAGTGGGGGAGCATCTATTGGGAAGAGGTGCCCTCTTATGTGAACGAGGATCACCCGTTCGAAAACCTTGCCCATTGCATTGAGGAGGCTAATGGGGCGGTGGTTGGAGGGAATATGTTTCGGTTTCCCAGGCTTGGGAATACCGATAACTGTTGCTGTCTTCCAGGCTGTTGGAAAGAAGCTGAGATCGAGGCAGGCATTGAAGATAATGACCAGAAGGGTCAGTGCCTGCTCGGGGAAGTGTTTGAGCGCCAGGTTGGAGATACCATCCGGACCTGGGGCTTTACGAGGTTTCAAACCGCGGATGACGGTCCGGACCTCGTCTGTAGTGATTTTAATGGGAGCAGAGGTGACAGGGAGGGAGATCTTTTTAAGGACCTCCTCCTCCACCTTGTGAATGTGGATAGGGTCGCACGGTTGAGTGCTGGGGGAGCACTGCGCAGCGATGCTATCTGCGAAGCATTCGGCCTTCTCAGCGTCTTCGAAGGCTATGCTGCCGTCGGGACGCGTGAGAGGGGGAGTGCTTGAGAAGGCTTCGGTACGAAATCGTCTAGCGACTTTGTAGAATGCCTTATGAGAAGGTTGGATATCCTCCATGAGAGAGTTCCAGTTGGAGTCCCTCATTTCGGCTAGCCGGGATCTGACTTTCCTTTGGAGGGCGTTAGCGCGCCTCCTAAGGACAGGGGTGGGATACTTGGCGGCCCATCTGAGGGCTGCGTTTTTAGTTTGGATTAGCTTCCTGACCTCGCGAGGTAGTTTTCGGTTCGGGACCTCTACCACCTTCGCGTTGTCATGAAGCGAAGTCTGAACTAGCTGGGTGAGTGAGTTCACCGTACTGTCTATTTTCTCCGAGCTAACAAGGTAGTCTGGGGGAATAGTATACGGTGAATCGGGGGCCTCTATGGCCGAGGTGAGAGATTTCTCGTACCCTTCCCAATTAGTGAAGGTTTTCGAGGAGGTATGGGGAGTTGGATCATAGGGACCTAACTGTAGAGAGACTGGACGATGGTCTGAGCCCAGATCGTCCAGTGTTTCGATCGCTCTTGTATTGAGCGCGACGCCTTTAAGGAGGGCGAAATCCAGCACGTCGGGTTCTTGGTCTTCCCGATCGGGGTAGTGGGTTGGCGCTGTTGGAGAGAAGATATCAAAGTCCAGTGCGCGGGAAATGGTTAAGAGTTTCTTACCGTTGGTGTTAGTCAGACGACTATTCCAAACGGTATGTTTGCAATTGAAATCTCCAAATAGTACGACAGAGTCTCCGAGCGAGAGGAGGGCCTCCAAGTCGCTTTGGAGAGGGGCTTTATTGGCGGGGAGGTAAATTGAGGCTATGATCAGGGACGGGTGACCTGTCATGCCTAATTTGCATATGGTGGCTTCCATATTGGTGAGCTTGGGTGTTTCCAGAGGGGTGCAATGGAAGGATCTCTTGTAGTAGATGGCAGTGCCTCCGCCACGACGGTCGTCGGCTCTGTCATTACGTACAAGCGCGTAAGAGGGGAGACTTACGCCTTTAAGGGAGGGCTTGAGGAAAGTTTCCTGAACAAGCAACAGGTCGATATCCCTGTTGCGGACGAACTCTTTGAGTTCGGGAATGCAAGGCTTAAGACCTCGTGCATTGAAGGAGATAAGCGAGACGCCTTTAGGTTTTTGACGACCGGGATGAAGGGGTTGAGTATGAACGTTACTCATTGAATGGACTTGAACAACGCTAAGTGTTCAGAGTAGATTGCGATGCGCTCCGCCTGGCTGGCGTTACGCATCTTTTGCGAGACGAGTATGATCTCGTCGAGGTTCACGCCCTTAACGCAGTCCTTAAGGAACATGATATGTTCCCTTACCGATGCGTCTTGGGTGGGACGGGGAGTGGGAGTGGCCTTAGGGGCCGGGGTTGGTGGGGCGGTCGCGGGTGCGACTTTCCTCCAACTCATGGGAGCGGTTGGGGTTTTGGAGGCCCCTAGCCGCGGGAAATTGGTCGAATTGACCGGAGGTGGGCCTGCTTTCGAGGGCTGTTTTTTAGCAACCTTCTTTTGAGCGGGACGGGGGGCTTTAGGGCAGCCACGGTAGTTAGCCGGGTGCCCTGAAGTGGTGCATAGCACGCAGGCAGGAGGGGACTCGTCTTCACGAGTTCTCTTGCACTCACGTGTGGCGTGGGGTTCTAGGCACTTGACGCACCTTGGGGGGGCAGTGCAGTTCGCCGCTGCATGGCCGTAAAGCTGGCAGCGGTGGCACTGGGCAGGGTAGCCACGCTTGTTAGGTGGTTCCACCTTGATCTCAGAAAGGCCACAGATTGTGAGCTCCTTCTCCTTGAAAATGTCCTTGGAGGACGGGGTCTTGGCTAGAATGGCCAGGGCTAGAGGGTATTTGACCCCGTTGCGGTTGTACAACTTGTGTACACCTTCCACGGGGAACCCTTGGTTGACTAGATCCGTTTGGATTTCGTCGGTGGGAAGCTCGTAGGGGAGACCCCTAAGGACCGCTTTGATTTTGCGGTCCTCTTCTAAAGCGTACGTGTGGTACGGGAGTTGAAGGTGGGTTAGGAGCCTAATGAGGCTCCTGAAGTCCTCGGTGGTGGGGCATGAAACGCGAATAGAGTCGCGAAGGTTACGTGCCTTGGTGTAGTGGATCTGTTTTTCCACTAGGGTTTTAGAGAAGTCGGACCATTTCGACTTATCTCTGAAGAAAATGTGTGGGGGCGGTTTGCACTTGGCAAGTGCCGGTTCGCAGCGCGTGGCTGGCTTGGCGGGCTTAGCCGCGGGGGTTGAGCTCTGGGGCTCGGTAGAGGTTTTTGGCACGGGGGCCAGAGTGGAGGCTTTTGGCACGGGGGCCAGAGCGGGGGCCGCTGGGGCTGGGGTGGCTTCGAAAGAGGCCTCGGAAGAGGTTTCACTTGTCGCCTTAGCGACGCGTTTCACCGGTCGTTTCTTGGTCTTCCTCGACTTGACAGGGGTGAAACCCTGGTCGTCGTCGGAGGAGGGGGCGGTGATGAGGGTGTGCTCCGACGATTCGTCGGAGGAGGCGGGGCGTTTGAGCGAGATGGCATCGAAGTCCATCTCGTGTCTCGGGGTGGCATCAGGGGATGCGGGTGAATCAGTAACGGACAGGGGATCCGTTACGGATTTCAAGGGCTCGCAAAGGGAGCGGAGTTTGACTGAGTCAAATGGGCGATTGAGCTCCTTGCTCAAGAGGGAGGACAGAGCCTCGAAAAACCTATCTGTTACCATGTAGGCCATGGTAACCTGGGATGCCTCCCTGCCGAGGCAGGGAGCTAACGGGGAGGGGGAGGGAAATGCAATTACCCCTAAGGGAAAGTAACTGCTACCGTCACCCTTGGGATAGCCCAAGTGCAGTGGGATCGGGTCTGCCGGTTTCTCTCAGGCCGAGAGGTCTGAGAAGCGCACCGGGTCAACGCTAGCTGGTTTCGTTGGCACCGTTAGGTATCCACCAACTCAAACGCGTCGGGACGTGAGTTTTGTTTATTCCCAATAAATTGGCAATAAACAAAGCACGGACCGCTATCGATAATATCGAGTAGGCGAGAACCGGCCGAAAGGCCAGAGAAAATTCTGGGTTAGGAAACACTAGAGCGCGAGCAGGCGGGGCTGCTCGGTCTGGCGTTCAAACGCAGAGTGATTTATACAAAAAAAATGCCTCTTTATATTTGTTTCGCGCGCGCCACAGGTGCGCGCGACCTTGCGAGGGGGCCTGTCCGAGTGAGATAGCACGATCTGTCGGACGGAGACAGCAATAGGCCTCTCGCTCTATCTTATGTCTATCCCTTTCACTTATTTATATCATTCTTTATTGCTTATACATAAATTACACATACAACATCTTATAATATAAACAAAACACATTAAAACTAATATAAATTCCAATAGGGATACTTAATACTAACACTTCGAAATATAAGGCAATTATACAAAATTAAAAAAGAGATGAGACTGAGACTAAGTGTCCGTTACAGTACCCAAGAGGTAAAAATGGAACCCTATTACTAAGACTTCGCTGTCTGTCCGTCTGTCACAGGGCTATATCTCCGGAACCACGATAGATAGACACTTGAAATTTTTACAGAGGATGCATAACGGTGGCCGCTATAACAACAAATAAATATAATTAATAAAGAAAGACAAACATACAAGATACGCGCGAAAAACATAACCCTTCCTTGGCAGTCGGGTAAAAATAAAAATAAAATGAATATAAATAGGGGTTCCCATACAACAAAGTGGTATTTTTCGTATTAACTTTTGAACCGTTATAGGTAGACAGTTCAAATTTTCACAATGTATGTACTTAAGTGTCTGCTATAATAACAAATACTAGAAATAAAAATAAAATAATTTGGTGGTACGGAACCCGAGTGCAGGTTTGACTTACACTTGGCCAATTATTTTTTTATAATATAGGAGTAGCAGACGAGCATGCAGTCCACCTGATGGTAAGTGGCTATTGACGCCCATGGACATCTGTAATCAACCCCAGATAGAACTAGGTATTGCTACCTGAGGTAGAACAAAAATACACCGCTACGCCTATTAAGGACTAAGCTGGACGCCTCGGAAAAGTATGTCTCCCTTACCACACCCTTCAAACCAGAACACAGCAGTGCTTAACACTGCTATTATTCGGAAGAAATATGTGTGGCAGTGGTGCCGTCGGAGTCGAACTACAGAGGATTTTACTTTTTTTTGGCAGCCCCTGAGGACTAAGCTGGAACGCCTCGGAAAAGTATGTCTCCCTTACCACACTTCAAACCAGAACACAGCAGCGCTTAACACTGCTGTTATAACAGAAACAGGTGTGGCGGTGTTGCCTCTGGAGTCGAGACGGACTTTTCGCTACTCTTCAAGAGATGGCCAGTGCTACGAGTATCACGTCGGGATTACCACTTTCGAAACGAGAGATCTCCGTGGGCTAGGTGATCAAGCCTGGGGAGCGGCCGTGCTCCAACAGTCTCAGTTCGGAGCTTTATATATACGAGATGTTTAGAAAACTTCGATAGCGTGATTCAGAACACTCGTGGTGCCATCTCTTGACGAGTAGCAGGAAGTCGCCAAATCACGAATACAGCGTTATTAAATATATGGCCGGCTTTTCAAGAAAAAGGTTGTTAACTATTTTTAAAATATTTATTTTTATAAATCAACATTGTTATTTTAATTTAAACCTAAATAAAAACATACAATAATTCGAAACAAAACATTACAATCAGTGAAATAATATGAAAAAGATAAAACATATAACATAACAATATTTTTAATTTAACCCTTTACACCCGAAGATTTTTTTTCGCAATTTCCGATTCAAAACGTTTATTACGCCTTTTTATATAGCTTAAGGGATCCACAAAAAATACGAAAAAAATCCAGAGTTTATACGTAATCCAGAAATCGACCCGCACGATCGTGAGTCTCCGGTGGGAACTGTCACACTCACGTTCGTGAAAATTGCAAAAAAAAAATAGTTTTTTATCAAAAAATATTAGAAAATTAAAACAATTTGGAGATATTTAACATCACTGTCTTTATTTTCATTAGTCTTTATAAAAAATATAAATTTGTGCATCTGGTTACATATCAAGCGCCTCATAATTAAAATATTAAGAAAAAACATTTCTTTGGAAACTTTACTGGAGATGTTGTTTGGGATGTGTAGACCTTTTCAAGATAGAAAACGTATTCTTTTCCAAGCTATTTTTCGATGTGTTGGACGTAAAGATGCTCGGCGGCGAGAAATTTCTAGGGATGATTTTAAAGTAGATGGTTGAGGTTCAAGCTCAAGTTCCAGATCCAATTCTAGGTCAGTTTCTATTTGAGGGTCTGCATGTGCTTCTGGATCTGTTTCAGGGCACAATTCTTCAAATTGAAACTCTTCTAATCTATTTGGTTGAAGCTCTTCACTTTCATGAAGATCTTCAATGTCCGATACATTTCTCCTCACCCCGCACTGGCAAAATCTGATCGTCATTTAAATGTACCCCTAAAATTGAAACAAACAAAATTGATATTGACGAAACTTACACATAACTGGTAATAGCAATAAAAGCATTTTCATCAAACGTTATTCTGCACCAACAACCGTAGGCACACGATCGTAACAGTTGAAATTTGCAACCTAATTGTATCTAAATTGCAAGTTAATCGAATAAACTACTAAATTCCACGTACTTAGTGTTCTTTTAGCTTTCAAATAAGCTATAATTAATAATAGATACTAAACATTTAATACCAAAAATAATTATATACCTGTGACAGTGCGCGGGTCGAAAAAATCTGCCATATTTGGACGAGTCCCTAGCACAACTGACCGCCTGCACCCCGCTCACTTAGCCGGTAGCACGTGCGATACTCTCCTCATGATCGATCGGCATCGGTTGCGTTTCGAAAAATAAGAAGCTATCACGTGGGAATTTTTTTAAAGTGAAACTCACGCTCATATCATCATGGGTGTAAAGGGTTAATATAAAAAGTTACATCCAATTGCTGCTCCTGGGATGAGTTCCAGAGCTGGCAACATTCCCTCGTTGGATAGCGAGGCTAACTCGCTGTCCGAGGTATGTGCCGGCTCTGGTCATTCGTTGACTCTATCAACCGTTTGGAAAGATGGTTGAAATAAATCTAGCCCCATTTTAACACCACATGGTACAAATGTCAGTGGCAGACTAAGGTTGTCGGAGTCCTGGGAAGTGCTAAATGGGCCCCAGTTTAAAAAGTTGAGTTTGATTATACAAAAAAAAAAAAAAAATTTTCGCTCATTTATACACTATTTCACAGATTTGGTTCTGAAGACATTTTTTTAAGCAACTGGGTTTGGGGGCCCCCAGGTCCGGGACCCCGGAGCGGACCGCCCCCTTTAGCCGTTTGTCCACCGCCACCGTCACCGACAACGAGATTATTTCGGGCCGATTTTAATATCACGTGACGGCGATAGTTTGTCCACCGCGACCGATATCGCCGGTTTCATTTGTTCCAGCTGTCACGCGTATGAGAGCAGTGTATGGACAAGTTCAAACGTGTTTTTATTGCCGGCACAATCTCGGTGCCGGCAATATAAAATACGTTTGAACTTCCGTCAAAATCTCGGTGCCTATCTAGCGGTCACGCCGATCTCGAAATCGGCGGCCGGGATGACGGTGCTCGGGTGACGGACGTGCGGTGGACAAGCGGCTATAGTAAATGTATGTACGCTACTTCGGCGCTGTCATGTTCTCGGTAACGGTGGCGATAGAGCAGTGCTTAAAACGTTTGCAATAAAGTATAATATCAAATGTGACCTTGCTTGTGACGTCAGGGCCACACGACGCTTTCAATCCATGTTAGGTATTTATACACGCGGGTGTAAATAGAGGGTATCCCCACTACCCCGCACTGACCTCCCCCGGATACCAGACCAACGACCGTATACATGCACTTGATGGTACTTTTAACCTGTATTGGCGATCCAGAATTGCCCTGGAAATAAAAAAATATACGAGTGAACGTTAGACCATATGGCTGAAGTGAAACTTTTTTAATCTACCAAAATAATTATACATAGTTCAAAAACTAAAAACACGCTAAAATCGCACAAGAAAAATCGTTTATCCTGATTACTGAAGATCCTGATGAAAAGAATGGGATAAAATTATTAAAATCGTGTATTGTCATCGGTTCTTGATAATTGTTCAAATTTTAAATTAATCGGACTGTTCAAAATGAAAAAAAAACGAGTTCAAAGATTCCGTTACATAGATACAACCCAAGCTAATAAAAGCGTGGTAAAAAAGTAAATCTTCTAAAAAAATGTTTTTTACAATGTTAAACTTAACCTAATGGTACATGTGGAGCTGGAACTACTTCAGACCACACCGTTTTGTCAATCATTTAGTTTATAGTACGCTTTATATGGCGTTTGTTTAACGACATGTTTGAACTTTTTTTCTGTGAGATTCAAAATGTGGTCGGGTATTTTATTGTAGTAGCGAATACAGTTACCCATGAAAGATCTAGCCACCTCACATAATCTATGTTTAGGTATTGATCGTTTATTTCTATTTCTAGTATCAAAGTTATGGTGGTTACTAGTTTTTTCAAACATCAGTGTGTTTTCTTATATACATAATAATTATTTTCATAGATGTATTGACTATGTACCGTCAATATGTTTGTCGGGGGCAGGTCTAGACGTTGAAAGCGGATGACGTAATACCAGATGCTGGCGGCACCTGCACCGGACGACATTCCTTATCGCCTTATGACCCATCTACAGTGTTCCCAACCGTACGATAATTATCGTACATGTACGATAATTTGATACCACCGTACGATGTACGATAGCGAGTCATTATCGTACGCAAATGTACGATAATTGGGTACTTGAAACTTTTTGGGAAACTGTTTTAATGAATTCATAAACGTATTATATATATGCCTTTAATTGATAAGTTTTTCGAAAAAAGGGCGATTTATTAATAAATTTTTTTTTTTATTACCGTATCTGCCGAAAAATTATCGTACATTTCATAAGAACGCGTGCATCGCGCCTAATGATGTGCCGAGTCGGCCATTTTTGGTATTCGAGATTCCAAAGTACTCGAGTACAACAATAAACAAACAACAATAGCACGGAAGAGCAAAAAAAAAAAAAAAAAAAAAAAAACGCCACCACGAGTCGACCTGACTCGGCACATCTCTACTCGCGCCCGCGTTCTTATGAAATGTACGATAATTTTTCGGCAAATACGATAATTTTACGCCCCTGGTACGATCAACGCCATCTCCCAGGTTGCCAACACTGCCCATCTACCTGATTACTTTACCTGGTCTTCCTATAAAAAGGGTTGAAGCACTTGATCAGCACGCATTTGGTTTGGATGCGTCTCGGTCCACGGATCGCTGTCTGTTTCAATAGACTGTCCTAGCCCTCGCTATGGTTATTTTGCTATATGGCAGACTTACTGACTATGATAACTAATTTTATTATTACTGAATTACTGACTAACGTGTCCCTTTAATGTCCTAATCATCTTTCCCTACATGTTCATAGTGTTATACGAACCTGACACATATCCTTGTTCTGTTCTGTGGGGTGGTAGCAGCTTTGCGTGCGTGCTACACCGTTACTAAGCCGGTTTGAAGTTTGGAAGTAATCAATGCAGTCCATATCATTGAATTTAGTTAGCTTCACCTGTAATAATAAGTATTATTATATTATTTAAAAACTAAAAACCACTATATTACAGTTTTTTTTATAATATAGGAGTAAGAGACGATGCAGCGCACCTGATGGTAAGCGGCTACTGCCGCCCATGGACATCTATAATCAACGCCAGATAGGATTAGATTCCTACCTGAGGTCGGCCACAAGCGCCGCTACGTCGAGAACTAAGCTGGAACGCCTCAGAAGAGTATGCACTTACCACACCCTTCAAAACATAACATAACAGCGCTTAACACTGCTATTACTCAGCAGAAATAGGTGTGGCGGTGGTGCCGCCGGAATCGAGCCACAGAGGATTCTACTATTCTTTGGCAGACCGTTATGACAGAGTAAATACATAAAATCTGCGTTTACCTTTTGAAGAGTATTAAATAGAGGGCCTCCCATGGTGGTGGCTCCCCAGCCAGTGCCCAAAACCTCAGTAGTACTCGTACCGTGATTACCAGTGTCGAGGCAAGCTGGGACCACTGACGGACCTAGCTTAATACTGAAAGCATGTTCTTATATAATATAGGAATAGCAGACGAGCATCCAGTCCACCTGATGGTAAATGGCTACTGCCCATGAACATCTGTAATCAAGCTCAGATAGGATAAGATTTCAACCTGAGGTCGGTCACGGATGCGCCGCTACCCTTGAGGACTAAGAAATGCGTCGGAAGTTTGTTTCTCTTACCACACCCTTCAAACCAGGGCAAAGCAGCGCCTAACACTGCTGTTATTATAGTCGGGCCATTACGAACGTGCGAGCCGAGTCATAAAAGATGACGTCAAAGGAATGTGACAATGCCGCACAACTCGATGTCGATAAACATGCTCGGACGCAGGTAGCTATAATTAAAGGACGCTTTCTTTGATGAATAATGTAAAAATGCAAAAATATAAATATGGACGTTATTAAAGGACACAGTATTTTATGACTACTGTAATAAGGCAAAAATATAAATATGGATGTTATTAAAGGTCGCGGTATTTGATGACTAATATCATAGATTAGTATACTTATCTATGACTAATATGTAATAATGATCTATGAATAATATGTAATAAGGCAAAAATATAAATATGAATGTTATTAAAGGACGTTTTAAAATATATCCTTAAAAGTATTTAGCACTTTTTCCTTGATTACCTTCTGTCGGGGACACCTTTTGATATTTGTGAAATGATAGAAGTTTTAAACTAAATTAAGTTTATTGCGTGATATTAGAAGTGAAGTGAGAGCGAGAGTTCCGATATGCCCATAAGTGTGAACGAAAGATCTGATAAAAAAATGATTTATGACTCACTTCGCACGTTCGTAATGGCCGGACTATAGGTAGAAATAGGTGTGACGGTGATGCCTCCGGAGTCAAGCCAGAGAAGAATCTCGGTATGGTATGGTAGTCTCGGAATGGTAGAAACCGGGTTCTACCACCATCACAGCATACCATCATCAGATTATATACAGGGTGTCCCGTAAGTACCACGACAAACTTGGGGAGAACATAGGTGAGGGTCTGACCTCTTTGGGAAAAAAATACCTTAGTAAAAGTGTCACCGTTTTTGCACTATCAATTGTTTTACATTTTTTGAGAAATTCAGCCCTTTTCATCTTCTTTCGTTAACTGCGTGTAAAAATTTGGTGATGCAGTGTTTATTTTTTCTGTTAAATACTATCAGATAGTTGGTCTATCATATTGAAATATAAATTGGTTAAAAGATGTAAAGGAACCATGAAAAACATAGGGCTGTTTTTGGATTTTAATTTTTTTACTATTTTTCCCTCAACTTTGACTCGTCGCGGTGAAAAAAAAATGTACTGGACTATAAGTGTACATTGCGCAAAAAAATATATCCAGTTAATAGAGATTTCAAAAAGGTACCACACCTACTATTTAAAGTTGAAGAAAAAAAGTTAAGGCCGTTTTTGCATAAAAGGGACTGAAACCAACTAAAACGTAATGATCGAGTTTTTATTTAAATTACGCTTGCTACCACCTCAAAATGTGTCAAACAGTACAAATTTACATCATTGACTAGTTAGACACTTAAAAATATCCTTCTTCAGTTGTAAAAAACAATTAAGTAACTAACTAGCAAACAAAGTAATACAATTTATTAAGACAATTTTTACCTACTTTGAAGTGTCGTTTCGAAGTGAAACTTCGTACATATATGTAATTTGAATGACAATACCATCATTTGACATCTTCGAACAGATCTGATGATGGAGCCAGCAGGTGCATGGTTCATATCTTAGTAAATCCCTGGAGTTTGGGCTAAATTGGTAAGAGATCTACCATCCATACCCTGATAGTGCAAAAACGGTGACACTTTTACTAAGGTATTTTTTTTCCCAAAGAGGTCAGACCCTCACCTATGTTCTCCCCAAGTTTGTCGTGGTACTTACGGGACACCCTGTATATATATATAGTCGTTATACTAATTATTTACACTCTTAAGTAAAGATTAAAACTACTTACTCCGCAACCATAAAACTTATAAAAGCCATGCAAGGTTTCCACAATTTTTGGCCCGAAATAGTAACACATTTAAAAAAAAAGTTAACTGAACCTATCGAGTAGGGTATCAAATGAAAGGAAATTAAACGGAGAATATATATATAACAGCAAAGTGACTGGCTGACTAACTAAATGTTTTTTTCTCTTTTCAGAAATCAACGTAGGTACAGCCAAAACCGCTTAACTTAGAGTTCTGAAATTTTGCACATGGATTCGCTATGTAGCGTAAATAAGTACTAAGATAGACCTTTTGGAAATTCTATCCTGAAGAGGGTAAAATAGGGGAAAACAGTTTTTTTTAAATCCTTTAATTTTTAAGCAACTAATATAAAATTTAGTGTTTGGCTTTCTAGATAGGAACAAGGACACACCGATCCCCCTCCGAAAAATCAACCCCGTAGAGGGTAAAATAAGGGTTAAAAGTTACTTTGACAACCGTAAATTTTGAAGCAATCACTATGAAATTGAATTATAGAGCGTAAATGGTGGATTTTTTTGTGTTTTAAGAAAAGTTAACCAAACCCATCGAGTAGGATATCAAAATAAAGGAAATGTAAATGTAAACTGTAAATAATATAAATAAAAATAAAGCTATTAGGCCTTTAATAAAATAGAAATAAATTACACATACATTATATAATATATGCATATATATAACATAGCGTAAAAAGCACTACGAGGATAAAATAGGATAATATTGTTTGAACATCTTTTGTTTTTGAAGCAGATACCGACTATGAAACTTTGTATTTGGCTTTCTGGATAAAAATAATGAAACGCCAATTTCACTGTTTTTGGAAAAAAAATCAGCTTCAGCCTTTATAGTGCAGTCGGGTTTTGATTTTTTAATTAAATTACTTGTTATCTATTACATAAGGCACAACACCGCTAAAGATGTTTTCACTTCTAAAATAATTTAAATACGAACGGTTTGCTTGTCTTCAACAAGGCTATGTTATTGTACGGTGATTGTGGCCTGTATTCTGGGTGTAGAATGACACTGTTGATGGAATACATTTTGTCGTTGTCACGATCGGTTTTATCCAAAGTACCCACTAGAACAAATTCTGCTTCATAGCTGAAAGAAAAATATTACATTTTTTAAAACGCTTTTATTAGGTATGTATATATATAACGGAGTTTCAACTTGTTTCTTACCCACTTTGAACGGAGAGTAATTCAAAATTTTGTACAATTATCAAGAACCGATGACAATACACGATTTTAATTTTGTCCCATAGACATTAGCAGGATCATTAGGAATAACGATTTTCGTGGCGGTGTTCGAGGTAGGATTAGATGTTTCTACCTGAGGTCGGCGACAGATGCGCCACTAAGCCTGAGGACTAAGCTGGAACGCTTCGTAAAAGTATGTCTCCCTTACACTTCAAACCAGAATACAGCAGCGTTCAACATTGTTGTTATATGTGAAATTGGTGTGACGGTGGTGCCCCCGGAGTCGAACCACATGAGATTCTACCACCTTCAAAGTGTACAAGTGCTAATAAAATACTTTTGAAGGCGGCACCACCGCCATACCTATTTCTGCCTAATAACAGCAGTGTTAGGCGCTGCTGTGTTCCGTTTTAAAGGGTGTGGTAAGCGAGACATACTTTTCCGGGTTGTTCCAGCTTAGTCCAGAGGGGTAGCGGCGCATCTGTGCCCGACCTCAGGTAGGAATATCTAATCCTATCTGGGGTTGATTACAAATGTCCATGGGCGGCAGTAGCCACTTACCATCAGGTGGACTGCACGCTCGTATTCTACTCCTATATTATAAAAAAAACTTACTCTTTTTGACGGGCGCACTGTGCTGAAGTAAGGATAAATCTATCGCTGATGATAGAGCCTGCGCATTTAAATGTATTCTCGTAGTCATCGCTGTTGCCAACTAACGCCTTTAAAAAAATATTGAAGTAAATAATTTGCCAATTACGAGTCTTCCGTACCACCAAATGTTTATATTTATTTACTTATTTCTATTCATTTTATTATTTTCAACAATGCTTAGTTCTATGAAACAACATCATCTATAGTCTGATTCATAATTAGGTGTCCAAAATGTAAACAAAGGTGTTGACCTATCAAGAAAATACGTGTCAAATAGTACTTTTTTATTTTTGACAATATTAAATTAATACAACGATAATAAAATAATATCGTTGTATTAATTTATATTGCCTTAATTTCGTTCCATACATTAATAATAATAAAAAACAAGGTTTCTGCTAGGAAATTAAAACAATGTGACTATTTGTACAGGTACTGGACTAATAAATTATATTTATTCGTACAGTTATTCAATTTTTTTTTTTAAATATATTTATTCGTACATTTATTCAATTTTTTTTCTTTAAACAATGTGACAAATTCAATTTTTTTTTAAATATATTTATGCGTACATTTATTCAATTGGTTAGGTTAGGTTAGGTTAGGTTAGGTTTTTTTTTTTGTTTTTTTTTTTTTTTTAAATATATTTATTCGTACATTTATTCAATTGGTTAGGTTAGGTTAGGTTAGGTTTTTTTTTTTAAATTGATTTCGAACGGGCTGATGGCGATCGACGTCATTTTTTGATGTTAAGAGCTTAGTTTCTAAAATCGATCGGTAGAGCCGTTTAAAAGTTATTAAAAAAAAAAAAATCAAAAAATTTTTTTTTGTACTTTTTTTGAGATTTCTCAAAATCTACCGGTTCGAATCGGATAATAATAATTTGTTTGTCCAGTACCCGTATTAATAATTATAAATTATTCGTACGGTAACCGTATTAATAGACTCAGCCAAATTAAAATGTGATAATGGTAACACAATCGGAACCCAAAACATTTCTCGTGCTCTCATTTTTAAGTTTCGTAGCTGATGTTATTCATTTTCGTGACTGTAATCGAACTCAAATGTATTATCGTTTTCATAGCGCGTTTGTTAAATTGTGAATAATGGTAAAGTTTTCGTTTTTTGTTGAGTTTGTAATAGTTTTTGGTTTCTTGTTAATTTTGACAGTGACATTTGTTTGTTTACATTTTGGACACCTAATTATGAATCAGACTATAGTCAAGCCCAAAGAACTACGGATACATACGTCATCTATCACTATTTTCTGACAATGTATCTGTCATTATAGATGGCTGTGGGTTGATGATGAACGATACGTAAACAATGTATAATAAAATTAAAATTACTATACTAAAAATGTTTTATGGTTCTTATTTGTATTTATTATAATAGCAGTTATAGTAAACGGATTGTGAAATTTTCTACTGTCTTAGTACGGTTTAACAGTTAGATCGAATAATAATAATAATAATAATAATAATTTTCTTTATTTCAGACCCTTTTTTTTTACAGTCCATAGATTTGGTTAGTACATATTTTCTTAAAACTATGTTAGTGTACAACAAACAAAACAAGGGGGTTAGATAATGCTGAAAAATACCGGTTTGTTGTATGGAGACATACAACAAACACCCCTTTAATATTCACCCAAAACAAAAATACCCCTTTAATATTCAACTTTATTTTATTTTTAGTATTCGTTGATATAGCGGTCACCGTAATGTTTCCTCTGTAAGAATCATGTCATCTAATGGTTCCGGAGATAGAGCCCTGTGACAGACGAACAGACAGCGAAGTCTTAGTAATAGGGTTCCGTTTTTACATTCTGGGTACGAAACCCTAAAACGTCTTGTAAAATATTTTTCAACCACGCTTTTATTAGCTTGGGTTATATCTATGTATGTATGTATGTAACGGAATCTTTGAACTCGATTTTTACCCACTTTGAGCGGTCCGATTAATTTAAAATTCTGAACAATTATCAAGAACGGATGACAATACATGTTTTTAATAATTTCATCTCATTCTGCTCACGAGGATCGTCAGGAATCAGGATTAACGATTTCTCCTGTGCGATTTTAAGTTTTTAAACTATAATTATTTAAACTAATATATATTATTATTATTATTATTTTCCTTTGCTATTTTATTTTTCAATCATCTCTCCCATTCTATTTTAGTCTCGTTCTTTTACTGGTGCTTAGTGTATGCTATATTTTATTTATTCCAACATGTTTATGCTATCTTAGTCCTATAACTATATTTATTATTATTATTTGAACCCTACCTATTTTTCTATTCATCCCTACTATAACTCCTCACCTAAAGGTTGTCTGGAAGAGATCGCTGGTTAGCGATAAGACAGCCTTTTGTATTGTCTTTTAAATTAGTTGTTTATTTTTATATGTATCTTCTTTTATTGGGTACAATAAAGAGTATTGATTTGATTTGATTTGATTTGATTATTTAAACTAACAAACAGTTACTGTCTTACCATGTGTGGGAATTCATCTTGGGCTGCGTCACTGCTGCCCACCTCCATACTGTCGTTATGCTTGCAGAAGTCCTTGCGTATACTTCCCGTGCAGGGATATATCAGTTGCTGATACTCTAAGCACTCTGGGAATAACAACACGTTTTTATATATAACTAGCTGACCCGGCAAACGTTGTGTTGCTGTATAAATAAAAAATGTTAAGGGTGAACAACCCTTTTCACTTAGGGTTATGAAAATAGATAGCAGCCGATTCTCAGACCTACTGAATATGCATATAAAATTTGGTGAAAATCGGTTATGCCGTTTCGGAGGTGTACGGTAACTAACATTGTGACACGAGAATTTTATATAGGTATAAGAATGAATACTTAGATTAGTAAAGATACTTCGCCGCCTTGAAATTTAATGAAGCCACAAAAGAATTCTTGACAAATAAAAAACATTTTTAGAGAAAAATTCGTAAAAAGTATTTCAAGCATTTTAGGCACATTTAGTACGGAGACGTGGCAAAACTTTTTTACGCAACTATTTCATTCTCAAAACTGGTTACATTTTCTTGTTAGGAGTGAGTAATCTTTACTAAGCTATGTAGAAAGGGTTAAAATACATACTGTTCCAAGCCTTTTGCCCTTTCTTGGGCGGGGGCAATTGTTTCTGTATAGGCTCGCACGCTGAAAAAGAAAAATTCTTGTAACAAACGTTATAATGATTAGTGATATAGTCCGCGCCAAACTACTAGTCCGCTCTGAAGTTGTCGCGCAGGTGTAGTCAGAGAGCCAATGCGATCGAACACAACCACAAGCGTATACTCTGTAGCAACCTAAGGGACACTGCCTGCGCTATGTGTCCGCGGGCGAGAGCGGGCAGCGGAGGGTGCCGGGGTCCCGCACTGTCGCAGTCCCGCTGATATCTACAATTTGCTGTTGCGACACGACTCGTTTCTATATTCACAGCGGACTAGAAGTTTCGTGCGGAGTTTACCGGATGTCCGGATAGAAGATTCGTATTGCTATCCGTATCTAATGATATTCTGACACGACTAGTGGACTATATCACCTATGTATCATCTTTATATATATATTTCTTATGTGCGTGTGTATGTCACTGAACTCCTCCTAAACGACTGGACTGATTTTGATGAAATTTGTTGTGTGTGTTCAAGGAGACTTAAGAATGGTTTAGATTCACAATTTAGTCCGTGAGAAAAGGTTTTTTAGTTAATTTTTAATTCGTACGTAGTTGTTGATTTTGGAATGTTTCACATTGGATTCTACAGACTTCGCTACCATCGCAGTTTCAAATATTCTATCTACTTTTCAAACCCGTAAGTGATAAGGGTTGTTCACCCTTAACATTTTTTTAATTTATATGGCAACACAACGTTTGCCGGGTCAGCTAGTATACTATATTATATCATACTAGCTGACCCGGCTGGTTATGTTCCCATATGAATAAAAAAATGTTAAGCGTGAGCAACCCTTATCACTTAGGGGTATGAAAAATAGATTTTCAGACCTACTGAATGCATATAAAATTTGGTGAAAATCCGTAAAGCCGTTTCGGAGGAGTACGGTAACTAACATTGGGACACGAGAATTTTATTTATAAGATTATCATTTATTTAAATGACTTTTTACCTTATATGTAGGTATATGTATTATGTATGTAGAATTATATGTATCATCTATTACTTTATTTTGACGTGACAACGTCTTAAATTAGGTTGCGGCTGGGAGTCACTTATGAAAAAGTGTAACGCCCGGTAACGTTACGATGAGTCACCGAACGAGAGAGAGGCCCGCCGAATGCCTTGCGTCTCTCTCCCACTCAACTATGATCGGTCTGCCGCGCGCGCAGCACTAGAGAATTAGGCGCATTGAATCGGCGCATGCTTGTGTCTCTGTCTTTGTCTTTCTCGAACGTTCTTGGCGTTGGAAAAACAAGAAAGCGTCACAATACAAGTTCACACGTGTGGTGAGAAAAAGACGTTGTCACGTAAAATCTTCGCCCGTAAAACCGACTTTACAGGCAACCATTTTTTTTAGTTTATTAACATGCATATACATACTTACACATACAAACAAACACATGCACTCACATATACGTATCATTAACGTAAAATGAAAATCCATTTTCGGCTATAATTTTAATATTAATTATTACGAGTAGATGTAACTAAATTAAGCTGTAGATTTAGTGTAAATAAATATCATAATACATCGTATCGTTTCGTATCGTGTCGTGTCGAATCGTGTCGTATCGTGTCTTGTCGTGTCGTGTCGTGTCGTGTCGTGTAGTGTCGTGTCGAATCGTGTCGTGTCGTATCGTGTCGTGTCGTGTCGTGTCGTGTCGTGTCGTGTCGTGTCGAATCGTGTGGTGTCGAATTGTGTCGTGTCGTGTCGTACCTTGTCGTATTGTCTCGTGTCGTGTCATGTAATGTCAAATCATATTATATCACATCAACAAGATACAAACCATTCTTCTCCAGTGCTGCTAGGTCTCGTGGCCACACACTCTTCACTATCCACCGGAGGTAGGCCTCTACCCTCGTGTCGTATCGTGTCGTGTCGTGTCATGTAATGTCAAATCATATTATATCACATCAACAAGATACAAACCATTCTTCTCCAGTGCCGCTAGCTCTCGTGGCCACACTCTCTCCACTATCCACCGGAGGTAGGCCTCTACCCTCGTATAGGCTGCGGGCGTATAAAACCCACACCCCTGGCTCCACGACACAATACCGTTGATCACGTAGTTACAATACATTCCTTTCATGTTCATCGTAGATACCAATGGCCCACCACTGTCACCCTGAAATAATTAGGTAAAAAAGGTTTGAAGGTGGTAGAACCCTTTGTGGTTCGACTCCGGCGGCACCACCGCCTCACCTATTTCTACCTAATAACAGCAGTGTTAGGCGCTGCTGTGTTCCGGTTTGAAGGGTGTGGTCAGGGAGACAGACTTTTCCGAGGCGTTCCAGCTTAGTCCTCAGGGGTTGCAGCGCATCTGTGGCCGACCTCAGGTAGGAATATTTAATCCTATCTGGGGTTGATTACAGATGTCCATGGGCGGCAGTAGCCACTTACCATCAGGTGGACTGCATGCTCGTCTGCCACTCTTATATTATAAAAAAAATAAAAAAAAAACCCAGTGGCGAATTAAAAAAAAATGAAAGTCTAGGCTGTACAGTATTTGCCGCCCCTATTCCTACAATTGTCATGTCTGGTAGTATATCGGATTAGGTAGTTTGCGCTCCTGTTTTTTTTTTGTTTTGCTCGCTACGTCGGCTCATGAGACGGTTCCAGTTATTTTTGCTCGTCACGCCAGTTCATGACTAGCTTCCTAATTAGCAAAAATAAAAAATTCGGTCCCCAAATTTGCCGCCCCAAAAATCTGCCGCCCTAGGCTGAAGCCTACTCAGCCTGCTGGTAAATCCGACACTGGGTAAACCGTAGATTAGTAAAGATTCCTCACTCCTAACAAGAAAATGTAACCAGTGTTGAGAATCGAAATAGTTGCGTAAAAAAGTTCTGCCATGTCTCGATGCTAAAATGTCCCGAAAATATTTGAAATACTCATTTATTTATTATGTAAGTCAAACTGACGGACAGACAGCGGAATGTTATAGTCCGCGTAAAACTGCTAGTCCGCTCTGTATATACAAATGAATCGCGTCGCCATAACAAATTGTATGACTACACCTGCTCGCAACGACTTCAGAGCGGACTAGCAGTTTGCGGACTCACGCTGCAGTTCTGCCCGGCGTGGGATTCGCAGCGGCGGATCCTCGTCGAAAAAGTGGGACCGGATCTCTCTCCGTCGGCCATTGGCATGATCACCTTCTGCGACATGGTCATGTGTGCGAAGGAAGACGCCGAGCGAGCAAGGGAGCGCACTGAACCCACTCGGAGGAGAAGTCGCCGTGGCCGTACTTAGCGGTCCCCGGCGAGGTATCCCTGTAGTTCCGGGACTAGAATAGGGCTACGGTATCCCCTGCCTGTCGTAAGAGGCGACTAAAACGGGGCTTCTGGGGTCGTGGGTGGTAAGAGTGGCAACGGCCCCCGGAAGGACGGCGGTATGTGTGATCGCATACCGTACGCACCAGACGGTGCGGTGAGCGATAAGCTCACCTGGGCGGAGCCCGACGGGGCAATGCGCTAAGAGGACGCAATGAGGTAAGAGTCCCACATAACCCTGCGTCACTCCCAAGGCATCGGGTACCTTTTGAAGGTTTCCCCCTCGGCAACAAAAAAAAAAGCAGTTTGCGGACTATAACGTGTTTACCCTTTGGGAAAGCATGTATAAATCATCATACCTGACAACTGTCCTTGTATACCTCACTACCTCTAACCTGTTTGCCTATAGCACACATCATCGAGGTATGGTTCCACTTGAAATTTTTTTGTTCAGAAAATGCATCCTTGCAGTCTTGAAGCTGTTTCTCATCTACATATACCTGAAACGATTAAACATAGTTAAAGATAGAATCCGCGCCAAACTTCTTGTCCGCTCTGAAGTTGTTTCACGCAGGTGTAGTCAGAGCCCATGCGGTCGAACACAACCACAAGCATATACCCCATAGCAACGTAAGGGCACACGAATGCAGCTATGTACGTGGGTGAAAGCTACAGGAGGGTTCCGACGGGTTCGGCGCTGTCTTCGTCCCGCTAAGGTTTTTTTTTTTTTTTTTATAATATAGGATTAGCAGACGAGCATGCAGTCCACCTGATGGTAAGTGGCTACTGCCGCCCATGGACATCTGTAATCAACCCCAGATAGGACCAGAAATTCCTACCTGAGGTCGACAACAGATGCGCCGCTACCCCTGAGGACTAAGCTGAAAGCAGCGCCTAACACTGCTGTTATCAGGCAGAAATAGGTGTGGCGGTGGTGCCGCCGGAGTCGAACCTCAAAGGTTTAAAATATTACCACCATAATAATATATTATACATAATAATAATACCACCATAATAATAATATATTATTATTAATATACCACCTTTAAAATATCTACAATTTGCTGTTGCGACGCGACTAGCTTCTATATTCAGAGCGGACAAGAAGTTTGGCGCGGACTCTAGAACCATTTGCGGTTTGATCCCAGTGGTGCCATCGTTACAACTATTTCTGTTATAACAGCAGTGCTAAGTGCTGCTGTGTTCTGGTTTGAAGTGTGGTAAGGAAGACATACTTATGTGAGGCGTTCCAGCTTAGTCATCAGGGGTGTTGGCGCACCTGTAGCCGACCTCAGGTAGGAAACTAATCTTATCTGGGGTTGAATACAGATATTCATGCGGCAGTAGCCACTTACAATCAAGTGGACTGGATGCCCGACTGCTATTCCTCCGTTTTAAAAAAACGAATTTTTTTTCTTGTGTATAGTCCGCGCAAAACTGCTAGTTCGCTCTGAATGTAGAAATGAATTGCCATAGCAAATTGTATGACTACACCTGCTAGCAACAACTTTAGAGCGGACTAGCAGTTTGGCGGGAACTATAACATACCTTTAGCAATACATTTGATGATGCTGCGCTGGCGTTGTTCCAGGTCAGACCCCATCCAGCTACAATCTTTTTCTTGTCATGTTCAATGCCGGGTGCAGGCAAACAGATCGGTCGAATAAACTCGGATAAAGCTACCCTGAAAAACATAGATTAGTAAAGATTACTCACTCCTAACAAGAAAATGTTACCAGTTGTGACAATTAAAATTGTCACAGTAATCTATTTTTGTTTGAAAAATATTAAAAAATGTAGTTCTTAGATAATTTACGAATGAAACTATATTTCTCCGCACTTTTTCTTCGATTTCGTGTTTTTGCACCACTTGACTACGCATGTTGGCATTGTTCCACATAAATTAAACAGTTATATAAGCAATTACATAAATTGACAGCCATTAATTTGCTGACAGAATTGTCAGCCGTTTAAGCCATTTAATGGCTTCCTTCAATTACAAGGCGGTGAAGATATCTATACTTATCTACCCTGAAAATCATTTTTTTTAAATATAGGAGTAGCAGACAAGCGTACAGTCCACCTGATGGTAAGTGGCTCCTGCCGCCCATGGACATTTGTAATCAACCCCAGATAGGATTAGATATTCCTACCTGAGGTCGGCCACAGATGCGCCGCTACTCCTGAGGGCTAAGCTGGAACGCTCAGAAAAGTATGTCTCCCTTACCACACCCTTCAAAACGGAACACAGCAGCGCTAAACACTGCTGTTATGAGGCAAAAAAAGATGTGGCGGTTCTGCCGCTGGAGTCGAACCACGAAGGGTTCTACCGACTTCATTTCTTGAAGTTATGAATTTCTTGAAGCTCTGGTAGCCAAAACATTGATTGACATAGATCCTGTGAGTTTTCGGGCCCCTCTGTTATCACGGCGGCTACTTAGGCCGTCCTTGATACAGTTGATCACAGATGTCCATGGGCGGCAGTAACCACTTACCATCAGATGGACACCATGCTCGTCTGCTGCTATATTATAAGACTAGCTGACCCGGCAAACTTTGTACCGCCTCAAAAATATTTATCAAATATATTTCATATAAAATATAGCCTATGTTACTCGTGGATAATGTAGCTTTCGAATGGTGAAAGAATTTTTAAAATCGGTCCAGTAGTTTTTGAGCCTATTCATTACAATCAAACAAACAAACAAAGTTTTTCTCTTTATAATATTAGTATAGATATATAATATAGAAAAGTGATTATACATACGGTCTATTTAATTCCACCAAGCCTATGTCGTAATAATGACGAGGGTAAGCATACCCCTCGTGAGGTATAAGTCTTACAATGGTAAACAATTCTCCCTGATTAACATCTGTCTTGTCCAAAGTGCCGAGCAAAGCGAAACGGACCTTCCCTCTGTAATAAAAATAATAATTATAGTTTAAAAACTAAAAAATCCACGCTTTATGCAAGGAAAATCGTTAATCCTGATTTGTGACGATCCTGATGAGAAGAATGGGATAAAGTTATTAAAATCGTGTATTGTCATAGGTTCTTGATTATTGTTCAAAATTTTAATTTAATCGGACCGTTCAAAGTGGGTAAAAATCGAGTTCAAAGATTCCGTTACATACATAGATATATACATACATACATACACACTACTCAAGCTAATAAAAGCGTGGTAAAAATGTGTGTGTGATTTTTCAAAGTTATGTGCGTATTAGAAATTAATTACCACTTACAACGGTGAAGAAAAACATCAAAAGTCTACCAATACGCATTTGGCCAGCGCCGTGGACTTTGACCTAATAATGTACCTAATTCTTTTTTTCTTGTTTTATATTTGATCCTGACTATAAAGCAGACGTGCTACCTGATGGAAAGTAGTTAATGTCGCCTATGGACATTTGCAACACCAGAGAAGTCGCCAATGCATCGCCGGCTTTGAAGGAGAGCTCTTTTTGCACCTTTTTGAAGAGCCCCATGTCATAGCGCTCCGGGAATACCTCGGGAGGAAGTTCATTCCACATCTTGCACCTCCGTGGCAAGAACGTCCGTGCAAGCCGAACTGTGGAGGACCGCCACGAGTCCTTGGGGTGTTGGAACATCATCCTTGCAAGTGGTGCGATGGAGGAATAGTGACACTAGGTCAAATAGTTCCTTCTCTGAGAACTTCTGGTCTCTGAGAGGAGACTTGACTATTCCTGTCTTACAAGCTCCCAACAGATGCATGGGAGAGAGAGAGATGCATGCTCCGACAGTCTCAGTTCGGAGCTTGTACACGTTCAAAGTGTTGAAAAAACTTCAGTAGCGTGATTCAGAATGAATAGTGAGTAGTGACGCCATCTATTGACAAGTTTCGAAGTCGCCAACTAGTAAAAAGAAGACTTACCGTTGATTAACGAGGATATGCGCTGCAGTCAGAATATACTTGCGACTTATGAGGGAACCACCCCCTACCCATACAATCTCTTTAGATTCATCAGACTTGCCTGAGCTGGAACCAATAACTGCCTGAAAAAAATAAAAATAATATAAATAATTCGCCAAGTACGAGTCGAACTCGCACATGGCGGCTTCCGTACCACCATTCATTATTTTGCACTTAGTTTTATTCATTTTATCATTTTTACCAATACTTAGTTATATATAATACAAAAATAGATGGCGTTGGGGTGTAGATGAATAATACGTAAACAACGTATAATAAAATTAAAATAACTATATTAAAATATGTTTTATTTTATAGGTTATTATTTGTATTTATTATAATACCAGTTATAGTAATAATCGGATTGTAAAAATTTTAACCGTCTTCTTAATACGGTTTAAGAATTAGATCGAAAAATGCCGAAAAATACCGATTTGTTGTTTGGCCCCTTTTAATATTCAACTTTATTTTATTTTTAGTATTTCTGTTATAGCGGACACCGTTATGCATCCTATGTAAAATTTTCACGTGTCTATCTATTACGGTTCCGGAGATATAGCCCTGTGACAGACGGACAGACAGCGAAGTCTTAGTAATAGGGTTCCGTTTTTACCCTTTGGGTACAGAACTTTAAAAATCGACGGGTTGTTGCCGGCAGAAGTGAATTGTGGTATGTGTGGCCACATACCATCGTACACACCAGAGCTTTTGAAGGTGGTAGAACCCTTTGTGGTTCGGCTCCGGCGGCACCACCGCCACACCTATTTCTACCTGATAACAGCAGTGTTAGGTGCTGCTGTGTTCCGGTTTGAAGGGTGTGGTAAGGGAGATAGACTTTTCCGAGGCGTTCCAGCTTAGTCCTCAGGGGTAGCGGCGCATCTGTGGCCGACCTCAGGTAGGAATATCTAATCCTATCTGGGGTTGATTACAGATGTCCATGGGCGGCAGTAGCCACTTACCATCAGGTGGACTGCATGCTCGTCTGCTACTCTCATATTATAAAAAAAAAGCTTTATGCTCATTACGGTGGAGCTCGACGGGGAAACACGCTTATAGGACCTTAGCGTTCCTTTGGAGATCCCGGAGTCCTCAACGCTTCGAGGACGGTCACCGGTGGTTTTTATGCGGAAATAATCCCACATAACTCCGCATCGCCGGCACCGGGTACCTTTTGAAGGTTTTGAAGGAACAAAAAAAGGATATAAATGCTCATACATACCATGTGGGGAAATTCATTCGGTACAGCCGGATCCCCTCCAATAATTTTGTCCGGATTATATTGAATATGACAAACTTCAGTAGTTTTATTGGGATCATCTTTGTCATTTGTGCAAATTCGTGTATATTCATAATATTCAACGCACTCTGAAAATAAAATTGAATCAGTGAGCAGTGATAGCCTAGTTTTGGTCGACTCAATCGAGGGGTCCGAGCTTCAAATCCCAGGCAGGCAGCTTTGATTTTACAGAAATTAATTGCGTGTTAGAAATCAATTATCACTTGCAATAACGGTGAAAAAGCTCGTGAAGAAACGCATACCTGGGTCTTCAAAAGTTTGTCAAAGGTATGTGAAGTCTACCAATACGCACTTGGCCAGCGCGGTGGACTATGGCCTAATCCTTCTCATTATGAGAGGAGACCCGTGTCCAGCAGTGAGATAGTAATAATTTAATGACAAGTCACGTTTCGTAGGATATCATCATGTCATTTATAATAGAAGGTCCAAATTAGTTGCTAAATGTACGAGATTTTTTTTTTATAATATAGGAGTAGCAGACGAGCATGCAGTCCACCTGATGGTAAGTGGCTACTGCCAACCATGAACATCTGTAATCAACCCCATATAAGGTTAGATATTCCTACCTGAGGTCGGCCACAGATGCGCCGCTACCCCTGAGGACTAAGCTGGAACGCCTCGGAAAAGTATGTCTCCCTTCCACACCCTTTCAAATGGAACACAGCAGCGCCTAACACTGCTGTTATTAGGTAGAAATAGGTGTGGCGGTGGTGCTGCTGGAGTCGAAGCACAAAGGCTTCTACCACCTTCAAAAACAATTCTTCTTGTACAGTACCAGATTTGTGGTCTTTCGTACGAGGTACGAGGACACTATCAACCTTGTACACAGGAAGATGGTATTGATTTCTGATTCTTGATAAAGAATGAGCGCTATTTTGAAGACATATACGTTTCAGTGATTGTTTGGTCCTGAATAATTTCATACAAAAATAAATTTAACCACATGAACCTACCTATCTCCCAAGCCCCCAAACAAATTTTCAATCAAATATCTTCAGTACTTTAGACACAGGTTTTTTTTTCATTTTTCAAAGTTTCTACACGCTTTGTGTAACATTAGTCCATCGCAGAAAACTTATAAATGGAGACGTAATAAAACTACAATCGGTTACTAATCGGTAACGGAATCTTTAAACCCGATTTCTAACCACGTTGAACGTTCAGTTTAATTCAAAATTTTGAAGAATTATCAAAAACCAATGACAATACACGATTTGAGCACACGTATGGAGTTTCTTGCGCCGCTTCTTCTCTATAGCGAAATACCTTCCGAAGCGGTGTAGTTTGTTGACTTTCAAAAAGTATTCTATATGAATCAATTTTGAATAAATGAGATTTGAATTTGAATTTGAATTTGAATAATTTTGTACCATTGTCCTTATCAACATGCTCAGGATTAACGATTTTCGAGGCGAGATTGTTTGAGCGCCTTAGAGGAAGTTCATCGCAAAGTAACTAGATTGCAACAATTATTGCTTTTAGTTTTAATAACTGTTAGCGTAGTTAGTTTTGAAAATAATAATTTTATGTCCCTATAACCATAGATAAGTAAAGATTACTCACTCCTAACAAGAAAATCTACCCAGTTTTGAGAATTGAAATAGTTGCGTAATAAAAGTTTTGCCACGTCTCCGTGCTAAAATGTCCCTAAAATATTTGAAATTTATTATGTAAATTACGCAGTAGGTATTAGTTATTTATTCGTAAATTTTCACTAAAAATGTTTTTATTTGTCAAGAATTCAAAAAAGGAGCTTACTAATAAGCCGTTTGTGGCTTCATTCAATTTCAAGGCGGCGAAGTATCTTGACTAATCTATGCCTATAACTCAAATGTTCTGAAACATGGTAATATAACTGTGGAAAAAGTGTGGGGCGCTTATCAAAATTGATAAATGGAGCACCCCACGCTTTTTCACAGTTATACTATTTACTGTTCCTTAATTGATTCCTAGATTGAAAATTATTTTCTACTTTTTAGTTGATTTTATCATAAAAGCGTGTTTTTTAGTTTTTTAAACTTTATTTATCAACCTTTAAATTATTTATTATTAAATTTGTTTTAAATTTTTTTTAAAGATGTTAAGTGTTTTTTTATTATTGTAACATGTTCTAACGAGGGAGTAGGGCTTGTGTTTTCATTCATTGTCGTATTAAGGTATACACATTTCACAGATTTCTAGTCCGCCAGTGTAACTATAATTACAATTATAAACTTATTGGCGATATGCCGATATCTAAAACGCTAATCGGGGCGAAATGACATCATTTTTTTGGCGGGTCACCGTATTGCTTGAACTTTTCTATGGGATATTGAAGCGTGACGTCACTCGCGGACGCCATGACACCCGTGAGCGCTTTCGCGCTTAATTCAAAATTTGTTTTAAAAATGCTAATATTTCCGTTAATACTGAATTTATTGCCGAAATAATACGATTTTTAGAATCAGTACACATGTACCTACATTATAGAAGGGGACTTCAAAATTTGTCATCATGCCCATTACAGTCTAATAAAAATCTAATATCACGAATTTAATGTATAATTAATTATTTATATCAACAGAATAATATGAAAAGAGAAGAAAAACATCGTTCAGATAAATAAATTAAAATATAAATGATAAACAATTTGTCGAATGAATGAATGAATCATTGAAATTTAATATTTAAATTTGAACTTTAATGCTACACTGAGTTGTCTAACACAATAACAAATCTCATTAAATTATTGTTATTAAACAGAGTAATAAATTAATAAAAACTTTCATTAAACAAAGAAGTTATACATATATAAGACTAAAGCAGTGATATCCTAGTGGTTAAGGAACACGGCCTCTCGATCGAGGGGTCCGAGGTTCAAATCCCAGGTACGCACCTCTGATTTTCAGATTGATGTGCGTATTATAAATTAATTATCACTTGCTTAAATGGTGAAGGAAAACATCGTGAGGAAACCTGCATACCTGAGAGATTTATAAAAAAAAAATCTTAAAGGTATGTGAAGTCTAACAATACGCACTTGGCCAGCGCGGTGGACTATGGCCTAATCTTTCTCATTCTGAGAGGAGACCCGTGCCCAGCAGTGGGACAGTAATGGGTTGATGATGATGATATATAAGACTTGCTATAGTAGAGGAGAACGTCATATAGATTCAACTTTTCTTAAACTTGCGAATATTATGTGTAAATATCGGCATATTTACACATAATATTCGCAAGTTCGCACAAAGATTAGCGTTTTAGACAACATGGCCGACTGCATTATTTTATACTATTATTGAAAATATAATGAATCCTAAAGTTTTTATTAAAGCTGGGCTATTTTTATTGAGAATGCATTCAACATATTTTATTTAAGTAAATCATTTAATTTTCGATTTTTTAATACTGTCATCATGCTCATTATGATAATACTACTCCTGCTAACTATGTTACTCGCTTGCTGTGTTTGGGGGCCCCCAGGATCGAAGGCCCGGGGCGGACCGCTCCTTCCTATCCTTAGTCGCTAGAGCCCTGAGGACTAAACTGGAATGCCTCTAAAATATGCAATTCATATGCTTACTTTTCCAAATGACTTCCTGTACTGCATCCTGGAATTTCGGTTTTTGGATACCAGAACTACTGCATTGTGGGCCAAACCTATTTGAAATTTCTTCTCTTTTCTCCTCTTCCTTTTTGTCTATTTTTGGACAACAAATCATCGGCAACCTGCCATTGTACGTGCAAGTCTGGAATAGATTTATTTGATCAGAATTTGAAGGTGGTAGAAGACACAGTGGTTATACTCCGGCGGCAACATCGCCACACCTTTTCTGTTATAACATCAGTGTTAAGCGCTGCTGTGTTCTGGTTTGAAGTGTGGTAAGGGAGATATACTTCTCCGAGGCGTTCCAGCTTAGTCCTCAGGGGTAGCGGCGCTTTTATGATTGACCTTAGATAGGAATATCTAATCCTATCTGGGGTTGATTACAGATTACCATGGGCGGCAGTAGTCACTTACCATCAGGTGGACTGCATGTTCGTCTGCTACTCCTATATTATATTATATTCTTATTATAAAACTCCGACGGCACTTCCGCTACACCTTTTCTGTTATAACAGCAGTGTTAAGCTCTGCTATTTTCTGGTTTGAGGTGTGGCAAGGGAGATATACTTTTCCAAGGCATTCGAGCGTAGTCCTGAGGGGTAGGGATAGAGTCTGGTTCTGTTTTACACTTTGGGTTTGCAGTTTAAAGATTTCTTAATAATTGCTTACCATTTCGGAGTTACTTATGATATTCCTTGCAGTACCTTCGAAATAGGCATCGAAGAAGACGCTATCGTCCACCAGAGGGCAGCACACGATACTACTGTCACGGCATACCTAAAATGAAACGCTTTCTAAACTCACAGCCTCAAAGATTCCCTGTCGTGTGCCATAGACACACACAGACGAATACATAACACCCAGACCCAGAACATATATCTAAATTCATAATTTAAAGCTGACCGGGATATGAACCCGGAAACCCTGCGCGGCAGATCATTCTGTACCCTTACCATGAGTTTCAAAACATCCCACAATTTTACGTTACGTTTACTCAATCCATTTTCTGTTCCGTTTGCTTCAGTAGACTGAGTAAACGTAACAATAAGTAACTGCTCAAGTCTTTCTGTCTATCTCACATGTTCGCAAAAAAGAGAGACAAAACATAAAGCGCCATTTTGTCAATTAAACATTTAATGTTACGTTACTGACACTATAGTTCTGGTACAATCCGCTAGGGGCGCTGATTGGAATAGTATGGGCAAATACGTAAACAAATACCAAAAGAGTCATATTTGTCTAAACGTAAAAACTCATGGTAAGGGTACTGTTTACTGATGTCCATACGGCAGTAGCTTACCATCAGCTACACTGCATGCTTGTCTACTCCTATATTACACATCTACACTAATATTATAAATAGGAAAACTTTGTTTGTTTATTTGATTGTAATGAATAGGCTCAAAAACTACTGGACCGATTTTAAAAATTTTTACACCATTCGAAAGCTACATTATCCACAAGTGCCTGCCTGCAACCCATTTATGGCCCACTACTGAGCACGGGTCTCTCCTCACAAGTGGAGAAGGCCTGGAGCATACTCCACCACGCTGCTCCAATGCGGATTGGTGGAGACAGGTTAGTGGCCAACCCGTTTGTCGGATGTTTTCAAACCGCCCGAAAGGCCTCCGACAAGGTTTAACGACTGCCATCTATCGACAACAACCGGGACCGACGGCTTAACGTGCCCTCCGAAGCACGGAAACGCGCATGAAATTTTTGTCATTAGCGGTCACCCATCCAACTCCCAACCGCGCCCGACGCTGCTTAACTTTATTGATTGTTTTTAATCAACACAGCTAGCGGGGCTATGCGCGCTTCAAGTCCACAAGTATAATAAGTAACATAGACAAATAATAAGTAACATAGTAAGTATCCACAAGTAACATAGGCTATATTTTATATGAAATATATTTGATAAATAGATTCTGAGGCGGTACAAAGTTGGCCGGGTCAGCTAGTATATAAATAATTGGCCAAGTGCAAGTCAAACCCGCACCCGGAGGGTTCCGTACAACTATTTTTTTTTTTTAAATTTCTAGTATTTACTATTATAACAGCCATTAAAGTACACACATTGTGAAAATTTGAATTGTCTACCTATAACGGTTCAAAAGTTAGTCGGAAAATATAGAATAGTCGTTTGTATGAGGATCCCTTTTTGTATTCAACTTTTTTTTATTTTTAGTATTTGTTGTTATAGCGGCCAACGTTATGCATCCTCTGTAAAAAAAATCGAGTGTCTATCTTTTACCGTTCCAGAGATAAAGCCCTGTGACAGACGGACAGTCAGCGTAATAGGGATCCGTTTTTACCTTTGGGGTACGGAACCCTAATCCCTACTGATATTATAAATCCGAAAGTAACTCTGTCTGTCTGTCTGTCTGGTTGGCTCTTCTTCACGCCTTAACCACTGAACCGATTTTAATGAAATTTTGTACAAAGATAGTCTGAGACCCGAGAAAGGAGATAGGATAGTTTTATCCTGGAAATCCCACGGGAATTAGGAATGGCGATCTAAGATCGATTAATCGGAGAATCGATCTTATGGACCAAAAAGAATGATATTTCGATATTTTAATCGATATTAGTAAAGATTGAATCGTAAACTATGCATTTGATCAAGTGATGATCTTTAGCAAAGTTTTTGTCTATGAGTCCACGAAGGTTTCAGTGTTGGTACGACCAATTTTCGCCAGATGGCGACACTGTCATTCCAATGAAGGTACGAATTTTCAGTTTTATGTATGTTAGTATGTTATATTATTTTCTTTTAAACGCGGGCGAAGCCGCGGGCAAAAACTAGTAATACCTATAATTTTTTAGTACAAAATATACATACCGGTGATGGTCTTTTCGTCTCCACTAGGGTTTGGGCGTAATAACACTCTGTTCTTAGTTTGCATGTTCCAAGAGTATTACGATCTTCATCAAACACACACGTATCCCCTGAAATCAAAGTAGTAATAGTGAAGGTGGTAGAACCCTTTGTGGTTCGACTCCGGCGGCACCACCGCCACACATACTTCTGCCTCATAACAGCAGTGTTAGGCGCTGCTGTGTTCCGGTTTGAAGGGTGTGGTAAGGGAGACATACTTTTCCAAGGCGTTCCAGCTTAGTCCTCAGGGGTAGCGGCGTGTGGCCGACCTCAAGTAGGAATATCTAATCCTATCTGGGGTTGATTACAGATGTCCATGGGCGGCAGTACCCACTTACCATCAGGTGGACTGCATGCTTGTCTGCTACTCTTATACTATAAAAAAGTCATCATCCACCCATCACTGTCCCACTGCTGGGCGGGTTTCTCAGAATGAGAAGAATTAGGCAATAGTCCACCGCTCTGAACAAAGGCGAATTGGTAGACTTCAACATACAAGACGTTTGAAAACTTTTTTTAAAGAATTCTCACGATGTTTTACCTTACCGCTTAAATAAGTGATAATTAATTTCTAATACGCAAATAACTTTGGCACCACGACAGTGGGTACCTTTTGAAGGTTTCCACCTCATCAACAAAAAAAGGCTATCATTGCAAAATCAAAATAGTAATGGATATAAACTGCGTTACAATGGTAAGTGATCCGAGGAACTATTTGACCTGGTGCCTACGTCACCATTTCTTCATCGTAACACTCGCCGAAGGATGAAGTTCCATCCACACCAACTGGACTCGTGGACGGGAACACAGCAGCTTAACACTGCTGTTATAACAGAAATAGGTGTGGCGTTTGTAAGAATCCCACATAACCCTGCGTAGCTCCCACGGCACCGGGTACCTTTTGAAGGTTTCCCCCTCGATAAAAAAAAGGTGTGGCAGTGGTGTCTCGGAATCGAACCACAAAGGGTACCACCGTTATTATACATAGTTCATATTTGTCCCAGATAATTATCAACGAAGCCGAAAGCACAAGTTATTTGTGGTTCCGCCTTCCCGCACTGTGTCGCGCGCTAAATCACCTGTTCCGCGCACACTTGCGACATTGAACGCGCTCATGGATCATTATCCGAACTGTGATGTGCTTGCTGATGACTGGAAGCTGATCATGTCTGTATGCTTGGAGTTCTGTGAGATGTCTCTATGTTAGATCTGTCTAGTTAGTGTAAGTGGCCTCGGCCGTTCTAATTAGATCAATAAAATAAATAAATAAATATGTCATAGGTCATTCGGACCTTACCTGTCAGGAATGCATTCTCTGAGCGGCCATACAATAGTGATTATTTTAAGAAAATACGACTGCTTAACTCTGAATATAGAAACAAGTCGCGTTGCAACAGCGATTTATAGGTATTAACTGTTACGGAATATATGCTTGTGGTGGTGTTTGACTGCAATGGCACGCTGACTACACCTGCACGTAACAACTTCAAAGCGGACTAGAAGTTTGGCGCGGACTCACGTCGCCCTCGCAATCAAGTTATCACATAAAAGTTATCATTCGGTTGTTTATAATATTTTTATCTTTATGATGTCAGTGTTTTATTTTTATTATAAGTAAGCGTCGGGCTGGCTGGCAATAGCCTATTTTTTTTTTTTTTTTTTTTTTTTTTTTTTTTTTATAATATAAGAATAGCAGACGAGCATGCAGTCCACCTGATGTGGCTACTGCCGCCCATGGACATCTGTAATCAACCCCAGATAGGATTAGATATTCCTACCTGAGGTCGGCCACAGATGCGCCGCTACCCCTGAGGACTAAGCTGGAACGCCTCGGAAAAGTCTGTCTCCCTTACCACACCCTTCAAACCGGAACACAGCAGCGCCTAACACTGCTGTTATTAGGTAGAAATAGGTGTGGCGGTGGTGCCGCCGGAGTCGAACCACAAAGGGTTCTACCACCTTTATGTCCATGGGTGGCAGTAGTCACTAACCATCAAGTGGACTGCATGGTCGTCTGCTACTCCTTTATTATAAAAAAAAAGTTGTGAGATCCATGTAATACCAAGTCAGTTAATTTATTCAGTCCGTACTTAAGGGATCTTCTGTCTTAAATTATTTCGTAATTAGCTTTCTTAACAACATTTCATGAGATCATATCGATATTTAAAACCTATTTAATCAATTTAGTCTAATATAAATTTATGTTTTAAAGAAATAGATTTACTTGGCAATCGTATTAAAAAATATAATCTTATATATATAATTCTCGTGTCATATTGTTAGTTACCGTACTCCTCGAAACGGCTTTACTGATTTTCACCAAATTTTGAGAATCGGCTATTATCTATTTTTCATACCCCTAAGTGATAAGGGTTGTTCCCCCTTAACATTTTTTTATTACGACTACGATTACAACGGTATACGACCACACATACCGTCGTGTATCCCGGGGTCGCTGGCTGGACGGTTCGAGCTCCCTCTCTTGCCGTCCGCAACCCCGGAAGCCCCTTTTAGTCGCCTCCTACGACAGGCAGGGGATACCGTAGCCCTATTCTGGTCCCGGAACTACAAGGACTGTTTAAAGCACCCTAGTCCCTTTTTCGTGTTACAAATATTAGAATATCCTGCTATGTAATATTTGTCACGAAGAAAAGCCTAAATAATTATCACTAAAAAACCTTTCTATATTACCTGAGAAATCGTATTTATGTTTTATTCTTTCATGTACCGTACGGACCAATCAACTTGATTTTTTCTGACATGTCGTTGGATTCGTCTAAATTGTGGGAGTGACGTGGGCTATATTTTTAAGCAGTTTGATTTTTATAACAATCACTAATTTAAAGCCTTTTCTTTCTAATAAAAAACTTTTTCTGTCTAATAACAGCAGTTAAGCGCTGCTGTGTTCTGGTTTGAAGTGTGGTAAGGACGTGCGAGGCATTCCAGCTTAGTCCTCAGGGGTAGCGGCGCATGACCCACCTCAGGCTTGTATGGGGAAGATTACGAAGTTCATGGGCAGTTGTTTTTGAAGGTGGTAGAACCCTTTGTGGTTCGACTCCGGCGGCACCACCGCCACACCTATTTCTGCCTAATAACAGCAGTGTTAGGCTGCTGTGTTCCGTTGTGAAGGGTGTTGTAAGGAGACATACTTTTCCGAGGCGTTCCAGCTTAATCCTCAGGGGTAGCGGCGTGTGGCCGACCTCAAGTAGGAATATCTAATCCTATCTGGGGTTGATTACTGATGTCCAGGCAGTAGCTTACCATCAAGTGAACTGCATGCTCGTCTGCTACTCCTATATTGTAAAAAAAAAATTGCCACTTACCACGTGCATGCATGCTCGTCTGCTACTCTAATATTAAAAATATAACTCACCAAGACCAGCTTCCAAGTTGACATAACTTTGCGCAAATAAACCACTCAAAAACGATAAATACAATATATATCTTAAACACATTTTAAATTGATATGTTTTTATTCGTTTCGAAGTAAGTCTACATATACGCGCATCTTCCCTAAAACTGCTTTATCTGTTATTGTTACGCTTTTTCATTCGGTTTCTAAGAAAACATCAACGAAATCTACTATGTACCTAAGGCGAAAGGTCACGTGCCGCTGATTGGTGTAATACACTCATAAATAGGTTACTAGTGGGCAAAACTTGAAGATAGATCAGTAAAGATTACTCACTCCTAACACGAAAACTTAACCAGTTTTGAGAATTTAAATTGTCATTGTCATCTATTTTCGTGTTTGAAAAAATATTAAAAAATGTAGTTTTTAGAGCATTTACGAATGAAACGATTAGTCTCCGCACATTTTCTTCGATTTCTTGTTTTTGCACCACATAACCGCACATGTCGGCATTGTCGTAAAATACACCATGACAGTCGGAGACGTAACACATACTCACACATAGCAATTTAATGGCTTCCTTCAATTACAAGGCGGTGAGATATCTATACTAATATATGCTTGAAATATACAAAATACACAAATTGGTGTTTATCGACTCCAGTCGCTCTCGCGCGGCTTGGTAATTACGTTATTTTAGTCTTCTAAGCCTTAAATGCAATCACGTGCAATGCGTAAATATAAATATTGCGTAAATTTCCATATATATATTGGAAGGTGGTTCTTTTTTATTTTTAAAGGGTAGCAGACGAGCATGCAGTCCACCTGATGGTAAGAGGAGACTGCCGCCCATGGACATACATACAATTTTCATAGAGTTTACGACAATATTAGTGGACTTTCAAATAATCTTTCAACCCCTATTTAACCCATTTAGGAGTGGAATATTAAAAAATCCATTATCAATGCACGTCTATGTGATAAAATGAACCTATTGCCCAAATTTCAAAATTAAAATAATAATTTTTGAAGGTGGTAGAACCCTTTGTGGTTCGACTTCGGCGGCACCACCGCCATACCTATTTCTGCCTCATAACAGCAGTGTTAAGCACTGCTGTATTCCGGGTTGAAGGGTGTGGGAGACATACTTTTCCGAGGCGTACCACCTTAGTCCTCAGGGGTAGCAGGGCATCTGTGGCTAACTTCAGGTAGGAATATCCAATCCTATCTGGGGTTGATTATAGATGTTCATGGGCGGCAGTAGCCACTTACCATCAGGCGGACTGCATGCTCATCTGCTACTCTCATATTATGAAAAAAAAATACAATTTATGCAAAAAAATACACAAGTTTCATGGAATCACATATCACAAGTAAATGAGGAGAAATTATTATATTTTGATTATTTTTAGTTTGTTCCGCCATGATTACGTAATTGACAAGAAAGAGACATATTCCTTCCACAAGTAAAGTGACAGAGACGCAAAATTGACGTCGATATTTACGTATGAATGAAACTTGAAACGACATTTTGACATTGTTATACACTAGTTGTATTTTTTATTATATTGTTCCCATAGCTCTGTCCCTTATAGAATACTAGCTGACCCGGCAAACGTTGTGTTGCCACATAAATAAAAAAAATGTTAAGGGTGAACAACCCTTACCACTTAGGGGTATGAAAAATAGATAGTAGCCGATTCTCAGACCTACTGAATATGCATATAAAATTTGGTGAAAATCGGTAAAGCCGTTTCGGAGGAGTACAGTAACTAACATTGCGACACGAGAATTTTATATATAAGATTTGACTATGTAGTAATATGTAAGTAAAATGAAAAATGTGCATGTGTGTGTCAGTGCGCCCGCGGTTCGCTCACTTTTTGTATTGTTTAGTGGGTAAGTAACATATCTTTATAGGTCATACTGTAAAATGGGCTAAAGAAGTGACGGAATGGTGTCCTAGATATAAAAAGAGAAGAAAAGGTAGACAATATCAAAGATGGGAAGATGATATTAAAAAGATGGCAGGAACGACTTGGATGAGAAAAGCAAGAGATAGATCTCTGTGGAAAACTCTCGGGGAGGCCTATGCTGGAAAGCAAGACAATCAAGAAACTGGTGTCTAAAAAAAAAATTGAATTAATTACCTATAAATGCATAAAATAAATTAAATGTAAAAAATAATAATAATAATAATAATATGAAAACATAAAATGTAAAAAAAAAAGATTGTTAATAAAGGCTATCATTATCATTATTAACATATCTTTAGTTTTAATATATCATTGTCACTGATTTATCATCGCAGAGCGTAAGCTACGGAATAGGGATGGCGATTCTTTCCGAAAAATATCGATTCTTGGATCTATTCGAATCGTAGTTTGATAAAAAAATTCACACAAAAAAATCGAGGCCTAAAGAATCGATTCTCTTAAAATCGATCTTCTATCTTTTCAGGGGCGAAGCTAGCGAAAAAAACTTCACGGTAATACGTAGCCGTCAGCAAAAAATGTTTAATCACATCTGTTAATGTTCAATCCATTTCGAAAAAATCGAAATTCGATTTTATAGGATGAAAGATCGATTCACTGAATGGATTCTTTACTGGAGATCGATTAAAAAATCGATGGTTTTAACTAAAAAAAATCGATTATTCTATTAATCGAACTCGCGACCCCTTCTACGGGAGCTATAATTTTGAAATTTGGGCAATAGGCATGGATTCTTAATATTCCACTCCTAAGAGAGTTAAATAGGGGTTGGAAGATTATTTGAAAGTCCGCTAATATTGTCGTAAACTCTATGAAAATTGTATGTATGTCCATGGGCGGCAATCTCCACTTACCAGGTGGACAGCATGCTCGTCTGCTACCCTGCTAGAATTAAAAAGAAGAAAGATAGAAAAATTTTGGTCCAAATAGGTAATATGTTGCCTTGAAGGTGGTAGAACCCCTTGTACTTCGACTTTGGCAGCACCACCACACCTATCTGTTATAACAAAAGTGTTAAGAGCTGCTGTGTTCTGTTTTGAAGTGTGGTAAGAGACATACCGAGGCGTTCCAGCTTAGGCTTCAGGTAGCGGCGCATCTCTGACCGAGCCTAGGTAGAACTATTATCCGGGATTGATTACAGATGTCCGGCAGTAACTTACCATCAGGACTGTATGCTCGTCTGCTACTCCTATATTATAAAAAAGTTGACAACCCTATTCTGAACACACAAGCAACCCTATTCTATGCTCTGATGAGAGTATCTCAAGGAGATATATTTTGTTTACTTACACTGAATGTATTTCACACTATTTGTTTGTTTGTTCACAATACTTAGCCATTAGGCTCAATAGAAAAACGTTATATGTGTCCGGGTTCGAATCCCATTTATGACATCATCATTTAAGGTGAACGAACTTAATCAATTTGTCCCATTGTCCTTATCAGGATCATCAGGATTAATTATATTATATGATACTAACTGCCCCGGAAAACTTTGTGTTGGCATATAAAAAAAAAATCTAACATCGAGCGGTATGAAAAATTATGAAGTTACTGAAATGGCTATTAAAAAATAGTGGTTGATGATAAAAGGGTAAAAATTTAGGGGCAGGAGTAGGGTAGGGGTATGTATTTTTAAAGCCACAAAATTTAGTTCAAAAATTTAAAAAAAATGTTAAGGGTGAACAACCCTTATCACTTAGGGGTATGAAAAATAGATAGTAGCCGATTTTCAGACCTACTGAATATGCATATAAAATTTGGTGAAAATCGGTAAAGCCGTTTCGGAGGAGTACGGTAACTAACACTGTGACACGAAAATTTTATATAAAAGATTTTCGTGTCACGTGTCAGAAAGTTTATGGCAAAGTTACTAGATTGCAATAATTATTACTTTTTAGTTTGATTAACTATAAAAGGATGGGTTTTAGTTCTTTTAGGGTTCGGTATTAAATCGGAACCCTATTACTAAGACTCCGCTGTCTGTCCGTCTGTCACAGGGCTCTATCTCGTGAACCGTAATAGATATACACTTGATATTTTTACATAGGATGTAGAACGGTGGCCGCTATAACAACAAATACTTAAAACTTATTATACTTTAAAGGTGGTAGAACCCTTTGTGGTTCGACTCCGGCGGCACCACCGCCACACATATTTCTACCTAATAACAGCAATGTTAAGCGCTGCTGTGTTCCGGTTTGAAGGGTGTGGTAAGGGAGACATACTTTTCCGAGGCGTTCCAGCTTAGTCCTCAGGGGTAGCGGCGCATCTGTGGCCGACCTCAGGTAGGAATATCTAATCCTATCTGGGATTGATTACAGATGTCCATGGGCGGCAGTAGCCACTTACCATCAGGTGGACTGCATGCTCGTCTGCTACTCCTATATTATATATAAAAATGTTTATAGCTTAAATTGTCATTAAAAATAAACATTAATTTTACAAATTCCTTTCACTTTAAAATTTCATGTTATCCTGCAGGCTGTAAAAGCTGTGCTTGGTGGAGGGAGGGTGGTACATACTGCATGCATAGATTAGTAAAGATTACTCACTCCTAACAAGAAAATGTACCCAGTTTTGAGAATTGAAATAGTTGCGTAAAAAAGTTTTGCCACGTCTCCGTGCTAAAATGTAACTAAAATATTTGTCAAGAATTCAAAAAAAGAACTTACTAAAATAATAACAATAATAATAAATACAAGTAAGAACAATATAACATATGTTATATATCTAACTACATACACAACAATATAACATAACAATATATAACAATATAACATATGTTATATGTAGTTATTTTAATTTTCTTATAATTTGTTTAAAGAAAGCCTCTACAAATTTATACTCTGTCTTTTATTAAAAATCATATCATGTTTTGTTTTACATTTTTATCGATAAAGTTTAAAACTTCGATGAGTTCAAGTTACTTAAATAGATAAAATATTTATTATATTTATTAACTAGCTTTAGACGCGAGGTTCTGTCTACTAAAATTGTATTTTTAACACGCTTTCAATAGCTTGGGTTTTATCTATGTATGTATGTAACGGAATCTTTGAACTCGATTTTTACTTTGAACGGTCTGATTAATTTAAAATTTTGAACAATTATCAAGAACCAATGACAATACACGATTTAAATAATATCATCCCATTCTCCTCATCAGGATCGTCAGGAATCAGGATTACCGATTTTCCTTGTGCGATTTAATTATTCATAATCTTATATATAAAATTCTCGTGTCACAGTGTTAGTACTCCGTACACCGTACTCCTCCGAAACGGCTTTGCCGATTTTCACCAAATTTTATATGCATATTCAGTAGGTCTGAGAATCGGCTACTATCTATTTATCATACCCCTAAGTGATAAGGGTTTTTGTTAACATTTTTTTATTTATATGGCAACATTACGTTTGCCGGGTCAGCTAGTACTTCTATATTTATTTGATTTACCTTGTTAGTTCGTAGGGTCTTCTTGCCTTTTAAACAGTTAACCACGACCTATTGAGCTGAAAACACGTTTGGTTTGTATGACAATTTAGCTTAGTGACGTCACTCTAAATCCAATATGGCGACGTCCCAAGATGGGGGAGCAATTTAACCACAACCTATTGAGCTGAAAACACGTTTGGTTTGTATGGCAATGTATTAGCTTAGTGACGTCACTCTAAATCCAATATGGCGACGTCCCAAGATGGGGGAGCAATTTAACCACAACCTATTGAGCTGAAAACACGTTTGGTTTGTATGGCAATGTATTAGCTTAGTGACGTCACTCTAAATCCAATATGGCGACGTCCCATGATGGGGGAGCAATTTAACCACAACCTATTGAGCTGAAAACACGTTTGGTTTGTATGACAATGTAGCTTAGTGACGTCACTCTAAATCCAATATGGCGGCGACCCAAGATGGGGGAGCAATTTAACCACAACCTATTGAGCTGAAAACACGTTTGGTTTGTATGGCAATATATTAGCTTAGTGACGTCACTCTAAATCCAATATGGCGGCGACCCAAGATGGGGGAGCAATTTAACCACAACCTATTGAGCTGAAAACACGTTTGGTTTGTATGGCAATATATTAGCTTAGTGACGTCACTCTAAATCCAATATGGCGGCGACCCAAGATGGGGGAGCAATTTAACCACAACCTATTGAGCTGCAAACACGTTTGGTTTGTATGGCAATGTAGCTTAGTGACGTCACTCTAAATCCAATATGGCGACGACCCAAGATGGGGGAGCAATTATTTTTTATGCAACGGATATGGGTATTAAATGAAAGGGATTTTTGAGAAGAATACGAAAAAGCTTTATAATATAGGAGTAGCAGGCGAGGATGCTCCACCTGATGGTAAGCTACTGCCGTATGGACATCTGTTTTCAGCCCCAGATGGGATTAGATATTCCTACCTGAAATCGTGATGTATATTAAAAATAAATGTGAAAAAAAATTGTTGAAAAAAAAACACCTATTTCTGTCTCATAACAGCAGCGTTAAGCAGTGCTGTGTTCTGGTTTGAGGGTGTGGTAAGGGACATTTCCGAGGTGTTCCAGCTTAATCCTCAGTGGTAGTAACGCATCTGTGGCCGACCTCAGGTAGGATTTTAGTCTTATCTGGGGTTGACATGTCCATACGGCAGTAGCTTACCATCAGGTGGAATGCATACTTAAAACGTGAGATCCAATTCTTTCAATAAAACGATACCGCCAATTCAAAATCTGATAGAATAGTAACCTCTTTTCTGAGCACATATTTTCCTATGAGATGTAAATGAATACCGCTAAATAAATATTTCACTCGCGTATCGCCTACGTTGGTAAACTTCGCGGTATATAAAAGGGGATGATGCTAGCAACCCTTCACTTTACTATCAGCTGTTCGCCGACCATCTTCTAAGGGAAAAAACAGTAAAATGTTCAAAATTACAGCAATTGTCTCTTTGATGTTCATTGGTAAGTTGATTTTGATATTAATATTTTTTTTGAAAAATACTACTTTGTTACAATTTTTTTATTATTACATAACATGTAAAAAAATATATGATTATAACATATTTAATTAGAACTTTATATAAATTATAGTATTTATTCACTGTATTAAACGATGTTTTTTAAAAGCTAAAATTATTTTGAATTTTGTTTTTTTAATTTTTAGTGTCTTATTTATAAATATCTCGATAAATTATTGCAAGAAGTTGAATAGTAATATTAAAGGACATATTTTCAGTCGAAAAACGATTTACTCTAAAAATATATTTACATTTGGTTGTCACGTAAATATAATTTATTTTATTTAAATATAATGATGACAAAGTTTTTTTTAATATTTTTAATGAAATAAATATAATGACGTCACATGTCACATAAAAGTGACAAATTGTGACAAGTCTGACACAAAGATGTGACAAAAGTTAAATATAATTATTCAATAATTTATTGTCAATCTTTAGTTTTTTATAGTTAAAATTTCATACTAATTTTGGAGTTGCACAAGGTAGAGTTTTAGCGCCAATACTTTTCATCATACACTTTAAAAAAAAATGACTTAACAATAATAAGAAGGTGGTAGAACCCTCTGTGATTCGACTACGGTGGCACCACCGCCACACCTATTCCTGTCTAATAACAGTAGTGTGCATCGCCGCTGTATTATGGTTTGAAGGGTGTGGTAAGGGAGACAAGCTTTTCCGAGGCGTTCCAGCTTAGTCCTCAGGGGTAGCGGCGCTTTGGCCGACCTCATAGGAATATCTTATCCTATCTAGGGTTGTATACGGCAGGTTACCATTAGGTTGACTGCCCGCCTGCTACTCCTATATTAGAAAAATAGTATAAAATTAGGTTATATGTCTTAATATTTATATATAAATTATTTTCTACTAGCGACTTGGTCGCATGGGGACACTAGACGAATAAAGAAAGAAGGATCCCCATCAAGTGACTTCGATGCAGGTATCTTAGCATTGTAGGAATGTTATGAACGTCTGAATTGATGTTAGATATTTTCTTGTAAATCACCTTACAGTAGACTAACTTTTTGTGTAGTTATATTTTTGATGATGTGTGTGATGGAACGGTTAGCATTTTGAAGGTGGTAGAACTCTTAGTGGTTCGACTCCGGCGGCACCGCCACACCTATTTCTGCCTCTTACTTGTGTTCTGGTTTGAAGGGTGTGGTAAGGGAGACATACTCTTCCGAGGCGGTCCAGCTTAGTCCTCAGGGGTAGCGGTGCATCTGTGGTCGACCTCACGTAGGAATATCTAATCCTATCTGGGGTTCATTACATCTATGGGAGACAGTAGTCACTTACCATCAGGTGGACTGTATGCTCGTCTGCTACTCCTATATTATAATAAAACTTGATGCGCAGAGGGTTCCTGGTTCGATCCCCAGCCAGACAGATAAACGATGAAGTTATATTTCTGTCCTGGGTCTGGGTGTTTGTGTATTCGTCTTTGTGTCCATGGCACCCACGACACAGTATCCTAGGCGCTGTGAGTGTAGAAAGCGTTTTTTAATATGGGGCACATAGAAGCGACGTAAGACACTGACGAGTTATGGCGTTTACATCTTCAATTGTTTGTTTTTTTCAAATATTTTTTGATACACTGTTTTTATATCAAGAAATATTTTAAAAAACTTTTATTATCAGTTTCGTCCATAATTAGCAGTTAGCCGATGTTATAAGGAGTAATCTAGGCCTCTCTTTATTTTAGAAAAGCCACGTTCCATAAAATTTAATCTGAGAAATCTCTTAAGTTCGTCATAAAAGTAATCTATAGCTAAAATTTCAAAAGTTTATGCACTGCGATGATAAATGAGCCAGTCCATTCAATAGGTAAGTCAAGACAAGACCTTTTTATAAATGTAAATGGTAAATATTTGATTCGTCCGCGCCCGACGTCGCTTCCAATACGAAATTCCTAAATGTTAGATGCATGAATGTTGGCATGAGATTAAATTTATAATGAGTGAGTTTGTAGGAATAGATGAATGTATCTGTCTAAAGTAAAGTTAATTTATTGTATTTAAGTTAAGAGTTTTTAGTTTAGTTTGATAAGGAATATATTAAAAAATAATAATATTTTTATAACATATTCTATGTGTTACATCCTTTGTGATTCGACGGCGGCACTGCTTTACCTATGTCTGCCTAATAACAGCAGTGTTAAACGCTGCTGTGTTCTGGTTTGAAGTGTGATAAGGGAGACATACTTTTCCGAGGCGTTCCAGCTTAGTCCTCAGGGGTACCGGCGCATCGCAGGTAAGAATATCTATCCTATCTGGGGTTGATTACAGATGTCACAGGCAGTAGCCACTTACCATCAGGTCATAAGTCATAAGTCATAAGTCATAATTATTTATTTGCATAAATGTGGTTAGTAGGTTGTACAGAGTTAGAGAGTTTCTCACATTTGCCATATTTGGCGTGCAAAATACATTTTTATATTATATTCATTTTACATTTTTATATTATATTTTTATAGTGTTAGTAGATACAGCATTGTTTAATTTATGTCAATTATGTCATTATATTAATTTATTAATTAAAATTATGTCATTACATTAATAGAATAAAATTATGATTAGGGCATAAATTCTTTTAGAGTATAGAAACATTTTTCAAGGAGCCACTCGTGCAATTGTTTTTTAAATTTATTTATAGTTAAACTTTTAAATTTATTTGGTATTTTGTTGTATATAGTAACACACATATGATATGCGTTTTTAGACCGCATAGCTGTTCTAGAGGGTGGCAAGCATAGTCTCTCAGGATACCGAGTTGCGAATTTACATTTTTCACCCTTTTTCTCAAAAAGATGCATGTGTGTTTTGACAAAAACACATACTTCGAATATGTATATACTCGTCAATGTGAGCAGTTTCAGTTCTTTAAAAAGAGGCTTGCAACTTATATGCGGGGAAACACCATATAAAGCTCGTATGCAGCGCTTCTGAGCAATGAAGATTTTGCTTACATGCACTGAATTTCCCCATAGTAATATTCCATACCTTAAATTAGAAGCAACGTACCCATGATATGCTTTTAATGCTGTTGTTAAATTGCAAATTTTCGGTAAACGCCATAATGGATAGACAAAACGACTAATTTTCGAGCATAGGTTTTCTATATGTTCGTTCCAAGTGAACCAGCGATCTAGTTGTATACCTAGAAATTTAGTTGACTCCGTTTCAGTGATGGGCTCGTTTTTATAACGAACATTTAGGTCAAGCTTTTTTGTCCCTCTGTTACCAAATTGGATATATTTTGTTTTTGATAGATTTATTTCTAGGTTATTATCTCTCAGCCATATAACTATTTTGTCAATATTTAGATTTATTTTATTATTGTAATTGTCAGTGAAATTATCTGGAATGACTATAGCAATGTCGTCTGCAAATAGGGAACAACGGCAGTTTGTTATTTGTGTAATGTCGTTTATATATAAAATAAATAGGAGGGGTCCCAGGATACTTCCTTGGGGTACGCCTACTTTATTATATTTTATGTTTGATTTGACGAATTTGTTTGATTTGACGAATTTGACAGGTGGACTGCATGCTCGTCTGCTGCTCCTATATTGTAAAAAATGTTTATTTGAATGTCATCAGGTAGCACTTTATGGGCTGCTAGCCTGTCCTGTGATTCATGCGGGAGTGAGTGTGCTTCAGCTTGCGGCACCCGGCATTTTAGATCTTGCTGCTTCAACTACTTACGGAAGAAACGCGGTCAAGATGGATTCAAGGTGTGTATCCCTTCTAAAGGTTCTGCTACTAGCGTCCCGTGTTAACGATAAAGCATACAGTACCCTTACAATTAGCTTTCAAAACATCTCACAATTTTACGTTACGCTTACTCAATTCATTATTCTGTATTCCGTTTGCTTCAAGACTGAGTAAACGTAACAATAAGTAAGTGCTCTACTCTTTTTCTGCCTCACATGTTCGCAAAAAAGAGAAAAATCATAAAGCGCCATTTTGTCAATTTAGACATTTAATATTTACTGTTACCGACACTATAGTTCTGATACAATCCGCTAGGGGCGCTGATTGGAATTTGTATTTGCAAATACGTAAACAAATACCAAAACCATAGATTAGTAAAGATATTCGCCGCCTTGAAATTGAATGAAGCCAGAAACGGCTTTTAGTAAGTTCTTTTTTTTTTTTATTCTTGACAAATATAAATATTTTTAGAGAAAATTTACGAATAAATAACTAATACTGCGTAATACTCAAATAAATAATTATTTCAAATATTTTAGGTACATTTTAGCACGGAGACGTGGCAAAACTTTTTTATGCAACTATTTCAATTCTCAAAACTGGGCACATTTTCTTGTTAGGAGTGCGTAATCTTTACTAATCTATGACCAAAACAGTCTTATTCGCCTAAACGTAAAACCTCATGGTAAGGGTACAGAACACTTTCTACTGATTCCCGGAACGCGCACATGGGGCAAAAATGTGCAAAAAGAGCTCTTCTTCAAAGCTGCCAATGCATTGACGACTCCTCTCGTGTTGCAAATGTTTATAGGCGTTTGGCCCCTCATTTTTACCATTTTTCTAAGGACTTCCCCGTTGTCTTCTTTAGTTGTCAGTCTAATATTAATTAAACAACATTATTTTTCAGCTGTGGTCCCAAAATCTACATGACATGAACACAGACGTCCAAAAGTCCAAGATGCCGTTTTTGGAAGACATTCCTGAACCCTGGGCCTTCCTGTCAAACGACCTGAAACCCTACCCCTACGAAGATAACGTTGACAACCGGCTCCAACTCGTGTATGACGTTTAATCTGACGTTTGACGTTTATTTTGACGTTTGACGTTCAATCTGTCAAAGGCTGCAATATTTAATAATCTGTAGTGAATTTAAGAAGAATGTATTTTAGTATCACGTATTTATAATCTATGTTTAGGGATATTTGAAATGGTTGAAAATAATGTTGTTTTTTTGTGAAATAATCGATTTATATGTCTAATGGCTGGTTGGATATTTAAATAAGATTATTTATATTAAAACTAGTATGTTCTTTATCGAATGATCTTTATTTCAATTATTATGTCCATCAACAAAATACCTCAATAATATGTATTATATTATTTTTTACTGAAGTTATTATTATCGAAAATGCACAAAATACCTCAATAATTTTATACGAATGCATTTCTATTGAAGTTATTAACGAAAATGCAACACAAACGGTTAAGTAGGATAAAAATGTATTTTCAAGATTTGATCCATATTGTAATAATTATAATTAACTTAAAAATGAAAAAAGCTTGTAAAATATGATTGACAAAGCTTTTAAATTAATGTTTCAAATTTGTCACGTTATATTTAATATTGACAAACATTTTTAATTATTGTCACTTTAAAATAAATATTTTTGAAGTAAAAACTTCTTTAACGGCGCAGTGCACTATTTGTGATGGATAAAAAATGTTAAACTCGCGTCAGGATACGTGGCCTGATCGGAAATTAGTAAGACGATACAGCAAACTGCAAAAGTCAAGATGTCATCCGGTGTCAGCATAGAAAAAATATGTCAATGGGTGTCAGTTTCATTTGTTATTTATTATATTTTATTATTTTAAGTTTCCAAAGTTTTCACTTCTGCCGGCACTCCTGGAGTGCAACCTGTTGATTTTTTGTGTGTAACCATTTCAAATATATTAAAATGTAATATAATTAATAGTAAATAAAACTAATTGGATTAACGAAGTCTTTTTATTACTTCAAATTGATCGAACATTCACATCTTAGAATTACTTAAAATTATGAACAAATATAGCTCGAAAGTGAAAAATATAGTAAAGATTAATTTTGAATTCATATTTCAGATCGAAATTCCTTATAATAGATATCTAAAAACCTGTGATGCCAAAAATAACTTGAGATATACTATAACTTTACAAAATATGGACCTAAACGTATAGAAAATTGTAATTCAAAATGGCGGCAGTTCTATATTTATCTCGCTCTTTTTCTTTAATGTATGACCGAGAAACATTATACCAGAGCCGCCATTTTGATTTCAATTTTCAGTTTGCTTGAAGCAGATTTAATAGTTTTGTTGTTTATTTGTAAGTTAATAACAATAATATCGTGAATAAAATTCCAAAAATAATTCTAATTTATGAAATTTATGAAAATATATACAAATTATATTAAATGTCACCTCCTAGGATTAATAGATAAAGTATTTAATATACGTCTTTCGAAATATTATATTCGTAAAAAGATTAGGTTATATGTTTTCCTTTTCACATATTAAAAAGATGTACAAAATTTCAAAATAGATCAAATATTTAGTATCTGTGCCAATTTAATTATTATTATATATCCATATTTATGTCATTGTCAAAAGTAAATTTGGTAATGGCGCCAAATCTTTTACGTCAAAACAATGTCTATTCATTTTCTACAACCTAAAAACTTAAGTAATAATTAACACAACACCCGATCGATATTATAATTATAAAATAGTTTAATTAATTACCAAATAAAGTCAAATTGAGCGAACAATTAAAATCCCAAACCGGAAGTAGTTGACATTACAGATTTTTTATACGAAACGCTACGGCAAATGCATTATATTTATTCAGCCAATCATGTTTAAGCGTCGACCTAATTGTAGGCCTCCTTCTGTTTTCGCCTGGCGATCTCCGCGCTGGCCTCCTGGATGGCCTCCCAGAGTTTAGCTTCGGAGAGAATTTGGCGGGAAAGTTCGTCAATGGCATTTTCAGAATCAATTAAAGCTTCGTCGTCGACGTACTGTAAATGATTTATTTTTATATTAAATTAATTTAAGTACTTATTTTTATCATTATTAGGAAAACGCATTATTATTTTTTTTATATTATACTAGTAGCAGACGAGCATGCAGTCCACCTGATGGTAAGTGGACTGCCGCCCATGGACATCTGCAATCAAACCCAGATAGGATTAGATATTTCTACCAGAGATCGGCCACAGATGCGCCGCTACAACTTAGGACTATGTGCCCTTCAAACCAGAACACAGCAACACTAAAAACTTCTGTTATTTAGCAGACATAGGTGTGGCGGTGGTGCCGCCGGAGTCGAAGCACAAAGGGTTCTACTACTTCTCTGCTTCTCTATTCTAGAAATACAAATGGATTACCTGTCTTTGTCTCATGATTTCTTGCACAGGCATTCCAGGGGAACCTTGGGACCGCTTGCGACCACAGCCTGTATACGAGAAATAAAATCAACAGGGTCATTTGTTTTTATCGACTTTCGGAGATTATAAAATTACAAAAAATGTATGTTAATTTTAGGGGTAAAAAAATTAAGAGACAATTACTTAAGGAATTTTCGCCCACCTCGATGATGAAGCATTATGTTTTAAAACTCTTTATTGTTACTGTTAAATATTATTTAGTGTTAGTATAAATTAGTTTACCGGTAAAAGCATTGCAGAATGGCCGCTTCTTAGGAGCAATGATGATGTCATCACTCAACCGAGAGTCGAAGTTTCTTGGGATCTATAAAAAAGGAAAAAAGGAATTGGAAAAATTAAGTTTAAGTTACCGAAACTTCGGCCAAAACATGAACCAGTAAATAGTAGGTAATAACTAAGTATTAAGTAGGGGGAAACGCTTCAACGCTTGGTGGAGAACTCCGGGATCTCCAACGGAACACAACCGGAGTCCTCTAAGCGCGATGCCCCGATCGGGTTCTACCCTAGGGGAGCGCTCCCACAACAGCTGGTGATTGCAACGGTATGCGACCACACATACCGCCGGCCTTCACGAGGTCGCTTACTGGACGGTTCGAGCTCCCACTCTGGCCCGCAACCCCGGAATCTCCCTTTTAGTCGCCTCTTACGACAGGCAGGGGATACCGTAGCCCTATTCTTGTCCCGGAGCTACAGGGACAATCACTCGTATTCCTATTATTATTACGTATTATTATGGAATATATTATATATATATTACGTATTAATTATGGTTTTCATGTCACATTATTTTAGCGGACATTTCAAATAATATCGAATGGAGAATGTTTCTCAGGTGGTCATGTATTGTATTTTATTATGCAAGGAAACTTCGTAAAACCATTTTGAAAATAAAACTTATTAACATTTTTTTACTTCACACTATGATTTTTCAGGTGTCATGGGGGTTATGAACGATCACAGGTCCAGAATAGACATTTAAATTCATATTTAGTTATATATCTGGCCACCGCCACATCTATTTCTTCCTTATAACAGCAGTGTTAAGCGCTGCTGTGTTCTGGTTTGAAGGGTGTGGTAAGGGAGACATACTTTTCCGAGGCATTCCAGCTTAGTCCTCAGGGGTAGCGGCGCATCTGTGGCCGACTTCCGGTACGAATATATAATCCTATCTGGAGTCGATTAATATTATAAAAAAAAGTTAGACCTTTCGTGATCACTGCATAAATAATTAGTGCAATTAGTAAATATACAACTAATTAATATGCTTGTATATTCTAATTTAAAAATACATACAGTGGCTGAATAACAGCATCCCAGCAGCATCGCGACGAGAAGAAGTAAAGACACGCGGGAAATAGTCGACATGGCGGCAAAACTGACAGCTGTTCCAAGATGGTGGATCTGGAAACAAAATATGTCACATTCGGTCATGATTATAGACTATTGATATTATATGCCATAAAATATATAAATATTACAATGTGCAATGTTTAAAGGTGGAAACTTTTGTGGTTCGACTCGGCGGCACCACAGCCACTTCTATTTCTACCTCATAACAGCAGTGTAGCGCTGATGTGTTCTGGTTTGAAGGGTGTGGTAAGGTAGACATACTCTTCCGAGGAATTCCAGCTTAGGCCTCAGGGGTAGCTGCGCATCTGGTGCCGACCTCAGGTAGAAATCTAATTTTATCTGGGGTTGATTACAGATTATTTACGGCAGTAGCCACTTACTATCAGAGAACTGCATCGTCTGCTACTTCAGTATTATAAAAAACGAAGCCGATTACTGATTCTACTTCTAAGGACTGAGATAAATGACTCATATAAAAGTCACCCACTCTTCTAACATTTTCATAATACAATAATTACTCAATATCTCACTCAATAGATCACTACTAACAATAATTATGGTTTAAAAATTAAAAACCACGCTAAAATCGCACAAGCCAAATCGTTAATCCTGATTCCTGACGATCCTGATGAGGAGAATGGGATAAAATTATTAAAATCGTGTATTGTCATCGGTTCTTGATAAATGTTCAATATTTTGAATTAATCGGAACGTTAAATTTATATTTCAAGTGTGTTTTAAGTCTGTAAATGTTGCGCACGCCTATAATTGGCGTGCACACGTGATTAGTGAAAGTAAAGATTACTCACTCCTAACAAGAAAATGTACCCAGTTTTGAGAATTGAAATAGTTGCGTAAAAAAGTTTTGCCACGTCTCCGTGCTAGAATATCCCTAAAATATTTGAAATAATTATTTATTTATTATGTAAATTCATGTAAATTACGCAGTATTAGTTATTTATTCGTAAATTTTCTCACAAAATGTTTTTATTTCTCAAGAATTAAAAAAAAGAACTTACTAATAAGCCGTTTGTGGCTTCATTCAATTTCAAGGCGGCGAAGTATCCTTGCTAATCTATGTATGTACTAATAGTGTAATACTTATAGAAAGAATTATGTGTACTGTTGTTGTCGTGCAAATAAATAGCTTAAAGATTTTTTCCAAATTAACAACAAAGAAACGATACAATTTAAACTTGTAAACTTTTGCTGAGAAGCCTAAACACTAACTATGTTACAACTACAGTTAACTTTGTCCTCTCAGAGTTAGATAATTTTGTTACGAGTTACCGTAACTGAGGTAAATTGTTAGAGAGATAAATTAACGGATTAATTATATTTAACTGTTTTAATTTGTTTTGTGTAAGTGCGACTTCTTTAAGAGGGCCCTATTCGTAACTACCTTCTTAGGGTTCCGTACTGTAAAGATAAATTTTATATTTTAGCCTAACGATGAAGCAGACGTGCAACCTGATGGAAAGTAGTCAACGTCGCCTATGAACATTTGCAACACCAGTCACCCATGCATCGCCAGCTTTGAAGGAGAGCTCTTTTTGCACCTTTTTTGAAGAGCCCCATGTCATAGCGCTCTGGGAATACCTCAGGAGGAAGTTCATTCCACATCTTGCACGTTCGTGGCAAGAACGTCCGTGCAAACCAGTTTGTGTGGATGGAACTTCATCCTTCGGCGAGTGGTACGATGGAGGAATGGTGACGTAGGCACCAGGTCAAATAGCGAACCGTGGAGGACCGCCACGAGTCCAATTGGTGTAGATGGAACTTCATCCTTCGGCGAGTGGTTCGATGGAGGAAAGATGACGTAGGCACCAAGGCAAATAGTTCCTCGGAACACTCACATTTGGTTGTAATTCGGTTTCTTGATGAAGGGGTCCGAGGTTCGAGGCCCAGACGCGCACCTCTGATTTTTTAAAATTATGTGCATATTGGAAATTAATTATCACTTGCTTAAACGGTGAAGGAAAACATCGTGAGGTAGCAACAAACCTGAGAGATCCTTAAAAATTATCACAGATATGTGAAGTCTACCAATACGCACTTATCCAGCACGGTGGACTATGGCCTAATCTTCATTCTGAGATACCCGTGCCCAGCAGTGGGACAATAATAGGTAGGCGACGTGTAAAATATAAAATTTTTTCAACATTATTATCATTTCGAACAATTATCCTTTCAAATTATCTTCATCATACAATTTTAAATAAATATATTATTCGTAAGATGTTTAAAGAACAATTTAAGATACAATGTTCTTAATGAAACGAAAACATTTCTCTTGTATTTTAAACAAAAACATAATTCCGTGCCATATTGTATGTGTTACAGAACAGATTTGTATAATTTAAAAAATAAGTAAGTGGGTAAGGGAATGGTGGTAGGGCCAGTCTAGGTAGACCAGGTAGGTACCACCGTCACACCTATTTCTAGTGTGAAGCAACTCTTCGTTACGGTGGAAAGTGTGAAGACTAACTTACATATGAGGAAATTTTAGTCTTCAGGAATTGCAATGCATCTGTGATCGGCTTCATGAACGACCTGTTATATGGTTCTGTACTCAAAGGGTAAAAACGGAACCCTATTACTTCCGCTGTCTGTCCGTCTGTCACAGGGCTCTATCTCATGAACCGTAATATATACATAGATTAGAAAAGATTACTCACTCCTAACAAGAAAATGTACCCAGTTTTGAGAATTGAAATAGTTGCGTAAAAAAGCTTAAAATATTTGATATAATTATTTATTTATAACGTAAATTACGCAATATTAGTTATTTATTCGTAAATTTTCTCAAAAAATGTTTTTATTTGTCAAAAATTCAAAAAAAGAACTTACTGAAAAAAGCTGTTTGTGGCTTCATTCAATTTCAAGGCGGCGAAGTATCTTTACTAATCTATGAATATATAGACACTTGCATTTTGTACAGAATATGTATAATAGTGGCTACTATAACAACAAATGCTAAAAAATCATCAAGATCGGCTTATAAACGCCGAAGTTATATACGAACATGAAAAAAAAGACATGTATACGGTGAAATTAAGAAACCTCCTTTTTCGAAGTCGGTTAAAAATAAAAAAAGCTTGAAAATAAATAAATACAACCGCTATTTTTCAACGTTTTTCGCTTTATCAATTGAACCGTAATAAGTACACTTCTATAGCTGCTATGCTAAAAAATACTAGTTATAAAAAAATGAAAATTTTGTGATACGCAACTCTCCATAGAGTATGAGAAAGATTAGGCTATAAGGTATGCCTTTCCTCGGTGTTTTCCTTCACCGTTTAAGCAAGTGACAATTAATTTCTAATAGGCACATCATTTTGAAAAATCAGAGCGCGTCTGGGGCGCGTTTGAACCTCAGACTCGATCGAGAGGCAGAGTTTCAACCAAATGATGAATTTATCTTTTCAGTACCGAACCCGAAAAAGCGAGTTTAACTCGCATTTGAAGGTGGTAGAACCCTTTGTGGTTCGACTTCGGCGGCACCACCGCCACACCTATTTCTGCCTAATAACAGCAGTGTTAGGCGCTGCTGTGTTCCGGTTTGAAGGGTGTGGTAAGGGAGACAGACTTTTCCGAGGCGTTCCAGCTTAGTCCTCAGGGGTAGCGGCGCATCTGTGGCCGACCTCAGGTAGAAATATCTAATCCTATCTGGGGTTGATAACAGATGTCCATGGGCGGCAGTAGCCACTCACCATCAGGTGGACTGCATGCTCGTCTGCTACTCCTATATTATAAAAAAATAGCCAATTATTATTTTGTTTTGCAATTATCCTGAATAAGATATTTTCTTTCTTTGTTTCATTCTATTTCTACACGTCAAATATTGAGTAAAGTGCTACTCTAAATGATTGCGAATCTTTAAAAATACATCTGATTTGCGGGCGGGCCGCCCGTGGCTCCCAGCGGGTGGGCGTCGTATGAAGAATATGAAAAGATTATCTTGTGACTAGGTTTTCGCCCTGGAATCACTCTATTATTTAGTAACTCCTTGTATTACGTCAGAAAAACGGTATTTTTTATAATATAGGAGTAGCAGACGAGCATGAAGTCCACCTGATGGTAAGCTACCGCCGTATGGACATCTGTAATCAACCCCAGATAGGACTAGGTATTCCTACTTGACGTCGGCCACAGACGCGGCGCTAGCCCTGAGGGCTAAGCTGGAACGCCTCGGAAAAGTCAGTCTCTCTTTCCACACCCTTCAAACCAGAACACAGCAGCGCTTAACACTGCTGTTATGAGGCAATTTCGAAAGTTGTAGAATCGTGGTTCGATAGAGATACCATCGCCACACCTGTTTCTGTTATAACAGCAGTGTTAAGCGCTGCTGTGTTCAGGTTTGAAGTGTGGTGAGGAAGACATACTCGAGTTACTTAGTCCTCAGGAGTAGCGACGCTTGTGGTCGACCTCAGATAGGAATATAATCTTATCTGGGGTTGATTACAGATGTTCATACGGCAGTAGCTTACCATCAGGTGGGCTTCATGCTCGTCTGCTATTCTAATATAATAAATAAAATACATCTTATATATAAAATTCTCGTGTCACAGTGTTAGTTACCGTACTCCTCCGAAACGGCTTTACCGATTTTCACCAAATTTTATATGCATATTCAGTAGGTCTAAGAATCGGCTACTATCTATTTTTCATACCCCAAGTGATGAGGGTTGTTCATCCTTAACATTTTTTTATTTATATGGCAGCGTTTGCCGGGTCAGCTAGTATATCTATTAGTGCGTATTGGTAAACTTCCCACATCTTTGAGTTTTTTTATAAATCTCAGGTATGCCTTTCCTCACGATATTTTCACCGTTTAAGCAAATGATCATTATTTTGTAATACACACATAAATTTGAATTGTAGTTTAAAAACTTAAAACCACGCTAAAATCGCACAAGGAAAATCGTTAATCCTGATTCCTGACGATCCTGATGAGGAGAATGGAATAAAATTATTTAAATCGTGTATTGACATCGGTTCTTGATAATTGTTCAAAATTTTAAATTAATTGGACCGTTCAAAGTGGGTAAAAATCTAGTTCAAGGATTCCGTTACATACATACATAGGTACAGGTGCTAATAAAAGCGTTCTAAAAATCAGAAGTGCGGATTTGAACCTCGGACTCCTCGAGAGGCCGAACAACCACTACTGCGTTGCAATAGTAACACTCTATAGTCTGATTCATAATTAGGTGTCCAAAATGTAAACAAAGGTGTTGACCTATCAAGAAAATACGTTTCAAATGGTAGTTTCTTATTTTTGACGATATTAAATAAATACAACAATAATAAAATAATAATCTAAATAAAGTAAGATCAATTCACATTTTCTAATATTTATATTACCTCAATTTCGTTCCATACAGTAATAAACTTTATGGAACGAAATTGTGGTACTTGTCGTAAACATACCACTCCTAACATATTTGGGGCAATGATTATTGTAAGAACAACGCCATAAATGTAGTTGTAACATTGCCTCAATTCTGGGAAGTGACAAACAAAAATAATTGGCTAAGTGCGTGACGTACGCACATGGAGGGTTCCGCACCTTATTACCCGACTGCCAAGGAAGGGTTATGTTTTTCGCGCGTATCTTGTATGTTTGTCTTTCTTTATTTGATCCGATCTAACAAACGGCTCGATGAATTTCAACAGTTAAGGTGTCATTATATTTGTCTCAATGACCCGAGTGTCCTTAGATAGGTGTTAGTAAAAAAAAATCAAAATGGCGGATTTTTGGCGCGAAATAGTAGCAAATTTAAAAAAAAAAGTTAACCGAACCTATCGAGTAGGGTATCAAATGAAAGGAAATTAAACGGAGATTATAAAAACATATTTGTATATATATAAAACAGTAAGGTGATTGACTGACTGACTAACTAAATGACTTTTTCATTTTTCAGAAATCAAAGTACAGCCTAAACCAAGGACCTTACAGTTCTGAAATTTTGCACACAGGTTCTCTATATAGCTTGAATAAGTACTAAGAAAGGCCTTTGGGAAATTCTACCCTTAAGAGGGAAAAATAGGGGAAAACAGTTTTTTTGAAATCCTTTAATTTTGAAGCAACTACTATAAAATTTTGTATTTGGCTTTCTGGATAGGAACAAGGACGCACTTATTTATCCCCCTCCGAAAAATCAACCCCGTAGAGGGTAAAATAAGGGTTAAAAATTAATTTGAACAATCGTCAATTTTGAAGCAAACTCTATGAAATTCTGTATCAGGCTTGTTGGATAAAAATAATGAAATGCTACCTCTAACGAGGTAAAATAATGACCGAAACTTTGATTTACTGAAGTTATATATTTTATAGACCGGAAATAGTGATTTTTTTAGCGAAATAGTAACTAACACGTTTTAAAAAAGTTAACCAAACCTATCGAGTAGGGTGTCAAAATAAAGGAAATTAAGAGGAGATTACACATACATTATATAATATATCTTATATATAAAATTCTCATGTTAGTTACCGTACTCCTCCGAAACGGCTTCACCGATTTTCACCAATTTTTATATACATATTCAGTAGGTCTGAGAATCGGCCACTATCTATTTTTTTACACCTTAGTGATAAGGGTTGTTCATCCTTAACATTTTTTTATTTATATGGCAACACAACGTTTGTCGGGTCAGCTAGTACATATATACTCGTATATACACATCGAGATGACTGTCTGACTAAATGAGTGAGTTGCTGTGCCAGAGATCAACGCAAAGGGAAACCGCTGAACTTAAGCGTGCTGGAATTTTACACATAGGTTCTTTATTAGCGTAAATGAACACTACGAGGATAAAATAGGATAATATTGTTTGAACATCTTTTGTTTTTGAAGCAGACACCTACTATGAAACTTCGTATTTGGCTTTCTGGATAAAAATAATGAAATGCCTATTTCACTGCTTTTGGAAATTTTACTTCAGCCTTTTTGGTGCAGTCGGGATTTTGATTTTTTAAATTAATTACTTGTTTTAATAGCTTTACCCGCGGGTCCGTGGTCAGTTTTGTATTTATCTCGGTAACGGTACTTTTTTTCAGGATAACAGTACCCTTAGTACGAGTTTTTACGTTTGCTCGAAAACGTCCAACATTTACGATTTCGCGCATACAGCGCTCCCGTGGACCGTATCGGAACTAAAATTCCGCAATAAAAGTTAAAAAAACGGAACTATAACGCTATCAAAATTAAATTGAAAATGTAAAAATATATGTATTCTATAAATATTAGTAAAATTTAATGTCGTTACAATTAACTCAGTTTTTTAGAACTCATTATGTGAAATTTTAGTTCCGATACGGTCCACGGGGGCGCTGTATGAGCAAATTGCGTAAAGATTGGACGTTTTCGAGTACAAGGAAAAACTCATACTAAGGGTACTGGTACCCTATATCCGTTTCTGGACCCCAGTACCCTTATCAGGAGTTTTTACGTTTCGACAAATATGACTGTTTTGGTATTTGTTTACGTATTGGCCCATACGATATCCTAGTTCTGACACAGTCCGCTAGGGGCGTTGATTGGAATTTGTATGGGCAAATACGTAAACAAATACCAAAACAGTTATATTTGTCGAAATGTCAAAACTCCTGGTAAGGGTACTGACAACGTGTGTACATCTCATGACAATCGGTTATTTATTTAAGACGTGACAGTGTAACAAACAGTCACATTCACATTTATAATATTAGGAAGGATTTTTGATGTGAAACATCTATAGCCGCACGTAAAACCGATTTCTGGCGTGGCGACGCATGCCGTGGCGATGCTATACGATGGTATATATATACAGTCTATATGCAGTAGTGTGTACGGTGTGGCGACGCGTCGCCATGCGCAATCGAATTCAATAAATAGTCATCGTTATCTGGAAAAAAATCGTAATATTTTATTTTATCATTATGACATATTTAGTTCCTATCACAATATGTTCTTTTCTGCATATTACTTTTACAAAATAATATCGATGTTTCACATCTGCCAGGCGTCCCGTGACGGCTCACATTTTTTTGTATTTGTTATCATAACAGCTAGAAAAGTACTTACATTGTGATAATATGAACTGTACCCTTACCATGAGTTTTTACGTTTTGACAAATATGACTGTTTTGGTATTTGTTTATGTATTGCCCATACAATTTCCAATCAGCGCCCCTAGCGGATCGTATCAGAACTATAGTGTCAGTAACGTAACATTAAATGTCTAAATTGACAAAATGGCGCTTTTGTTTTGTCTCTCTTTTTTGCGAACATGTGAGGCAGACAAACAGAATTGGTACTAACTGTTACGTTTACTCAGTCTACTGAAGCAAACGGAACAGAATAATGGATTAAGTAAACGTAACGTAAAATTGTGGGATGTTTTGAAAACTCATGGTAAGGGTACTGTCTTTCTATTACGGTTGAATAAATAAAGCTCAAAATACTAAAACTACTGCCCTTGGACTTCTATAATCCTGAGGTCGGCCACATATGCGCCGCTACCCTTAAGAACTAAGCTGGAACGCCTTAAAAAAGTCTCTTACCACAACCTTCCAACCAGAACACAACAGCGTTTAACACTTTTTTTATAATATAGGAGTAGCAGACGAGCATGCAGTCCACCTGATGGTAAGTGGCTACTGCTGCCCATGGACATCTGTAATCAACCAGATAGGATTAGATATACTTACCTGAGGTCAACCACAGATGCGCCGCTACCCCTGAGGACTTAGCTGGAATGCCTCGGAAAAGTATGTCTCCCTTACCACACCCTTCAAAACGGAACACAGCAGCGCCTAACACTGCTGTTATTAAGCGGAAATAGGTGTGACGGTGTTGCCGCAAGCGTCGAACCACAGAGAATTTTACGCTTTATTAAGGCCACAAGAATTTAACACCCTTATGCAATTTCTAAGGCTAACATCGTATATTTTTCATTATCTGTTTAAGACAAGAAATAAAGAAACCCATTCCCCATTCTTTATTAAAAGAAAACATTAATACAAGATGTTATCTTTTAGCGGTTTATCTTTTAGAGTTTTACGGTGGCGCTATCACTATTGCTGCAGTGTAGCGTTGCTGTGTTCTAGTTTGAAGTGTGGTAAGGGCATAGATTAGTAAAGATTACTCGCTCCTAACACGAAAAGGTAACTTTTTGACAATTATCACTGTCATCTATTTTCGTGTTTCAAAAATATTAAAAAAATGTAGTTTTTAGATCATTTACGAATGAAACGATATTTCTTCGCACTTTTTCTTCGATTTCGTGTCTTAACTGCGCATGTCGGCATTGTTCCGCGTAAATGACACCATGACAGCCATTAAACGGCTGACAGAATTGTTAGCTGTTTAAGTCATTTAATGGCTTCCTTCAATTACAAGGTGGTGTGATATCCATTATCCATACTTATCTATAGGTAAGGGAGACACTTATTCCAGGAGTTACGAAGTTCTTAAGTCTAACAACGGTCGACCTCAGATAGCACGCAATCTTTTTCTACACTAATATTATAAGGAGGAAAACTTTGTTTGTTTGTTTGTTTGGTTGTAATGAATAGGCCCAAAAACTACTGGACCGATTTTAAAAATTCTTTCACCATTCGAAAGCTACATTATCTACGAGTAACATAGGATATATTTTATATGAAATATATTTGATAGATAGATTTTGAGGCGGCACAAAGTTTGCCGGGTCAGCTAGTTTATAATATAGGAGTAGCATAAACATGAAGTCAGTCTAATGGTAAGTAGCTATTGCCGCCCATGGACATCTGTAATCAATCCCAGATAGGATTAGATATTTCTACCTGAGTTTGGCCACAGATGCACCGCTACCCCTGAGGACAAAGCTAGAACGCCTCGGAAAAGTATGTCTTCATACTTCTCATCATCAGTCTTACCATGCTCGTTTGCTTAATCTTATAAAGTAATTTAAGTTATGGTTCAAGAGACAAACGGGCAGACAGCGGAGTCTTAGTAATAAGGATCCGTTTTTACCCTTTGGTTACGGAACCTTAAAAATGCTTTGGAAGTTACTGTAGTTTATCCTTCTACACCTTTGCTACGACGTATCGTAGCAGTCTTGTAGAAGGATAGCGTCGTAGCTACGTAGCAACCTTGTGCTACGGAGCTACGACGCTATCATTCTACATGATTTGAGAATGGTGGCTGGGGATCTACCCCAGCCTTTTTCAGTCCACGGACCCTTAGGAAATTAAGCACAGTTTTCACAAACCCCCTTAACAAAATAAACAGCAAAAAAACGGATTAGGTATTTATGTTAGTTATTACGGATACAAAAAAACAAATACAGAAGGTAGTTTCGAGTATAACTGTTTATTATGAAAAATTTGAAAAAAAAAAATGTAAAGGTTGGTGTTGCTTTTTTGCAACTAAATCAGGGATATTCGAGTTGATGTTGCTACTAAGCTGTAACCTCAAATCAGATTCTACTTGTAATTTGTATCTGTATTTGTTTTTTGTATAAATAAGAGTAGTTTACGGCTATGACATAAGGAGGTAATGTTTTTAAGGTGTCGTTAGATTCGTCTTAATAGGCTACATGAAAGTTTCAAAAATTCAAACGAGAGTTTTACTAAGCTGGAACGCCTCGGAAAAGTCTGTCTCCCTTACCACACCCTTCAAACCGGAACACAGCAGCGCCTAACACTGCTGTTAATAGGCAACTAAATAATATTTGATTTCCATTTAAATATATTAATTCCATTATTGTTTTTTTCCTTTTGATTTAATAATTTTATGGGGGTTTTCATAATAATTTGTTTATTTTTATTTGATACATTAATTATTTACGACAGATTTTACCACATTTTTACTAGCTTGACCTGTATGTCTGTAACGGAATCTTTGAACTAGATTTTTACCCACTTTGAACGATCCGATTAATTTAAAATTTTGAACACTTATCAAGAACCGATGACAATACATGATTTTAATAATGTTGTCCAATTCTAATTTAGTATCAGGATCGTCAGGATTAACGATTTTTTTCTACGAATTTAGCGTGGTTTTTAGTTTTTAAACTATAATTATTTACTCACACAAATTAAAATTTCTCTCTTTCTTAAAACTTTTAATATTTTACTGTTCTTTCATTTATTTACTTTTCTTTGAACAAGTAATTACACTTTAACCTCCTTGGTAATCTAAAGGGGTAAGATAGTGATAAATGAGGGTGGCAAATAGATTTATGTACTAAAGTTCATTCATTGGGTTCATTCGAGTAATAAAGAACTTCTAAAGGCGTCCGCGCCAAACTGCTAGTTCGCTCTGAAGTTGTTGCGAGGTGTAGTCATACAATTTGCTGTGGCGACGCGATTCATTTCTATATTCAGAGCGGAGTTTTACGCGGACTATACCTTATGTGGTTCGACTCCGGTACGGTTCTGTTATAACAGCAGTGTTAAGCGCTGCTGTGTTCTTGTATAAACAACCCTAATAAGATTAGAACCTAAATAGTGGTTACGAAACTCGGCCTCTTGATCGAGGGTTCCGAGGTTCAAATCCCAGGCACGCACCTCTGATTTTTTCAAAGTTATGTGCGTATTAGAAATTAATTATCACTTGTTAAACGGTGGAGGAAAACATCGTGACATACCTGAGAGATTTATAAAAAAAAACTCTGATTTTGAATATATGTGCGTATAAGAGATTAATGATCAGCTTAAACAGTGAAGAAAAACATCGTGAGGACACATGTACTAAGTAATCTTAAAAAATCAAAGATATGTTCTAGTATAAGTATAAGTCTACCAATACGCATGAAGATATGTTAAGTCTACCAATACGCACTTGGCCAGCGCGATGGACTATGGCCCAATCCTCTGTGAGGAGACCCGTACTCAGCACGACAGTAACGGGTTCATATTCAATAAGACTAGAGTGCCTGTCCCTAAAGTTCCGGAACTAGAATAGGGCTACGGTATCCCCTGCCTGTCGTAAGAGGCGACTAAAATGGGCTTCCGGGGTTGCGGGTCGCAAGAGTGGGAGCTCGCACCGCCCGGACGGCGACCTTGAGAGGGACGGCGGTATGTGTGGTCGCATACCGTCGTGCACACCAGATGGAGTAGCGAGCGTCATGCTGAGCCCGAGCCCGAATCACTCGGAAAAGTATGTCTCCCTTACACAATTCAAACCAGAACACAGCAGCGCCTAACACTGCTGTTGTTAGGTAGAAATAGGTGTGGCGGTGGTGCCGCCGGAGTCGAACCACAAAGAGTTCTACCTTCAAAAACTTGAAGTGAATAAGTATAGTCAATTTGTCTGGTCAATTTTATCGAAAAATCACCGATTATTTATATTTTTTCTCCAACCACTATGAAATGTAACGATTTTAAATAGTGATAGCCTAGTAGAAACTCGGCTTCTCGATCGAGGGGTCCGAGGTTCAAATCCCAGGCACCTCTAATTTTCAAAGTTACGTATTAGAAATTAATTACACTTGCTTTAACGGTGAAGGAAAACATCGTGAGGAAAATACCTGAGAGATCTTTAAAAAAGTTCTCAAAGGTATGTGAAGTCTACCAATACTTGGCCAGCGCGGTGGACTATGGCCTTATCCTCATTCTGAGAGACACATGCCCAGCAGTGGGGCTAATCGGTTAACGATAACGAACAATTTTAATTTTTATGTTACCGTGGGAGTTAAGAAAGTTATTTAGCAATATCTACCAAATTAAAAGTCTAACACATACAAAAGAGATATTTGATTGTAAGCCCAAAATTTTGTGTCGACCTTTTTGTGAATAGTAGAGTTTTTTTGCCACATTTAAAATTTGCAAACTGATCCGTCCTATTGAGGTGTCCTACCGGAGTCCTACTTAAGGTCGATCATATGTTAAATTGGAACGCCTCGAACCTCAGATGGTTCGCCTAATTCCCTAAAATATCCCCCAAATTGTACATTCTTCTTATATGATATAAAAATGAATACGTACACACAAAAAAAATGAAAAAAGAACAAAATATAATATAGATCAAAAGAGTACAGAGTTGTTATTATAAGACATGACATAAAAAATTATACGTAAGTATAAAAACAATAGAGAAAAAATGAAAAAATCAAGTATAGTTCCTACCTACCTTTCAAAGGTTGTAATATAAGGAAAGGCTACTTACCTTCCGACGGCAGGATTCTGAATGCAGCTCTGAAACGTACCCGCAGCTTATATAGGAACTCCGAGCACAATAGAACAGGGGTGGCGTGGAGATTATTCGTACTAAAAATATTGTTTAATAAAATATAACAGAATATTTTTTTGGCATTTATGTGTGAGTCCTTTACATTGTTACGGTCTGTGATAAGGGCGACACTTTTTTGATTTGAAGGGCGATTTGAAAGATTCAATGATTGTTAACGGCTCTACTCCTGTGGCACCACCGCTACACCCATTTCTGCGTAATAACAGCAGTGTTAAGCGCTGCTGTGTTCTAGGAGATACTTATCTGAAGCATTACTTAGTACTCAGCAGCCATGCTTATTGGCGATCTGTCTACAATCCGATTTGGTTGTCAATTGCAACAAGACGTCGGCCGTACCCAAAGGGTAAAAACGAAACCCTATTACTAAGCCTCCGCTGTCTGTCCGTCTGTCACGGGGCTTTATCTATTGAATCGTAATAGATAGACAATTGTTTTTTTACAGAGTATGTGTACGGTTGGCCGCTATAACATCAAATACTAAAAATAAAATCTTTAAAATAAATGGGGTCGACCATTCAAGAAACCGCTATTTTCAGCCGTTTTCGCTTTATCTATTAAACCGTAAAAGGTACACAGTTAAAATTTTCCCAATTACTAACATAAGAAATACTAAAAATAAAATAAACAATTAAAATTTGGTGCTTTGAAACCCAGTGTGCGAGTTCGATTTGCACTTGGCCAAATATTAAAACTTTATTGTAACATTTTTATTTATTACGACTCCACGCCACCCCTGTTCCGAGACCCCCCGCCGCGTCTGAACTGAGACTATTCTTCGTCGATCACTATACCATAACTATGCTTACAAGTAAACGGTCGAGTTTACTTAGCTAACTTACTAAACGAGGGAGTAGATGTTAATCGCTTTTAGGGATGCATAATATTAACTTAATTCTTAATACAGATTTATATAAAAAGCTTTCAAAGATATGTAAAGTCTTTGAAACCTTTGTGGTTCGACGGCGGTACCGCCACACCTGTTTCTGTTATAACAGCAGTGTAGCGCAGCTGTGTTCTGGTTTGAAGTGTGGTAAGAGATATACTTTTCTGAGGCGTTCTTTCGAAGGTGGTAGAACCCTTTGTGGTTCGACTCCGGCGGCACCACCGCCATACCTATTTCTACCTAATAACAGCAGCGTTAGGCGCTGCTGTGTTCCGGTTTGAAGTGTGGTAAGAGACATACTTTTCTGAGCTCTAGCTTAGTCCTCAGGGGTAGCGGCGCATCTGTAGCCGACCTCTAGCAATATCTAATCCTATCTAGGGTTGATTACGAATGACCATGGAAGAAGCCACTTACCATCAGGTGGACTGCATGCTCGCCTGCTACTCCTATATGGCTGTGAATACCTTCCATCAGCCTGTCTGCCATCGTTGGGTATAATAAAGGTTTCTTCATTTTAAATTTTAAAAATACTCCAAAAATAATTAGTAATGTTTCAAAAAGTAAAAAGAAAACATAATCCTGATGAGACATTAAATGTTAAGAAGATTACATCTCCTGTAGCATTTTTAAAAGCGAAATTATCATGAAAATACTTATGTTAATATTTTACAGAAATAACATAAGAAAGGAAAATTCCTACTCCTACGCTCAATTGGGTTTAAATTTCAGTTTTAAATATTAAAAAAAAAAATCTAAGGTGAAATCATAAATTAGTCAAGATTACTCACTCCTAACAAGAAAATGTAACCAGTTTTGAAAATTGAAATAGTTGCGTAAAAAAGTTTTGCCACGTCTCCGAGGTAATGTCCCTAAAATATTTGAAATACTTATTTATTTATTATGTAAATTACGCAGTATTAGTTATTTGTTTTTATAAATAACTACAAATCAGTCTTTTGTGGCTTCATTCAAATTCAAGGCAGCTAAGTATTTTCACTAATCTATGGGTGAAATCTACTAACACACACTTGGCCAGCGCGGTGGACTATGGCCTAATCCTTCTCATTCTGAGAGACCCGTACCCAGCTGTGGGAAAATACTCATCATTGTAAATCCGGTACAACTTGGCAGATTGTAATGATATGGCCAATATATATGATCTATCACTCAATAGAAATCACTGAATAATTCTCTAACGGAAGTTAGCACCCTTTGTTGTGAGACTGCGGCACCACCGCCACACCTATTTCTACCTAATAATAGCAGTGTTAGGCGCTGCTGTGTTCCGTTTTGGAGGATGTGGTAAAGGAGACATACTTTTCCGATGCGTTCCAGCTTAGTCCCCAGGGGTAGCGGGGCATCTGTGGCCGACCTCAGGTAGGAATATCTAATCCTACCTTGGGTTGATTACAGATGTCCATGGGAGGCAGTAGCCACTTACCATCAGGTGAACTGCATGCTCGTCTGCTAGTCCTATATTATAAAAAAATAAAAAAATACGTAATAACAGCAGTGTTAAGCGCTGCCGCGAACAAAATGTTATAACCGAGTGGGTGTGTTAGAGACATACTGTTTCGAGGCATTCCAGCTTAGTCCTCAGTGGTAGCTTGGTATAGTCCGCGTAAAACTGCTAGTCCCCTCTGAAGTTTTTGCGAGCAGGTGTAGTCATACAGTTTGCTATGGCGACGCGATTCATTTCTATATTCAGAGCGGACTCGCAGTTTTACGCGGACTAAGTTGTAATAAAACTTAATACCTTAAATGTTATGACGGCATAATTTTCAGAAGACCCAAAAATACATTATTTAGATCAAAAAATATTATTAGACTTCACGTATCAAATTTAGTTTGTTCCCAAAACTTTTTCATATTTACGAGTCTTCCGTATAAGATTTCAATCGTAATTTATTATTTATTTCTTATATAAGTTCCTTATATCACGTTTATTTTTTATCACCACCTGATAGTAAGTGTCTACTGGCGTATGAATATCTATAATCAACCCCAGATAAGATTAGATTGCTAGTTGGCAGTGCGCCAGTACACCTGAGGACTAAGGACTCAGAATAGCATGTCTACCTTAAACCAGAACCACAAAATAAAAACTAACAGAAGTCAATCTTCATACAAAGCGGGCTCGGACAACGCACACATAGACACCGCTCACCGACATGTCATCTCGGTGAGACTCGGGCGCATACGTGCGCGACTGTCAGTCCGCTTGTGACACGCGTTTGCAATTGTTTTGTACAAGAAATGGAGCAACAAAACAGTTACCGTAATTGTGCAGTGGATGGTTGTTTAAATTCAACATTAAACTGTGCATCGTATCACACAGCAGCGCTTAACACTTCTGTTATAAGAGTAACAGGTGTGGCGGTGGTGCCCGAGTGCGAAAGAGGTTTGTCAGCGAGAGATCTCACTGTGTTAGGTGATGTAGTCCAGACAGCGACCGTGCTTCGACAGTCCCAGTTCCTAGCTTGTATATATGCAACCAAGGTAAGTGGTAGGTTAGTAGTAGGTAGGTGGTAGGGTAGGTAGGTAGGTCCTCGAATGGTAGGAAGGTCCTCGAATGGAGACCACGTCTCGGCAAGAGGAGTACAGGAAGCGGACGGCGGGTAACCTCTGAACCTCTGAACCGCTGAGTTCAGACGGCTCAAGACCGGTTGGAGTGGCGCAGATTAGGGGAGACCTATGTCCAACAGTGGACTTTTAAAGGCTGATAAATATATAGATAGATAGATAGATACGTGATAGAAACGTGTGACGTCGTCTGGAGGAATCGCGGGAAGTCGCTACAGAAGTGTTTTTTTTGTTTTTTTTTTTAATAATATAGGAGTAACAGGCGAGCATACAGTCCACCTGATGGTAAGTGGCTACTGCCGCCAATGGACATCTGTAATCAACCCCAGATAGGATTAGATATTCCTACTCAAGGTCGGCCACAGATGCGCCGCTACCCCTGAGGACTAAGCTGGAAGGCCTCAAAAAAGTCTGTCTCCCTTACCACACCCTTCAAACCGGAACACAGTAGCGCCTAACACTGCTGTTATTAGGCAGAAATAGGTGTGGCGGTGGTACCGCCGGAGTCGAACCACAAAGGGTTCTACCACCTTCAAAGTCTAGTCTATTATTAATGATGTTATAATTATTATGTACTTGTTATAAGCACTACCGTCACTTTATTCTACTATTTACAGTAAACATTGAATATAAACAATCGTAACACACACCGAACAAAGATTAAGTCTTCACTAGGGATGTACGGATTTGAAATTTCGGATCTAGATACGAATCATATGAAAAATATATCCGTTTCGGATATACAATTGCTACTGATTTTCAGATAGTTTCGAATCATTTCAGTTATGTGTCTCAGTTTGAAAGGAATTTTAATGTATTATAATAATTATAGTTTAAATACTAAAAACCACGCTAGGCTTTTGAAGGTGGTAGAACCCTTTATGGTTCGACTCCGGTGGCACCACCGCCACACCTATTTCTACCTAATAACAGCAGTGTTAGGCGCTGCTGTGTTCCGGTTTGAAGGGTGTGGTAAGGGAGACAGACTTTTCCGAGGCGTTCCAGCTTAGTCCTCAGGGGTAGCGGCGCATCTGTGGCCGACCTCAGGTAGGAATATCTAATCCTGTCTGGGGTTGATTACACATGTCCATGGGCGGCAGTAGCCACTTACCATCAGGTGGACTGCATACTCGTCTGCTATTCGTATATTTAAAAAAAAAATCGCACAAAAAAAATCGATTCCTGACGATCCTGATAATCAATTACAAGGCGGTGAGATATCTATACTAATCTATGGTTTGCCCACATACAATATAGGTCTTACACCACTGATGGTTTCGGATATTTTTATGTCGGATATCCGATATCCGGATACGGTTAAACCACACAACTCTAGTGATTAAGACGTTTAATCAGAAAACGGAAATGTTTAATATTTTATTAGCTGTAGATCTCTCAGTCATTAATACTTAAGTTTAATCTGGTCTCGAACGCAATGCGTAATGAGTAACTTTAATACTAATGGAATACGTCTTTTTGTCTGTCTGTCTGTTCTTGTACTGTAATCTACTCTTATTTATATTCTAAGGTAGTGATAGCCTTTTTTTGTTTACGAGGGGGAAATCTTCAAAAAGTACCCAATGTCGTTGGAGCGACACGGGGTTATGTGGGATTCTTACCGCACCAAACCCCCAGGTGGACGTCCTCGGCGCTGCGTAGAGGACTTCGGGATCTCCAAAGGAACGCAACCGGAGTCCTCTTATCGCGCAGCCCTGTCGGACTCCAACCAGGTGAGCATCACGCTCGCCACATCGTCTGGTGGGTACGACGGTATGCGACCACACATACAGCCGTCCTTCCTGGGGTCACTGGTCGGGCGGTTCGAGCTCCCACTCTTGCCGCCCACAACCCCGAAAGTCCCCTTTTAGTCGCCTCTTACGACAGGCAGGAGATACCGTAGTCCTATTCTACTTCCGGACCTAAAAGGACAAAGGCAGTTATAGCCTAGTCTAGTGGTTAAGAAACTCGGCCTCTCGATCGAGGGGTCCGAGGTTCAAATCCCAGGCACGCACCTCTGATTTTTTCAAAGTTATGTGCGTATTAGAAATTAATTATTACTTGCTAAACGGTGAAGGAAAACATTGTGAGGAAACCTGCATACCTGAGACATTTATAAAAAAAAAATAAAAAAAATCTCAAAGGTATGTGAAGTCTACCAATACGCACTTGGTCAGCGCGGTGGACTACGGCCTAATCCTTCTCATTATGAGAGGAGATCCGTGCCCAGCAGTGGGACAGTAATGGGTTGCTGATGATGATGATGATGATTTGTATTCTACTAGTAGTGACTTCGGCTTCGCGTTTTAAAAATTGAGAACAAAGCTGGAACGCCTCGGAAAAATATGTCTCCTTTACCACATCCTTCAAACCAGAATACAGCACCGCTTAACACTGCTGTTATAAAGCAGAAATAGGTGTGGCGGTGGTGAAGCCGGAGTCGAACCATAAAGGGTTCTACTACCTTTAAAACACTCTCTCTCTCTTATTACACTTCAAACCAGAACACAGTAAACACTGCTGATAACAGAAACAAGTGTGGCGGTGCTGCCACCAGATTCGTGGCATACCTTTCAAAAGTGTTCTAGTGTGTTTTTTTTGACGTCATAACGTCTTATAATTCGATGAAACCGGCTGCACGCACCAAAAAACATGACTCATGCGGCGTTACCTCGCTCTGAGGCGTTCCATTTAAGGCTTGAAGTGCAAGCGAGAGCGCGGAACGAGCGACAAAGAGGCACAATCGGCCTCCGCGTTCGGCTGCGTTCGATATCTATCTCTCTCCTACTTGAGTGTATATTTATCGACTTACACTACATTGAAGTGTAGTGGAGTCACAATTAATTTTAAAATGCAACCATTCCATCAGTATTTTCATATGACGTTGTCAAATCTCGTCAGTAAAGCGACTTTACAGACAACCGATTCTTTTTTAAATAAGAGTCGAACCACCTTATAAAAGTGTCATCTTTCTCGTGTGTTTTCTTAAAAACAGACCCCTAATAATTTCCAAGCTTTCTACAATCTTATCCAGGAATAGTCATTCTAAGTTGTTACAACTCGTTAAAATCCATTCTAAGTTGCTACCTTCGCAAGCTTTGAACAAATAACGTAATTACGGCGAGGACACGTTCCACCACCGGCGATAGCCTCCAAGCGAGTAAGATATGAATAAAAATATACAGGGTGAATTAGAAAAAATCACCCTAAAATCCGAAAAATCCGAATCTATAAGGATTAACGAAATATGCTGCCGATTTTGATAAAAAAATAAAACTATATTATATACAGTTTATTATATTTTATTGTATAGAAATACACTCTATCAAAAAATGTCTGAGGTGACACATGTGGGACACCCGATTGGAACGAAGTTCCTTTCGCTTTGAAATAAGTATTATAGGAGGTATAATTAAATAAATTAACAATATTTAAGAGTTAAATGATAAATGAAATAAGTGAAGGGATGCTTTACCCAGCGTTCTGCGCGATAAGGCACTTCGTTCCAAAAATGTGAAAGTGGTAGTATCCGTTATATTTGGACTATAGAGGACCGTTTTTACCCTTTGGGTACGGAACCCTAAAATATAAAATTCGCTCATCGCTTACAGCTTGTAGTGAAGCATCAGTGCTCGTGATCAGGTCCAGTTGATCTCAAATAGGTTTAACTGACTACGTGGTTCCACGTTTGTTTTTAAGTTCATGTCGTAAAAGACCTAAAGTTTTTAGGGGTTCTTATCTGGATTTGAACCCTGGACTATAGCTGAGAAATGTGTACTGTGAACTTTTATAAAATCGAAGTAGCAGGCTGTGGCTTATGATGTCTCTGTAGTTTCGGGACCAGAATAGGGCTACGGTATCCCCTGCCTGTCGTAAGAGGCGACTAAAAGGGGGCTTCCGGGGCTGCGGGCGGTAAGAGTGGGAGCTCGAACCGCCTGGTAAGCGACTCCGGGAAGGGCGGCGGTATGTGTGGTCGCATACCGTCGTACACACCAGATGGTGTGGCGAGCGTCACGCTCACCTGGGCAGAGCCCGACGGGGCAACGCGCTAAGAGGACTCCGGTTGCGTTTGTCCGGTGCTCTACGCAGGGCTGAGGACGGCCACCGGGGGGTTTTAGTGCGGTAAAAATCCCACATAACCCTGCGTCGCTCCCACGGCGCCGGGTACCTTTTGAAGGTTTCCGCCTCGTGAACAAAAAAAAAGGCTGTGGCTTATGAACATCTGTAATCAACAACAGATTAGAACCCTATCTGAAGTAGGCAACAGATGCGTTCCAACCCCTGAGAATTGTCGGAAAGCCTAAGTATGTCCTTACCACACTTCAAACCGGAACACAGCAACGCTTAACACTGCTGTTATTAAACAGTAGCACTACCATGAGTTGGCATAGAAACGCCACTATAGAAATTGTAAATAGAAAACTATTGCCATTTTGCTAGTGAATAACATAACTACTATCGTTACGGTATTTCTTGACAACGTCTGTCAAATTAATGACTCATGGGACCGAATTTGTATGGCAATAGATCATAATGACATTCGCTAGCGATTTGATTTCGATAGGTTTTTTACGTTACGAGTGGCTCACACTACGGATTTTAGTTCTACGAGTAACCACCAGAGGCGCTGTACAATTTTTCATACATTTATTTTACGCAGTCACTAGCGAGTAATACTTTTGTAAACTCATGGTAGTGCTACAGATATAGCCGTGGCGGTGATGCCGATGGCGAACCATGAAGGGATCTGCCATCTTCAAAATATTTCTTAGTTGGTTACTTAGTTATTTATTGATTTTTTTTATTTGTTAGCGATTTCTTTGGAGTTAAATCTAAGAAGTTCCACCTTTAAAAATTGAAATTGCTGTTAAAAGGCAGTAATATGCGTGGCGGTGGTACCACCATCACAATAAAGGTTTTACCACTACTAAAAATTTTTTGTGATATTTTGCTATTTTTTATTCATAAATATTTTTTTATATATTCATTTATTTAATTCATTCATTTATCTATAGATACTATATTTATCAGCAAGGAAACGCTGCCAACATTTTGGGAACCATGCCTCACATGGCAATTTTAGATGGCTTTTTTATTTATTATTTTTAAATTTGAAAATAGTTGCTTTTTTAGTTTATACTTCGTTCAATTTATTACTTTTCTTACAATCAATTTCATGTATATAATTTGCTCTTAATCTATACTATATTTTTTTATTAATAAAACTAGCTGACCCGGTAAACGTTGTGTTGCCATATAAATAAAAAAATGTTAAGGATGAACAACCCCTATCACTTAGGGGTATGAAAAATAGATAGTAGCCGATTCTCAGACCTACTGATATGCATATAAAATTTGGTGAAAATCGGTAAAGCCGTTTCGGAGGAGTACGGTAACAAACATTGTGACACGAGAATTTTATATATAAGATAACGTATTTTTTATTAAAAAAATATTTTCTTTAGAAAACAACCCACAGAAGTGCTTCAATATTTCAAAATAAATTGCTATAATATAGTAGATTGGCTGAATGAATATGACAAATATGGTAATTTTGGCTAAACTTAGATAACCAATATTGAAAGGAAATTGGGCGAAAAATATATCATTTTTAGACTTAAAGGTCGATCAATACATAATTTCGCAGAAATATACACAGCGCAGAAGGCAGTAATAGCCCTGTGGTTAAGAAACTCGGCCTCACAGTCGAGGGGTCCGAGGTTCAAATACCAGGCACGCACTTCTGATTTTTCAAAATTATGTGCGTATTAGAAATTAATTATCACTTGCTAAAACGGTGAAGGAAAACATCGTGAGGAAACCATGCCTGAGAGATTTATAAAAAAAATCTCAAGGGTATGTGAAGTCTACCAATACGCACTTGGCCAGCGCGGTGGACTATGGCCTAATCCTTCTCATTCTGAGAGGAGACCCGTGCCCAGCAGTGGGACAGTAATGGGTTGATGATGATGATACATAGCGCTGCCGTGTTCTGGTTCGAAGGGTAAGGAGACATACTTTTCCGAGGCATTCCAGCTTACTCCTTAGGGGTAGCGGCGCATCTGCGGCCTACCTCAAGGATCATATTATATCTCGATTGATTACAGACTACGGCAGTAGCCACTAACCATCTGGTGGACTGCATTTTTTATAGCAGTAGCAGACGAGCATGGAGTCCACCTGATGGTAAGTGGCTACTGCCGCCCGTGGACATCTGTAGTCAACCCCAGATAGGATTAGATATTCCTACCTGAGGTCGTTCACAGAGGCGCCGCTACCCCTGAGGACTAAGCTAGAACGCCTCGAAAAGTCTGTCTCCCTTACCACACCCTTCAAAACGGAACACAGCAGCGCCTAACACTGCTGTTATTAGGTAGAAATAGGTATGGCGGTGGTGCCGCCGGAGTCGAACCACAAAGGGTTCTACCACCTTCAAAATGCATGGATGCTCGTCTGGTACTCCTATGTTATAAATGAATAATAAAATCTACTTGATCTTTCTTTGTATATGGACTATACAAAGAAAGATGGAAAACCTTATTTTCACTTTATAATGGAAACATCTTTATGCATATTTTTCTAAACATTATTATATTTTTTCAATTTGCGGTGAGTGTAGGAGACGAGGACTAAATAAGGTTCTACGTTCTCAAGATGACTGTTTTTGCAAATGCTATTATAGCGAATAATTGCGTATTAAACTTTCTATATGTAGAAGAGTAGTATTATACTTCGGTGGTTGATGCTTTTTTTTTTGTTTACGAGGGGGAATCCTTCAAAAGGTACCCTATGTCGTAGGAGCGGCATGAGGTTATGTGGGACTCTTATCCCACTAAAACCCTCCCGGTGGCCGTCCTCGGCGCTGCGTTAAGGACTCCGGGATCTCCAGAGGAACGCAACCAGAGTCCTCTTAGCACTTAGTCCCGTCGAGCTCCGCTCAGGTGAGCGTAATGCTCGCCACATCGTCTGGTGTGTACGAAGGTATGCGACCACACATACCGCCGTCCTTCCCGAGGTCGCTGTCCGGGCGGTTCGAGCTCCCACTCTTGCCACCCGCAATCGGTGGTTGATGTCTAGGTACACATATTTTTAAATAATGTGCCTATTACTAATTAATATACTTGACCCGAGCTGAAAATCCCTCTCACGGAGGTCCGAGATGGAAAACCCCAGGCCCCTCTGAATTTTCCGAAGTTATTTAGCAAAGTACCTACCTAATTGACACTAGAAAAAAAATGCATGCCCCTGCATGCCTCGAAAAAATGTTTCCCTTACCACACCCTTCAAAGAGGAACACAGCAGCACTTAACACTGCTGTTATAACAGAAATAGGTGTGGCGGTGGTGCCAGAGTCGAACCACAGAGGGATCTACCACCTTCAGACCTCATGTAGAATCTAGTTTTTTTTTTATAATTATACCTAAACGATGAGGCAGACGGGCTACCTGATGGAAAGCAGTCACCGGCGCCTATGGACATTTGCAACACCAGAGGAGTCGCCAATGCATCGCCGGCTTTGGAGGAGAGCTCTTTTTACTCCTTTTTTGAAGAGCCCCATGTCATAGCGCTCCGGGAATACCTCAGGAGGAAGTTCATTCCACATCTTGCACGTCCGTGGCAAGAACGTCCGTGCAAGCCGTGGCAAGTAAATTACAGATGTCCACAAGGTAGTGACTTACTATAAAGTGGATTGCATGCTCGTTTGGTAATTAGAGACTGCCTAAACGGTCAATCATATTGTGCAATATTGCGAATTGTGCAATATTATTGACCGTTTGAGGGTTAATATTGAAAATTGTGCAAAGTTTGAACGAAAGTTTGAGCGTTAAGTTTTATTGCACCATATTTTTTATTGCATCTTGTAGGGTCATCGGTTCATGGGCATCAAATCAAATCATATTTTTAAATTAAAAATAGGTTCTTTCAGAGCACTTTTTAAATGTCACTACATCTACCACCACTTCACAGGGTGTTTCGTTATGGAGAGAACTATCCGCAATCTCCGCCTGAACACGAAAACATTGTGCAGTTCGTATTATTGTGCAATATAATTGCTCGTTTGGAGTCAGAGCGCCTTTCAATCTTATTGTACAATAAAAAGTATTGTGCAATGTTATTGTAGGTCTAGTCTAGGGGCAGCCTTTTTTTTCAAAAGGTACAGGTAAAGGTGGGAGCGACGCTGGGTTATGTGGGACTTTTACCGCACTAAAACCCCCTCGGTGGCCGTTCTCAGCGGTCAGCACTTGGTGAAGAACTCCGGGATCTCCGATGGAACACATCCGGAGTCCTCCGAGCGCGATGCTCCTATCGAGCTCTGCTCTGGGGGGAGCAGCAGGAGCACCCCTGGTGTTTACGACGGTATGCGGCCACACACACCGCCGTGCTTCCCGGGGTTGCTTGTTGAACGGTTAGAGCTCCCACTCTTGCCACCCGCAATCCCGGAAGCCCCCTTTTAGTCGCCTCTTACGACAGGCAGGGGATACCGTAGCCCTATTCTAAGGTCTAGGGGCAGTCTACATTTCTTTAAATAAAAAAGTATATATTGTTTATGATATTAAATATTTTGACACCGAATGTCAACTTTTATAAATCGACATGTAAAGCCTATATTTATATTAAATACAATTTGTATAATGTTTCATCAAACATTACATATAAAATAATATGTCACAATTATTTGTGAAATTAAAATTTTAATCAATTAATGTACAATGCTGCCCACGGTTTAATTAAGTCATTAAAAATGACCACTCATGTATGTACCTTTTTTATAATATATGCGTAGCAGACGAGCATGCAGTCCACCTGACGGTAAGTAGTTACTGCCGCCCATGGACATCTGTAATCAAACCCAGACAGGATTAGATTCCTACTTGAGGTCGGCTACAGATGCGCCGCTACCCTGAGGACTAAGCTGGAATGCGTCGGAAAAATATTTCTCCGTTACCACACCATTCAAACCAGAATACCGCAGCGCTTAACTCTGCTGTAATGAGGCAGAAATAGGTGTGGCGGTGGTGCCGCCGAAGTCAAACCATCAAGCAAATATCAAAATAATAATAGTTTAAAAATTAAAAACCACGCTAAAATCGCACAAGGCAAATCGTTAATTCCTGACGATCCTGATGAGGAGAATGGGATAAATTATTGAAATCGTGTATTGTCATCTATTCTTGATAATTGTTCAAAATTTTAAATTAATCGGACCGTTCAACGTAGGTAAAAATCGAGTTCAAAGATTCCATTACAAACATACAGGTCAAGCTAATAAAAGCGTAAAGACAGTGCATTCAAGTCAAAATGCCAACGAGAATAAGAAATCGATCCTACCCTAACCCAACCTAACCATGAGTTACACTGACATAAAGAAGCTTGATGAAGAATCTCTGCAGAAACTGCAAGAGGGTTCCGGTCCTAGCGATAAGTGTATCTGCAATCTTTTGTCTCCACCAGCCAAGAGTTTTGCCGCATCACTGAAACAAGCCTTCGGGATCAAAAAAGGGGGAAAAACGGGGAGGGGGCGAATACAAAGGAGTGTTACTGTACCTTTTGACGGTACCAAAGGTAACTTTTGAATGATTTTAAACTTATTTTGAAGGTGGTAGAACCGTTTGAGGTTCGACTCCAGCGGCACCACCGTCACACCTCTTTCTGCCTCATAACAGCAGTAAACGCTGCTGTGTTCTGGTTCGATGGGTGTTGTAAGGGAGACATACTTTTCCGAGGCGTTCCAGCTTAGTCCTCAGGCGCGGCGTATCTGAGGCCAACCTCAGGCAGGAATATCCTATCCTATCTGGGGTTGATTACAGATATCCATGGGTAGCAATAGCCACTGACTGCATACTTATCTGCTACTCCTATCTTTTGTATAAAATTCTCGTCTCACAATGTTAGTTACCGTACTCCTCCGAAATGGCTTTACCGAATTTCACCAAATTTTATATGCATACTGTCGGTTTGAGAATCGGCTACTATCTATTTTTCATACCCCTAAGCGATAAGGGTTGTTCACCCTTAACATTTTTTTATGTATTCGGCAACACAACGTTTGCCGGGTCAGCTAGTATTACATAAAGAAATTTGTTGTGTAAAGCAGGTATGCGGTCCTCAAAAGAAGTGGTGAAGAGGAAGTCTTCTTGCGGCAAATGTGGTTGTGATGACAACCAGATGGTGTTGAGACACTCCTATGCTAACATACGTATAACCAGCCCGGATATATCATCTGTGTGTCCTTGTTCCTCTGATTGTATGCCTGGTGAGTTTTACAATAATTTTATTTATTTATTTATTCGGGACTACCAACTACCAACATATGATACAGCAGTGACTATCATATACACTATACAGTACAATTATAACGCCAATATTTATCACAAGCATCTTATCTATATAATAAAATCAACCGATTACTGCAAATATACCCCTTAAATTCACACAACTGTAAACTAATTCTAATAAGGTGGCTGCAAACACTAAATTATACGGAGGTTGAGAACCTCCTTATAAGACTAAAATAACAATTAAATAAACAAATTGTATGTGGACTTAGCTTCCGATCCCAAGGATATCCTTATGATTCCGTAGGGCATGCATTATTGTATCTATACAGTGTACTCAATATGGTGTAATATTTATGTCAATCCTATGTTTGTAATTCAGTGCCAATACTTTTATGTATAATCCTAATTAAGAAATCCAACTGTGGAAGAGCGAGGTGTTCCTATCACAAGTGTCTCTGACTACTTACCAGGAAGCCCCGACTACTAGTTTTAAGGATTTTTCCTAAATAAATGCATTTTTATTTTTTTATTTAATTATATCTATTATCTTAGTGAGTAACTGTTCTTACTATGACAGGTAATCACAACATGCGTTGAATGTATATACATACTTAAAATTACTATTAAACTATAGCTATAACTAATAACATAAAAATAAAAATAAAATTAAATATATGTACGTCAAAAGTACGTCATAGTACGTCATTTACAAAAAAATATAAAAAAAAAAACTGAAGGTATAGTCCGCGCCAAACTTCTAGTCCGCTCTGAAGTTGCGTATACGTAACGTAAGGGCACACTAACGCAGCTATGTGCCCGTGGGCGAGAGATAGCGGAGGGTGGTGGGGGAGTCCCGTGCTGTTCGCAAGCTAATATTTGCAATGAGTTTCTATATTCGGAGCGGACTGGCAGTTTGGCGCGGCTTATACTACTGTCACTCTATGTCTGCTATAGCAGCAGTGTTAAGCGCTGCTGTGTTCTGGCTTGAAAGTAAGGGAGACGTAATCTTTCTCATTATGAGAGGAGACCCGTGCCTAGCAGTGGGACAGTAATGGGTTAGAACCCCCCCCCCCCCCCCCCCCCCCCTTCTGGATTAGGTCATAGTCCACCGCGCTGGTCAAGTGCGTATTGGTAGACTTCACATACCTTTGAGATATTTTTTTTTTATAAATCTCTCAGGTATTCAATACTACACATACCTTTGAGATATTTTTTTTTTATAAATCTCTCAGGTATTTAATGAAAAATCAGAGGTGCCTGGGATTTGAACCTCGGACCTCGGACCTCGGACCCTTCGATCGAGAAGGCCAAGTTTCTTAACTATCTATTACTGCTTTAACACTGGTTGAATCTTAACTTATTCTAATTTGTCTATATTTTCAGATAAAGCAAAACTGAAAAACAACATACAAGTAATAGTAGAACATGCTCAAATGCCCGAAACTCAAACGACTCAATTTAGTCACTCAACTCAACCTCTGACTCAATCTGAGTCTCTAGAAATTACTAAGATTGAGCACGCAAGCAGTTTTCAGCTGGAGAATTGATTTTTATATGTATTCAGTTATTTAATTATGAAATAAATGTTGATACAATGCTGTTTTTTTTAATTAGAATATAATTTCTACTTCACGTCATTTTAAGAAAATTCATAATTATAGGTTTTTAGAATTAATATTTGTAGGTGGTAGAGCCCTTTGTGGATCGACTCCGGCGGCACCACCGTCACACCTATTTCTGTTATAACAGCAGTGTTAAGCGCTTGTGTTCAGGGAAACATACTTTTCTGAGGCGTTCCAGCGTAGTCCTCAGAGGTAGCGGCGCATCTGTGACCGACCTCAGGTAGGAATATCTAATCATATTTTAAATGTTACAATAATTCAATTATCTATGAGAGATTGGTTATGAACCGCAGTAAAATTCACCCCACGCTTTTTACTCCGAATTGAATAATTATTTTAATAATTTGTAATTTTATTTTGAGGCAATTCATTATGATTGATTGATCTATTTTCTACTTTTTAGTTCGATTTGCTAATCGAACTAAAAAGTAGAAAATAGATCAATAATAGTTAAAAAAAAAATATTGCTATAAAAGCTTGTTTTTTTAACTATTATTATTTTTTTAGTCTGTGACTAACTCATAAATTGGGGAATTAATTAATCTAATAAAGATAATGGAAAACTGTTATCAAATTATTGCATTGTCATCGGTCCTTGATACGTGTACAAAGTTTAAAATTTATCTAGCTTCTAGAAACGGGCACTGCTCCCATCTCTGGACAGGGGCGCCCCAATACCAATTTAACCCATTTGACTCCGCGCAGAAACGCGCGATCCGAATCGTCAACGACCCCAAGACCTCCGACCGGTTAGAACCTTTAAGCTTGCGGAGGGACATAGGTTCCTTCTGCGTTTTCTACCGGCTTTACAATAGTGAGTGTCCCGAGGAACTATTTGACCTGGTGCCTACGTCACCATTCCTCCATCGCAACACTCGCCAAAGGATGAAGTTCCATCCACACCAACTGGACTCGTGGCGGTCCTCCACGGTTCGGTTTGCACGGACGTTCTTGCCACGGACGTGCAAGATGTGGAATGAACTTCTCCCGAGGTATTCCCGGAGCGCTATGACATGGGGCTCTTCAAAAAAGGTGTAAACAGAGCTCTCCTTCAAAGCCGGCGATGCATTGGCGACTCCTCTGGTGTTGCAAATGTCCATAGGCGGCGTTAACTACTTTCCATCAGGTAGCCCGTCTGCCTCATCGTTAAGGTATAATTATAAAAACCAAAAAAAAAAACGGATGAAAATTGAGCTCAAAGATTCCGTTATATACGTACATATATACAACCCAAGCTAATAAATTTTATAATGGAAAAGTGATAAATTAGGATAAAGATGTATTATTGTAAATGTTGATGTTATGGAACAATATATTGTATTTCTGGAATCCCTTCAGAGCGTTTTCGTAGGAACTATTAATAGTATATGGTTAGGCGTGGCGTAATGGAGAAATGTACTCGATGAAAACCATTATATTCCCATCAACCTACATTACTATTTATATTGATGTTTCCTTTCTGATGGCTTTGGGAGACTACTTGTGTTTATACACCTACGCACTTGCGATTAAGCGATTAGGGTTGCGTACCCAAAGGGTAAAACGGAACCCTACTACTCTTGAAAGTCGAACCCTTTGTGGTTCGACTTCGGCGGCACCACCGCCACACCTATTTCTGCCTAATAACAGCAGTGTTAGGCGCTGCTGTTCCGTTTTGAAGGGTGTGGTAAGGGAGACAGACTTTTCCGAGGCGTTCCAGCTCAGTCCTCAGGATAGCGGCGCGTGTGGCCGACCTCAGGTAGGAATATCTAATCCTATCTGGGGTTGATTACAGATGTCCATGGGCGGCAGTAGCCACTTACCATCAGGTGGACTGCATGCTCGTCTGCTACTTCTATATTATAAAAAAAAAAAAACTTGGCCTACTTACTTTTATTCTATTAGGAACTTTACTAACAAAATTGCAATGTCGTAACTAAGAATTAAGAAACGACTGCGTCTTATTACGTCTTTATAAAAATTGTACACAAACGGCTGTAAGGCCCTCACCACACTTCAAACCGGAACACAACAGCGCTTAACACTGCTGTTATAACAGAAACAGAACCCTTACCATGAGTTTTCAAAACAACCCACAATTTCACGTTACGTTTACTCAATCCAATATTCTGTAGCATTACCATGAGTTGGCATAGAAACGCCACTATAGAAATGGTAAATAGAAAACTATTGTCATTTTGCTAGTGAATAACATAACTACTATCGTTACGGTATTTCTTGACAACGTCTGTCAAATTAATGACTCATGGGACCGAATTTGTATGGCAATAGATCATAATGACATTCGCTAGCGATTTGATTTCGATAGGTTTTTTACGTATCGAGTTACGTCACTACGGATTTTAGTTCTACGAGTAACCACCAGAGGCGCTGTACAATTTTTCATACATTTATTTTACGCAGTCGCTAGCGAGTAATACTTTTGTAAACTCATGGTAGTCCTACTGTTCCGTTTGCTTCAGTAGACTGAGTAAACCTAACAATAAGTAAGTGCTCAAGTCTGTCTGCCTCACATGTTCGCAAAAAAGAGAGACAAAATATAAAGCGTCATTTTGTCAATTTAGACATTTAATATCACGTTACTGACACTATAGTTCTGATAGAATCCGCTAGGGGCGCTGATTGGAAATTGTATGGGCAAATACGTAAACAAATACCAATACAGTCATATTTGTCAAAACGTAAAAACTCATGCTAAGGCTACTGGTATGACGGTGGTGCCGGAGTCGAACTACTAAGGACTTTACCACCTCTACGCTTAGTAACTCATTTATTTATGTATGTATCATATACTCGTATTTCTTTATTTTTCGTTTATTAACTTGCATACATACACTCACATGCACACACACACAGAGTTAGTGACTATATCTATAACGTAAAAAATATTTCCATTTTCGGCTATTACTTTAATATTAAGTATTAGAAGAATGGAAGGTGTCTAGTGTGGGACGCTACTCGTGTGGACACACTGACACCTTCACATTCACATATCTTCCAGGGCAGCCGGTGTCGTGGCGACCGACGTTGAAATTCGCAAGTTGCAGAAATATGCAGAACTTATTAAAGACTACATATTTCTGCCATTTGGTGTTGAAACATTGGGGCCGTGAGGTTCCAATGCTAGATTATTTTTTAAGAATCTGCCCAAACGGTTGATAGAGTCAACGAATGACCAGAGCAGGCACATACCCGAGGTATTAGTATTAGCCTCGCTATCCAACGAGGGAATGCCAGCATTCTGGGAACTCATCCCAGGGACAGCAATTTAGATGTAGCTTTTTATATTTAATTTAAAATATGGTTATATTATTATTATTATTATCTTTTTTATATTATTTTAATTGTTATAAGGTTTTTGCCGTATATATTACTAGCTGACCCGGCAAACTTTGTACCGCCCCAAAATCTTTTTATCAAATTTATTTCATATAAAATATAGCCTATGTTACTCGTGGATAATGCAGCTTTCGAATGGTGAAAGAATTTTTAAAATCGGTCAAGTAGTTTTTGAGCCTGTTCATTACAATCAAACAAACAAACAAAGTTTTCCTCTTTATAATATTAGTATAGATTGTTACCAGTCTTGAAAATAGAAAATACTACTAATATTAGATATCATAAATAAATTAAGCTGTGGATTTAGGAAATAAATATTATTTATGTGTTACATCACGCGCCTAATTACGTTCTATGCGTAGACCTGTAGGACTACCATGAGTTTACAAAAGTATTACTCGCTAGCGACTGCGTAAAATAAATGTATGAAAAATTGTACAGCGCCTCTGGTGGTTACTCGTAGAACTAAAATCCGTAGTGACGTAACTCGATACGTAAAAAACCTATCGAAATCAAATCGCTAGCGAATGTCATTATGATCTATTGCCATACAAATTCGGTCCCATGAGTCATTAATTTGACAGACGTTGTCAAGAAATACCGTAACGATAGTAGTTATGTTATTCACTAGCAAAATGACAATAGTTTTCTATTTACCATTTCTATAGTGGCGTTTCTATGCCAACTCATGGTAATGCTACTGTGTCCAGTAGGTCATAGTTGGGAAATTGGGCAAACAAGGAAATAAAAAAATACAATTAAAAACATGTTTTATTGAAAATACAGTTTACAAAATTTTTGTGCAATATACTTAGACTGTATGAAGATTTTTTTATGATATACTTTGTAGAAACTAGTGTCTGCCATACACATTACGGTGTACCGGATAGGTCTACCTGTACCCTTACCATGAGTTTTTACGTTTTGACATGACTGTTTTGGTATTTACGTATTTGCTCATACAAATTCCAGTCAGCGCCCCTAGCGGATTGTATCAGGACTATAGTATCAGTAACGTTACATTAAATGTCTAATAATCATAATGCGAAATTTTAGTTCCGATGCGGTCCACGGGAGCGCTGTATGCGCGAATTCGTAAACGTTGAACGTTTTCGAGCAAACGTAAAAATGTATACTATGGGTACTGTAACCAACTCCATATCTCTTCGCTACTGAGAACTATAGTCACCTCTATCAAATCTTTTACACAAGAGCATAGATTAGTAAAGATACTTCACCGCCTTGAAATTGAATGAAGCCACAAACGGCTTATCAGTAAGTTCTTTTTTGAATTCTTGACAAATAAAAACATTTTTAGAGAAAATTCACGAATAAATAACTAATACTGTGTAATTTACATAATAATAAATAATTATTTCAAATATTTTAGGGACATTTTAGCACGGAGACGTGGCAAAACTTTTTTACGCAACTATTTCAATTCTCAAAACTGGGTACATTTTCTTGTTAGGAGTGAGTAATCTACTAATCTATGCACAAGAGAAATACTTATAAATAATTTGGTTAAGACCACTTTTGGTTTGAGGATAAGTCACTGTCTCCTCTCTTGGCCACTTTGTCCTTCACCTTGGCTAGTTCCTTAGGCCAGACGGTCTCGACAATCCAGTCGAGGTACGCCGATACCCTAGTGTAAGACCCCGGCAGGCCCTGCCCACACTGTGGACCCCATGAAACTACACCAGTCACGACATAGTTACAATCTAGATTCCTGTTCTCAATTACCGCCATGAGAGGTCCTCCGCTGTCACCCTGAAATCATAGATTAGATCAATGAAGGTAGAACCCTTTGTGGTTCGACTCCGGCGGCACCACTGCCACACCTATTTCTACCTAATAACAGCAGTGTTAGGCGCTGCTGTGTTCCGGTTTGAAGGGTGTGGTAAGGGAGACAAACTTTTCCGAGGCGCAGCTTAGTCCTCAGGGGTAGCGGCGCATCTGCGCCGACCTCAGGTAGGAATATTTAATCCTATCGGGGGTTGACTACGTCCATACGGCAGTAGCTTACCATCAGGTGGACTGCATGCTCGTCTGCTACTCCTATATTATAAAAAAATAGCCACAACTTCAGATCGGACTAGTTTGACGCGGACTATACATACGGGACACCCTGTATAGATAATCTCTCACCTGACAAGTGTCCGCCGCGAGTTTGCCTTTTCTCTGTTCTCCTTTCGCACAAATCATCGTGTCATTGATCCATTTAAATCCTTTTAAGACGAGTTGGCTCACACATAGGCTGGAGTGTACCTCATAGGCCGTTTCCTAAAAGTTTAATAAATAAACGCTTAAACGCTTTCTACACTCACTTCCACATTGTGAAGGTGGTGGAACCATTTGCGGTTCATCCAGCGGAACCACCGCCACACCTATTTCTGCCTAATAACAGGGTTAAGCTCTGCTATGTTCTGTACCCTTACCATGAGTTTTTACGTTTTGACAAATATGACTGTTTTGGTATTTGTTTACGTATTTGCCAATATAATTTCCAATCAGCGCCCCTAGCGGATTGTGTCAGAACTTGGAAGTAGTATGACAAATACCAAAACAGTCATATTTGTCTAAACGTAAAACCTCCTGGTAAAGGTACTGGTTTGAAGGGCGTGGTAAGGGAGCCATACTTTTCCGAGGCGTTCCATCTTAGTCCTAAGGGGTAGCAGCGCATTTGTAGCCCACCTCAGGTAGGAATATCTAATCCTGTCGGCGTTTATTACAGATGTCCATGGGCGGCAAGCCACTTACCATCAGGTGGACTGCATGCTCATCTACTCCTGTATTATAAAAAAGAGGCCGAGTTTTTTAACCACTAGGCTATCACTGCTTTTAATGTGATGATGATGATAACGATGATGATGATGGTGATGATGGTGACGACGATGACGATGACGATGACGATGACGATGACGATGACGATGACGATGACGATGACGATGACGACGATGACGACGACGACGATGCTGATGATGATGACGACGATGACGATGACGATGACGATGACGATGACGATGACGATGACGATGACGATGACGATGACGATGACGATGACGATGACGATGACGATGACGATGACGATGACGATGACGATGACGATGACGATGACGATGACGATGACGATGACGATGACGATGATGATGATGATGATGACGAATTACCTTCTTTAATGTTTCGGACGTGTTACCCTTGTACTCCACGTGTCCCCATCCGGCAATCGTCCGCTGAGTCCGAGCGAAGCTAAGCCCGGGAACAGGCAGACATATTGGACGAATAAACTCCGAAAACCTTACCCTAGGATACAAAAATAATAGTTTAAAAAAAAACAAAATAACACTTTTATTGCTAATCGAACTAAAATAATATAACTATAATATAGCTGTCAACTCGTTTGGTCGACGTCTCTGGGGACCTGAGAGTAGCACTGAACACTGCTGTTATTACAGCAACACAGAAGATTTTACCACCTTCCGTGAACACTTTGTGGTTCGACTCCGGCGGCACCACCGCCACACCTATTATAACAGCAGTGTAGCGCTGCTGTGTGAGTTTGAAGTGTGGTAAGAGACATACTTATCCGAGGCGTTTCAACTTAGCCCTCAGGCGTAGCGGCGCTGTCGCCAATCTCAGATTGGACTCTAATCTTACCTGGGGTCGACGAATACTTACTGTCTGTCCAATTCTATAAGTGCGATATCGTCATGTTTATCAACTGAGGTATAAAATTTATGAGGAATCAATCGTATTACATTGAATAATTCGCCATTACTAAGATCAGTTTTGTTCAATGTACCAAGCAATGCATATTTCAGGCGACCACTGAAACAAAAAATATATAATGAATATTAGGGTCGGTGCATATGTGACGGAAAATGCGTCGCGTATTATCGGTCGCGTTTATTCGTTTAAATTAGGCTCGGTATAGGCCGCGAGGTCTAAGCTGAGCTTTGCATTAGTGTGAGTGAACACAAAAGTAGAGTCAGACAAAAAAACTTTCAAAAATAGTCTTTATCAAATTTAGTTAGGTACCTACATAGATGAAGAGGTACTCTAGTTAAAAAAAATATAGTTACAAAATGTATCAACAATATGCAATGAAATTAATTAAATAAATACTACAAAGTTAAACCCATAATTTTGTTATATTTTTACAATTACGAGAAATTTTCCGCGAAAGTGTAGATAGAATGAGAGCTAAGTCTGTGATTTGAAAATTGTACAATGCATAAAAATGGTCGATATAACTACTACAAAGTTTATTTTCCTTATTTTTTAATTTTTAGTCTGACTTCACATTTTTTCGTTTCATTTTTAGTTAATTAAAAAAATATTTGTTTTATTTTAAATTACATTTCAACATTTTTTTTTGATATTTTAAATTATTCGCCACATTCACGTTTATTGGATGTCATTTTACTAAAAAATCGAACGCGAAAACAAAATCAAAATCGGCCTCGTAACTCCTTTCAGCATTTTTCGCTAATCCTTATAGTTTCGGATTTGGCCCTGAAGGCCCGTTTGAAAAATTCACCCTGTATATAAAAACGAATGTTTATCTGTATGTCCTTTATAGAAGCGTAAACAATGCATTTGATCATGTGATGATCTTCAGCAAAGTTGTGGTGCATGAGCCCACGAAGGTACGACTAATTTTCGACGGATGGCGCCACTGTCACACCAATGACGGTACAAATTTTCAGTTATATGTACGTTATGTAATTTTTTTAGGCGTGAGAAGCCGCGGGCACTACTAGTCCTTACTAATAATATAAATCCAAAAGTAACTCTGTCTGTCTGTCTGTCTTGTCGGTTGTCTCTTATTCACGCCTAAACCACTGAACCGATTTTAATGAAATTTTGTACAAAGATAGTCTGAGACCCGAGAAAGGACATAGGATAGTTTTTATCCCGGAAATCCCACGGGAACTAGGGATGGCGATCTAAGGTCGATTAATGGGAGAATCGTTCTTTTGGACCCAAAACATCAATTATTTTAATCGATATTAGTAAGGATTGAGTCGTAAACTATGAATTTGATCAAGTGATGATCTTTAGCAAAGTTGAAGGTACGAATTTTTAGTTTTATGTATGTTAGTATGTTATATTATTTTCTTTTTTAACGCGGGCGAAGCCGCGGGCAAAAACTAGTTATATATAAAACACTTACTGAACATTTGTAGCGAGCACATGACCAGCCGTCAGAATAAACTTATCACTGATGAGGGAACCACCTCCTATCCACGCGATGTCCACCTCCGGCGTCTCAGGGTCACCGTTGGTGCAGCCCAGGACCGCCTGAAGCATACGAGTATCATCAGCATATTTTTTTGTTGACGAAGGGAAAACCTTCAAAAGGTACCCGGTGCCGTGGGAGCGACACGGGATTGTGTGAGATTCTTATCGCACTAAAACCCACCGGTGGCCGTTCTCGGCGCTCCGTAAAATACTCCGGGATATCCAAAGGAACACAAACGGAGTCCTCTTAGCGCGTTGCCCCGTCGGGCTCCACCCAGGTGAGCTTGGCGCTCGCCACACCGTCTGTTGTACACGACGGTATGCGACCACACATATATGACACAACAATAGATGGCGTTGGGGTGATGATGAATGATACGTAAACAACGTATAATAAAATTAAAATAACTATATTAAAATATGTTTTACGGTTCTTATTTGTATTTATTATAATACCACTTATAGTAAGTAAACGGATTGTAAAAATTTCAACCGTTTTCCTAGTACGGTTTAGCAGTTAGATCGAATAATGCTGAAAAATACCGGTTTGTTGTATGAGGTCTTCATAATATTCATCCTTTAATATTCAACTTTATTTTATTTTTAGTATTTGTTGTTATAGCGCTCAACGTTATGTTTCCTCTGTACAAATTTCATGTGTCTATCTATTACGGTTCCGGTGATATAGACCTTTTTTTTTGTTGACGAGGGGTAAACCTTCAAAAGGTACCCGACGCTATGGGAGTGACGCCGGGTTATGTGGGATTTTTACCGCACTAAAACTCCCCCGGTGGTCGTCCTCAGCGTTTGGTGGAGAACTCCGGGATCTCCAAAGGAACACAACCGGAGTCCTCCTAACGCGATGCCCTTTTATCGGGCTCTGCCCTGAGGGGAGCAATTTACGCTCCTCTCACATCCCCTGGTGATTACAGCGATATGCGACCATACAAACCGCTGTCCTTCCCGGGGTCGCTTGCTGGGCGGTGCGAGCTCCCACTCTTGCCGCCCGCAACCCCGGAAGCCCCTTTTAGTCACCTCTTACGACAGGCAGGGGATACCGTAGCCTTATTCTGGTCCCGGTACTACAGGGACAACCGGTGATATAGCCCTGTGACAGACTTAGTAACAGGGTTCCGTTTTTAACCTTTGGGTACGGAACCCTAAAAAGCAAGATTTTCAAAGAATATACATACCATATGAGGGAACTCGGCCTGGGCGGCCGGGATGTCTTCCCCAGTTATCCTGGGAACATATTGGGGAACATGACACACTCTCGACCTATAGTACTTCCCATTTTTATCCTGGAGACACATTTCCACGAATCTTCGGTTTTCCGCACATTCTGGGAAGGAAATAAGCTGTTTTAACATCAAAAGTGGAATTTTATTAAAAAAAATACAAAAATAGTATAAAATCTGTTTATTAACAATTCCTATTTGGGGTTGATTACAGATGTCCATGGGCGGCAGTAGCCACTTACCATCAGGTGGACTGCATGTTCATCTGCTACTTAAAACTGCTAAAACGGTGTATGAGGATCCCTTTTTAATACGGTTTTATAAGCTTGGATTGTATGTATGTATGTATGTAACGGAATCTTTGAGCTCAATTTTCACCGATTTCCATAACTCTGATTAATTTTAAACTTTGCACACGTATTAAGGACCGATGACAATGCAATACTTTGATAACAGTTTCCCATTATCCTTATTAGATGAATTAATTCCCCAATTTATGAATTTGTCACAGACACTCAAAAAATGGAAGATATTAACTTTTTTAAATTCTTAATATTTGTTGTTAAGGCGGCCTCTGATATACATTCTCTATAAAATCACGTATCTATCTATTACAGTAGAAATAGAGAATTGTGACAGACAGACTTGACAGAGGCTTAGTAATAAGATTTCGATTTACCCTTTGAGTAGGGAAAAAAATATGTCTTACTTTTCCACGCAACTTCGTGAGCTGGACTCAGGTTCTCTGGGACATCGACTTTAGAAAGTTGTGGACACTGCAAGGGCTCAGGGGGTTGCGGGCGGTTCAAGCTCTTCGGACAACAATTCATGGGTAGGTTACCATCGTAGCGACATTCCTGAAAAGATAAATTTACGTTACTCTTTTTTATATTTAAGCCTAACGATAAAGCAGACGTGCTACCTGTTGGGAAGTAGTCAACGTCGCCAATGAACATTTGCAACACCATTTCTTTTTTTCTCGAGGGGGAAACCTTCAAAAGGTACCCGGTGCCGTGGGAGCGACACGGGATTATGTGGGACTTTTACCGCACTAAAACCCCGCGGTGGCCGTCCTCGGCGTTGGGTAGCGTACTCCGGGAACCTCAAAGGAACGCGGCCGGAGTCCTCTCAGCGCACTGCCCCATCGGGCTCCGCCCAGGTGAGTTTGTATCACCACACTGTCTGGTGTATACGACGGAATGCGAGCACACATACCGCCGTCCTTCCCGGGGTCGCTGGCCGGGCGGTTCGAGCTCCCACTCTTGCCGTCGAACCCCGAAAGCTCCTTTTAGTCGCCTCTTACGACAGGCAGGGGATATCGTAGCCCTATTCTGGTCCCGGAACTACAGGGACAGTGGACATTTGCAACACCAGAGGAGTCGTCAGCATTGCCGGCTTTGAATGATAGCTTTTTTGCACCGTTTTTGCAGAGCCCCATGTCATGATCTCTTTAATGTGACCCATTAGACACAGGTCGATACATTCGTCAGAATATTTTCTTTTCTTTACAATATAGGGGTAGCAGACGAGCATACAGTCCACCTGATGATACGCTACTGCTGCCCATGGACATCTGTAATCAAGCCCAGATAGTATTAGATATTCCTACCGGAGGTCGGCCACAGATGCGCCGCTAACCCTGAGGACTAAGCTAGAACGCCTCAGAAAAGTATGTCTTCCTTATTCTTCAAACCAGAACACAGCAGCGTTTAACACTACTGTTAATAGGCAGATATAGGTGTGGCGGTGGTGCCGCCGGAGTTAGCTTAGTCCTCAGGGGTAGCGGCGCATCTGTGGCCGACCTCAGGTAGGCATATCTAATCCTATCTGGGGTTGATTACAGATGTCCAGGGGCGGCAGCAGCCACTTACCATCAAGTGGACTGCATGCTCGTCTGCTACTCTTATATTATAAAAAAAATACCTTTCAGCGTTACAATACTGTTGTAAGGCAAAAATAGATGTCGTGGTGGACCCTTCGTTTACCGAGAAGGTTCTTCAATCATCAAGTTTCTTACCATATCATCGTTCCTTATAACTCCTTCTCCAGCCCCCATGAAAAATCTGCTCAAGACACCAGTTTCGTGTAAAAGATTATCCTCTGGACAACACACGATTTGTGTAAGATGGTCGTAAGAACATGTCTGAAAAAGTTTTTGAGATTATTCCTATTTAAGCAGAATCAATTATTATTTAAAAATCTAATAAATTATAGTTAAAAAACTGTATCTCAATAATTAACGCCATCTAGCAATTCGTTGGTGAACTTTGTGAATACACAACGCGCCAAACTGCTAGTCCGCTTTGAATATAGAACTCGTGGTAAGGGTACAGGATTTTTATTTATTTTATTTATTTATTTTTGTACACCTTAAACTAAGGGTTACAAAGGGTAAACTTAATGCCTAATGGCATTCTCTGCCAGTCGACCCTGGGTGATGGCGATAGCATGTGGTAGGCATAAACATAAGCAGTAATGATAAAATATCAAGAAATACAACTATGGAAAAAACATACAATATCTACATATAATAATTATAAATAAATATAAATAATATATAAATATATAATAAAAAATATGATTAACGAGGATTTTCAGGCAGGCGCCACGGTTATGTGTTAATTAGTCAAGTGATGCTGTTATAGTCCGCGCCACTGCTAGTCCGCTCTGAAGTTGTTGCGTACTACAAGCATATATTCCGTAGCAACGTAAGAGCATACTAAGGAAGCTATGTACCCAGAGCCGGATTAACCTTAAGGCAGAGTAGGCAACTGCCTAGGGGCCCAGGATCGACAGGGGCCCACTGCAGACTCCGTACTAACACGCAGCCAACCCGCGTTGAGCACGCATAGAGCCTGCGTATGTCTGAACCCGCCCTTAGGACGTCATCCATGCCTATATCGGGAATTGTATTCAGGAATGTGGGTAGAAGGCAAAAAAAAAACATTATTTAGTCAGTCAGAGTAGGTAAAGAAAAGGGGCCCGAAAATTGTATTGCCTACAGGCCCATACAGGGTTAATCCAGCTCTGTATGTACCCGTGGCGAGAGCGGGCAGCGGACGGGTGTCAGAAGGACCCCGCGCTGTCGTCCTGCTAATATCTACAACTTGCTATTCGACGCGATTCATATAACCTTACCATGAGTTTTTACGTTTTGACAAATATGACTGTTTTGGTATTTGTTTACGTATTTACCCATACAATTTCCAATCAGCGCCCCTAGCGAATTTTATAACAACTACACTGTCAGTAACGTAACATTAAATGTCTAAATTGACAAAATGGCGCTTTATGTTTTGTCTCTCTTTTTTGCGAACATGTGAGGTAGACAAAAACACTTGAGGACTTACTTATTGTTACGTTTACTCAATCTACTGAAGCAAACAGAACAGAATAATGGATTGAGTAAACGTAACGTAAAATAGTGGGATGTTTCGAAAACTCATGGTAAGGGTACAGGTACAAAAATGTTAAATTTTAATTTGAAATATTACCGGAGCATGCTTGTGGTCCTTATATTGTCTTTTCTGTGCATATTCGCAAGTGTGTATAATTTTGCAAGTACCCAGTAATCCTTTTTCATTGTCGAACTCACAAACGTCTCCTGTAAAGTGAAAATAAAAAAGTATATACAATCTTATACATAAAATTCTCGTGTCACAGTATTAGTCACCGTACTCCTCCGAAACGGCTTTATCGATTTTCAACAAATTTTATATGCATATTCAGCAGACCTACTGAATATATGCATATTGCATATATGCATATGAATCGGCTACTATCTATTTTTCATACCCCTAAGTGATAAGGCTTGTTCACCCTTAACATGTTATTATTTATATGGCAACACAACGTTTGCCGGGTCAGCAAATAATATAAACAGCAAATAATTAAATATAGATTTTTAGTAGTACTCATTATCATCAACCCATTACTGTCCTACTGGGTACGGGTCTCTCAGAATGAGGATTAGGCCATAGTCCACCGCGCTGGACCAGTGCGAATTGGTAGACTTCACATACCATTGAAAACGTTTTTTTTTTAATTTCTAAGCAAGTTAAGCAAGTGATAATACGCACATATTTGAAAAATCACGGGTGCGCCTGGAATTTTAATCTCTGACCCTTCGATCGAGAGTCAGTCAGTCAGCTGGGACGTCATACCCTCCGAGTCTCTCATATGCTAAGGCAATGTTACCATAAGGGCGGTGGGCATGGAATTTCGGGTCTCGAGGGTACCCTCTTTGCTCGGGCAGATTCTCAGGTGGTAAATACCCCCGGATTTTTGATATTAAAAATAAAAAAAATATATCATCCCAGTGATGAGTGGGTGATTCGGTACTTATGCGTCGTTACCGAGCGGACGGTCGGCCTCCTGATGGTCGGAGGTCGCCAGTCCAGGGAGTTGCCGCGGGAGCAAATTCGATCGAGAGGCCGAGTTTCTTAACCCCTAGGCTATTGCTGCTTTTAGTTTTAGTAATCATCATCAACAACCCATTACTGTCCCACTACCGGGCACGGGTCTCCTCTCAGAATGAAAAGGATTAGGCCATAGTCTACCGCGCTCGGCTGGCCAAGTGCGTATTGGTAGACTTCACATACCTTTGAGTTTTTTTTTATATAAATCTCTCAGGTATGCAGGTTTCCTCACGATGTTTTCCTTCACCGTTTAGCAAGTGATAATTAATTTCTAAAACGCACATTACTTTGAAAAATCAGAGGTGCGTGCCTGGGATTTGAACCTCGGACCCCTCGATCGAGAGGCCGAGTTTTTTTAACCGCTAGGCTATCACTGCTCTTAGTTTCAGTAAGGCTTGACGATATTTATTTACATGTTTATCCTTATGGGGAATATGACTTAAGTAATAATAAGCTATGGTAGTTTAAAGTTCACGAACATTGTATATGATTTTCCTTGAACGTTAGATAAATGATGCATTAATCATGTCCCTGCCCTGTGACATACGGACAGACAGCGGAAGCTTAGTGTTCCATTTTTATCTTTTGCGCACAAAACCCTAAAAACGGTTAATAATCGTAACTTTTTTTTATATAATATAGGAGTAGCAGACGAGCATGCAGTCCACCTGATGGTAAGTGGCTACTGCCGCCCATGGACATCTGTAATCAACCCCAGATAGGATTAGATATTCCTACCTGAGGTCGGCCACAGATGCGCCGCTACCCTTGAGGACTAAGCTGGAACGCCTCGGAAAAGTCTGTCTCCCTTACCACACCCTTCAAACCGGAACACAGCAGCGCCTAACACTGCTGTTATTAGTTAGAAATAGGTGTGGCGGTGGTGCCGCCGGAGTCGAACCACAAAGGGTTCTACCACCTTTAATATTCTTCCCAAACACACGTTATTAATATTCTTCCCAAAGACAATAACTTGTTATGGAAACTCGTTTAAGGAAACAAATCGTAAGAAATATAAATATTGATAAACAAGGAAAAACGGCCACTCACACATAATTATATTGCACTAGCTGACCCGGCAAACGTTGTGTTGCCATATAAATAAAAAGATTGTTAAGGGTGAACAACCCTTATCACTTACGGGTTTGAAAAATAGATAGAATATTTGAAACTGCGATGGTAGCGAAGTCTGTCGAATCCAATGTGAAACATTCCAAAATGAACTTACGAATTAAAAATTAAATAAAAAAACCTTTTCCCACGGACTAAATGTGAATCTAAACCATTCTCAAGTCCCCTTGAACACACACAACAAATTTCATCAAAATCAGTCCAGTCGTTTAGGTGGAGTTCAGTGACATACACACGCACATAAGAAATATATATATAAAGATTGCACTATTAAAGCGATTGTAGTAGCACGCTTGCTTCTGAACTGCAATCTCGTTAGCTTGCAGTTCGTCTGACGGTAAGCTATACGGCAGAACTTCTGTAATTACCGGACATCTATTAAGTTAAGATTAAAACTACTTCGCAACAATCCGCTACAAATATGTATGATGGTATATATTTTAAACCATGCAGTATGTACCACCCTCCCTCCCTCAAAGGATGCATGCAGATGCAAAAATTAAAAATATACACCACCATACATACCACCACCAACACGTGTTTCGCTCCAAAACGGAGCATCATCAGGGTAAGTTGATATACCATCATACATATTTGTAGCGGATTGTTGCGAAGTAGTTTTAATCTTAACTTAATAGCATGGATTTCCGCAAAGTAACGCCTGATACAATTAATTACCGGACATCTGTAAGCAACTCCACATAGGAGTTCCGAACCTGAAGGACCCGCTAACCCTGGGGACCAAGCTGGAATACCTCGTTAAATGTCTCTCTTAACCAGAACAGCGGCCCTTAAAGGTGTGGCGATGGAGAACGGGGCAACGCGCTAAGAGGACTCCGGTCGCGTTCCTTTGGAGATCCCGGAGTCCGCTACGCAGCGCCGAGGACGGCCACCGGTGGGTTTTAGTGCGGTAAGAATCCCACATAACCCTGCGTCGCTCCCACTTCACCGGGTATTTTTTGAAGGATTCGTAAACAAAAAAGGTGTGACGATGGCGCCGGAGTTGACCTTCATTTAATACTAGATGCCCTAACACTTACCTTCATCAAACTGCGCGTTGACACACCAAAAAATACATATTAATAACACAATTTTCTTTATAAAAGACATCTTAAAAACAAAACAAGTGGTATTTATTGTTTATAAAACAAGCTACACATATCATGGTCGCCCACAAACTGGATGATACAACTTCTGAGCTCAGACGAGTAGTCGGTTGCAGCCCAACTCTATAATAGGTCTTTTTAATAACACCTAATGATAACATAATTATGACATCAGCGGACTAAGGTCGGAGGCCCGGTGTGGAAAGTATTTTTTTTTTATTTTGTGTTATTTGTCTATATACTATAGGAGTAGCAGACGAGCATGCAGTCCACCTGATGGTGAATGGCTACTGCCGCCCATGGACATCTGTAATCAACCCCAGATAGGATTAGATATCCTACCTGAGGTCGGACACACAGGCGCCGCTACCCCTGAGGACTAAGCTGGAACGCCCCCGAAAACTATGTCTCCCTTACCACACCCTTCAAAACGGAGCACAGCAGCACCGAACACTGCTGTTATTAGGCAGAAATAGGTGTGGCGGTGGTGCCGCCGGAGTCGAACCACATAGGGTTCTACCCCCTTCAAATGCAGGCCTCCTAGCGTAAAAAGTTGATTTGATTTTACAAAATGACAAAGTGTCATTGAATTATTCGGTGACCTTTTTTTTCGCTGACTGATACATTTAATATTTTTTTTGGTTCTAACGATTTTTTAGCAACTGGTTTAAATTATTTTTAACTTTTTAGTTCTTTTTTATTAACAACTAATAAAAGCTTGATTTAAAAAAAGATTTTTTCTTTTGATTTTTATTTATCTGAGACTGCCACATTCATTACATAAAACATAAAATTTACAAATTTTGTAAAAACTTTGGGCGTTTTACAAATTTATATATTTAGTAATTGACTACAACATACATACGTAATGTAAATTAATTATATATTCTGTCTCTGTCTTGTTATTATATGTAGGATTTATGTAAAACTAGCCAATTCTCGCAACCTTGCCTGCGCAGTGCAATGATTTCTTTTTATCGCGTGCTACTTAGTAAAATAATATATTTTTTATTTTATAGTAATGAACACCTTTCGATTTTTTTCATTGAACCCTTTTATTGGATATTCATATTACGTTGGTGCATAAAAAAAATAGGTCCAGTATCTTGAGGTTTTCATCATCATCATCAACCCATTACTGTCCCACTGCTTTGCACGGGTCTCCTCTCAGAATGAGAAGGATAAGGCCCATAGTCCACCGCGCTGGACAAGTGCGTATTGGTAGACTTCATACATCTTTGAAAACTTTTAGCTTAGATCTGTCAGGTATGCACGTTTCCTCACGATGTTTTCCTTCACCGTTTAAGCAAGTGATAATTTATTTACTTGTTGAGGTATTTCATGCAAAATTTCAGCTCAGTGGGTTACGTCTTGGTTGATTAAGTTGCAAGATAATATCCTCATTGTCCCTGTAGTCCCGGGACCAGAATAGGGCTACGGTATCCCCTGCCTGTCGTAAGAGGCGACTAAAAGGGGGCTTCCGGGGTTGCGGACGGCAAGAGTGGGAGCCCGAACCGCCCGGCCAGCAACCCCGGGATGGACGACGGTATGTGTGGTCGCATACCGTCGTGAACACCAGATGGTATGGTGAGTTTCAAGCTCACCTGGGCGGAGCCCGACGGGGCAACGCGCCAAGTGGACTCCGGTTGCGTTCCGTTGGAGATCCCGGAGTCCTCTACGCAGCGCCGAGGACGGCCACCGGGGGGGTTTTAGTCCGGTAAGAATCCCACATAACCCCGTGCCGCTCCCACGGCATAGGGTACCTTTTGAAGGTTTCCCCCTCGTCAAAAAAAAAAAAAGATAATATCCTCATATAGTTACAAAAGAAACATATATGATACGAGCTTTTGCCCGGGGCTTCGCTCGCGTTACGAAGTAATATTTTCATCCCCTATTTTATCCCCTTGGGGGTAGAATTGATCAAAATCCTTTCTTAGCGGATGCCTACGTCATAACATCTGCATGCCAAATTTAAGCCCGATCCGTCCAGTGGTTTGGCTGTGCGTTGATAGATCACTATGTCAGTCAGTGACCTTTGAGTTATATATATTTAGATTTTTTTTATTTAAATCTCTTATCTTGTATTCATACTAATGCCTGCAAAATATTACATTAATTATGTTATTATTCTAATATTGAAGTTGTACACTAGTAGGGAGTTATCTTTTAGCATTTTATTTTAGTTATTTTTAACGTTTTGAAGGTGGTAGAACCCTTTGTGGTTCGACTCCGGGGTCACCATCACGCCTATTTCTACCTAGTAACAGTAGTTTTAAGCTGTAAACACAGCAGCTGTTCTGGTTTGAAGGGTGTGACATACTTGTCCGGGGCATTCCAGCTTAGTCCTCGAGGGTAGCAACGCATCTGTGGCCGAACTTAAGTAGGATTCTAATCTTATTTGAGGTTGATTACAGATGTCCATGGGCGGCAGTGGCCACTTACCATCAGGGGGCCTACCACCGTCTTTTAAAAACCATCATAGTTCAGGAAAGTTTTATTTCAATATTGCATCAACATTATTTTGTTTCGTACCACGACCTCCTTAAAACAGTATTGTTTTATTCCTGCTGAGTGATGAACAACTTATACCCTTGTTTATTTTTCGCTTATCCATTGTATAAAACCAACCAATTGTCATATTTTGCTTAAAAATTTAAATTTCCTGCAAAAAGAGAACGAATAATTTCGACAGACATAATACAAAACTGCTTATTTTAATATTATAAAAATAATCTTACTTTAACGAGGCCGTGGTACGAAATTTCAATGTATGATTAAAATAATATTGTTTTAAGAGATGGTAGTACCCCCCAGGAGGACTGTATGCTCGTTTGATACTCATATATTAAGGAAAATGTACACATACTAACAAATTGTTCAATAGTATATGTAAAGCATAAATTTATACTGTGTTATTTTTTTCAAAAACTTATTTGAAGATTTTGATTGTGTAAATTGAACTTTTTGTAATGCAGAGTTATATTTAACCATTCAATAACAAGATAACATTTTCGCCAGGTACGAGTCGAACTCGCACATGGAGGCGTCCGTACCACCAAATGTTTATTATATTTTACTTATTTTTATTGACCTTATTATTTTCAAAAATACTTAGTTATATGGATAGATAAGTATAGATATCACACCGCCTTGTAATTGAAGGAAGCCATTAAATGGCTTAAATGGCTGTCATTTAATGGCTGTCATAGTGTAATTTACGCGGAACAATGCCGACATGCGCAGTTAAGTCGTGAAAAAACACGAAATCGAAGAAAAAGTGCGGAGAAACATTGTATCATTCGTAAATTATTTAAAAACTACATTTTTTAAATATTTTTCAAATATGCAAATAGATGACAGAGACATTTTCAATTGTAAACACAATTTAACAGTTAGATCGAAAAATGCCGAAATATACCGGTTTATTGTATGGACACCTCCATTAATATTTAACTTTATTTTATTTTTAGTATTTGTTGTTATAGCGGCCATCGTTATGCATCATCTATAAAAATTGGTCTATCTATTAAGGTTCCGGGCTCTGTGACAGTCGGACAGACAGCGAAGTCTTAGTAATAGGGTTTCGTTTTTACCCTTGGGGTACGGAACCCTAATTATGTTTTTTATAATATAGTAGTAGCAGACGAGCATGCAGTCCACCTGATTGTTAGTGGCTAGTGCCGTATGGACATCTGTAATCAACCCCAGATAAGATAAGAGTCTTATCTGAGGTCGGCGACAGATGCGCCGCTACTTTGAGGACTAAGCTGGAACGCTGAAAAGTATAACTCCCTTATCACACATTATAATATGTGAATTTGTGTGCAAATAAGTATAGGGAAAACCAGTTGATCAATTCTTAAGTGAATACGTACCGGAATAAGGAAAATTCAATATTTATTTGGATACTAGGAGTGTACATGGTGATAAGTCGAGCTACATATACAAACATGTTTATATATATTTCTATATATACTTTTATATAAAAGTAGCTGACACGGCAAACGTTGTTGCTATATAAATAAAAAAATGTTAAAGAACCCTTATCACTTAGGGGTATGAAAAATAGATGTAGCCGATTCTCAGACCTACTGAATATGCATATAAAATGCACGCTTCACAGCACGACCCTCTCCCATCCTTTCAACGTGGTCGAGCCAGCGGAGTATGTCTTTTTTTTATAATATAAGAGTAGCAGACGAGCATGCAGTCCACCTGATGATAAGTGGCTACTGCCGCCCATGGACATCTGTAATCAACCCCAGATAGGATTAGATATTCCTACCTGAGGTCGGCCACAGATGCGCCGCTACCCTGAGCACTAAGCTGGAACGCCTCGGAAAAGTCTGTCTCCCTTACCACTCCCTTCAAACCGGAACACAGCAGCGCCTAACACTGCTGTTATAACAGAAATAGGTGTGGCGGTGGTGCCGCCGGAGTCGAATCACAAAGGGTTCTACCACCTTCAAAATACACACACACACACAGTAATAAATGCAGCTACGGTAAATTTTGTGATCTTTTATCCTGTTTATTATTCCATATAGCGATATTAAGTCCCCTGAGGTCATGTTGACGTATATTATCAGTTATAAAAATAAAAATTAAAACAAACTTTATCTTAACGCTACAGTAGAGGTTGCGGGTTTTACTTCTCTCGTCATCTCACGAGATAAAAGTTTAAAAGAGTAATGGATATTTAAAGAAAACTTCGCCAAGTACGGTCGTACTCGCACATGAAGGCTTTCGTACCACCATTTCCATATTTTATTACTTATTTCCATTAATTTTATTACTTTCAACAATACTTAGTTATATAAAACAACGCCATCTAGTCAAGCCTAAAGAACTACCGATACATACGTCATCTGTCACTATTTTCTGACAATGTATCTATCATTATATGGGAAATTGATGACATTTACAAAAGGGAATAATAATTATTCAAAAATAAACAAACCCACGGAGTTTCTTACCGGATTTTCTCAGTAGGATTACCATGAGTTTACAAAAGTATTACTCGCTAGCGACTGCGTAAAATAAATGTATGAAAAATTGTACAGCGCCTCTGGTGGTTACTCGTAGAACTAAAATCCGTAGTGACGTAACTCGATACGTAAAAAACCTATCGAAATCAAATCGCTAGCGAATGTCATTATGATCTATTGCCATACAAATTCGGTCCCATGAGTCATTAATTTGACAGACGTTGTCAAGAAATACCGTAACCGTAACGATAGTAGTTATGTTATTCACTAGCAAAATGACAATAGTTTTCTATTTACAATTTCTATAGTGGCGTTTCTATGCCAACTCATGGTAGTGCTACAGTAAAGGTCGCGTTTCGATTCTATAGTCGTTTAAGCACAATATTGTAACTGACAATTTGTAAGTACCGCCGTTGGCCTATACAAATAAATATATTTAATTTCATTTCATTTCATTTCTAGTTGGAGTGGTGATGAACGATACGTAATCGTACCCGACCAAGCCAACTAGACGAATCCGTGGAATACGGCCTCCCTCCTCGAGTACCACCCCATGCCCCGATCACATCCTAGTACTGTTCGCAGCTACCCTCACTCTGACAATTCACAAATAATTTCTGGATTATATTTTTTGTTTAATGCTGTTAATGTTATCAATGTACAAAGTTATTGTTTCTTTGTTATTTAGTATGTTATATATTGGCCTTAATCACCATAGTTAGAAATTCGCCTTAAACAAAATTACTAGAAAGACATCCGATCCTGCACCGCCGCCGTGCCGTGGGAACGCTGACTCCGCACCACCGCTCCGTTTCCATCGTACAGTCCCGAACGTGGGAATTCACTCTAGGCACTAACATTGCCCCAGCAAGTCACTTAGGATAGTTAGTTTTAATTTAGGTTAGATTTAATCCAAAACATGTAATGTTCTGTTTTGATTAAATATACATAAGTAATTCGGTCTTTCTGTATCCTGGCTGCTGCATCCCGACGCATTATATAACTAGTACGGTATTTATTGTTAAGTTTTGATTGTGCCGTGTGCTATGACAGCATCAAAATGGGGAGAAATAAGTCTATTCAAAGCGAAGAGCGGATAATGAAATTGCGAGTTTTACGTTTTAGAATATTTTTTGTACTCATTAGTTTTCGTAACAGACATTAAAGTATTAATTAAACTATTAGACATAAATTATTAAAATTTACATTTCATAGGTATAAATCGACATCTCATAACAAGTTATTATTTTTTGCCAGCGGTACGCACAGTGACGTCACGTTTGACATTCGTCCAGTTGGCTTGGTCAAGTAGTGTTTTATTTTTTTCTTATTTCTATTTATTATAATAGCAGTTATGGTATTAAATAGATTGTAAACATTTGACGACCCGCGTGGTGGAGCGGTGACCATACCGGTCTGACGCGCGAAGGGTTCCGGGTTCGATCCCCGGCCAGACAGATCTAAATGATGAATTTAGATATCTGTTCTGGGTCTGGGTGTTTGTGTATTCGTCTATGTGTGTGTCCATGGCACCCACGATACAGGGAATCCTAGTGTGGGCTGTGAGTGTATAAAGCGTTTATTTCAACTCATCCTAGTACCTACGGTTTATTAGTTAGGTTAGGTTAGATTAGAAAAATACCAGTGTTGTATGGAGACCCTTTAATATTCAACTTTATTACCACGCTTTTATTAGCTTGACCTGTATATATGTATGTAATAGAATCTTTGAACTCTATTTTTACCCACTTTGAATGGTCCGATTAATTTAAAATTTTGAACAATTATCAAGAACCGATGACAATACACGATTTAAATAATTTTATCCCACCTTATCAGGATCGTCAGGAATCAGGATTAAAGATTTTCCTTACGTGCGATTTTAGCGTGGTATTTAACAAACTTTTATTAGCTTGGGTTGTATGCATGTCGGTATGTATATAACTATGTAACGAAATCTTTGAATCCGATTTCTATCCACTTTGAACGTTTAGTTTAATTCAAAATTTTGAAGAATTGTCAAAAACCGATGACAAAACACGATTTTAATAATTTTGTACCATTGTCCTTATCAATATCTTCAGGATCAACGATTTTCGGGGCGAGATTGTTCGAGCGCTTTGGAGAAAATTCATCGCAAAGTTACTAGATTGCAACAATTATTACTTTTTAGTTTCAATAACTGTCATAGCGTGATTTTAAGTTGAAAATAATAATGTTATTTCCCTATAACACAAATGTTCTAAAACATATCTATAATGTTCTCTTGTAGAATGATTTTTAGGATTCCGTAATCAAAGGGTAAAACGGAACCCTCCGCTGTCTGTTCCGTACTCAAAGGGTAAAACGGAACCCTCCGCTGTCTGTTCGTGTGTCACAGGGCTCTATCTCTTAAACCGTAATAGATAGACACTTGATTTTTTACAGAGGATGCATAATGGTGGCACATCGTGTCGCTCCCAGGACATGGGGTACCTTCTGGTTTCCCCCTCGTAAAAAAAAGGTGTGGCGGTGGCACCACCAGATCCAAACCACAGAGAGTTCTACCATGTGTGGTAAACATACCCGTACATAAAATAAAACAACAATTTCAATTTATAAATAATTTTATTTCTTTACAACAGTAAACATCTAAATCGAAGATATAAATCTAATACAAGATTTGGGGTGTTTTCCATTAGAGATGTAAGCAGAAGGCGGCCCAATACATTGTACAATACTTTTTATTGTACAATAGGATTGAAAGGCGCTCTGAATCTGAACGAGCAATCATATTGCACAATAATAAGTGCACGATGTTTTCCTGTTCAGTAGCAGAATAGTATTGATTCAGTGCGCTGAAAAATACTGCTCAATACTGACACTACACGATACAATGGAATATGGTGCAATAAAAGTTAACTCGCTGAAACTTTCGGTCAATCATTGCGCAATTTTCAATATTAACTCTTAAACGGTTTATAATATTGCACAATTCGTAATATTGCACAATATAATTGACCGTTTAGGCGACCAAAGGAAGCTGGAAAGCTTTACACAAGTTTCACAAGTTTTGTAGTCTTACTAGCTTAGCTTCGCTTAGTCTTCATACATTTCTGGTGAAAATAACATACGAAGATTATCTTACATAATTTTAAAAATATTGTTGTAGAGTTTCGTATATTTCGTAATATTTCTGCAATAAATTCAGTATTAACGAAAATAATAGCATTATTAAAACCAATTTTCTATTAAGCGCGAAAACGCTCGCGGGTGTCATGGCGTCCGCCGGTGACGTCACGCTACTTGAAATCGATCACAGATACGTCGCTATCTCCAGGGACTAAATCGGAATGCCCCGTGTTTTACAAATCAGCGTTTTTTATTATTTTTACCACGCTTTTATTAGATTGACCTGTATGTATGTAACGGAATCTTTAAACTCGATTTTTACCTACTTTGAACGGAATTAATCGGAATTTTAAAATTTCGAACACTTATCAAAAACCGATGACAATACACGATTTTAATAACTTTATCCCATTCCTCTCATCAGGGTTGTCAGGAATCAGGATTAACGATTTTCCTTGTGCGTTTTTAGCGTGATTAAAGTTTTTAAACTATAATTATTAAATACAGTAAAACCTGCGGTAGTCAACGATTAATTAAAATAATTCATTAAATTACCATATATTGTTTGAGGTCATCCAATTTTATAAAGTTACAATTTCGTAAATTGCAAAAAGATTCTTCATCACCGTGGATCTACTTAATAACATTCTTCACAAACAATCTAAACAAGAATTCTCACACTATAAAATAGACCTATAATTAACTTTCATTTGCCCGAACAACGAACAAAATTAAAATGTCGTTTCGTTTCACAAAATTATATTAGAAAAAAAAGTAAAAAAAGAATGGAACATAATTAAAACATACATGATTGTTTCAAGGTGTTTATTATTGATAATATAATTCAAAATAAATGTTAAAATGGGCATGATGACAATTTTTAAATTTCATCCTTCCTCATTATCCTCGAAATAATGTAGGTATAGTCCGCGCCAAGCTGCTAGTCCGCTCTGAATATAGAAATGAGTCGCGTCGCCATAGCACATTGTATGACACCTGCTCTCAACAACTGTACACCTGCTCTCAACAACTTCAGAGCGGACTAGCAGTTTGGCGCGGCGATACAAGTCTACTTATTCCAAAAATCGTAATATTTCTGCAATAAATTCAGTATTAACGAAAATAATAGCATTATTAAAAGCAATTTTGAATTAAGCGCGTAAACGCTCGCGGGTGTCATGGCGTCCGCTGATGACGTCACGCTACGACATCCCGTAGAGAATTCAGACAATACGGTGACACGTCTGAGAAATGACGTCATTCGCCCCGATTAGCGCTTCACGCAAGATGGCCGACTTCAGTAGTTAATACTTGTATTATATTGAAAAAATGAATAAATCTTAAAGTGGGTTACTTTTGAAAATATTTTAAATATATCGTTTTTACTTAAATAACTTATTCTTTGATTTTTTATATTACATACTAGCTGACCCGGCGAACTTTGTACCGCCTCAAAATCTACTAATCAAATTTATTTCATATAAAATATAGCCTATGTTACTCGTGGATAATGTAGCTTGCGAATGGTGAAAGATTTTTTAAAATCGCTCCAGTAGTTTTTGAGCCTATTCATTACAATCAAACAAACAAACAAAGTTTTCCTCTTTATAATATTAGTATAGATAATACTGTCATCATGTCCATTGTTAAAAATATACATAACCACGGATGTGTGGCTAAAAGCCATATTATTTGTAATATAGCTTGCAGTTCACCTGATCATAAGTGGCTACTGCCGTATGGACGTCTGTAATCAACCCCAGATAAGGTTTATCCTCCCTGAGGTCGGCCACAGATGCGCCGCTACTAATGACTAAGCAGGAACGCCTCGAATAAGTATATCCTCTTTAAATAGGCACACATCAGCGCTTAACACTCTGCTGCTATAACAGAAATAGGTGTGGCGGTGGTGCCACCTGAGTCGAACCACAGAGGGTTCTACCACCTTTAAATACACAATTTTGATAAAGTATGGCCCGGGCAGGTACCACCGTCACACCTACGCGTGAAGCTTTGCGTGTGTGTGTGTGTGTGTGCGTGTGTGTGTGTGTGCGTGTGTGTATGTGTGTGTGTGCGGGTGTGTACTGACTTACATATGAGGCGAGCGGCTTAGTGCTCAGGAGTGACGTGTGATCAGTTTCAGCTTCAGGTGGAACCTGCTCTGTATGGATTTACAGATGACCATACGACAGTGTCTACCATCAGGTGGACTGCATGCTCGCTTTATAAAAATACGCATTGCGACATATTTTCTATGAATTTTACGTAAATTTTGTACAAAAATCAACGCACATCACAAGCAAGAGACTATAGAAAATACATTTCATATTTAAAATTACAATACTTCGTTAACTCGACTATGAAACGAAATCTAACGTTACAAATAACATCGCTGAAAAGACACCGATCGACATATTTGGTTATCAATAATCCATCTATCCGATTCTTACCTACGAAATATCGATAAAGGTATATAGATATTTAATAAAAAAAAATAAAAAAATACAACCGACTTCTATGTCACTACAAAGTAAAAAAATAATTGAAATAAATGTTGGTTTAGTACATAGTACTGAAGTCGGCGCTCAATATATTTCGTTGGATAACGTAAACAGCGTGTCCAACATGAAGTCGGTTAAAAATGGAATATCATTTTAATTTTTATCTAAAATCGGCCCCGTAACTCCTTTGAGCATGTTTCCCTATTCCTTATATTTTCAGATTTCACTCATAAATCCACTATTGAGATATTAAGAAAACTTCGATAGCGCGATTCAGAAACCACGTGGCCCCATCTGTCGACGAATTACAGAATGTCTTATAGACATACTTTAGCTGACCCGGCAAACGTTGTGTTGCCATATAAATGAAAAGTGTTAAAGGTGAACAATCCTTATCACTTAGGGGTATGAAAAATAGATAGCAGCCGATTCTCAGACCTACTGAATATGCATATGAAATTTGGTGAAAATCAGTTTCGTTCAGCCGTTTCGGAGGAGTACGGTAACTAACATTGTGACACGAGAACTTTGTATATAAGATTCCCAACTCCATGTAGACCAGGTTCTACTTGAAGCCGACCACTACGTCGCCACTGTGGAGCATCAAGATTGCTTCGGTTTTTTCATAATATAGGAGTATCAGACGAGCACGCAGTCCACCTGACGGTAAGCTACTGCCGTATGGACATCTGTGATCACCCCAGATAGGATTAGACACTTCTACCTAAAACTGCCACAAGCGCCGTTACCCCTGAGGACTAAGCTGGAACGCCTCGGAAAAGTATGTCGCCCTTACCACACTTCAAACCACAACACAGCAGCGCTTAACACTGCTGTTAATAGGCAGAAATAGTGTTTCAAACTAGCGTTTCACTTGCGACTTTTAATCGCTCGGCGTCTTTTAAACGCAACGTGTAACAGCCCAATTTCGTTAATCCGATATAGTCCGCGTAAAACTACTAGTCCGCTCTGAATATAAAAAATGAATCGCGTCGCCATAGCAAATTGTACGACTACACCAGCTCGCAACAACTTCAGAGCGGACTAGCAGTTTGACGGGAACTATAACTATTTAAATAAATATTCAATAAAGGGTCATACAAACTATATCTTTCATATTTCTATCGTATAAATAATATTACAAAGAAAATTTGGCTTATTAACTAATAGATAATGGGTAGAAAACGCCACAATTATTAGTGCTACATCAACTGAGCTGAAAAGTACTATGTAAACGCTTTCTACACTCACAGCCCCACACTAGGATTGTCCGTATCGTGGGTGCCATGACACACACAGAGACAAATCGACGGTCCCTACGTATAAAGCGACATGTCAAAAACGCAGGTTTACAGGAGAGCGTAATTAACGTTCAAACCACTCTAGAAATGATTCTCTATACAATTCTAAGAATATACTTTTTTTATAATGTTGTTATAGCTTTCAAAATTCGTATATGCAATAAAAAAAAAATGCAATTTTTTTGACATGTCGCTTTATACGTAGGGACCGTCGATTCAGAAAAAATCAAATCAAATCATTCTTTTTACACGCTTTATATTAGCTTCACTTGTATGTTTGTCAGTGAGTAACTCCGTTTTTCAGTAGAAAGAGATCAACATACATCCTAATCTTACCCTGCATGTATGAAAGAATGAAATAGAATACTTTTCTACTTTTCAGTTGATTTCGTCATGGAGAAGAAGCGGCAATATTGACATAAATGTCGCCTCGTCAACATTTTCGAAACTTTTTTGATTGCATACCCAAAATGTTGGTGAGCAACATCATATATTGACACAAATATTGGTGGCCAACTCTCAAAATCTACTAATTAATAAGCCAATAAAGATAAGCATAATAAAATCTAATATATCTTTAAATATATCTAATATTTTATCACTATTTTGATCGACTTAGTATAACTGTATGTACATTTTATTTTTAAATTAATCTATACGAAGAAAATCTGTTGTTAATATTCAATCTATCCATTTTATACCTACCAAAGATCGAAATCTATGAGGAAATCATCAAAGTCGATCTTTAGTAGTAAAAACAATAGATAGATTGATTAACGATGACAAGCGTAACATCGATTCTTACTAACGTTAATTATATGGAATTTTAATATTAAAATTTTTATATTTTTACAATACTCCTAGACATAAATATGCGAAACAGTAATCTATGTTAAAATTTATCGTTTTTTTTATATACAGATGTGCAAAACGCCGTGTCCACACGCTCGCCAAACATCGACGAACCGTTACAAACACAAACGTGCGGATAGAGTTCGAGTTGGTTCGTGCTGTGCAAGAGCTTGTGGTCGAGCCGAAGGAGTCTCGGTTTTTAGGGTTCCGTACCCAAAGGGTAAAAACGGAACCCTATTACTAAGACTTCGCTGTCTGTCCGTCTGTCACAGGGCTCTATCTCCTGAACCGTAATAGATAGACACTTGAAATTTTTACAGAGTACGGTAAAGATGTCTGTAATAACAACAAATACTAAAAATAAAAAATAAATGGGGTTCACCATACAAGAAACCGCTATTTTTCGACGTTTTTCGCTTTATCTATTGAACCGTAATAGGTAGACAGTTCAAATTTTCACAATATATTCACTTCAATGGCTGCTATGATAACAAATAATAAAAAAATAAAAACAAAAAATAAAAATTTCGGTTGCACGGAACCCTTCGTACGAGAGTTCGTCTTGCACTTGGCCAATTAGCAAGTCAAAGGTGTATTCCAAAGGTGTATTCACGACGCGTCCACACGTCCGTGTTCGCAGACGTTTGGTGTACGCCGCGAGCGTCGAGCGTGTGGTTGCATTACATTTTTACCCGACTGCCAAGGAAGGGTTATGTTTTTCGCGCGTATCTTGTATGTTTGTCTTTCTTTATTTGATCCGATCTTACAAACGGCTGGATGAATTTCAACAGTTAAGGTGTCATTTTATTTGTCTCAATGACCCGAGTGTCCTTAGATAGGTGTTAGTAAAAAAAAATGAATATGGCGGATTTTTGGCGCGAAATAGTAACACATTTAAAAAAAAAAATTAACCGAACCTATCGAGTAGGGTATCAAATGAAAGGAAATTAAACGGAGATTATAAAAACATATTTGTATATATATAAAACAGCAAGGTGACTGACTGACTGACTAACTAACAGACTTTTTCATTTTTCAGAAATCAACGTACAGCCTAAACCAAGGACCTTACAGTTCTGAAATTTTGCACATAGGTTCTCTTTATAGCGTGAATAAGTACTAAGAAAGGCCTTTTGGAAATTCTACCCTTAAGAGGGTAAAATAGGGGAAAACAGTTTTTTTGAAATCCTTTAATTTTGAAGCAACTACTATAAAATTTTGTATTTGGCTTTCTGGATAGGAACAAGGACGCACTTATTTATCGCCCTCCGAAAAATCAATCTCGTAGAGGGTAAAATAAGGGTTAAAAGTTCATTTGAATAATCGTCAATTTTGAAGCAAACACTATGAAATTTTGTATCAGGCTTGTTGGATAAAAATAATGAAATACTACCTCTAACAAGGTAAAATAATGACCGAATCTTTGATTTACTGAATTTATATATTTTATAGACCGTAAATGGTGGATTTTTTCGCGAAATAGTAACACGTTTTAAAAAAAGTTAATCAAACCTATCGAGTAGGCTTGTCAAAGGAAAGGAAATTAAGAGGAGATTACACATACAATATATAATATATCTTATATATAAAATTCTCATGTTAGTTACCGTACTCCTCCGAAACGGCTTCACCGATTTTCACCAAATTTTATATACACATTCAGTAGGTCTGAGAATCGGCCACTATCTATTTTTTTTATCCCTAAGTGATAAGGGTTGTTCACCCTTAACATTTTTTATTATATGGCAACACAACGTTTGCTGGGTCAGCTAGTACATAAATACTCCTATATACACATCGAGATGACTGTCTGACTAAAGTCGAGTGAGTTGCTGTGCCAGAGATTAACGCAAAGGGAAACCGTTGAACTTAAGCGTGCTGGAATTTTATACATAACCTATGTATAAAATTCCAGCACGCTTTATATAGCGTAAATGAGCACTACGAGGATAAAATAGGATAATATTGTTTGAACATCTTTTGTTTTTGAAGCAGCTACTATGAAACTTTGTATTTGGCTTTCTGGATAAATATAATGAAATACCTATTTCACTGCTTTTGGAAATTCTACTTCAGCCTTTTTGGTGCAGTCGGGTTTTTGATTTTTTTAATTAATTACTTGTTCAACATACGCTATTACGAACAAACATAAATTTGGATATGATTTCTTTTTGTTTTGGTATCGTACGGCACTCATAGATTTTGTTTGTAAAGAAAAAGTTTATTTTAATTTATTCTTTTTCTCTATGAACTATTTTACTATTGTCTATATATTTGTGACGTTTAATTCAATGTCACATAAATTTAAATATAAAAACGTTTTAGTGGAATAAAAAACGTTAATGTCGTTTCTCTATTTACAGAACAACATTCGTTTTTAAATGTCGTTTTATAAAAGTAATCTTTCATGTGAAAAAAAAACCAATATTGTTTTCTTTACAAGTATATATTACTCACTTACAACCGGTTTCAACTGCATTCCTAACAATACTGGCTATCACCCGCGACTCCGCTCACGATCAAAAGTCGACGGCAATAGTTATTTCTATCTATCCCTCGGGAACAGTACTTTTACGGGATCAAACCTACCCTATATCCTTTTATGTACCCATGAGAACGTGTGTACAAAACTTCACGACAATCAAACAAACAAACATACAAAGACACATTTACAATACAATATTATATTAGTTACATTTCAAGCGAATTATTTACGATCTAGGACATAATCTATCATATCTATGTATAGTATAATCTATAATATAATCTCTATGATATAGTAAAAACTAAAAAAATGTCTGTCATCAGAACGGTAGATCGCGCACACACAACACTGCACCGACGCCGCGCGCACACATATATCTGAAAATAAAGAAATATCAAAATTAAATATAGATCGAACGTAAAAGATTTTTTAAATTATTTTTGAAACAATAAATTCTTAAGAGTTAGTTTACATTTATTAATATGGTAGGTTAGATTAGTGTCGTGGTAAAAAAGTATTATCCTATACTAGGGGTAGATAAATTTTCCTGCCCGATAGAGATGGCGATTCTTTCCGAAAACTATCGATTTTTGAATCGAATCGAAAAGTCACAAATTGATTCACAAAAAAGTCGATGTCTAGAGGTCCAAAAATCGACGTTTGATCTTATCAGGGGACAAAGGCGACAAATAAGGTCGTCAGGTTCAACGTATCACTGAAAATATACAGGGTGAATTTTTAAAACGGGCCTTCAGGGCCAAATCCGAAACTATAAGGATTAGCGAAAAATGCTGAAAGGAGTTACGAGGCCGATTTTGATAAAAACTAAAACTGCATCATTCGTTTTTTAAAATATTTTTTTCCTTAGCCGGGAATCGAACGAGTTCATTTTGGAAAAAAAATACACCCTCTATATTATTTCACTATCTGATAGTGTCGCTTATAAGGATCAAATTCTGGGAAGTAATGTTATGTGACAAATTAAAGGAAAAGGAAAATTTTGAAGAAAACACGTATTTTTCCATACATTGGCATACTAATCCTCAAGGATTATACATAACAAATGATTTATGTATAATTCTTTAGAAACATACGTAAGTCATACCATTGAAAAAATTGTTGGTTAATCAACTAATTATTCGATGTTATAACCGTGACATTCGGCTTAGTATGAGAAAGTAATAGTTTGGCAAATAAATTACAGCCGTGTTTAGGATTTATTTTTTATTAAAAATAGATAAGTGATAAAATAATATTTTTTTATTGTTTGTTGTTTATAACTACGTTTCAACAGTAAATATGATTTTCTATATCTCTTTGTTTAGTTATCACTAGGATTTGACTCGAAAAAGACATTCTCGCAAATTGGCAATTTTACATCTGTATTAAACGAAACTCCGCTCATAGCAAGTTAAATCTATTATAATGGTCCTAAAAGTAACCTTAACTAAGTCGGACATAAAAATATGAATTCTTGAAGAACAAAACGTCCATTTCGAATGATTTGAAGCATTGAGCAAAAAAATTGTTAATACGCGAAATGTTTAAATTGATGAATGGCGGGAACTTAACTGCCAAATTAATATGAAGAAATATGTATTTTCTTAATTTTGAGGCTTTTCCTTTAGTTTGTCATTTACCATTACTTCCCAGATTTTGATCCTTATAAGCAACACTATCAGATAGTTGAATAATATAGAGGATGTATTTTTTTTCAAAATGAACTCGTTCGATTCCCGGCTAGGGAAAAAGTTATTTTAAAAAAGTAATGATGCAGTTTTAGTTTTTATCAAAATCGGCCTCGTAACTCCTTTCAGCATTTTTCGCTAATCCTTATAGTTTCGGATTTGGCCCTGAAGGCCCGTTTTAAAAATTCACCCTGTATATCTGTGTGTGTGTGTGTGTGTGTGTGTGTGTATGTATGCGTGTGTGTGTGTGTGTGTGTGTATGTATGTATGCGTGTGCGTGTGTGTATGCGTGTGTGTGTGTGTGTGTATGTATGTATGTGTGTGTATGTATGCGTGTGTGTATGCATGCGTGTATGTGTATGTGTGCGTGCGTGGCGCACGGGCGACTCTATCTCTCTCACCATATTATCGTCATACGTTATCATGTGCGTGTGTCTTTGTGCGCACCTCATCCTATACAACTATACTCACCCCCTATCCGCGCGACGGCCCCGCAGCGCGCTCAGGTCCACGGTCAGCACGGCGGCCACGCTCTGACGTCACCGCACCGCGCTCGCACTTACTGTGCTGCGGAATGCGCTGACACATGCTTCCGGCGCGACGGCGCAACACCGACTGACTCGCGCTGAACGACGCGTGCGTGACGTCACATGTGCGTTCGTGCCTACGTCGCTGTAGCGCCAGCGCGTGCACCCGGCGCGACGGTCCGACATCAACTGACGCCTGTCGCAGGCTATGCTACTATGCTACTGCATTTTGTGTTAGCGCGCGCGCGCGTGTGTGTGTGTGTGTATGTGCGTCTCGCGTTCTCTGTTACTCTCTGGTCGCGTATCCGTCCATCTCTCTCACTCACCGTGCGCGGCGGCGTGCGTGCAGCGCGCTCAGTGCGCGGCCCCCGCGCCGGCGGCCAGGTCCACGGCCAGCACGGCGGCGGGGGCGGCGCGCCCTCAGCTGCGCCGGTGACGCCCGCCGCGGCGGCGACGCTCGCGACGCACCTGGCACAACAATGCAACCCGTAGGTCAGTGAAAATATCTCAACGCCTCGTAATTGAAGGAAGCCACAAACGGCAGACACACAGCAATACCTTAATTCGCAAATTAGCCAACTACACTTTTTTTCAAAAAATTTTTTTTTATTTATTTTGATAATAAATGACGTTGAACGAAATAAATTAAACATTTTGAAAAAAGTGGAGTTGGCTGATTAGCGAATTAATGTATCGACATATAAAATGGCTGACGAATTTCCCATTACGTTTCCGACTGTAAAGTGGTGCAAAAACAACATTAAAAATCTAGAAGAACCAATAGCAATACACGAGTTAATATCATAAAAAAACTAGTAATAAATATAGTTTAAAAAAACTAAAAAAATACACTTTTTTTTAGAAAATCCAACTAAAAAATAGAAAATATTTTTTTTAAAATTTGAATTAAGAATAGTGTAAATAAGATAACAATATTTTTTATTGTAAAAAAAGCGTGGGGTGCATGGTGTCAATAGTTATAAATATTTTATTGATAGATATTGAGTAGAAGGATTATCATTTTGATAATATCTTAAAGAGCACCCCACGCTTTTTTTACAATAAAAAATATTTTTATCTTATTTACACTATTCTTAATTCAAATTTTAAAAAAAATATTTTCTATTTTTTAGTTGGATTTTCTAAAAAAAGTGTATTTTTTTAGTTTTTTTAAACTATTATTTATTTTTCATTTTTTAGTGATTATTTTAACGATTATTACGTAGCGTATTATCAAGTTTATCTTTCGAATCAGCATCAGCACCTTTGCTTAGCAGTGCAAAAATAAATATTGGGTCATTGTTTAACACAGCTGTATGAAGTGGTGTTTTACATTGGTGTTTATTTTTATTGTTAACGTGAAAATCCCAGAGGAGTTGTTGAATGACATCCGAATTGCCAATGCTAACTGCTTTCTTTCATAATTTATACCATATCCCAGGTCCTCTAGCTTGGATAAAAGTAATCACGGAAAAAGGATGATAGAGCATCTTTTAAAAACAGGCGCTGATGGCAATACTCAAGAGAAAAACGGTCAACTGCTTTACATCTAGCCATTTCAAAAGGACGTCGTCCAATCATCGATTTAATATTACAGCATGATGATGTTAATATCAAAAATAATTCTAGAATTTCTTCTCTTTGTGTTGCTGCTGCCTGGAGAGATTTTAAAACTGTTAGTAGTTTAATTAATTTTACAGCTCGAGTTAATAATATAAGTTGTGGCTATGACGATGAGCTGAAATCATATATGCCTTTACATTTGGCAGCAAGAAATGGGAACAATGAAATAGTTGAAATCTTGTTAAAGGAAGGTGCAGATGTTGAAGTGCTGAATGAATAAGGATGATGAGACACCGCTTCATGATGCTATTAACAACGGACGCGTCGAAGTTGAGGTCAGGTCAGTTCAGGTCAGGTCAGGTCAGGTCAGGTCAGGTCAGGTCAGGTCAGGTCAGGTCAGGTCAGGTCAGGTCAGGTCAGGTTAGGTTAGGTGATCGGCGCGCCTGGTAGATTCCTTTATTGGTCTTAACCTTCCGGGTCTCAGGAAAACAAAAATGGCTGATCCTGATTATCCTAGTAAGGATAACGGGTCAGAATGTTTAAAATATTGAATTGTCATCGGTCCTTAATAAGTATGCCAAATTTCAAGTTAATCCGACGTTTTGAAGGGGGTTAAAATCATGTTCAAAGATTCCGTTACATACTAACATACCAACATACATACGTCTGAAGCTAATAAAAGCGTATTAAAAAAGCAATATGGCTCCATATGAAAAGAGTTTAGAAACAATTTTGAAAATGGTTTTTTTTTTTTATAATATAGGAATAGCAGACGAGCATGCAGCTCAACTGATGTAAGCCTCCTGAGGTAGTCTTCAGGGTAGCGGCGCATCAGTGGCGGACCTCAAGTAGGATATTTAATCCTATCCGAGGTTGATTACAGATGTCCATAAGCGGTAGTGACCACTTACCATCAGGTGGGCTGCATGTTCGTCTGCTACTCCTAAATTATATTAAAAAAAAAAAAACATTTTCAAAATTGTTTCTAAACTTTTTAATATGGAGCCCTATTGCTTCTTTGCTAGTTTTTTTTTCTTGTTAAAAAAAGAAAGAAAGAAAAACTGTGTGTGTGTGTGTATACGCACCGTGCCAACGTCACCGTCCGCCCACCGCTCGTACGCCCGCTCTCGTTTCAACCACTCCTGGTATTTGTACCACCACTCCTCCCATTTCACGTAATCGCTGAGCGTTAGACCTGCGGGAGATAGATTTTTATTATAATTCGACGGGTCCTACGTAAACTGGTGCAAGTGTGTTCACAACTTTACAGTAGAGCGATTTGAATGTTCTAATGCGTGTAACTTTAACATTATTCACGTATAATGCAGTTTTTTTTCAAAAGGATTCATTTATTCCATTTTAAAATTTTAACTATGTACGTTGAATAATGATAAAGTTACACGCATTAGAACATCGAAATCGCTCTACTGTAAAGTTGTGAAAACGCACTAGCACCAGTTTACGTAGGACCCGTCGATATTAGGGTATAGAAACAGTGATAGCCTAGTGGTTCAGAAACTCGGCCTCCAGATCGAGGGGTCCGAGATTCAAATCCCAGACCTTTGATTTTTTTGAAGTTATTCTCGTATTAGAAATTAATTATCACTTGTTTAAACAGTGAAGGAAAACATCGTGAGGAAACCTACACCTACTACTTGAGATTTATAAAAAAAATCTCAAAGGTATGTGAAGTCTATCAGTACGCACTTGGCCAACGCGGTGGACTATGGCCTAATCCTTCTCATTCTGAGAGGAGACCCGTGCCCAGCAGTGGGACAATGATGGGTCGACGATGATAACGAAATGAAATGGAATATATATTTATTTGCCTACGGTGGCACTTAAAAATTGACAATTAAAATATTATTACTTAAACTACCACCAAATCGGAACGCACTCTCAACTGAACAAAGATCCGGTAACAAAATTCAGTGGTATTTGTGTTTTTTTCTTTTTTTTATTATATTTTTTTAAACGATGACACCCACTCACCTCTGAGGTATCCCCGCTTCTTGTAGTAGTCGTACCGGACCCTCACATCGTCCCACGAGGGTAGACCACCCGGCGCCGCGGCCAACAGCTCTTCGGGGTAGCTCCCCACTGGCGCTGGGTCGAGGCTCCTGTTTATTAACAAATTATTATTATTATTATTTATTATTAATAATTAATATATTATTATAAATGTCTACTTATAACAGATTTCCCAAAGGAAACGTCACGTATATATTTTATTATAATATAAGAATAGCAGACGAGCTATTCTTCGTCTCAATCCACCTGATACTACTGCCTATGGACAGCTGTCATCAACCCCAGATAGGATTAGATATTCCTACCCGGGTCGACCACAGATGCGCCGCTACCCCTGAGGACTAAGCTGGAACGCCTCGGAAAAGTCTGTCTCCCTTACCACACCCTTATAACCAGAACACTTCACGCATAGCTTGACGCGAGGCGGTTCAGGGGTTGATGACTGTCCATACGGCAGTAGCAGTAGCTTGCCATCCGGTAGGCTGCATGCTCGTCTGCTACTCCTATATTATAACACTCGCGGGCTGGTCGACGTTGCCTCGCGTCGCATCATGCGCATGTTGTGCGGCACTGTGTGTACAGCAACAACAACAACATCTCGCTCGATGCGCACGTTGTGTAAGTTATATATTGCTTCGGGATGCAGCAGCCAGATACAGAAAGACCGAATTACTTATATATATGTATTTAATCAAAACAGAATATTACATATTTTGGATTAAATCTAACCTAAATTAAAACTAACTATCCTAAGTGACTTGCTGGGGCAATGTTAGCGCCCAGAGTGAATTCCCACGTTCGGGACTGTACGATGGAAACGGAGCGGTGGTGCGGAGTCAGAGTTCCCACGGCACGGCGGCGGTGCAGGATCGGATGTCTTTCTAGTAATTTTGTTTAATTCGAATTTCTAACTATGGTGATTAAGGCCAATATATAACATGTGTACAGCAACAGCAACAACAACACTCACGGGTAGTCCGCGGCGGGCGCGGGCTGGCCGGCGTCCGGCGCCCGCTCGGCGTCGCGCTCGATGCGCACGTGCAGCGTCGCCTCGCGTCGCGTTATGCGCATGTTCTCGAGCCGAGCGGAACGGTCCGCGGACCACTGCGCCATCTTGCCGAAACGCTCGGAGAGTGTCAACCTGGTGGAAACGAACGGGATTTGATTAAATAATATGCAAAAGTAATTTGTTAAAATGAATGGCATTTCCATAGCTTGTGACTAAAGTCACACACAAACTTGTATGTATATTAGGGAGCTTTGTCTATTTGTTAAGAAACATCCATAATATTTTAAAACCGGTACCTCCGCAGGACGCGATAGGTGATGACGACACAATTACATTACTTCCTTTCTCCACCTGGCGGTGTAATGTCCTCACTGCGAATCAGAAGACTGTCATCTCTGCAGTATACGCTGTAATGACGTCACAATGACATTACGTTTCCCCTGCACCAGATGGTCCGATGAGGTCACAGCGCTCGGGCAGTATCACGGTGATGGCCGCGGGTGACACGCGACCGCCGCTGCTTTCTCTGCTCACCAGTGACGTCACAGCGTCCCCACTTGCGCCTCACGAGCACGTCACAGTGACGTCACGCCGGCCACGTACCTCTGCGGCTGGTGGTCGCTGGTCGCGTCGCTCTCACTGCCGCTGCTCACCGGTGATGTCACAGCGCGCGAGCAGCGTTCTCCCGCGTCCGGCAAGCACGTCACGGTGACGTCACGCGGCCCACCTCTGCGACCGGCGGTCACTGTAGCACACGACCGCCGCCGCTCGCTGTCGCGCTCGCTGTTCGCTGGTGACGTCACAGCACACGACCGCCGCCCCTCGCCTTCGCGGTCGCTGCCCACCGGTGACGTCACGCTGGCCCCCTGCGGCACGGTGACGTCACGCGGCCTACCTCTGCGACCGGCGATCGCTGGTGACGTCACAGCACACGACCGCCGCCGCTCGCTGTCGCCCTCGCTGTTCGCTGGTGACGTCACAACAGACGCTCGCTGTCGCCCTCGCCGTTCGCTGGTGACGTCACAGTACACGACCGCCGCCGCTCGTCACTCTCGCTGTACGCTGGTGACGTCACAGCACCCGACCGCCGCCGCTCGTCACCCTCGACGTCACGCGACCCACCTCTGCGGCTGGTGGTCGCTGGTCGCGTCGCTCTCGCTCTCGCTGCCGCTGTCCGCGAGCGCGGCTGCGATCGCCGCGGGCGACACGCCGCGCGACCGCCGCCGCTCGCCCTCGCGCTTGATGCGCGCCGGACGGACCGCGAGCTGGCTGCGTTGCCACTCCAACACCTGGCATGCAAACATCAAATCAATAATTAATTGACATATTTGATAATTACTTCATAGAGAAAAAGTCTTCATGTGAAATTTAGATCTTAGTTAGCGAATGTTAATCTCAAAGTTCAAAACTATGGCGTATCCAAATTGTGATAACATCAGTGTAAAGTGCTGCTGTGTTCTGGTTTGAAGGATGTGGTAAGATAAATTTATCCGAGGTGTTCCAGCTTAGTCCTCAGGGGTAGTGGCGCATTTGTGGCCGATCTCAGGTTGTTTACAGATGTCTATATGGCAGTAGCATACCATCCGGTGGACAGCATGCTCGTCTGCTACTCCTATATTATAAATAATACTAGCTGACCCAGCAAACGTTGTGTTGCCATATAAATAAAAAAAGTGTTAAAGGTAACCAACCCTTATCACTCAAGGGTATGGAAAATAGATAGTAGCCGATTCTCAGACCTATTGAATAGGCATATTAAAATTTGGTGAAAATCGGTAAAGCTGTTACGAAACTAACATTGTGACACGAGAATTTTGTATATAAATAATAATAATGTACGCACCTTCTCCTCCCTGCTGCGCTTGCTGGCCTCCCTCGCCTTGAGCAGCTCTCTGGTCGGCTGCACCGCGCGAGGCGCTCCCGGCGCCGGAGGACGTTTACCCCGCACGTGTACATGGCTACGTTAATGTGCCCTAACGTCGCTACGGGGTATATGCTTATGGTTGTGTTCGACCACACTGGCTCTCTGACTACACATGGCGACGACTTCAGAGCGGACTGTACGCACCCTCCTCTGCTGCGCTTGCTGGCATCGTCAACACCCTACACAGTAAAGTATAGTGCGCGCCAAACTGCTAGTCCGCTCTGAAGTTGTTGCGAGCAGGTGGCAGTCATACAATTTACTATGGCGACGCGATTCAATTCTATCTTCAGATTCTTCTATTCTCTATATTCAGAGCCGACTAGCAGTTTTACGCGGACAATATCTTTACTGCGATGTACCCACCTTCTCCTCCTTGCCGCGCTTGCTGGCCTGATCAACATCCTACATAGTTACACACACAACGCACCTTCTCCTCCCTGCTGCGCTTGCTGGCCTCCCTCGCCTTGAGCAGCTCCCGGGTCGGCTGCACCGCGCGCGGCGCTCCCGGCGCCGGGGGACGCTTACCCCGCGCCGGCGACGGGGACGCACGACCACTGAACAACAACAAACATATCATTTAATTAGGTTTCTGTATCTTTCTGTAAGTCGAGAAATCTCGCCGAAAACAGAGAACAGAGAAGGCATCTATCTACACTCATGCGACCTTCTGATTCGCATTCTCGACCGTCATCCAGAACGGACGTCTATGCAGCGCCTCTACCTACATAACAACATACAAGGTTGTGGTCGCACTGACCCGATTAAAGAATGTGATGCCGTTCTCTTTTCTTGCCCGAGAAGCCCTTCGAAGCGGGTAAAGTACTGACAACGATCGGAGAACAGGCGAGCGCGAGAACGAGTAGGCAAGAAAGCGATCACATTCACGTTTCTCGGGTGTTCTCGAGGTTTCTCGGCGTGACTCTATAGTCGGGATAAGGCTTAGCACGCACTATCCCTAAGAGAAGTGCATCACATTCTCCTTCGGTCTCAGTGCGACCATGACATTGTATGTTGTTATGTAGGTAGAGGCGCTGCACTGACGTCCGTTCTGGAGAACAGTCAACAATGCGAATGAGAAGGTCGCATGAGTGTTATGCCTTCTCAGTTCTCGCGCAATTTCTGGGCGAGACTTCTCGCATGAGTCTGTAGCCGGCTTTACGGTTCCGTACCCAAACGGTATTAATTGGCCAAGTACGAGTCGAACTCGCACACGGAGACTTTCGTACTATTCTGTTCCGTTTCTACCCTATGAGTACAGAACCCTAAAAACGGAATACTATTACTAAGCCTCCGCTGTCTGTGCATCTCCTGATCCATAATAGATAGAAATTGGAATTTTTTACAGAGTAGATATATATAATGGTGACTCCTATAACAATCAATACTAAAAATAAGAAAAAGTTCGAAATAAACGTGCGTTTTTTCCGCTCTATCTATTCGACCAGAATAGGTAAACAGTTCAAATTTTCACAATACATGCAGTAAATACATTGTAAAAATCTAAACATTATTACGATTTGAAAAAGCGAATAACGTCAAAAATAGCGGCATCTTGTTTGGGAAAGTCGCATTTAATATCAAATTTTTGAAAATTTTAATTATTTGTTGTGATAACCGCCCACCTCTACTCTCAATTTATAAAAAATCAAATGTCCATGTCTATTACATTTCAAGAGACAAAATCCTGTGACAGATCGGAAAGCAGAAGTTTAGTAATAACATTTCGTTTTTACTTAATAAACGCTTATTATAATGAAAATCACTATTTGATTCAACTAATAATAAATAAATAAATTAATGATCAATTCCACATACCCAGGTTTCTTGGGTGGCGGTGGACCCTTCTTGACTTTCGCCGAGCAGACGGAGCAGGACTCGTCCGAACAGCTGCTCGCCGAAGAACCAGATCCCGATGACTGTGGACAAGTGGATACACATTAATTAAACATTAAGAAAATACTGGAACTTGTTTTTATAATATAGGAGTAGCAGACGAGCATGCAGTCCACCTGATGGTAAGTGGCTACTGTCGGCTACTATCTTTAATCAACCCCAGATAAGGCCTATCTGAGATAGTTCACAGACGGGTGGGTTGCTACTCCTTGAGGTCTAATGCCTGTTATTATTATAATAATCAATCCATCCAATTTCTACTTGCCCACCAAATATAAAATTTTAGTAATATCTAGTACGAAAGTCGATCTTTCGTTCAATAGATTGAATATTAATAATGGCCTTACGTCTCCCTTACCACGCCAGTCAAATCACAACACATCAGTGTTAACACTTCCTTTTTTTCACAATATAAGAATAGCAGACGAGCATGCAGTCCACCTGATGGTGAGTGGCTAACGTCAGTAATGGACATCTGTAATCAACCCAAGATGAGGCCTATCTGAACTAGTTCACAGATGGATAGGTTGCTACCCCTGGAGACTAGTGCCCGTTATTAAATATATTAAATCAATCTATCAAATTCCTACCTAACTACCAAAGATCAAAATTTGGTTGATATTTAGTACGAAGAAATTGTCGAAAGTCAATATTTCATTCAATAGATTGCATTATTATTCAAGATCTTCTTTTACCACATTCTTCGAAACAGAACACATCTGTATTTTAGCATTTTTCTTTCTTTTACAATATAAGAGTAGCAGGCTACAATATAAATGGCTAAAGCCGTGCATGGACATCTGTAATCAACCTCAGAGAACCTTTTAAAAGACCTAACAGAGACACAAATGGATTGATACTCCTGAAGGTGGAAGAACCCTTTGTGGTTCGACTCCGGCGGCACCACCGCCACACCTATTTCTACCTAATAACAGCAGTGTTAGGCGCAGCTGTGTTCCGGTTTGAAGGGTGTGGTAAGGGAGATAGACTTTTCCGAGGCGTTCCAGCTTAGTCCTCAGGGGTAGCGACGCATCTGTGGCCGACCTCAGGCAGGAATATCTAATCCTATCTGGGGTTGATTACAGATGTCCATGGGCGGCAGTAGCCACTTACCATCAGGTGGACTGCATGCTCGTCTGCTACTCTTATATTATAAAAAAAAACTCCTGAGGAGTAAGTTGGCCTCATATGTATGTATCTCTTACTATACTTTCAAACCAGAACACAGCAGCGCTTAACACTGCTGTTATAACAGAAATAAGTGTGGCGGTGGTGCTGCCGGTCTAACCCCGAAGGGCTACCACCTTCCAAGTTTATAGGAAGAGGCTCCTCATAAATCGTAATATTTCATATAGCTCACCTTCCTAGGGTCCGGTGGGCTAGGAGGACGAACTCCGCGCGGCGGGGGCGGAGGCCGAGTGCGCCGCGGGCGGGGGCTAGGCCGGCGGCGGGGGCTCCGCGCTGGGCTCCGTCTGTTAATGATTATAATTTAATATTTAAGCGTTACTTTGAGGACTCCAAAGTAATAAGTGATTATTATATTGGAAATGGTTTGATCAGTCCAATATAATCAAATATCACATAACAGAATATGGATGTTCAAAAATCATTTCTTTGGTCTAAACAGACACATACCAACCGGTAGAATAAGGGGTGACCCGTCCAAGGCGACGAAATCACCTTTTCATTTTGTATAATTTGTATTTTAGCATGTAGACACGTTTTGAAATCCACTTATTGTTGGCGACATTTTTTTAAACATTAGTGTTGAAAAAAAAACATCTGCAATTCTTTTTATCACACATCTTCATTAAAGTCTATCAGTTAAACACTTTTATTGGTATATTACCAGAGTGGCCTAACTGCGTTTTAATGACAACCCGCGTGGCGGAGCGGTCACCGGTCTGACGCGCAGAGGGTCCCGGGTTCGATCCCCGGCCAGACAGATTTCTAAATGATGAATTTAGATTTCTGTTTCTGGGTCTGGGTGTTTGTGTATTTGTCTGTGTGTGTCCATAGCACCCACGATACAGGGAATCCTAGTGTGGGGCTGTGAGTGTAGAAAGCGTTTTTATTTTTCACCTATCTATATTTTCGTAATATAAAAATGTTGCACTCTTTTAATTTTCTCCATATTGTAGATCATGTTTTTTGTAGTTAGGATACTCTCGTTCTAACGGCCTCAAATCACCCCTCTCCCCTTACTCACCTAACGGGACTCCGTCTAGGGCTCCGCCTGGGGCTCCGGCGCGGCGATCGGGAGCGGCTCTTCCTGGGGGACCGACGCCCGAGCGGCGACCGAGTGCGGCGGACCGGCGAGCGGGTGCGGCGAGTGAGCGGCGACCGGGAACGACGGGTCACCGGCACTGGGGACCTGGTGAACGAAGGAGTGAATGATGAGGTGAATTGACCTATACATAGATTAGTAGAGTACCTGAATGACCGAGCTTTGTTCGGTGTTGTAATAATCAAACAAAAATCCCTGGTGAATGAGGTGCGTGTCTGGGATTTGAATCTCGGACCCCTCGATCAAGAGGCAGAGTTTCTTAACCACTGGGCTATCACTGCTTTCTTTTACATGGAAATTGTAAAAGGTAAAGAAGAATTATATTACAACGATATAAACTACTAAAGCGTCGTTGTCAACCGTCGAGTCTCCTCTCCTCCTCCTCACAACGAGCCCTGCCCCAGTGCGTGAATATTTTTTTTTATAATATAAGAGTAGCTAGCAGACGAACATGCAGTCCACCTGACGGTAAGTGGCTATTGCCGCCCATGGACATACGTAATCAACCTCAGATTGGATTAGATATTCCTATCTGAAGTTGGCCACAGATGCGCCGCTACCCCTGAGGTCTAAGCTGGAACGCCTCGGAAAAGTATGTCTCCCTTACCACACCCTTCAAACCGGAACACATCACCGTTCAACGCTGCTATTGTGAGACAGAAATAGTTGTGGCGGTGGTGCCGCCGGAGTCGAACCACAGTGTTCTACCACAAATGAATGACTGAATGAATGATACAATGAATGAATGATATAAATACCTGGACCGTCTCCCCGGCACCGGCGACCGGGAGCGGCGCGGCGATGCCGATCCCGAGCCGTCAATGTACATCTGCTTGTAGCCAGTGTGGCGCCATCTGTTGACAATCAACCGTACTGTACTGACTGTAATGTTTGGCCATTGACCATTACTGTCCCTAGCTGTGCTCTGGTCGCCTCACAAAGGGTTATGCTGTTTGTCCACCGCCACCGCCACCGAACAGATACAGAGAACGAGATGACGTCGCCGAAGAAGCGGTATATACATTTACTATATCCGCTTGTCCACCGCACGTCCGTCACCCGAGCACCGTCATCCCGGCCGCCGATATTCCGTGTAGATCGGCGTGACCGCTAGTTCGGCACCGAGATGTTGACGGGCCGATGTACCGGCAATATAAAACACATTTGAACTTGTCCATACACTGCCGTCACACGCGTGACAGCTGGAACAAACTAAACCGGCGATATCGGTCGCGGTAGACAAACTATCGCCGTCACGACATATTTAGATCTCCTACTGTACCAATTCCCACTGCTGTATTCCGGTCTCCTCTCAGAGGGTAAGTAGTCCAACGCGCCGGCCAAGTGTAATTCGGTAGACTTACACAAACCATTGAGATCTTTTTTTAATTAATAACATTATCTGATGAATGAATGAGTGAATGAATGAAGAGGGAACGAGGGATAAGACCAGATATTAAAAAACGATGTCTTATAAATAAATTTGCAAATTCATTACATCTAGTAGACTTACTGCATTCTGGTTTGAAGGGTGCGTAACCCTTCAAGGTTCGACTCTGGTAACCACCACGCCTATTACTGCCTCATAACAGCAGTGTCAGTACTACACTGTTGGCTTGAAGGGTGTGGTAAGGGTGACACATTTATACGAGGTCTTCCAACTTAGTTCCCAAAAGTAACAATGAATCTGTGCTGGAACGCAGGTAGGACTCTTATACAATAAGCAGCAAGGAGGAGTAGCAGACGAGCATGCAGTCCACCTGCTGGCAAGTGGCTTTTACTGTATGGACATCTGTAACCAACCGTCAATAGTATTAGATTCCTACCTGAGATCAGCTACAGAATACGCAGTATTATTAGTATTGGGAGTGGTAAGGAAGACATACTTTTCCGAGGCGTTTCAGCTTAGTCCAAAGGATTTGCAACGCATCTGTAGCCGACCTCAGTAGGAATATCTAATCCTAGATTGGGTTCATTACAGATGTCCATACGGCAGTAGCTTACCATCTGAATAGCATGCTCGTCTGCTTTTTTTTTTTTTTTTTTTTTATAATTTAAGAGTAGCAGACGAGCATGCAGTCCACCTGATGGTAAGTGGCTACTGCCGCCCATGGACATCTATAATCAACCCCAGATAGGATTAGATATTCCTACCTGAGGTCGGCCACAGATGCGCCGCTACCCTTGAGGACTAAGCTGGAACGCCTCGGAAAAGTCTGTCTCCCTTACCACACCCTTCAAACCGGAACACAGCAGCGCTTAACACTGCTGTTATTAGGTAGAAATAGGTGTGGCGGTGGTGCCGCCGGAGTCGAACCACAAAGGGTTCTACCACCTGCTACTCCTATATTATAAAAAAAAACTAGCCACTGCCTCATGGACATCTATAATCAACCCCTGTTAAGATTAGACTCCTACTTGAGATCGACCACAGAATAGGCAGTTGTAGTGGCATAGTCCGCGTAAAACTGCTAGTCCGCTCTGAATATAGAAATGAATCGCGTCGCCATAGCAAATCGTATGACTACACCTGTTCGCAACAACTTCAGAGCGGACTAGCAGTTTGGCGATAACTATATATTGCATACGATTAACTATATAATTGTATATCATTGTTATGTTCTGTTGAAGTGTGCAATAAAGAATATCTATCTACCTATCTATCTACGGTTAGCCGTCTGACTCACCTGTTGGGATCTTTCTCCTCCACTTCCAACAGCTTCCTGTCCCAACTGCCCGGTGACGCTTGCCGCGCCCTCTTCATCACATTGTCGATCTCCTTCCGACGGCCGGCTGGGTTTGATGGATCTGTGATAAAGACAAATTTAAAAAAAACATATTCTACACTATATATTGGTACACAGAGAGAATGATGACCCGCATGGCAGAGCGGTCACCATACTGGTCTAACATGCAAAGAGTTCCGGGTTCGATCTCCGGCCAGACATGATGAATTTGCATATTTGTCCTGGGTCTGGGTATTTGTATATTTGTCTTTGTGCGTGTCAATATCACCCATGACACAGGGAATCCTAGAATGGGGACTATTAGTGTAGAAAACATTTTTTAATTGTATAAACACTCAACTGATATCCTGACGGTGGTAGAACCCTTTGTGATTTGATTCCGGAGGCATCATTCATCCACACCTATCCCTGTCTAATAACAGCAGTGTTAAGCGCTGCTGTGTTCTGGTTTGGGAGTGTAGTAAGGAAGACATACTCTTCCGAGTAGTCCAAACTAAGTCATCAGGGGCAGCAACACAAATTGGTAAGCTTACCACCATTCCATTATAACAGCAGTTTCAAGTGCCACTACGTATTGTTCTAACTTAGTCCTAAAGGGTAGCCACCAATTTGTAACCAATATTAGAACTTCAATCCTAAATGGTCTAGTTTACACACTGTTGCAGGCAGACTTGTTTTTTTAACATAACAGAACTTGCGCAAACATCTACAGGCTCTGTCCACCTGATGGTCAGTGGTTACTACCTCCCATGGGCATCTATAAAATTAAAGCCAAATAAGTAAAGCCCTACCAATGGTCTGCCTAGGAAAAGTATGTCTTCCTCACCCTTCAAACTGGTAAGGGCACACTAACGCAGCTATATACCCGTGGGCATTGTAAGGCTAATCTTCGGAAATCCTGAACCGATCATGCAAATTCTTTCACAATCAGAAAACTACACTATTCAGGAGTGCTATATGCTATATTTTATTATAATTGAACAAACAGTTTAAGGAAAAATAGTGGCATGTGTACATCAAGTCAGCGGAAATTGGGAAAGATGTCATGTTTTACCGGTGTACACTGACTAAACGGTTCGGTTATCTTAATAACACTGTTGTTATTAGGGAAAGATAAGTATGGCGGTATCCCGGAGTAGAACCACAAAGGGTTCTACGACGTTCAAAAAATTAATTAACTAAAAGAAAACGCTAAAAGATAACTCGCCACTAGCGTGCAACTTCAATATTAGAATAATAGCATAATGAATAATAGGTACTTTATATTAATTACGATCTAGCCTAATTTATGACTAATGAGTAATTCTACGCTAACTTAAACTGCTAAATAATCATATAATGAAGGTGGCGTCCTCTGACACTGCACTTCTTTGTTTTAACACATAAGGGAGTAGACACATTGTTCTTGTGTTCTATAATGTTAATAAATAACATAATGAAGGCAATATTTTTACAGGCATTAGTATGAGTACCTTTCACAGTCGACCCACAGAGGGTTCTACCACCATACCATTTATATTTCTTAAAATTAAGGTATGTAGTGTATGGTAACATAAGTCCCCCGTTATATCATCATCATCATCATCATCAACCCATAGCACTGTCCCACTGCTGGGCACGGGTCTCCTCTCAAAATGAGAAAGGTAAGGCCATAGTCCACCGCGCTGGCCAAGTGCATATTGGTAGACTTCACATACCTTTGAAAACTTTTATTTTCAAACATTTCTCAGGTTTCCTCACGTTGTTTACCTTCAGCGTTTAAGTGATAATTAATTTGTAATACGCACATACGAAAAATCAGTGCGTGCCTGGGATTTGAACCCCGGACCCCCCGAGCGAGAGGCCGAGTTTCCTAACCACTAGGCTATCACTGCATACCCCGTTTATATTGCAATTATGTTGCGAGAGCTAATAGAGAGCAACATTTTCGATGAACATTATGTTCGTCTTTACCGAACCGTTTAGTCAACGCATGCCGGTAAAACATCACATCTTTCCCAATTTCCGCTGACTTGATATACATATGCTATTATTTTTCTTTGAACTTTTTGTTCAATTATAATAAAATATAGCCTATAGCACTCCTGAGTTCTGTAACTTTCAGACTGTAAAAGAAGTTTCATGATCGGTTCAGTATTTCCGAAGATTAGCTTTTACAAATAAACAAACAAAAACAAACAATCAAAGTTACAAACTTTACCTCTTTATAATATTAGTATAGGTTCTATGCTGATAGTGTCAGCGCCAAACTGTTAGTCCGCTCCGAATATAGAAACAAGTCGCGTCGCAATAGCAAATTGTAGATTTTAGCGGAACGAAGACAGCGCGGGACCCCCCGGCACCCTCCGCTGTCCGCTCTCGCCCACGGGCACATAGCTGCGTTAGTGTGAACTTACGTTACGGATTATATACTAACTAAACCTGCGCGCAACAACTTCAGAGCGGACTAGAAGTTTAACGCGGACTATACCACACGACATTACCACTCACCGGTTATCCTGGAGTGCTGCGGATTCCTATCCATGTGCAGTCTGTTCTTCGACGCGGCCTCGGCGGCTCGCGACACGGAGCCGTTACGACGCGACGACATTCTGTAATGAGAAAATCTTTATTGATTATCGAGTAGCAATGTACATAGGATTTTTAAAGTTTTGACAGATCAATGCAGTGGCGGACTAAAGATGTGCCGAGTCAGGTCGACTCGAGTCAGTACTCGAGTACTTACATAAAATCGCATACTCGATTACTACAATTGAGTAGCTCGCGAGTCAGTGATATAAAATATACATATCTTCACCAAATAGCTAATCACTTATCAACTCCGACGGTTTTGAATTTTTTTTTTACAATTTAAGTCCACCTGATGGTAAGTGGCTACTGCCACCCATGGATATCTGTAATCAACCCCAGATAGGATAAGATATTCCTACCTGAGGTCGGCTACAGATGCGCCGCTACCCCTGAGGACTAAGCTGGAACGCCTCGGAAAAGTCTATCTCCCTTACCACACCCTTCAAACCGAAACACAGCAGGCCCTAACACTGCTGTTATTAGGCAGAAATAGGTGTGGCGGTGGTGCCGCCGGAGTCGAACCACAAAGGGTTCTACAACCTTCAAATTACATCTTTATATCCGCGTCACATGGTTGAAATCATAGTTTCAAATGATTCCGGATATAAGATCTTCAACACAACCATGTTATACTCGCACGCGAGTGATCATCAATTTTTTACAATTAAATATATCTTTTTTTGTTGTTAATACAATTTTTCATTAATTTTTTTCTAAGTTTATTTTATATTTTGTAGTTTGATTTCTATAAAAGCGTGTACTTTAGTTTTTTTAAACTATATTCTTTTTACTAAGAACATGAACACAGGGATATACAAGTAGCGTTGACTGTGAAAATTCATATATAATTTCTTGCCAGTCCTAAGTCCTAAGCCATGTAGGAAAATCAAAAGCATATTTATGGTTAGAACGAATTATCCGAACTTTATCTCATTTCTGTCTAAAATAATCCGTTGTAAAAATTATATTCTGTGTGGGAACTGGGAACACGTAATTATTAGGTGAATAGATTAGTAGATTCGTTTTACCCTAATCATTGTATCCTTACTAATATTATAAATCCGAAAGTAACTCTGTCTGTCTGTCTGGTTGTCTTTACTTCACGCCTAAACCACTAAACCGATTTTAATGAATTTTTGTACAAAGATAGTCTGAAACACGAGAAGGGACATAGAATAGTTTTTATCCCGGAAAGCCCACGGGAACTAGGGATGGCGATCTAAGATCGATTAATCGGAGAATCGATCTTTTGGACCAAAAAAATCGATTATTTTAATCGATATTAGTAAGGATTGAATCGTAAACTATGCATTTGATCAAGTGATGATCCTTAGCAAAGTTGTTGTCCATGAGCGCACGAAGGTTCCAGAGTTGGTACGACCAATTTTCGCCAGATGGCGCCACTGTCGTTCCAATGAAGGTACGAATTTTCAGTTCTATGTATGTTAGTATGTCATATTATTTTCTTTTAAACGCGGGCGAAGCCGCGGGCAAAAGCTCGTCTTATATAAAACATGTAGTTTTGCTCCACAGAATATCATCTGATTGATCTGATTCTCTGATATACTGATATAAAATGTCGCTTAATCGTTACAGAGCTACTGAGCTAAAGTGAGCTACTGAGCTAATAGAGTGATATATACCACTGAGTTCAAGAGATATACCTCTCTCTTTCCAATTTAGTGATACATTTTGCGCACCTCTATCGAGTACAAATAAGTGATCATTCGAGTACCAGTGATACTCGAACAATGATGGTACTCGTACACTGACTCCTCTTTGGCACCTTATATAGGCAACTGTTCAATTTACATACATTGATCAATGTTACTAACATAATAATAACAGCAATTTGTCACTAGATGTCACTTGTTACATTGTTTTCCCAACGATGCGATAGATGGCGCTACATGTATTCTGAAACGCGGTAGTGACTTGTCGTTGTAGCTGCTTATAAGGGGCCAGTCAAATAAACTTTTGTGCTCTTTGATAACTTGTGTTTTATTTGGGTTGACAGTCGGAGACGTAATGGGAAAACAGTCAGTCAATTTTACGTATTTGTCTTTTTTTTTTAAATATATAGGAGTAGCAGACGAGCATACAGTCCACCTGATGGTAAGTGACTACTGCCGCCCATGGACATCTGTGATCAACCCCAGATAGGATTAGATATTCCTACCTGCGGTCGGCCACAGATGCGCCGCTACCCCTGAGGACAAAGCTGGAACGCCTCGGAAAAGTCTGTCTCCCTTACTACACCCTTCAAAACCAGAATACAGCAGCGCCTAACAATGCTGTTATTAGGTAGAAATAGGTGTGGCGGTAGTGCCGCCGGTGTCGAACCACAAAGGGTTCTACCACCTTCATGCTAACTAGAGTACAATGTGAATACTCTGGACTCGACTACTAACTCGATTCTTTTTTTATGAGTACTAAAGTACTCGAATACCAAAAATGGCCGACTCGGCACATCATTAGCGGACTAAGCTCGTCGGAGGCCCATGGTGGGAATGTTGAATGGTGCTCAGGGCGAAAAGTTAAGGGCTCCTCCTAGTCTTCTTCTTAGACTTGCTCTAATTTTACCACGTTTTACTAATGTGTACAAGGGAACTTGTAGACATTTGGACGAACCTCAGGACCAGACGCCAGGGGCGGACTACGCCTGTGACCAATTCGTCCGCTAGTGGATGAATCCCAAGTTCAGAACATAGATTAGTAACAATATCTCACCACCTTGTGATTGAAGGAAGCCACAAATGGTAGACAAGGGGGACAAGGACAAGACAAGGTGGACAGGGACAAGGTTTTGGAGGTGGTAGAACCCTTTGTGGCTCGATTCCGGCGGCACCACCGCCACACCTATTTCTACCTAATAACAGCAGTGTTAGGGGCTGCTGTTTTCCGGTTTGAAGGGTGTGGTAAGGGAGACAGACTTTTCCGAGGCGTTCCAGCTTAGTCCTCAGGGGTAGCGGCGCATCTGTGGCCGACCTTAGGTAGGAATATCTAATCATATCTGGGGTTGATTACAGATGTCCATGGGCGGCAGTAGCCACTTACCATCAGGTGGACTCTATGCTCGTCTGCTACTCCTATATTATAAAAAAAAAGACAAATACGTAAAATTGACTGACTGTTTTCCCATTACGTCTCCGACTGTCATGGTGTAATTTACGCGGAGCAATGCCGACATGTGTAGTTAAGTGGTGCAAAAACACGAAATCGAAGAAAAAGTGCGGAGAAATATCGTATCAGTCGTAAATGCTCCTAAAATCTACATTTTTTTTAATATTTTTCAAACACGAAAATAGATGACAGTGACAATTTCAATTGTCAAAACTGTTTACATTTTCTTGTTAGGAGTGAGTAATCTTTACTAATCTAAGGTTCAAAATAATTATAGATAGTACAGATCTTATGTAGGATTATCCAAAACTTATCTCAGTACCTACTTTGGATGCCACACATACAAAAGTGGGGACATGTTATTAAAATAGCGGATTATTGTTATTTTTAATACGCTTTTATTAGCTTCAGACGTATGTATGTTAGTATGTAACGGAATCTTTGAACATGTTTTTAACCCCCTTCAAAACGTCGGATTAACTTGAAATTTGGCATACTTATTAAGGACCGATGACAATTCAATATTTTAAACATTCTGACCCGTTATCCTTACTAGGATAATCAGGATCAGCGATTTTGTTTTCCTGAGACCCGGAAGGTCTGCGTTAAGACCAATAAAGGAATCTACCAGGCGCGCCGATCACCTAACCTAACCTGACCTGACCTTGACCTGACCTGACCTGCCTGACCTGACCTGACCTGACCTGACCTGACCTGACCTCAACTTCGACGCGTCATTAATAGCATCATGAAGCGGTGTCTCATCATCCTTATTCATTCAGCACTTCAACATCTGCACCTTCCTTTAACAAGATTTCCACTATTTCATTGTTCCCATTTCTTGCTGCCAAATGTAAAGGCATATATGATTTCAGCTCATCGTCATAGTTACAACTTATATTATTAACTCGAGCTGTAAAATTAATTAAACTACTAACAGTTTTAAAATCTCTGCAGGCAGCAGCAACACAAAGAGAAGAAATTCTAGAATTATTTTTGATATTAACATCATCATGCTGTAATATTAAATCGATGATTGGACGACGTCCTTTTGAAATGGCTAGATGTAAAGCAGTTGACCGTTTTTCTCTTGAGTATTGCCATCAGCGCCTGTTTTTAAAAGATGCTCTATCATCCTTTTTCCGTGATTACTTTTATCCAAGATAGAGGACCTGGGATATGGTATAAATTATGAAAGAAAGCAGTTAGCATTGGCAATTCGGATGTCATTCAACAACTCCTCTGGGATTTTCACGTTAACAATAAAAATAAACACCAATGTAAAACACCACTTCATACAGCTGCGTTAAACAAAGACCCAATATTCATTTTTGCACTGCTAAGCAAAGGTGCTGATGCTGATTCGAAAGATAAACTTGATAATACGCTACGTAATAATCGTTAAAATAATCGCTAAAATAATCACTAAAAAATGAAAAATAAATAATAGTTAAAAAAAACTAAAAAATACGCTTTTATAAAAAAATCGACCAAAAAATGAAAAATAAATAATAGTTTAAAAAAACTAAAAAAATACACTTTTATAGAAAAACCAACTAAAAAATAGAAAATAATGTTTTTAAAATTTGAATTAAGAATAGTGTAAATAAGATAAAATATTTTTTATTGTAAAAAAAGCGTGGGGTGCTTTTTAAGATATTATCAAAATGATAATCCTTCTACTCAATATCTATCAATAAAATATTTATAACTATTGACACCATGCACCCCACGCTTTTTTACAATAAAAAATATTTTTATCTTATTTACACTATTCTTAATTCAAATTTTAAAAACATTATTTTCTATTTTTTAGTTGGTTTTTCTATAAAAAGTGTATTTTTTTAGTTTTTTTAAACTATTATTTATTTTTCATTTTTTGGTCGATTTTTTTATAAAAGCGTATTTTTTAGTTTTTTTTAACTATTATTTATTTTAAAGTAAATTCTGATCGTCTCTGTGCTTTTTATGTATCCTTAGATCTTTGTTTTTATTTTTTTTAATGTTTTTTTTTTAAATAATAGAATAGGAACACTGAGTCATATAAAGTGTAATTTATTTATCAAGACTGTTAATTTTAACGTTATCTACATGTTTAATACTATAAGTCTGATTCATAATTAGGTGTCCAAAATGTAAACAAAGAAATGTCATTGTAAAAATATGATTACAGGTATTGTATACCTGAACAAATTAACAAGAAACAAAAACTTTAACAAACTCAACAAAAAACAAAAACTTTAACAACTAAGCACAATTTAATAAACGCACTGAGAAAACAAGAAAACATTAGAGTTGGATCACGATGTCGAAAATGAATTGCATTAGGTACGAAACTTAAAAATGGTGGCAAAAAAAATGTTTTGGATCCCGATTATGTTACCATTTCAATTTTCTTTTTATCATAAACCCTGTTTTTTATTATTATTACTGTATGGAACGAAATTGAGGTACCATAAATATTAGAAAATGTGAATTGATCTTAATTTATTTAGATTATTAATTTATTATTGTTGTATTACTTTAATATCATCAAAAATAAGAAACTACAATTTCAAACATCCTTGATAGGTCAACACCTTTGTTTACATTTTGGACACCTAATTATGAATCGGACTATGAGATATAATGACTGATTTATGATAATCAAATACTTATAAGACAGTAGTGCTGTAGTAATTAATTATATCTAAACTTTAGATTATTTTAGGATGCTTTGATAGCAGTGATAGCGTAGTTGAAACATGGCCTCTCCAGCGATAAGTCCTAGATTCAAATCCGAGTCACCTCTCATTTTCCAAATGTATGTGCATGTTATAGGAACTAGGGATGGCAATCTAAGATCGATTAATCGGGGAATCGATCTGTCGGACCCAAAACATTGATTATTTTAATCGATATTAGTAAGGATTGAATTGTAAACTATGCATTTGATCAAGTGATGATCTTTAGCAAAGTTGAAGGTATGAAAATACTGTTTTATGTATGTTAGTATGTTATATTATTTTCTTTTAAACGCGAGCGAAGCCGGGGGCAAAAACTAGTTAATTATAACTTGCTTTAACTGTCAAGGAAAACATTGCGAGGAAACCTGTGAGATCTTGAAATAAACATTTCTCAAAGGTATGTTAAGTCTACCGCATGCACTTGTCCAGCGCGGTGGACTATGGCCTAATCCTTCTCATTCTGAGAGGAGACCTATGCCTAGCAGTGGACAGCTATGGGTTGATGATGAGTGTGGTTGTAGATTGATTGAGTTTAGGATTATTTTAACCACTGAGACACACTTATTTTTACCGATTCATCTATTGGTAATTCAGACATGATGACAAATTCATGACAAAAGTTTAAAATTGTAGTAAATATTTCAACTTTAAGTCACTTTTCCATAAAGCTTTCTCAATTATGCTTAGTAAGGATTGCCTTTTGAGCGTTGATATAAATCATTGATACTCATTGTGGGTGAAATAAATGATCCCAATAAATATCATTATTATTATAGCCTTTTATACCTAAACATAGGGTTACAGGAAGTCCCTAAGTGCCTTTTGGCATAGGTATCCTCTAATCCCTTCCAATAGACCATATCCCTTACAACTCTCAACCAGAAGGGTCCCGTTGTCATTCTAGTGACAAATATCATTATAATGACATTTTCTATTACAGTAAAAGCACACTTCCCATTCAGCTCTATAGAGCTAACCATAGACTTTTGAAAGATTGTACAGCTATATGGTTTGAATGCGGAGGTACCATCGTCACATCTATTTTTAACGTAAAGCGGTTCTGCAATTCTGTAGAAGCTTGTGGATACCAGCTACATGTGAGATGGTGAGGTATCATATACCTGGGTTGACTGTTCTCCTACTTCCTTATGAAACTAAATATCACTCAGATTACACTCCATGATTTCTAAAGGATACTTTTAGAAGAGCCTTTTTGGACCTTACTAGACCTTCCATCTAAGGTCCATACAGTTTTAGTAATGCTTATGTAAATCTTATATATAAAATTCTCGTGTCACAATGATAGTTACCATACTCCTCCGAAACGGGTTTCCAGATTTTCATCAAATTTTATATGCATATTCAGTAAGTCTGAGCATCGGCTACTATCTATTTTTCATACCCCTAAGTGATAAGGGTTGTTCACCCTTAACATTTTTTTATTTATATGGCAACACAACCTTTGCCGGTACAGCTAGTACTTTTGTAATATGGAACCCGCACATATAAGAACCTTAGGTAAACAGTATGCCTATTTATTTCTGCATAACTTTTCTCACAATTATTCATAAAATTAATTATTCTTGCTAAACAATACTAATTGTTGATTTTACACAACTGTTTTTAATAATCCAAGGTTGGTCTTCAACCCAGACCTTGGGAATCATTCATTGAGATATCTCATTCAGTAAACAAGTGAAGTTAATTGGTTTTAAGCATTTTTTGTACAAGAAAACCTACTAGAAGTTGTTGGTTTGAGTTACATAAGAATTTTGTTATTGATTTTTCAAATCTAAACACGAAATGCATTAGAATTTTGTCTACAAATGTAGATGTTTATCTAATCTGCCTAATCAATTAAAAGAATGACTCATTTGAACATGCTTATTGATTGGACTGACATATATGGAGTTAGTTAGTAAATTTTGCACTAAAATGGTAAAATGGCGCAGATTTATCTGCAATACATCTGATAAGTCGCGAATCCGGCCTACTTACAACCGATCTATATTTACTTTCACAAGATGGCCGCTCCAAATTATTGATTTTTCCGTAGTCACTCACCTGAAGGAGAATGGAAAATGGCTTACCTCTGAGGCTCCGTTCGCGAGTGAAAGGAGCTAGGGCTCCAACGCGCGCGACGAGACGCGGGGGGCGAAGCCCCGAGGCGGCGCGCGGTGCCACGCGGAGGCACGCGAACTCCAGCGACGCCGCTGTAAGCCAACCGACATACTTAACATGACGAAAAACGCGCGCGGCGCGGTCGCGGCGGCCTCTGAGGCTCTCGCGGGAACGGAAACCCTCGTGAGGCAAACATGCAGCCTCCGGGCGCACGCGGGCGCGACAGCTGCCGACCGAGGCAGCCCCGATCCATCGACCGATCTCCATTTTCTCCTTTGTTACTCCAAGTGCCCCAAACGTAGACTGCTGAACATCAAAACATACTAAATCCACCTTAATTAATCACAAAACAAAGTTACGAACCAGTAAACACGGAAACTTTCACTGAAGTTCAATGGTAATGCCGATGTACTCGCTAAACAAATCCGCGACACACCTTTCTCGATGCATCGGCCATTTTGTTTTGCGTTGCGAAGAAATTTTGACTGATTCGACTACGTCTTTTCTTCACGTCGTTTTGTTATTGCAAAAAAAGTGAAAGCACAGATGTAGAAATTCTATTTAAATAAAAAAATGCTGCATTCAAGCTAAGAAATTGATTTAAATTCTTATCATTTTTATATTTTAAGAAATAATTTTGGTATTTGATTTAAGTGAGGTTTATAGTTGTGTTTATAAAATTAAAAGCACTGTTTATTTGAATATTTATGACAAGCAATACTAAAACGCTCATTTAGTATTGCCAGTATCTATTTACTATTTCTACCATAATTATTTTTATCATGAATGTCATTCCATTTATCAATAAAAACTTACGTAAATAGAAAATGTTCGTCATAAAAGATTTACCAAATTATTTTTTATTTGCACATTTTTACATATATGCGTACTTAGATACATGTATTGATAACTAAATTATAGCTCTGTCAGTTCCACTATAAAACTGATATGTGATAAAACTACCAAACTTTTAAAGAAGAACAAGCGATATGGCAATCGATAATTTTGAAAAAAGAAGTGATAGTGCGGTAACAGCGTCCGGCTAGTGGGGGTGTTACTAGCACTTTTTAATTTTAAGTTTCTTTTAAGTTTAACTATTAATTTAGTGTAACAATAACTTACATAATACAATAACAATTTATTGATTTATAATCGTTATAATAACTATGAAAGTAAGTTTGCAATATTGTGTTAAATGAGTTTTTGCAATAAGAACATAGATTTAAATTAAATTCAAAAGTAAATACAGACTATTATAACGGTGGTACGAGATACTGGCTGTAAACACATAATCAACTGTGGAAAAACAAGCAAAATTGACGGTAAGTGGCAAAACTTTATTACATCTGTATCAAAGATAACGCAACCGGCGGAATAGTAAAATTGAGTAGCTATTGTTGCAATAGTGAAGTAACTGCATAATAATATTGAACGATTTTTTTTAATTCTTTAACCAATCATTTAATAAATCAAGAATGTATAAAAATGAAACGTATGAGTACTTATTCTTTTTACTCCGTTTTTTTATTGTTAATCTTGTTATATTTTTTAAATATTTGAAATAATTATTTATTTATTATGTAAATTACACAGTATTAGTTATTTATTCGTAAATTTTCTCAAAAAATGTTTTTATTTGTCAAGAATTCAAAAAAAGAACTTACTAATAAGCCACTTGTGGCTTCATTCAATTTCAAGGCGGCGAAGTATCTTTACTAATCTATGCCTTCTATCTAAAATTATTCAAAATGTTTATTTCGAATTCGATTACGATTTTATATTTTTATATCGGAGCTGTGCCCCGCGGTTTCACCCGCGTTAAAAAGAAATAGGGGCACAGCTAGTTCTAAAATATAAGTAGCCTAAGTTACTCCTTATTACATCAGCTACCTGCCAATAAAAGTCCCGTCAAAAATTGTCAGCTATTTCAGAGACTAGCCAGAACAAACAGATAGACAGACAGACAAAAATTGTAAAAAAGAACATTTTGGTGTATGTACCGTATGTATATTCATGTGCATGTAGTAAAAAGCGGTTATTTCAATATTAAAAACAGACACTCCAATTTTATTTATATGTATAGATGTATATTGAAGGTGGTAGAGCCCTTTGTGGTTCGACTCCGGTGGCACCACCGCCACACCTACTTCTGCCTAATAACAGCAGTGTTAAGCGCTGCTGTGTTCCGTTTTGAAGGGTGTGGTAAGGGAGACATACTTTTCCGAGGCGTTCCAGCTTAGTCTTCAGGGATAGCGGCGCATCTGTGGCTGACCTCAGGTAGGAATATCTATCCTATCTGGGGTTGAATACAGATGTCCATGGGCGGCATGAGCCACTTACCATCAGGTGGACTGCATGCTCGTCTGCCTCCCCCAAAATATTAAAAAAAAATAGATATCTGATAGTTTCGGTTCAGTTACGAAGCTAAGTTACAACCCTAATATAATCTACCTGTTATACAGGTACTTCACTAATCCGATAAATGTGTATTAACACAGTTGCAAGCATTATTTTCCCCAATCGGTAATTACGAAGAATGGCTGAAGGAAATTCTTATATATCATTATTTTCCAGAATTTGATCCTTATAAGCGACACTATCTAATACTAGAATAATATAGGGTGCGGCTTTTTTAAAATTAACTTGTACGATTCCCGGTAAGGGAAATAGATTTTTTAAAAATCTAATGATGCAGTTTTATTTTATCAAAATCGGCCTCGTAACTCCTTTCAGTATTTTTAGCTAATTATAGTTTCGGTTTTGGTACTGAAGGCTTTTTTGAAATATACTCGTACACTCTGTATTTTAGATTAGATAAATCGAATTTATGAAAATTTCGACATATCGTTGCATCGTCGTAAACGCCTAAAAGTCTAAAATACGAACAACGCCAGCAAATAACACTAGTATCACAAACTGTTTTTAGTGTCCAATCAATTTCCCCTAATGACACATAATGATTAATGGAGTAGGGATGGCGATTCTTTTCCAAAAAAATCGATTCTTAAATCGATTCGAATCGAAATGTGATAAATCGATCCACAAAATCGAGGCCCTAAGAATCGATTCCCTAAAATGATCTTCGATCTTTTCAGTGAATCCATCAGCAAACAATATCTAACTAGAATAGTTTACTTAATGAACTAAGAAAACTCGAATATCGAATTTCTGCGAAAGATTGATTCACTTTCAGTAATGGATCGAATTACTGAAGATTAAAATAATCGATTTTTTTTGGCCCAAAAGATCGATTCTCCGATTAATCGATCTAAGATCCCCATCCCTATAATGAAGTAAAAGTTACAAATTGACGGTTCCATTATCGATAGATATTCGAGTTAATTATCTCTTCCGTAATGAAATAGTTTGATAGAAAAACATTATTTTCATAAAAATATGATAGGCTAGCTGCCCCGGCAAACTTTGTACCGCCTCAAAATCTATTTATCAAATATATTTCATATAAAATATAGCCTATGTTACTCGTGGATAATGTAGCTTTCGAATGGTGAAAGAATTTTTAAAATCGGTCCAGTAGTTTTTGAGCCTATTCATTACAATCAAACAAACACAAAGTTTTCCTCTTTATAATATTAGTGTAGATTAATATAATTACTAGCAGAACTGCAGTTCTAACCCTGTTTATTTGTCTAAGTAAATATATATAAGAATTAAATAATTTGAAGGTGGTAGAACCCTTTGTGGTTCGACTCCGGCGGCTCCACCGCCACACCTATTTCTGCCTCATAACAGTAACGTGAAACGCTGCTCTGTTCTGGTTTGAAGGGTGTGGTAAGGGAGACATACTTTTCCGAGGCGTTCCAGCTTAGTCCTTATAGGTAGCGGCGCATCTGTGGTCGACCTCAGGTAGGAATATCTAATTCTATCTGGGAAAGATTATAGATATACATGGGCGGCAGTAGCCACTTACCATCAGGTGGACTGCATGCTCGTCTGCTACTCCTAGAATAAAATGTCTACCTAGAATATAAGAAAAAAGTACATTATTTATGCTACTATAAATTAAAAGATTTGTAGAATTGAGATCTTCTTTTTTTTAAATCGATTTAAAAGTCAAATCCAATGTCATAAAATCTAGCAGCGCTACTCTAAACACTATACGCCTTAAAATAACTGCATAACAATCTGAAAGTATACACAATCATTATAATATACGGTATATATCAGTATATACAATCATTATATTAAACGAAGTTGATCGCACCTTGAAAAGAATATTCAAATTTATGACTACCAAGCCTCATGTTATTGATATTTCCGCCTCTTACACCGATGTGTAAGGTTTAAACATTTTCTACGGATATATTTTTACTTATCTGTCAAAATTTGACAGATACGTAATAATATAGGCGTAGATAATTATTTGTTTTATAATATATACAGATAAGCAGTGATAGGGGTGATAGCCTAGTGGTTAAAAATCGGCCTCTTGATCCAGGGGTCCGAGGTTCAAATCCCTGGCAGGCACTTCTGATTTTACCAAGTTATGTGCGTATTAGAAATTAATGATCACTTGCTTAAACGGTGTAGGAAAACATCGTGCGGAAACCTGTATACCTGAGAAATCTTAAAAAAAGTTTTCAAAGGTATGTGAAGTCTACCAATACGCACTTGTCCAGCGCGGTGGACTATGGCCTAATCCTTCTCATTCTGAGAGGAGACCCGTGCCCAGCAGTGGGACAGTAATGGGTTGATGACATCTGTCAAATAATTATGTGATTTATAATACCTAAGAGCTGTGCCACGCAGTTTCACAAAAAATGTTGGAAATTTCATAGGTTTATTTTTTTGGGTTTTGCGGACTGCAGTTGGTAAGCTCTGCCTTTATCGTAACGCGACCCAATATCCGTCGCCATTTATCTTTTTTTCTATTCATAACTTATCTTTTTTGTCGACATTTCGAAAAGGTCAAAACTTTGTAGAGGACTGAACAAACATTTCATAGACCTTTTTATAACACACTAGCTGACCCGCCAACCGTTGTGTTGCCATATAAATAAAAAATGTTAAGGGTGAACAACCCTTATCACGAGTATGAAAAATAGATAGTAGCTGATTCTCAGACCTACTGAATATGCATATAAAATTTGGTGAAAATCGCTAAAGCCGTTTCGGAGGAGTACGGTAACTAACATTGTGACACGAGAATTTTATATATAAGACTAGCTTTGCCCGCGGCTTCGCCCGCGTTTAAAAGAAAATAATATAACATACTAACATACATAAAACTGAAAATTCGTACCTTCAACTTTGCTAAAGAACATCACTTGATCAAATGCATAATTTACGATTCAATCCTTACTAATATCGATTAAAATAATCGATGTTTTGGGTCCAAAAGATCGATTCTCCGATTAATCGATCTTAGATCGCCATCCCTAGTTCCCGTAGGATTTCCGGGATAAAAACTATCCTACGGGTCTCAGACTATCTTTGTACAAAATTTCATTAAAATCGGTTTAGTGGTTTAGGCGTGAATAAGAGACAACCAGACAGACAGACAGACAGAGTTACTTTCGGATTTATAATATTAGTAGGATAAGCATGCATGCAGTCCTCCTGATAGCAGACACTGTCATATTAATTTTGAGCTGTATCATCTATTACCCATTAATAATCAATCTGTAGCGACAATTATATACAGGAGTAGCAGACGAGCATGCAGTCCACCTGATGGTAAGCTACTGCCGTATGGACATCTGTAATCAACTCAGATAGAATTAGATTCCTACCTGAGGTCGGCCACGGATGCGCCGCTACCCCTGAGGACTAAGTTGGAACAACGGATAAGCATATCTCCCTTACCACACTTCAAACCAGAATACAGCAGCACTTAACACTGCTGTTATAACAGAATCAAGTGTGGCGGTCGAACCACAAAGGGTACCTTCACTTAGCTGTGAATAGAAGCTAGATTTTATATAAAGTTTGCCTTAAACGATCAAAACAAGCATCTTGTATCAACAGACAGTATCATTAACAATTAGAAGGTGGTAGAACCCTTTGTGGTTCGACTCCGGCGGCACCACCGCCACACCTATTTCTACCTAATAACAGCAGTGTTAGGCGCTGCTATGTTCCGTTGTGTTATCTGGGGTTGATTACAGATGTCCATGGGCTGCAGTAGCCACTTACCATCAGGTGGACTGCATGCTCGTCTGCTACTCCTATATTATAAAAAATAAAAATTGAAAAAAAAAAACAATGTGAGCCGTCACGGGACACCTGGCAGATGTGAAACATCGACATTATTTTGTAAAAGTAATATGCAGAAAAGAACATATTGTGATAGAAACTAAATATGTCATATTAATGATAAAATAAAATATTACGATTTTTGCGCATGGCGACGCGTCGCCACACCTTATACACTACTGCATATAGACTTTATATATGGCGGCATGCGTCGCCACGCCAAAATCGGTTTTACGTGCGGCTATAGATGTTTCACATCAAAAACAGCAATCTTTGACAGAACTTACTGACAGTTTCTCGAACTTAATTGCATAAACTCGAGATCTGCTCGAAATAGCCAAAATAAATATTGTCTGTGCACTCGAGTATTTTTCTACTCGAGAGGATGTGTACAAGGTTTTGGTAACCTGGTCAATTGGAATTGTAAATCAAATATTACCAAAGAATCTGAGGTGGTCTTTTGAAGTATGGAAAAAGTACCAAATTATATGGGTATGCAGAATTACAACATATTTACAATATCTGAAGGTGGTTCATACTGACGCCGATTTATGACTTTTATTATATTTAATAATCCTTACTTCCTTACTAATATTATAAATCCGAAAGTAACTCTGTCTGTCTGTCTGTTCTTCACGCCTAAACCACTGAACCGATTATAATGAAATTTTGTGTAAAGATAGCCTGAGACCCGAGAAAGGACATTGGATAGTTTCTATCCCGGAAATCCCACGGGAACTAGGGATCTCGATCTAAGTTCGATTAATCGGAGATTCGATCTTTTGGACCAAAAAGTCGATTATTTTAATCGATATTAGTAAGGATTGGTAAACTATGCATTTTATCAAGTGATGATCTTTAGCAAAGTCTTTGTCCACGAAGGTTTCAGAGTTGGTGCGACCAATTTTCGCTAGATGGCGCCACTGTCGTTCCAATAAAGGTACAAATTTTCAGTTTTATGTATGTTAGTATGTCATATTATTTTCTTTGAAACGCGGGCGAAGCCGTGGGCAATAACTAGTAATTTAATAAATTTAAACGAATATTGTAATCAATAATTCAATGGTTTAATAATGTTAATACTTATGAATGTAAATAATGTTAATGACACTTCTTTAATGATTTGTAATAGGACTTATAAAATATGTCATTTGTATACGAACACTTTGTACTATATTTGTATACAAAAGGGTCGAATATAGCGCACTTTATATAACCATATGAAAACCTGTAAGACCTTTATTCGCAAATAAAGAGATTTGATTTGATTTGGTAGTACCCTTTCGACTTCGGCGGCAACACTGTCTCAACCTTTTCTGTTAAAAGTAGTGTTAAGCGCGGCTGTGTTCTGGTTTGAAGTGTGGTAAGAGCATACTTATCCGAGGAGTTTTATCTTAGTCCTCAGGGGTAGCGGCACATTTGTCGATTTCTAGTAGGACTCATTTTATCTGGGTTTGATTACAGATGTCTATACAGTTACCATCAGGTGGGCTGCATGCTCGTTAGTTACTTAAATAAAGGTTCAATTCCTTCACATCGGTTTAAGAACCTGTTTTGAATAACCAGGTTACAGTAACTATTGTTTAAACGCCACTAAACCAGTTATAACATGCAGTTAACGTTAACTACACTACATAAAGTTATAACTTAGGTTTAAAACGCCTTCCGGGGTTTGAGGTTCAAATCAAATCAAATCATTTTTCCTAAATTCAAAATAGGTTATTTACAGAGCACTTTTTTGCCCGGGACTAGAATAGGGCTACGGTATCCCTGCCTGTCGTAAAAGGCGACTAAAAGGGGGCTTCCGGGATTGCGGGCGGCAAGAGTGGGAGCTCGAACCGTCCAACAAGCAACCCCGGGAAGGACGGCGGTGTGTGTGTGGCCGCATACTGTCGTAAACACCAGGTGTGCGGGAGGATCGTAAATTGCTCCCCTCAGGGCAGAGCCCGATAGGGGCATCGCGCTCGGAGGACTCCGGTTGTGTTCCATCGTAGATCGCGGAGTTCTCCGCCAAGCGATGAGGGGGGGGGGGGTTAGTGCGGTAAAAGTCCCACTAATATAATCATAAAAACCAACTGCTTAAACATACAGCCTCTGTCACTCCCATAATTTAGACGAATCCAACGACACCTCATATGTTAATCCGTCAAGCCGTAAGCTGCAGCGTGACAAAGAATGAGACATACATACATACGCTCGAAATACATTACCTTCCGCAGTCTACTAAAATCCCATTTTAGTTAACAATCTTCATGGAAGCAATGAACTAGGTGGTAGAACCCTCTGCAGTTTGACTCGGGTACTACTGTGACATCTATCTGTTATAACATCAGTGTTAAGCGCTGCTGTGTTCCAGTTTGAAGTGTGGTAAGAGACATACTTTTCCGAGGTGTTCCAGCTTAGTCAGGGGAAGCGACGCGTGACTAACCTTAGATAGGAATCTAATCTTATCTGAGGTTGTATACAGATGTCCATACGTAGCCACATAAAATCAAGTGGACTGCTCGTCTGCTACTTACGTATAAATGTATTCGTGAAGGTTTGTTCAAGTTCAAGTTCTTGAATGTGGTAGAACCCTTTGTGGTCCGACTCCGGCGACACCACCGCCACACCTATTTTTACCTAATAACAGCAGTGTTAGGCGCTGTGTTCCGGTTTGAAGGGTGTGGTAAGGGAGACAGACTTTTCCGAGGCGTTCCAGCTTAGTCCTCAGGGGTAGCGGCGCATCTGTGGCCGACCTCAGGTAAAAAAAAAAAATGTCCATGGGCAGTAGCCACAAAACATTAAGTAAACAGCTCGTCTGCTACTTACGTATAAATGTAACGTGAAGGTTTGTTCAAGTTTAGCGAGTCTGTCCACACAGCAAATCGGATAGGTACAGAAAGACAAAACGGTGTCATTTGTCAATAACCTTTCGAAAGAGAAAATACACGCATACACCACGTGTTAATAATTCGGAGGCAAACAGTTGTGCAACCGGTTGTCTTGACAAAGGTTCTTATATTTATAAAGACTAAAATCAACATAAATGTCTATTGATTGCATAACGACCGACAAATATAATAGTTATATAATATCTTCTATTTATATAATTGGTCATCCGTTCCACTAAATTTTTTCATTTATTTTTAGTATTTGCAGTAATAGTAAATTCAATAGATAGAGCGAATAAAATCAAAAGAAAAAAACAAGCTTTTATTACTTGTTAATAAAAAAATAACCAAAAAGTTAAAATAATTTAAACCCGATGTATTAAATATGTGCGTTTTTATATCAGACACATTTTTTATAAATAAAAGCGTGTTGTGAATATATTGTGTTACATTGTAAACTGTAATAGACACTTGAATTGTTTACAGATTATTAGCTGACCCGCCAAACGTTGTTGCCCTATAAATATAAAAATGTTAAGGGTGAACAACCCTTATCATTTAAGGGTATGAAAAATAAATAGTAGCCGATTCTCAGACCCACTGAATATGCATATAAAATTTGGTGAAAATCGGTATAGCCGTTTCGGAGGAGTACGGTAACAAAGATTGTGACACGAGAGTTGTATATATAAGATGTATAACGATGGCCGATGTAAAAACAAATACTAAAAAAAAAACTTCAAAATAAGGTTCGCCAATCAAGAAGGCGTTCATTTTCGAAGTTTTTCGCTTTATCTGTTGAACCGTAATAATTAGACAGTTCAAATTGTCACAAAGCATTCACTTCTATGATTGCTGATGATAATACTAAAAACGAAAAAAATTCACAAAAATTCTCACAAAAGGGTTCCGTATCACTACGGAACCCTGCTTTCGACTCGCACTTGGCCAATTACTTACCCTTTGGGTTCGATAACAAAAAGTCAGTCATGCTTAGTTTCCATTCATCATCATCAACCCTTCACTGTCCCACTGCTGGTCAGAATGAGAAACATGTCCACCGCGTGCGAATTAAAAAAAAACGTATCTCATATATCTTTCAAATATGAATAAAATCAAACGTTCAGGAAGAGTATATACTATAAATATAAAAAATGTTTTCTATGTTTCCACGTTGTCGTTGGTAGCTAACCTTGAGGGCTGTGGTTTCAGTCTCCGGTTCCAATATCCACAAATACAACATACGAGTACCTTTATGTATTAAATGAGTTTATACTATGAGAATGGAAACTATGAAAACTAAGTTATGTGCGTATTAGAAATTAATTATCACTTGCTTATACGGTGGAGGAAAACATCGTGACGAAACCTGACAAATCTTAAAAAAAGTTTTCTAAGGTATGTGAAGTCTACCAACGCACCAACCTAAACTTTAAACTTTATCTTATATATAAAATTCTCGTGTTACAATGTTAGTTACCGCACTCCTCCGAAACGGCTTTAACGATTTTCACCAAATTTTATATACATATTCAGTAGGTCTGAGATTCGGCTACTATCTATTTTTTATACCCCCCAGTGATAAGGGTTGTTCACCCTTAACATTTTATTTATATGGCAACACCACGTTTGTCGCGTCAGCTAGTTTATTTATATGTAGATGAGCGCGCATGATAAAAGTCTACCTCGAAACCGTTGTCTTCAGGGTCTAGATGCCTGTGAGCGTGTGGGTACGGCGTTAACAACAAGGTTATCTACTTGGTTTAAATCAATAAGTAGGTCAATAGCCTTTTCTTTTATATCAATAAGGTGACCACGGTTATCAATTAATTGAATTAATTAAACCAAGGACTGTAAATATGTTATTTTTTAATTGAAAGTACGTTCACTGTAGTCTGATTAATAATTGTCCAAAATGTACCTTTTTTTTGATTACGTGGGGGAAACCTTCAAAAGGTACAGTGTCGTGGGAGCGACACGGGGTTATGTGGGATTTTTACCGCACTAAAACCCCTCCGGTGGCCGTCCTCAGCGTTGCCAAGAGGTCTCCGGAATCTCCTACGGAACGCAACCGGAGTCCTCCTAACGCGATGCCCTTCTATCGGGCTCTGCCCTGGGGGGAGCAATTTACGCTCCTCTCACATCCCCTGGTGATTACAGCGATATGCGACCACAGAAACCGCTGTCCTTCCCGGGGTCGCTTGCTGGACGGTTTGAGCTCCCACTCTTGCCGCCCGCAACCCCAGAAACCCCTTTTAGTCTCCTCGGCCTCTTACGACAGGCAGAGGATACCGTAGCCCTATTCTGGTCCCGGTACTACAGGGACAGTCCAAAATGTACCTATCAAGAAAATACGTTTCAATATAAATTAATACCAATAAATAAGTATCTAAATAAATAAATACCAATTCAAAATATCTAATATTTATATTACCTTAATTTCGACCACGACCTCGTTAAAGTAATATTGTTTTTACAATATTACATTAAACAGTTTTGTACTATGTCGGTCGAAATTATTCATTATTTTCGTTTTCAGAAAATTTCAGTTTTTAAGCAAAATATGACAATTTCAGTTGGTACTTTTAATGGATAAGCGAAAAATGAATGAAGGTTTAAGTTTGTTCAACTATGTATGACAGAACGCAATTAAGACCGTGGTACTTCGATCGTGGTACGAAAGACACTAGTTTCAAATACAACAAAACTGTTTTAAGGTCGTGGTTCCAAACAAAATAATCTTGATGATAATGAAACTTTCTTGAACTATAATCGTTTTTACAAGGTGGTAGGACCCCTGAGGTCAGCTACATTTGCGCCGCTACCCCTGAGGACTAAGCTGGACGCCTCGGATAAGTATGTCTCTTACAACACCTCAAACACGGCAGCGCTTAACACTGCTGTTATATCAGAAACAGGTGTGGCGGTGGTGCCGGAGTCGAACCACATTGTTCTACCACCTTTATACAAAACATACTTACGTATATCATTTTAAATGATGCTTAAAACTTTATTTATCTGTACATAATATCGTTAATTGGTAACTAATTGCTTTTCCTATTAATAATTTTGTGATCTTGGCATCATATACCTTTTCCGTAATCGATTCACGGTCGTTCTAAAATTGTATAATGTACATAATTCTTATAGTACCTACTACTATGTACATATAACTGTCATCTTATGTCATCATCATCATCATCATCAACCCATTACTGTCCCACTGAGCACGGATCTCTCAGAATGAGAAGGATTAGGCCATAGTCCACCGCGCTGGACAAGTGCGTATTGGTAGACTTCACATACCTTTGAGATTTTTTTTTATAAATCTCTCAGGTATGTAGGTTTCCTCACGATGTTTTTCTTCACCGTTTAGCAACTGATAATTAATTTCTAATACGCATATAACTTCAAAAATTTGAGGTGCCTGGGATTTGAACATTGGACCCCTCGATTGAGAGGCCGAGTTTCTTAACCACTAGGCTATCACTGCTATCATCTTATGTATGACTTATAAAATTATTAAATGCCATTAGAAGATGGTAAAACTCTTTGTGTTTCGACTCAGGCGACACCACCGCCACACCTATTTCTGCCTAATAACAGCAGTGTTAAGCGCTGCTGTGTTCCGGTTTGAAGGGTGTGGTAAGGGAGGCACTTTTCCGAGGCGTTCGAGCTTAGTAGGTAGCGGCGCGTGTGGCCGACCTCAGGTTGGAATATCTAATCCTATCTGAGCGGCAATAACCATTTACCATCAGGTGGACTGCATGGTCGTCTGCTACTCCTATATTATAAAAAATAACTTCATTTTTTAAAAAACGTAAAAACAAAAGTATTGTTTAATTTTAAAGTGATTCTCTTATTTTTTGATGTGAAACATCTATAGCCGCACGTAAAACCGATTTCTGGCGTGGCGACGCATGCCGTGGCGTAGTCATCGTTATCTGGAAAAAAATCGTAATATTTTATTTTATCATTATGACGTATTTAGTTCCTATCACAATATGTTCTTTTCTGCATATTACTTTTACAAAATAATGTCGATGTTTCACATCTGCCAGGCGTCCCGTGACGGCTCACATTTTTTTTTTATGGTCTGCGGTTATTCTTGCACAGCAACGATATGTAAGTCGGTTATAAACATAAAATATGCGTACGGACAAACAGACAGTATTGAATATAGAAATTTAGTCCAAGGGCCAAAGTCCGTCCTCCGGTTTAACAAACTACACACGCCCTTTCAAATTCTAAACTATTGTAGCCACAGAGTTAATGAAATTTAGACATGTCAGGCACGATAAAAGTATAAAATATAATATGGTGTTGCCATATTTTTTAAAAATCTAACATCGAGCGGTATATAAAATGATGAAATTACTGAAATGGCTATTAAAAATAGGGGTTGGTGATAAAAGGGTAAAAATTTAGGGTTGTATGTATTTTTAAATGCCACATTATAGAAAAATAAAAACAAAAATATTACATAAATTTAAAAAAATGTTAAGGATGAACAACCCTTATTACTCAGGGGTATGAAAATTAGATAGTAGCCGATTCTCAGACCTACTGAATATGCATATAAAATTTGGTGAAAATCTGTAAAGCCGTTTCGGAGGAGTACGGTAACTAACATTGTGACACGAGAATTTTATGTATAAGATAGATATTTTATGCTGTGATATTTATTTTTGACATGAAAATGTACAATTTATATTTAATTATTTATAATATTATAAGAACTTAAACTAAGTGAAAAATACAAATAAAAATATTTACAGTTTCGTAAAAATAAATAAAATTATAAATAAAATAAATGACCTATTATTTGTATGTATTTTTATCCGACTGCGGAGAGTAATGTTTTCGAGCGTATGTACTCGTATGTATGTCTCATTCTTTGTCACGCTGCAACACAAACGGCTTGACGGATTAACATATGAGGTGTCGTTGGATTCGTCTAAATTGCGGGAGCGATATAGTCTAGTAATGTTATATAATAGTGTTATATTATTAATTTCTTGTATGGAAGTCTCTATTTTAATTAAGTAACATAATTATATATAATATATCTATCTATTTACAAACTTAAAATCTATCTACAATATACACAAAAAATATAATTTAAACAAAAAAAAGAAATATTAAAACTTAAATAATTAAATATAAAACAATGAGTCCAAATCACTGCCTCTCGGTAGAGTCCCAAGAATGCTGGCTGCGTTGCGTTGCGTTGCAATTTCTTGTTCTACGTGATTTGACTTAAAGGCACCATCGACACACTTATTTTTGCCTTATACCAGCAGTGTAGCTGGTTTGTATAATACGATAAGAAAGAGAGTTATATGAGGTATTCCTTATCACACCTTTCAAACAAGAACACAGTAGCGCTTAACACTGCTGTTATAACAGAAATAGGTGTGACGGTGCAACTGGAGCCGTACTACAGAGGGTTCTACCACCTTCAAAGATTAATTATAAAGATTAATAACGATAGGTTTAGGAAATACCTACTTACTACCATATCACAAGATAAATATACATACGAGTATCTGCGTCTCCGTCGCGTTACCGCTGCGTAAGCCGCTTCTATTAGACACTTACTCTATGGACGCGACCAGTTTTGAAATCAATGTCGGAATGCACAGCCATAGATTATTAATGACGTGTAACCGTTCGTTCAGAAACCATTTGTCAGAATTATATTTTAATACGTTGTATACCTATAATCTTTTTGATAGCTTTCTGAACGGATTGTCGAAACATTTTTATGTTACACCAAATGGTAACATAATAAATATAGTTCAAAAAACTAAAAAACACGCTTTTATGATAAAATCAACTAAAAAGTAGAAAAAAATAATTATTAAAATCAGTTCACTAACGGCGGAGTAATTCGTGCACATACATAAAAAAAACAAAAAAAAATAGATACCGGCCGAATTGATAACCACGTCCTTTTTGAAGTCGGTTAAAATTAATTTTCAATCTAGGAATCAATTAAGGAACAGTAAATTGTATAAGTAGGGATTTTAAGGTTTACTGCGTTGTTTAGGGGGTAGAGTTTGATAAAACTAAATATTTAATGTGTTAGAGGCCGATTTTGATTAACTTAAACTTATAAGCGTTCCAACTTAGTCCTAGGGTAGCGGCGATAGGCGCATCTGTGGACGTCCTCAAGTAGAAATCTAATCCTATCTGGGGTTGATTACAGATGTCCATACGGCAGTAGCTTACAACCAGGTGGACTGCATGCTCGTCTGCTACTATTATATAGAGAACTAGCTGACCCGGCAAACCTTGTACCGCCTCAAAATCTATTTATCAAATATATTTCATCTATACTAATATTATAAAGAGGAAAACTTTGTTTGTGTGTTTGGTTGTAAATAGGCTCAAAAACTACTGGACCGATTTTAAAAATTCTTTCACCATTCGAAAGCTACATTATCCACGAGTAACATAGGCTATATTTTATATGAAATATATTTGATAAATAGATTTTGAGGCGGTACAAAGTTTGCAGGGTCAGCTAGTATATAATGTTTCCGATGTGACCTACCTTTACAACTCTGATTATAAGGCTTCAGTAGGAATGTGTCATATATAACTAAACCTTTGTAAAGATTAACTACTCGTATAATATATTTACATACCATTAGTAAAGATAACTACAATATTCTTACATACTATTATAGTCAGCGTAAAACTACTAGTCCGCTCTGAATATAGAAATAAATCGCGCCGCCATAGCAAATTGTATGACTACACCTGCTCGCAACAACTTCAGAGCGGACTAGCAGCTTGGCGCGGACTATACGTTAGTTATCAGTTTACTAATCTAAATATATATAACTCAAAGGTGACTGACTGACATAGCGATCTATCAACGCCCAGCCCAAACCACTGGACGGATCGGGCTGAAATTTGGCATGCAGGTAGATGTTATGACGTAGGCATCCGCTAAGAAAGGATTTTGATCAATTCTACCCCCAAGGGGATAAAATAGGAGATGAAAATATTACTTCGTAACGTGAGCGAAGCCGCGGGCAAAAGCTTGTATAAGTATAAATCCTAGTGTAGGATTTTACCGATTGGGGGGTAATTGTGACCTTTCACTTGTATATCAGTGCAAAACACACTTATCTGCCCTCTAAATCAGGTATAGGTTAAACTTTATCTATAATCGTTTAATAACTTGTTTTCGTAAATTATTATGTAATTATTATAATCTGTATCAGCGTATGGAAGCGCCAAAATTAGTCTTCTATAATATAGGAGTAGCAGACGAGCATGCAGTCCACCTGTTGGTAATCTACTGCCGTATGGTCATCTGTAATCAACCCCAGATAGGATTAGATAGTCCTACCTGAAGTCGGCCACAGATGCGCCGCTACTTCTGAGGACTAAGCTGGAACGCCACGGAAAAGTATGTCTCCCTTACCACACTTTAAACCAGAACACAGGAACCTTAACACTGCTGTTATAACAAAAATAGGTGGTGGTGCCGCAGCCGAACCACAAAGGGTTCTACCACCTTCAAACCACCTTCTTTTTCTAACAATTTACAAAATCATATAAAAACAAAAAAATCTCGACTGCTTATAAATGACACTCCCAAAATTAAGGAGTAATTAATAATACACCACTAGTAGATAACATATCTAGAGAATCGTTATAAAAATAGAAAAAACCATCCGTCTAAAAGTATACTCAGGGCCGGATTTAAGGGAGGGCAACCGGGGCGGCAGCCCCGGGGCCTCCACAAAAGAGGGGCCCCCACAATAGAGACGTCGGATTATTTTTTAACCGACTTCAAAAAGGAGGAGGTTATCAATTCGGCCGGTATCTTTTTTTTTTTTTTTTTTTTTTTTTTTTATGTATGTACAGCAATTACTCCGCCGTTAGTGGACCGATTTTAATAATTCTTTTTTTATTGTGTAGAGACGAGCTGCGAGTTGGTCCCATTTAAATATGGTTAGGATCCATCGATTGGTTCTGGAGAAAAAGAGGGGAACTCCTCCACCCATGTAAATATAACAGCCATAACTTCGCCGTTTATGAACCTATTTTAATGCCTTTAATTTCGTGTGTGGACAATTGCTACAAGTTGGTCCCATTTAAATATGATGAGGATCAGAGTGGGTTCTGGAGGCAAAATATGTAACTCCTCAACTGATGGGTATAATTGAGTTTTGTTTGAAGATATTTGGTGTAGGTTCTAATGAAATTGAAAAACCAGTTTATCTTTGACTATTTAAGGGTCTGATAATGTGGCTCGGAGTCAAAATATGTAACTCCTCAACCGATGGGAATAATGGAGTTGTGTTTGAAGATATTTGATGTACGTTCTAATGAAATTACAAAGCCAGTTCATCATTGACTATTTAAGGGTCTGCTAATGTGGCTCGGAGACAAAATATGTAACTCCTCAACCGATGGGAATAATTGAGTTGTGTTTGAAGATATTTGGTGTAGGTTCTAATGAAATTGAAAAACCAGTTTATCTTTGACTATTTAAGGGTCTGATAATGTGGCTCGGAGTCAAAATATGTAACTCCTCAACCGATGGGAATAATTGACTTGTGTTTGAAGATATTTGGTGTAGGTTCTAATGAAATTGCGAGGCCAGTTTATCATTGACTATTTGAGGATCTGATAATGTGGCTCGGAGACAAAATATGTAACTCCTCAACCAATGGGAATAATTGAGTTGTGTTTGAAGATATTTGCTGTAGGTTCTAATGAAATTGCAAAGCCAGTTCATCATTGACTATTTAGTTAGGTTAGGTTGGAACATATAAGACAATATAAAACTAAGCGAGCAGGGCGCGGCAGCGCCCTGCGAGCGGGCGGTTCCAATCAATGTAAATTCAGACCTTACCTTAATTCGTGATCTCGTTTATACAATTTTATATTGTATTAATATAAATGTTATTATGTCATCACTAAAAAGGGTGAAAAAAAATTTTTAACAAAAAATACAACCGACTTCTATGTCACTACAAAGTAAAAATAATTCAAATAAATGTTGGTTTAGTACATATTTCTGAAGTCGGCGCTCAATATATTTCGTTGGATAACGATGTCAACAGCGTATCTAATATGAGCGTATCAATATATTTCGTTGGATAACGATGTCAACAGCGTATCTAATATGAGCGCCGACTTCAGAAATATGTACTAAACCAACATTTATTTGAATTATTTTTTACTTTGTAGTGACATAGAAGTCGGTTGTATTTTTTGTTAAAAATTTTTTTTACTTCGACTAGTAAACACTAGTAAAAAAATATATCTCTTCCTTTGATATTTTTTTTGCTGTTTTATCTCTACAGTACTTTGTACAAACATGAATACTAGAAGCATCTTACCTGCGTTTCACAATAAAATATTTATTGAAAAACTCAACTGAAAACATTGATCTTTTTATTCGGAAAATAATTTGGGGCCAGGGGGCCTCCACTCCTTTGTTGCCCCAAGGCCTCTAGACCTCTAAATCCGGCCCTGAGTATAGTCTATGTCACTCCCACAATTTAGACGAATCCAACGACACCTCATATGTTAATCCGTCAAGCCGTAAGCTGCAGCTTACGGCTTGACAAAGAATGAGACATATATACATACATACCTACAAACATACACAATCATTACCTTCCACAAACGGGTAAAAAGGGCCAATAAATTACCCACAAGCCGCTTCGCCCTTTACTCTTATCCGACGGAAATCCCTTCATACAGATTGACAGATATTTCTTATTTATTTATATACCTCCTTATATAAATATACTACTATAACTTATTCGTAAAAACATAGAGTCGAATTTCGAATAAAAATCAAATATAACCAAATAACAATATCATTTATCATTAAAATAAGCAATTTTCAACCTTATTTTTGTTACGTTTAAGTATAATATAGTAGCAAGGCGTATACTATCATTATTTTACGGATTAAGCGATTTTAAACCTTATGTCTACGACATAACGTCTGTTTTAGTGCTAAAGTTTAATGGCGTGATATATAGGTACATGCTTTCTCCGAAGTGCTATCATTATCATTGACCTTTGTATGTTATGGGCTTAGGTACTAAAGATAATTGGTCAAGTGCAAGTCGATCGTAATCGGAGGGTTCCGTACCATCGATTTTTTTTTATTTTTTAGGGTTCCCTCCCCAAAGCGCATAAACGGAACTCTATTACTCCTTAGTTTGGTAATTTGGTAACCAAATTTTTATTTATTTTTAATTTTTTTAGGTTCCGTAACCAAATGGTAAAGACCCTATTACTAAGCCACCGCTGTCTGTCCGTCTGTCACAGGGCTCTATCTCTGGAACCGTAACAGTTTACGGTTACTTGTCCAGCGCGGTGGACTATGGCCTAATCCTCATTCTGAGAGACGATTCGTGAAGTGTTGTCGTAACAGCCATAGAAGTAAAAAATTGAACTGTCTACCTATTACCACAGTATAAAGATCTATAGATATTTGTCTATATAGATATTTATACCGTGCTATTACGGTTCAATAGATAAAGCGAAAACCGTCAAAATAGCGTTTCTTGTATGAGGACCCCCCATTTATTTTGAAGTTTTTTTATGTTTAGTATTTGTTTTTATAGCGATCACTGTTATACATACTCTGTAAAAACCACGTCTATCTATTACGTTTTAAGAGATAGAGCCCTGTGACAGACGGACAGACAGCAGAGGCTTAGTTCCGTTCCGTTAGTTGAGAGGGTACCGTTTTTACCCTTTAAGTACGGAACGCTAAAATAATTTTAATACATTGTGTATAGTCCGCGCCAAACTGCTAGTCCGCTCTGAAGTTGTTGCGAGCAGGTGTAGTCATACAATTTGCTATAGCAACGGAATTCATTTCTATATTTAGAGCGGACTAGCAGTTTTACGCGGACTATACCACATTTATTATGCAATATAATGCCTCGTGTGTGTCCACCCTTAGCCTTTATTCCCACAACATTCCTTTCTAACCAATCTAATTCTAATTCAATAGTTCCCTCTTACACGATATAATCAAGATGTCACCTATGATGACGAAAAGGCCAGACAGAGGAGACGGCGGACGAGGACGGAGTGGCGCCTTATCTAATAATACCTAAGTGCCGCGACAAAACATGTATTAGATTTTTCTATCTTATGCGTTATTATATGTTTAGGTATTTTGCAATATAGGTTATTTTGCAATATAGGTGTTGCCTTCAGAGTCGAACCACGAAGGTTTCTACTACTTTGATAATAAATCTTTACCACTTTTAACGATCATCATCATCATCAACAACCCGTTACTGTCCCACTCGAGATCGATTAGGTCATAGACGTCATAGTCCACCGCGCTGGCCAAGTGCGTATTGGTAGACTTCACACACCTTTGAGATTTTTTTATAAATCTCTCAGGTATGCAGGTTTCCTCACGATTTTTCCTTCGCCGTTTAGCAAGTGATAATTAATTTCTAATACGAACTTAACTTTGAAAAATCAGAGGTGCCTGGGATTTGAACCTCGGACCCCTCGATCGAGAGGCCGAGTTTCTTAACCACTAGGCTATCACTTCTTATACTTTTAAAGATAAGCATCGTAATTCGTATTACAATACGATGTTTGAAACGAAACATAAAAGATGTATATGTATCTATTTCATTTGACCTGTGATAGCGAAGAACTACCACGAAGAAAGATACAATAGTAAAAACTATTATATAAAAACTCCAAAATTATTTAGTAATTTTTAGTAGTATATTTAAATTCACATTCCTCAATAAATCAGTAAAAAATGCAATTTTATTTAAAACTAGCTAACCCGGCAAACGTTGTGTTGTCGTATACTTAGGGGTATGAAAAATAGATAGTAGCCGATTCTCAGAACTACTGAATATGCATATAAAATTTGGTGGAAAACGGTAAAGCCGTTTCGGAGGAGTACGGTAACTAAAATTGTGTCACGAGAATTTTATATATAAGATATTGCTATAGATGGTGCATCTAGCCACAACCCAGACAGAGGAGACGGCGGGCGAGGACGGAGTGGCGCCTAGTCTGGTAAATAAGTGACGCAACAAGATATATAAAGTCTTACGTTGCTTGAAATAAAAAGTAGAATAGAAGGTTTATTGTCCCTTCCGTTTAACCTGTTAAAAGGAAGGAAGGTTTAAAAAAATATCCTGAAGGGAAAATACTGCGAATTAGAATCTAACAAATTAATGTAACTTGTAATTAAATTAAGTATTCCAAACGGAAGAGGCGTCGGGCGAGGCTGAATACTAGTAAATGTAATATTACTAATTGACATACTTTTCGGAGGCGTTCCACCTTAGTCCTCAGGGATAGCGGCGCATCTGTGGTCGACCTCAAGTAGGAATATCTAATCCTATCTGGGATTGATTACAGATGTCCATGGGCGGCAGTAGCCTCTTACCATCAACTGATGAAGCTCTATTTATATAAAGATTATGATATAGGTAATACAGAAATAGAAAGATAGTCACGTAGTCTGCGGTCTGTCTGTATGCATCAAATTACTTCAGATTACGATTGTAATCAGTGGATAACGAGATGTTTAATATTAAATTAATATTTTAGGGTTCCGCAACGAATGACGAACGTTACCTGAATACACATACTCATACAACGCTCATACAATAAGTCACACATAAACACACGTACTCACACAAACACCCACATGCGCGCGCGCACACACAACACATATAGGCATACCGGACACCTAATAATTATAATTATTTTTAAGTTTGTCATTCTAAGTGATGTAAAAGTCTTATGGGAAATAAAGGTTTTTAGTGAGCTTATTAATTTATGGCTGAACCTTGCTCTACTCTTTTTTGGCTGTTGTATATTTATTTTACCTTACAGGTCTAGGGTCCGAGGGTCGAAATTTTATATTTAGGACTTCGATATTTTTAAAGCTCTTAGGAAAGTTAGACAGAATGTAATCGAGTTCGTTTTTCGTTTTACCATGGTGCTTTCCATGTCCATCTATTCCTTGTTTTTTTCTTAAAGAATGTATATATTATTGAGAGTTTGTTTTCATTTGCGAACTCTATTAGTTTATCGCCACGACTGTTTCTTATTCCATATCCATACTTCATCATTATTGTGTGTTCATCCGGTTGAGGCATTCCAATTTTTGCATTAAAATCTCCCATCATAATAAATAATAATATTAGTATTATATGAATTTATAATATTAGTATTATTTATAATACTAATATTATAAATTCGAAAGTAACTCTGTTTGTCTGTCTGTCTGTAATATTAGTAAGGATTTCCGTGAACATACTCAACAACATAACCTACTTGTAATGTAAACAAAATCACATATACCCCACGTTTACAACACGCGGCAATCATGAGGAACTGATAAAGGTTAATCTGTTATCTAAGGTCGACACAAGCGTGGACAAACAGCTGAGGCCCTTAGTAAATAAAAAATGGGAAGCAAAAAAATAAAAACCGAATGATTGTTCCTAGCAAACAACTTATACAGGGTGAATTTTTCAGTTGGGTCTTAAGGGGCAAATTTGAATCTAAGGATTAGCGAAATGCTGAAAGTTACGAGGCTGATTTTAAACTGAAACTGCATCATTCGTTTTTTAAAATATCTTTTCCCTAGCCGGGAATCGAACGAGTGCGGCAAATCAGTATGGTGCCTGCTCCGCCACGCGGGTCGTCAAATGCAATTCAAATCAAATATTTTTTTTGATTTGAATACTTTACAGGTTCTTTACAGAGCACGTTTTGAATGTATACAACTACCACCACTTCACAAGGTGTTTCGTTATGGAGAAGAAGCGGCGAAAGAAACTCCATAACACACATCTTTTAAAAAAATGTTTTTACAATGTTAAACATAACCTAATGGTACATGTGGAGCTGGAACTACTTCAGACCACACCGTTTTGTCAGTCAAATAATCACTTAGTTTATAGTACGCATTTTTACATAGCGTTTGTTTTAACTATGAACTATGACCATTCTGGGAGATATGCCCAGCAGTGGGACACTACTACTTACTGGGCGTGTCGTAGAGAAAGTTATCACGACTTGCGTTATCTATGTAAATATTTATACATATACTATAATATTTATACATATTAGCCTCTTAATCTTATATAATAAACATTGAAGAGGTTATCTTTTCAGCTAATTAATCGGTTATCTAGAGGTAAAAAACAACTCTTTAATATTATTTATTGAATATTTATATATTTTTATAATATAGGAGTAGCAGACGAGCAAACAGTCCATCTGGTGGTAAGCTATCTGTAATCAACCTCAGATAGGATTAGATATTCCTGAGGTCGGCCACAAGCGCCGCTACCTGAGAACTAAGCTGGAACTCCTCGGAAACGTATGTCTCCCTTACCACACCCTTCAAACCAGAACACAGCAGCGCTACACTGCTATTATAAGGCAGAAATAGATGTGGCGTTGGTGCCGCCGGCGTCAAACTTCGATGAGTTCTATTACCTTCTAGATATCATGCACAACCCATTACTGTCCCACTGAGCACGGGTCTCCACTCATAATGAGAAGGATTAGGCCATAGTCCACCGCGCTGGCCAAGTGCGTATTGGTAGACTTCACCTACCTTTGAGATTATTTTTTTTAAAAATCCCTCAGGTATGCAGGTTTCCTCACAATGTTTTTCTGCAACTTTTTTTTAAGTGACAATTAATTTCTAATACGCACATAATTTTGAAAAATCAGAGGTGCCTGGGATTTGAACCTCGGACCCCTCGATCGAGAGGCCGAGTTTCTTAACCACTAGGTGGTCACTGCTTCACCTAGATAAGTAGGTGTTATTAAGTCTAACAGTTAAATCGAAAAATGCCGAAAAATATCGGTTTGTTGTATGGAGAGCCCCTTTAATATTCAACTTGTGTTATTTTTAGTATTTGTTGTTATAGCGGCCACTGTTATGCATTTTCTGTAAAAAATGCATGTGTTTATCTATTACGGTTCCGGAGATATAGCCCTGTGACAGACGGACAGACAGCGAAGTTTTAGTAATAGGGTTCCGTTTTTAACCTTTAGGTACGGAACCCTAAAAATCCGTAAAAATTACTAGTTTCCGCTGTCGATCCGACCGTCACAGGGCACTATCTCTTGAACCGTAATAGATTGAAACTTGATTTTTACAGAGTATAACCGTGGCCGCTATAACGACAAATACTAAAATTAAAACAGCTTGAAAATAAATGAGAGTTCAAGATACCACTATTTTCGACGTTTTTCGCTTTATCTATCGACAATTATCAGGCAGTTCAAATTTCACAATGCATTAACTTCTATAGCTGCTACATAGATAAGTATAGATATCTCACCGCCTTGTAATTGAAGGAAGCCATTAAATGGCTTAAACGGCTGGCAAACGTGTCAGCCATTTAATGGCTGTCATGGTGTAATTTACGCGGAACAATGCCGACATATGCAGTTAAATGGTGCAAAGACACGAAATCGGAGAAAAAGTGCAGAGAAATATCATTTCATTCGTAAATGATCTAAAAACTACATTTTTTAATTTTTTTTTAAACACGAAAATAGATTACAGTGACAGTTTCAATTGTCACTGTGTCACAGAGTGAGTAGTCTTTAATAGTCTATGAGCTGTTATGATAACAAATACTTAAAATTAAAAAAAAAAATTTAGTGGTACGGAACCCTTTGTACGCGAGTTCGACTCGCACTTATATAAACCAATTATATAAACTTCAAAAAATATGGCCATCATTTATGTTACCCGCCCGCAATTTTCTAAAAAAATCTAAATATTTTAGTCATAAATAAATAGTACAGATTAAAAATAATTATGTCCTTGACATTGCATCGAATCATGACAGATAACATTCTACATAGTTCGTTCACACTTATATCTTATCTGTGAGTGACGTATCACATTTTTAAATCATTCACAGCTGTTTTTTTGTTACTATCTGTGAATAATTATTAATTATATTTATTATGTTTTGTAAATAATAAATAATAATATTATGTATCTGTCATATTTACTATTTTTTAAAATCAACACATTTTTTATGGAAACGCCAAATCAGTAATATGTCCACTTGATGGTATGCAAAGGTAGAAAGAACACTTTGTGGTTCGACTCCGGCACCACCGCCACACCTGTTTCTGTTATAATAGCAGTGTAGCGCTGCTGTGTTCTGGTTTGAAGTGTGGTAAGAGACATACTTTTCCGAGGTGTTCCAGCTTAGTTCTTAGAGGTAACGGCGCATGTGATCGACCTCAGGTAGGATTAGATAATCCTATCTGGGGTTGGTTACATGTCAATACGGCGGTAGCTTACCATCAGATGGATTGCATGCTCATCTGCTATCTCAATTTTACAAGAATACCCATACGGCAGTGGTCTTACTATCATCATCAACCCATTATTATCCCACAGCTGGGCACGGGTCTCCTCTCAGAATGAAGACTAGGCCATAGTGCACCGCGCTGGACACGTGCGTATTGGTAGACTTCACATACCTTTGAGTTTTTTTTTATAAATCTCTCAGGTGTGCAGGTTTCCTCTCAATGTTTTCCTTCACCGTTTAAGCAAGTCATACCTACTTTCTAATACGCACATAACTTTGAAAGATCAGAGGTGCATCTGGGATTTGAACCTCGGACCCCTCGATCGAGAGGACTCTTAACCACTAGGCTATCACTGCATTCCATCTTACTATCTTTTCTTTTATTTTTGACTATATTATAATCAGAATCACATTTTTAATTCAAAAATTTTATTTTCAATTTATTACAATAATAAATACAACAAAAACATTATGATAATTAAAGTAATATAAAAAAATAATGAAGTAATATAAATTAAAATAATTAAGAAAACTCCGTAATGTCGCATGGATACAGCACATAATAATATCAAATATTCTAGACAAATTTTTGTTTTATCGTAACACGTGTGAACGCCGTGTGTCCTCCATGTTGTGTAAATGGTGATCGAATGATTGGGAAATTATGAACACTATTTATATTAATACTGAGACAGATTTAGCTTGAGATAAGAGTATTTTGTTTCTTTTTCCTCTTGTTTAATTATAAATATTGGTACATGCAAGAATGGAAGTATTTTACATCATAAATTATTCGCCAAGTAAGTCGTACTCGCACATGGAGGCTTTCGTACCAAATGTTCATTATATTTTGCTTATTTTTATAAAATAACCATATTAAAATATGTTTTATTGTACTTATTTGTATTTATTATAATAGCAGTTATAGTAGTAAACGGATTGTAAATAAATCAACTGCCTTCCTAGTAGAGTTTAACAGTTAGATCGAAAAATGCAGAAAAATGCCGGTTTGTTGTTGTAATATTAAAGGGGGTTCCCTTTAATATTTTACTATATTTTATTTTTTGTATTTGTTGTTATAGCTGTCACCGTTATGCATCCTCTGTAAAAATGCCAAGTGTCTATCTATTACGCTTCCAGAAATAGAGCCTTTGACAAACGGTCAGACAGCGAAGTCTTTGTAATAGGATTCCGTTTTCACCCTTTGGTTACGGAACCCCAAAATATACGCACCGAATAGATAATCTCTTTTAATTCGGAAATCGGTTAAAAAGCGCTGCTGCGTTCCGCTTTGAAGGGTGGTAAGGAAGACATACTTATCCGAGGCGTTCCTACTTAGTCCCTGTAGCAACGCTTGTGACAACCTCAGGGAGGAACCTAATCTTACAAGAGGTGGACTGCAGATGTCCATGCGACAGTAGTCACTTTCCATCAGGTGGCCTGAACGATCGTTTACTACTGTTGGAACGCCTTGGAAAAGTATGTCTCTTACCACACCCTTCAAACCAGATCACCTCGTGTAGGTATGGTGGTGGTGCCATCGACGTCAACTCAGAGGGTTCTACCACCTTTACATTTATTTTTTATAATAAAGAAGTAGTAGATAAAGCATGCAGTCCACCTGATGGTAAGTGGCTGCTGCCGCCCATGGACATCTGTAATCCACCCCAGTTAAGATTAAATATTCCTACCTGAGATCGGCCGCAGATGCGCCGCTACCCCTAAGGACTAAGCTAGAACGCCTCGGAAAAGTAAGTCTCCTTTACCACTCTTCAAACCAGAACACAGCAGCGCTTAACACTGCTGTTATAACAGAAACAGGTGTGACGGTGGTGCCACCGGAGTCGAACCATAGCGACTACCTTTTACGTGTATAAAAAAGTATTTTATCATTTAGACAGTTACAATACACAATATAATAACTACGTCATGCTCTATTACCTATTATGACAAGGAAAAAGTCTATTGTCAATGAGGATATTTTAGACAATTGAAATTCCATACCTACCTTATACAGGATGAATTTTTCAAATAGGCTTTCAGATCTAAATCTGTATTTTCTTCAAATTTAGCCTATTTCTTCAGTTTGCCATGTATCATTACTTCCCAGAATCTGATCCTTATAAGCGACACTATCCGATGATAGAATAATACAGTTTGTTTTTTTTTTCAAAATTAACTCGTTCGATTCTCGGCTAGGGAAAAAGATTAAAAAAATCTGATGATGCAGTTTTAGTTTTTATCAAAATCCGCCTCGTAAGTCCTTTCAGCACTTTTCGCTAATCCTTAGTTTCGGATTTGGCACTGAAGGTCCATTTGAAAAATTCACCCTCTATAATATGACAATGCTACAATTTATTGGTCGTTCCATACTTTTCCTATGAACTATGATTTATTAATATGACTGTTCGCCACATACGAAGTTTAACTATAATCACAATCATAAATTAACTCACGTATGAGGGGATCTTAGTGCTCAGGAGTGACGTGTGATCGGTTTCAGGTGGAACCTGCTCTGTGTGGAGTTACAGATGTCCATACGACAGTGTCTACCATCAGGTGGACTGCATGCTTTGTCCCTGTACTTCCGGGACCAGAATAGGGCTACGGTATCCCCTGCCTGTCGTAGGAGGCGACTAAAAGGGGCTTCCGGGGTTGCGGGCGGCAAGAGTGGGAGCTCAAACCGCCCGGCCAGTGATCCCGGGAAGGATGGCGGTATGTGTGGTCGCATACCGTCGTGTACAACAGACGGTGCGGCGAGCGGCATGCTCACCTGGACGGAGCCCGACGGGGCAACGCGCTAAGAGGACTCCGGTTGCGTTCCTCTGGAGATCCTGGAGTCCTTTACGCAGCGCCGAGGACGGTCACCGGGGGGGTTTTAGTGCGGACTGCATGCTTGTTACAAAAATACAACTGTATAAAATTTAAAAATATATCGTTTATAGTCCGCGTAAAGCTGCTAGTCCGCTCTGAATATAGAAATGAATCGCGTCGCCATAGCAAATTGTATGACTACACCTACTCGCAACAACTTCAGAGCGGACTAGCAGTTTGGCGCGCACTATACCCGACTACAGAGTAATGTTTTTCGAGCGTATGTATGTGTCTCATTCCTTGTCACGCAGCACAAACGACTTGACGAATTAACATATGAGGTGTCGTTGGATTCGTCTAGTTAACCTGAGGTCGGCCATATGCGTGGCCCTGAAGACTAACTTAGAACGCCTCGGAAATGTATGTCCTTTACCACACCAAAAACCATTACAACAGGGCTTAACACTGCTGTTATAACAGAAACAGTAATGGCGGAACCACAAAGTTCTACCACCTTTACTTCATACATACAAATTTCGTACAAAAAGTATTACTAATATATTCTACACTCACACTTCATACATACATACATACATACATACATACATACATGTGTCATACAAAACGTCCGAAACCATTAAGTCTATTTTTTCCTTATAATTGTGTATGAATGTAAAATCTCAAACAACATAAAAATAACAGTCAAGGTATTATAAATTCGGTGGCGTATTATCACGCGCTTTTGTCGCTGTCGCTAATGATGACCGCGTGAAACTAGTGGGGCCATGGTAGAGAAGAAAATGGGACATGTCTATTTTTTGTACTTTTTTGGGGTTGTGCTTTTTAGGATTTATTTTTAAGTTTTCGTTTCCAGCGACTAGTGTGGCCATGATGCAGAAGAAAAATAGGATATGTCTATTTTTGTCCTTTTTTGGGGTTGTGCTTTGTGTTTTTTATGGTATTTTTTATTTCCAGCGGCTAGTGTAGCCACAATTGTGTAGAAAATGGGATGTTTACGTTTTCATTTTTTACGTTTTTAGTTTTGTATATTTTTCTTCTTGGGAGACTGCTTTCGACTACTGTTGCTACTGTTGAAAATCATGAAGAAAATAGGACATTTTTATATAATAAAAGATTCAATAACAGCTCCATGATTAATCAATATAATATCTTTCTTTCTTTTTATATAGTTTCCCGATAGACTGCTATTCACTAGCAATTAAATCGACTCTTATTAACACAATATGATTAAAAAAGTATTAAAATGGTAGCACAATATATCTCAAATACATATATACTCCTACAGTTCTTTGCACGTGTCTTAATTTCCTGTAGTTGAACTTATTTATATTATAGAAGTAGCATGAGCTTGCAGTCAACCTGACGGTAAGGTTACTACCGTATGAACCTTTGTGTTCCGAAAACTTTTGGTGTTCAAGGTACATCTGGGAAAACTAAAATTTTAAGAGGTTTAAGACAAATTAAAATTAGTTTTTAATTAATATTAATAATCAACATTTATTGAAACCAAAGAATTAGATGAACGAAACAAAACGCCTCGCTCGTGCGCTCGCGTGTTTTGTATAGGTATTTTACCTTACCCTTACTAACTAAAATAATTTTATAAGATAACCTTATTTTTCCGCGGCACACCAAGTAATGATCGCGGTACACTCTTTGCGGAACACTGCTGTATTTAACCCCAGATAAGGTTCTTACCTAAGATCGGCTATGTATGCGTTGCTACTGAGGACTAAGTCGCTTGAGTTACACATTGGGTACAAAACAAATACAGGTCTGTGGCAACACATATGTTTTCAGTATGTCAGTAGTTCAAGTTTATCTATTTATATTATATGCAGACCTTTAACTTTAATTTTAATTTTAGTCTAGTAGAATCCATAATGTTTTTTTATATGTATCTCGCTCGCACATTACAGAGAGTGAGCGAGAGGTGCATAGCAATCTCATATTAGATCTTTAAACAACTTACACACGAGAATTGATGATCTTTCACCTATAAAAGACATAAAGTTTTATCTTTATAGGTGAAGAGGGGAAATTCTACGACTTTTCTTAAGATATAATCCCAATTAAATGGAATATTTAGCTTTGTGTGTCCCTAGTAGTATTATTAATTAATAAGGCTGTAATTAATTTATATAATCATATAGTACTAATATTAGCTTAGCATTGTAGTACTCTTATAAATTTAATCATATTTAGCTTAGTTATATTTAAAAACTAGTTTATATTTTACTTCCAACACCTGTTTAGAAAAACAAGATAATAATCCTACAATCTAATAAACTCATATTTTTCTAAGAATCTTACCTGATATAAAAGCGTGTCGCAAGATTTTCTTTAGTAAAACTAACATAATTACGGTGTGACAACCGCCAATTTGATAGCTGTCAAAAGTGACAGCTGTCAAAATGTTTTTTTTATTGCAACGTCACTAGCGACGTGGCTATGGCGTTGCGAAATAAGGCCCCTGACGGGAGGAAAAGTTTACCTTCTATATCCGATAAGGCCCGTTAGTAATAATCGATCTATCCAATGTTTTGCCTACCAAAGATCGATATTTGACAAATACTTCATCTTAGAGATTGTCAAATTTCCATATTGTAGGTAGAAATGGATAGATCGGTTATTAATAACCTGCGTTGGTAGCGACCACACCCTACATACTTGGGTTTGATCCAAGCGACATTACGCAGTGATCATTTCAAATATGCAGTGACGTGATCCCCAAATAACATTTATAACACGTGTACACGTAGGGCATGGAAATAGGGAACTTAGGACAACATATTTCTATTGTATCGGACAAATAGAAACTATGAAAACATTCTTATTAGATGTTCAAAGAGGTCTGCGACTCTCAAAATATTGCATGCCAAATTCTGCTGCTTCATTACGAGTATTACAACAATTACGGGTGATGCGTTGACGACACCGTATTTTAAAATCTGTCAAGCCGTTTGGACTGTAGCGTGCCAAAGAATGAGACATATATACATTCGCTCGAAAAACATTATCCAACGCAGTCAGCTAAAAAATGGAAATGTGTCTTTGCAATATGTCGGCGAAAAGAAAAATCTGCTGCGCAAGGGCGGCATTTTAAAGATCGAAAGAGGTAATTGCCGCCCGTCTAAACGTGCCGTGCGGAGCGGTGCGAACGGTACGGCAAGCCACGCCCGCACGTCTAGCATCGAATCTTATAAGCTTCAAACGTTAGCCCGTATTAGATTTTTTTAAACTATTTTTTATTATAACACTTACCCACCTGCTATGTCTAAGAATAGGAAGAGTATGTTAAATATTTCTAGTTCAATCTCGTGACATCGAGAAAGGACATAAATAGATAATTAAACAATCATTTGTTAGCTAATGTTATCACGCGTAAATATCGTAGTAAGGCTGGTTAGAGCCTACGGTGGCCATATTGTAAGATAGTGACTTTAAAGTAACACTTCTTAAATGTATTAGATGAACTAGTATTACAAAAATACAAATCCGGACTGCCTAAATTAACTAAAAAGGGAAGTAATATAGCCTAACTCCAACAATTTAGATGAATCCAACGACACCTCATGTGTTAATCCGTTAAGCCGTTTGGGCTGCAGCGTGACAAAGAATAAGATATAGGTACATATATATAGAGATTTTGTTATTCTTACTTTATACGTTTAATAATGATAGGAAAGATTTATGATTATTGCATTTTGACACTATTTTTACAAACTTTAAATACAACGAGCTTTTGCCCGCGGCGTCGTTCGCGTTACGAAGTAATATTTTCGTAGAATATGATCAATAGAATTGATCAAAATCCTTTTTTAGCGGATGCCTACGTCATAACATTTACCTGCATGCCAAATTTCAGCCCGATCCGTCCAGTGGTTTGGGCTGTGCGTTGATAGATCACTATGTCAGTCAGTCACTTTTGAGTTATATACATTTAGATAACTATTTATAAATTCAAACACAAAATCTACAATAAGAAATCTAATATAAAATCAACATAACGATGTGCTCATTTTAAAAACACTTTAATTATTTCGCCACACTCCAATAACAGTTTCGTACACATCACATAAAAATAACATGGCAATATCAACGAACGTACTAATTTTGTCAACCCAATAACACACCCCTGACCTGTTGCCCCAATTTAAATAAGTCAACAAACTTATCCCGAGACATCTAAAAGCGGGGACACCGTAACCTTCGCTCATAACGCGTGGCCGGCGCCCGCGAGTCTATAAATAGCGTGAGCGCTATCAATTCCGTTTAGTTTGACGCCATTCACCGTACCGTGTGCATGTTGCAGGGCGATGTGCGCGGCGATCGACATGCTGGCTTCGGAGCAAATGTTCTACGGTCACAGCCCTCCAGCTGGCTTCCTCACCGACTACACGCCACCCGTACGGAGACCCACAAAGCTCACGTCAAGAGGATACTCGGCGCCGTGTCTCTCAGTGCTCAAACCTGTGCAGCTATCTCTAAAAACGGCTCCGAGATCGTGCATAAGAATTTCTACAGAGAAAAAGCAAAAACGTGTCGTTTTCGCGGACGACAGGGGCTATGCGTTGGAACAAGTGAAGTTTATGACCGAGCCGTCTCATGTGCCGCCGTATTGGGCTTTGAAAATAGTTGCAAGTCCGCCTCCCGAACGGAAACCACCTCCTAAACCAGTGGATGATAACTGGGAGGTGAGATTCGTGCAACCGGCGTCCGATTATGTGGAATTCCGGAGACGGATCACTGAAGAGTGTGTTGCGTTGGAGAATGTTATTATAAAGCAAAATGAGTGCGCTGTAGACGGGACAGTTAAGGTGAAGAACTTGGATTTCTTGAAGGAAGTGTTCGTCAGAGCGTCGTCTGATGGGTGGACTACAAGTGAGGACACGTATAGCGCGTTCGTGGAGTCCGGGCCTGTGACACAAGGCGGCGTGTCCTCATACGATACCTTCGGCTTTCGTCTCCAACTACCGATACATTCGAGACGTTTGGACTTCTGTGTGTGCTTTCGGTGCAAAGGTGTGGAGTATTGGGACAGTAGGAACGGTGAGAACTACACGATAGAGAAGGCCTCAGTGAGAAATGCCCCGGCGATTTCGTGCGCTAGGATCAAGTATGGGAATGCATGGACGCCGCGAGATTTGAACGGGAACACGCCGTACTGGTGACGGGGCGAAGAGGTAGGTTCTGCCTTATTTCTGTGATTCAGTGCCATAGTTTTGATGCAGGTATGCTGTAAAGGTGTCACATGTGTCTAGAAAAAAGTTAAAGATATTTTGCGTCGAATAAACGTCAATTTATTTTTAAGGCCAGAAAAATTTAAAACTTTTTTTTGGTATGAAATGATACTCGATACTATAGTATTATTTACCAAAATAATTGTTTTTATTTGATCTATATTGTTTCCCATCATTTGTTATGTTGCCAAAAATATCTACAGTTGCACACTGACCGTTATTTATATTCAATCTATCCATTTTAAGTACTAAAGATCAAAAGACAATTTGTAGTATAAAGAAATTGTCAAATATCGATGTTTGGCAAGCTTTGGATAGGTTAATTTTTAATCTTCTCTTTAAGCAGACTACAGACGTTCAATTGTAATTTCTGTATAGATAATACCAAATTCAATTTCAACAAATCTACACAGTAGTTACTAATCTTAATGTGCATAACATAGTAAAAGTACAGTGTATATGTCGTTGTTATTATTTATCTGTTGCATGACGGGAAAGGGTACAGATGATGTAGAAACTTAAATGGCATAATGTCTCTATTTTTAAACAAAGTTTGTATATTATCTGTAGATAACAAACAACATAAACAAAACACAGATACAGATAATGAAGAAATTTTGTTTTTTTGCAGTGCAACTAAAGGCAGTAGCGATACAGATAATAAAACTTTGTTTTGCCGCCGTAAAAGTAATGGGAGAAAATACGGATTTTTCCTGTTGTTAAGCAGAAATGGCGGATACAGATAATACATATTTAGTTATTCGCGCTATTACAATGACAGGAAGCTACACAGACACATAACTTTTTCTGTCAGTAATGGCGGAAACTTTTTTTTTATTTCTGGCCTGTTCTAGACACATGTAACATCTTTGCTTTTAAGTTATTGTGGACTAGTTATTCTATTGAGACTGAGTTGATGTGGAGTCTAGGTTATGTTTTGTCTATGCTTACAAATTTTATTTTTATTTGTTATCTGGTTACCATAGATTAGAGCCAGCCAGTATCACCCGACTCAAGAATCCTTTGCTTTAACTTTTATAGAAAATATATATAGATTTAGTTTAGCAATAGAGGGACCATAGAGCCTGTATCGGCCATAGTCGGGTAATTGTATGTATGTTTTAATCTATAAGAATAATTATTAATTATAATAGAAATAATTAATTGATAAAATGTTTACAATCAGCTTTGGATGCAGACATTTTTCAAGATATAAGTAATTTTAATATTTTATTATTTATTCTTTATTATTTTATTATATTTTTTACAAGTATGAAAATGTTGTTAAGTATGAAATCAAAAATGGTGGTTAAATATAAATCCCGCCATTTTTCTTAATTTATAATTAACCGAATTATAAAAAATAATGTTTCATGAATCGCTAAAGATCAAGCCTATTATAAAATGGAGTAACTTAATAATTATCATTCTTAAAAATAAATACATTTTAATTTATGCAATTTAGTAATCATGCAAATTCTACAAATTATGGCCTGTTATATCTTATTATATCTTTTACATAGTTATCTTTTACAGAAAACCTATAATCATAATAATAATACAATTTATTCTATTATTTGTCACGTGTTATAATTACTTGTGGTCGTGTCATTTAATGCTTGCCAATTCTAATTATAAATGAAATAGAATTATTTATCACACAATTATTATTAATTATAACATAATTTCGGACCTTGTCGGTAGCAATATTTATAAAATACTACATAATACATTAGGAAAAGTCAAAATCTTGCAAAAACAGTTAGTTATTAAAGAAAACTTAAATGCTAATTATCAAAATAATTTTCATCAATATATAAAAGCGGTAAAAAGTTTTTATTAAATTGTTAAATAATGGAAATTATTTTGTTAATAACATTTAAGATTTCTTCAATAAGTCATCATCATCATCAACCCATTACTGTCCCACTGCTGGGCACGGGTCTCCCCTCAGAATGAGAAGGATTAGGCCATAGCCCACCTCGCTGGCAAGTGCGTTGGTAAACTTCACATACCTTTGGGTCTTTTTTTATAAATCTCTCAGGTATGCAGGTTCCCTCACGATGTTTTCCTTCACCGTTTAAGCAAGTGATAATTAATTTCTTATAAGTAATAACAGAATAACAACATAATTATGATTAGTCTTTTCAGTCTTCCTAATATATAATGACCTGTTTTGAATGATATTTAAGCCATCATCCCAACTATCATTAGAGAAGTCAATAAGCTTGTCGGAGGTTTTATAATTTTGATTAGCTGACCCGGCAAACGTCGTGTTGCCATACAAATAAAAAAATGTTAAGGTTGAAGAACCCTTATCACTTAGGGGGATGAAAAATAGATGTTGGCCGATTCTCATAGATACCGGATAAGCACAAAAAATTTCATCAAAATCGGTCAAGCCGTTTCGGAGGAGTATGGCAACGAAAACTGTGACACGAGAATTTTATATATTAGATAACGTCCGACAAAGCTTCTGTCAGGACATCATATATGAAGTTTCATTCATTCACTCAATGCACATAAAATCATGATCATCGTTATCAATTCATTACTATTCCATTGCTGAGTACTGGTCTTAGAATATGAACGGTTTCAGGTCATAGTTCATGCTCACCGTGCGTCTTACTCTTAATAGACTACATATATTTGAGAACATTCAAAATATAGACATATATGTTTAATAGTTTAGCAAGGTGTACTTATTAGCATATGCACATGACTGAACAAAAGAGTGCTTAGATTTGAATCGAAAACTGTAGAATTAAGGGCTCTGGGCTATTATTGTTGTTAATAATTTGTATTAAGGTTGCTAAAGGTACAGGGGAAAGGGTTGAATGATGAATTTTGACTGTAACGAGAGGATTTGGGTGAAGGATATTGCCTGTAACGAGAGGATCAGGGTTATGATATGCTGTGATGCAACATGATCATGTCATAATAGACTTATGATGTAATGAAATAAAATGAAGTTGATTTGGTGCTAAAGAGTCTCAGTAGACTATGCTTGGGAGTCTAGGACAAAGGGATTTAGTTGTCAAGTTTATATGAAAAGGATTGTTGATACTGCCTTGTCTTTCATCGGCTTAGAAGTCTATTACTGGGCGGACATAACTACCCTTATAGGGGTTGCTGCAGTTAACACACTTAACTTGGTGATATCAGTAGATGAATCATTTGGTAAGGGTGGCCTTAAAGGGGTTGCTGACATAACCACACTTGGTGACAACAGTAAATGAATTACGTGGCACGGGAATAATGCCGAGTAGTATCAGCTGATCATAACAGATGAATATGGTAATGTCTGCTTCTGCTCATGCCTGATACGTCCACTCCAAGGATTGGAGGGTTAAATCCCTTCGTCTTATGATTCCCATAAGCGAGCGAGTGTAGTTAGTGTAGGATGCAAATAGTTCGGTGCTGAGCCATGTAAAGCCCTTTATATCACGGCGTGCGTAAATGGACGTTTTACGCACGCTTCGCGTGCGCAAAACCCCCATTTCCGACCCCGTAATATAAAATTTTATACAACACGCGGACGAAATAGTACATTACAATACGAGGACGAAAAATTTTTTTCTGACAAGTGTGAGTTTGCAGGCCGAGCCGCAGGCGAGGACTGCAATCACACGAGTCAGAAAAACATTTTTCGTCCGCGTGTTGTATAAAATTTTATATTACGGGGTCGGAAATGGGGGTTTTGCGCACGCGAAGCGTGCGTAAAACGTCCATTTACGCACGCCGTGATATAAAATGTTTTTCTGACTCGTGTGATTGCAGTCCTCGCCTGCGGCTCGGCCTGCAAACTCACACTTGTCAGAAAAAAATTTTTCGTCCTCGTATTGTAATGTACTATTTAAGGTTTAAGGGGTCACAAAGGTGCTAATGATTTGCGGGTGTTAGAAGGGAACAGAGAACAAAGTGGAATAAAAGTTTGAGGTGCGTAGACTGGTGCTAAATAAAGAATAGATGCTCAAAGTTGTGATACAAGTGTATAGAAGTGTAAGGTTGATGGAAGTAAAACTGACCGCGGTCACCACATGAACTAGTGACCGCTTTCAGATTATCGTTTGAATTTCTGTGCTACGGAGGGTAGGTGAAACTGTTTTAGTAATTGTCTTGTAGGCCTTTGGATAATAAATAGATAATGTAATAGAAGCGTTCAACAGCAGAGATAGCTAATTAGCTACCTTCCATACTGGAGACCTAAGTTCGAATCTAAAGTTCCGCCTCTAATGTTATGAAGTCGTGTACATATAAATAGAAGTACATAAGAAATCTATATAGTACAAAATTGACCATTATGTTGTTATAAGTGTGTTAAGTGTATCATCCTGCCTTGAACATTGTGGGATATGGCCCAAAACCTTCTTATTATTAACCCCATAAACGTAATTCTATCATGTTCAGTACCATGAGTTTTTACGTTTCGACAAATATGACTGTTTTGGTATTTGTTTACGTATTTGCCCATACAATTTCGAATCAGCGCCCCTAGCGGATTGTATCAGAGCTATAGTGTCAGTAACGTAACATTAAATGTCTAAATTAACAAAATGGCGCTTTATGTTTTCTCTTTTTGTCCGTCTTTTTTGAACATGTGAAGCAGACAAAAATACTTGAGCACTTACTTATTGTTACGGTTACTCAGTCTACTGAAGCAAACGGGACAGAATAATGGATTGAGTAAATGTAACGTAAAATTGTGGGATGTTTTGAAAACTCATGGTAAGGGTACTGACCGAAAAGCCTTGAGCAGATTCTTTAAAATCATTTGGGTGTTGTGTTACTATCTCTGTTATTGCAAAGCAGTGGTAGTAAGCAACCAAAGCTAATACCGAGTAAATAGTTTTATTGAGCATAAATGGACTGTGACCTGAGGTATCGTGTAACACCAGTAGCGAGGTGTACAAGGCCGTGAAGTAAGGATTATAGGATTAAAGTTACAAATTCCTAAGGTTAGTCAGCCTTCGTGTCTGGGTTAAGGTTTAATATAATATAGGAGTTGTAAACTAGTATGTAGTCTTTTTGGTAGTCACTGTCGTATGGAAGTCTGTATTCAACCTCAGAATCTATCTGAGATTAACTAATGATACACCACTGAAGACGAAGTTGATTATGTATTAAGAAATCTGAAAAATAAACATGCTGACGAAAACAGTTATTTACTAACGAAATATTAAATGGTAATCCACAAAAATCCGTAATTTTCTACTTTTAGATTTTTTTTGTTACTGTTGGAAAATTATGGAAAACTATTTTGTTGTTTAGCATTTAAGATTTCTTTAATAAATAACTTTTCTACGGCGAACATTTTTTTGATTATTTTTCTATCTGTTCATTACAACACTTCAAACCAGAACACAGCAGCACACTGCTCTTATAACAGAAATAGGTGTGACGGTGGTGCCGCCGGAGTCGAACCACAAAGCGTTCTTTCAACTCGTTTGCTGTAACTATATTTTATTGCAAACTTATCTTTGATTATCAAAAGATATTATCATTCTTGCAAGAATCAACAAGATTCTCACGATCCGCAAAAATCATAATTCGTGACTTATATCACGTTTACGATTTAAAAACTTATTGCAAACTTTTTGCAATAATCGCGTGTGAAATAATCTGTAGTTATGAAAGAACTAAGTAATGTGGCTTGCAATTTGTAGTAATTTTCACTGTTACCTAAAAATTGTAGTTTTTATCGTATTAGTATTTAGGCCCTTGTTTTATTGCAAGCGACTAAGCGATTTCAAAATTAAATCAGCCATATTTAATTTTATTTTTGGGTCGTATACAAAATATTTTACAAAATAATCGTAGACTATTGCCCTACTGCTGGGCACGGGTCTCCTGTCTTAATCCTAAATATACCTACTTGTAGATTAGTAAACTTCCAACACCTTTGAGATTTTTTATAAAACTCTTAGGCGTGTAGGTATCCTCACTATATTTTTTCATTCATCATCATCATCAACCCATTACTGTTCTACTGCTGGGCACGGGTCTCCTCTAAGAATGAGGATTAGGCCACCGCGCTGGACAAGTGCGTATTGGTAGACTTCACATACCTTTGAGATTTTTATTTTTTAATTATTAAACCATTAAAATTTATTTGTAATACTCACATAACTTCGCAAAAAACATGCGCTTTTTTTAATTATATGCTTGTTACAACTTAAGTATCACTTGCTTTAACGGTGAAGGAAAACATCGCGAGTAAACTATTGTACTTAATATATCGTGAGGAAACTACCTAAGAGTTATGTAGAAAAAAAGTTTTCAAAAGGTATGTGAAGTCTTGGCTAGGAAGACCCTATATTCTAAGCCTTGCCCAGAAGGGGGCACAAAGCGAGAATATCTTTCCTCGCTTATCGCTGTGACATGAGTACCTTTAGCGTGCAATTCGTTGCATCGAAGCGTGTATTTTGAGGCATTAAAAACATCGCGTGAATAATGTGTGGAACTCGTTTTTTTAGAAATTCAAGTACCAAACGAGCATGTAGTCCACCTTTTTTATAATATAGGAGTAGCAGACGAGCATGCAGTCCACCTGATGGTAAGCTACTGCCGTATGGACATGTGTAATCAACGCCAGATAGGATTAGATATTCCTACCTGACGTCGGCCACAGATGCGCTGCTACCCCTGAGGACTAAGCTGGAACACCTCGGAAAAGTATGTCTCCCTTACCACACCCTTCAAACCAGAATCCCAGATAAGTTTGCAAACCTATTTTTATTACGATTAGCGTTAAGCGCTGCTGTGTTCTGCTTTGAAGGGTATGGGAGACATATTTATCTGAGACGTTCCAGCCTAGTCCTCAGGGGTAGCGGCGCATCTGTGGCAGACCTCAGGTAGGAATATCTAATCCTATCTGGGGTTGATTACAGATGTCCATACGGCAGTAGCCACTTACCATCAGGTGGACTGCATGCTCGTTTGATACTCCTATAGTATAAAAAAAAATTATAGTAATAATGAGAGATTTTTATAATAATAATATGAAACATTCCATAGTACTATAGATAAGTTGTTTAGTTGACTATGCAAGGTTGAAAGGCTATGTTTCTTAATGGTAGGAACGTAAAACGTCCCAAGTTAGTTTTCAATTTATTTGTAATAGTTTCTTTAGTGTTTTTTTAGAGCTCTGCAGGGTAACGATGGGGTATAGTCCGCGCCAAACTGCTAGTCCGCTCCGAATATAGAAACGAGTCGCGTCGAATAGCGAATTGTAGATTAGCGGGACGAAGACAGCACCTCCCGGCACCCTCCGCTGCCCGCTCTCGTCCACGGGTACATAGCTGTGTTAGTGTGCCCTTACATTGCTATGGAATATATGCTTGTTGTACGCAACAACTTCAGAGCGGACTAGTAGTTTGGCGCGGACTATACCCTGGCATGCAAAACGTTCTAACTTAGTATTGTAGTATGTTGTGTTCTTCTCTAAGGGTAAGGTGTGGCACTGGTACACAAAGCGTTCCAAGTTAGTTTAATAGCAAGCAACATAAATGACCGACTTCAAGTACGATTTTCATTAATAATTTTATTAATACATTTTTGTAAAAAAGTATATCGTAAAGTTATCTACATTCCGCGCCAAACTGCTAGTCCGCTCTGAAGTTGTTGCGAGCAGGTGTAGTCAAACACGTGACGTGATGTGACGTGACGTGACGTAATAGTCCAAAAAACAATCATTTTTTATATAAGTACGACCAAAAACAATCCTAATAAAAAATAAAGTTAATAATAATGAAGTTAGAAAATGTTATATTATTATGTATTATGGGTTTTCGTTTAAGATACAATATTTTAATTTGATTTGATGTAACCGACCATATTATGAATGTAATATAATTGTGAGTAACTCCCGTTATTGATAATCAATCTTTCCATTTTTTACAAAAGATCGAAATTGCCATATATCAAAATTTTATGTAGTAGGCAGAAATTGATAAATTTCTATCTATAATTGGTGAAAGATTGATTATCAATAATGGAGGTGAACATGAAAAATAAAATTTATGTCAATTATCTTTATAAACATACACCAATTTTGATTGTAAGCAAAGTTGTATGGTGTGTTATTAATTATTATATCTAATTATAAGTAAATACGTGATTGTGTAAATAAAAAAATATTATTTACATTTATTAGAAAAAAGAAACTTATTACTTTTTAGTATGTGGTAAAAGTTTGGCGCTTTTAACAGAGGGCGCCACATTGTATGTACAATAATGGAGAGTTGTCGCTATTTTTCAACAGATGGCGTTACTTGTATAATAATCCTAACTATAATAATATAAATACGAAAGTGTGTTTGTTTGTTACACTGTCACGGCTTAACTACATAACCGATTGCCATGAAATGTACACACGTTGTCAGAGGTACAGAAAAGGTATATTTTGTTCCCAAAAGTACTGTTTCCGAGGGATATATAAAAATTGTCATCGACCTCTGATCGCGAACGAAGCCGCGGGTGAAAGCTAGTTTTGCTTATAAATGGGCTAATTTTAGGGTACCTGGTTGAAAATAATAACTGGAAAAGTTCGTGAAAGTATAAAGGTATATTCTACTGTTGAGATACCATAGTTACGCCTACGCAACAGCAGTGTTAGGCGCTGCTGTGTTCTGGTTTGAAGTGTGGTAAAGGAGACATACTTTCCCGAGGCGTTCCAGCTTAGTCCTCAGGGATAGCGGCGCATCTGTGCCCGACCTCAATTAGGAATCTAATTCTATGTGGGGTTGATTACAGATGTCCATACGGCAGTAGCTTACCATCAGGTGGACTGCATGCTCGTCTGCTACTCCTATATTATAAAGAAAAAATACAATTGCAACCAGAAATAACTAAAATTAGCCTATTTGTAAGCATCTTAATAATATTTTATAATGATTATGAATTAATTGGATTGATGGTACGAATTATGAAAGAACTGATTATTGATAAAATTGTTTTTAGATTTACATTATTATTATATAGAAATTTTACAATTATAATAATGATAATAAATGATAATAATTTTGTATGAAATGTTGATGACTGTTCCTCTTTTGTAGTTTATGTTAAATAAATTATTAATTATATATAAATTATATTGTTTTATTATTTTCACCTAGTAAATTAAGGTACATACTACCTTACCCTCAATCAAATATTTATCCTTATTATTTAGGATTGAATTACACAAAAATTATAAAAAATGCTTAGTACTGATTACGATAAATTATTAAAACGGGTCCAGTTTATAACAGACATTGACCGTGTCAGGCACGCACCGTGACAGACAAAATCATTTTTCTTTATACCAAATTTGTACAGGCACAACCCGTGTTTGCCCTGTGTTACGGTAGATACACATTGTATATGGGAATATCTTACATTTTGCCAATTAAAGATTTTTGACAATTATAATAAGGTACAAGTATATAATTTTTGTCTAATAAGAAGAGTGTTAAGCACTGCTGTCTTCTGGTTTGAAGGAAGAAATACATGTGCGAGGCGTTCCAACTTAGCCCTTAGGGATAGCGGCGCATCTGCAGCCGACTTCGGGTAGGAATCTTATCTTTTTTTTTAATTTTTTTTTATAATATAAGAGTAGCAGACGAGCATGCAGTCCACCTGATGGTAAGTGGCTACTGCCGCCCATGGACATCTGTAATCAACCCCAGATAAGATTAGATATTCCTACCTAAGGTCGGCCACAGATGCGCCGCTACCCCTGAGGACTAAGCTGGAACGCCTCGGAAAAGTCTGTCTCACTTACCACACCCTTCAAACCGGAACACAGCAGCGCCTAACACTGTTGTTATTAGGTAGAAATAGGTGTGGCGGTGGTGCCGCCGGAGTCGAACCACAAAGAGTTCTACCACCTTATCTTATTAAGCTTTAATTACAGATGTCCATGGGCGACAGTAGGCACTTACCAACAGGTGGACTACTTGTTCACTACTCCTATATAATTCAATAAATGAGAAATTGACCAACTTTGATCTTTAGTACACAAAACGGGTTACTGTCTGTCTGTTACTGGTCTGTAGGTACATGTAATTCAACCCATAGATACCTATATCCGACTAGAAAGCCACAATAGTTAATGTCAATTTAAGAAACTGAATAAAACATTTACATGTACAAGCGACATCTTGTTTACCTCGATACTAGGCCACGGTCGTCAAAACAGTTCCTGATTGAAAAAATGCGGAACCCACGAAACTGTACTTTGTACTTAAGTACACACTATTTGTAAGTCTGTCTTATAACTGTGTTAAGCTTTGGTTTTTAGGGTTACTAGGGTTTAGGGTTGATACGATGGCTATTAAGAGTTCACCTGATGGTATAGTCCGCGTAAAACTGCTAGTCCGCTCTGAATATAGAAATGAATCGCGTCGCCATAGCAAATTGTATGACTACACCTGCTCGCAACAACTTCAGAGTGGACTAGCAGCTTGACGCGACCGAAAAGTGTCTAGTGCCACCCATGGACATCTGTAAACAATCCGAGAATTTTTCATTTTTAAAACAGGAGTAGCAGACGAGCACGCAGTCCATCTGATGGTGAGTGATCTGCCGCCTATGGACATCTGTAATCAACCCTAGATAAGATCAGATTAATACCTGAAGTCGGCCACAGACGCGCCGTTACCCCTGAGGACTGGAACGCCTCGGAAAAGTATGTCTACCTTCAAACCAGAACACAGCAGCGCTTAACACTACTAATACAGAAACAGGTGTGGCGGTGGTGTCTTCGAGCCGAGCCACAAAGGGTTGTACCACCTTCATAGTTCATCTTCAAGATTTTATAATATTTATTTGTAAAAATCCACATTTTTTAAATAATAATTATAGCCGAATTAGATTATAACACATTCACTGGTATGAAAATGATTTTCAGTAATAATTATAGCTCCATCTGTACTATATCATGCATGTCAGAATCATGTCTAACAAATGTCTAAGGTTGATAGGCGATCATGTTTCTCTCACGTTCACGATAACCTCTGCTACTCGCTTATCAGCTGTTATTGTCATCAACTCAACGCAGGTTAATTAGATATGTAATTAAAACGAACAAGTCTTGAGAAATTAGGGTTAGGCAGTTGACTTAGGCTAAAATAATTGGTAACGCTTCTCGTGACCCGGCATCGAGCGTCCAGAGGAATACCGCGGAGATTTCCGTCGGTAAGTCCGTCATATCCCTTTCGCTCTCCCGGGCATAAGGGAATCCATGAGGATTTCTCCGCGTAAAAAAAAACAAAAGGCTAAAATAATTGGACCCAATCAACCCAACTCTTTCACTGCTGGGCACGGGTCTCCTCTCAGAATGAGAAGGATTAGGCCATAGTCCACCGCGCTGGCCAAGCGCAAATTGGTGGACTTCACAGTTTAAGAACTTCTGTTTAACAAACGCAGGTGATTAGGTTACCTCACGATGTTTCCCTTCACCGTTTAAAGAAGTGATCATTAATTTCTAATACTTTGAAAAAATCAGAAGTGTCCAAGTTTGAACCATGGATTACCCGATTGAGAGGCGGAGTTCCAACCAATACACTATTATTACTGCTATAATTACTGTGAAAGGGTAAAGATATTTAATTCAGCCTGTCATTGCTGCAAGGTTTGAGTCAGACTCAGCACTGAATTTCGAATTTACACGAGAATAAAAATGAATTATCACTTGCTTTACTTGAAGGGAAACATCGGGAGGAAACTAACACGCGTGATTTAGAAAAATAAAATTTCAAAGTTGTGTGATGTCTAGTGTCTACCCATTCACACTTGTCCAGCGCGGTGGACTATGGCCTAATCCTCGTTCTGAGAGACCCGTGCCCAGCAGTGGGACAGTAATGGGTTCACAACATGTTTGCATAGATTTATGATCTTTATATAAATAGATCATGTTTTCATCCTATTTATAAAGTAAATTTCCGCTAAGTAACGCATGATAATGACTATCTGGAGTTTATTTATTATATAGTTCAAATACATTATAGATAGCGAAAACAATTTAAAAAGAAACCTTAAGACCCAGACGAGACTCGTCTAATAATGTCACGATAAAAATGTATTTATTAAGATGAAATATATTTTATATGAAAGATTAGTTAAATAAATCAAAATTTGCCCAACGCTCCCGCGCGTTTTGGTAATAAGTAATATTTTTGTAATACAGGAGTAGCAAACGAGCATGCAGTCCACCTGATGGTTAGTAGCCACTACAGCCCTTGTAATCTGTAACCAACTTCATATCAGGCGCGGTCCCAGGGGGTGGGCTACAGAGGTCATGACCTTCCTTCCCCAAAGCCGTCGTGTTCAACCCGCACTTGTCAGTTTCTTCTCATGAGGAAACCCTGCATGGATTCCTCTTCGCCGTGGGTAGCGGAGAGGCCATGCCAGACTACAATTAATACTAAAGTTAGAAAGTTAGAAAAAAATGGTTTAATTAATCAAATTTCCCCTGTGACCCCCCAAAATCTAATACCGCAATCAAACCTGCTTCATATAGCGATAGATTCTTAAGCTAATCACAGATACATTGACATTCTTGAGGACTCAGATCGCCTCATATGTAAGTCAGCCGGCATACATCCTTCTTGGTAAATACAGAACTGCTTCACGCTAGAAATAGGTGTGGCGGTGATACCTCCCCAATTATTATGAAATGGTTCTGACAATTTTCAAAGTATAGTAAAATCAGAAACAAACACATTTACTTGTATATTATAATTATATTTAAGTCAAAGTAAGGCATTTACAATTGTGTCACAGTTAAAAACTTAAAACAGATAATAAATTAAAATTGTAATTATACAGCTTAACTTTACTAATTTTTACAATACGTAATTTTATTATTAATTATTATTCTGATATTATACATTTATTTTTAAACTAAAGATTTAGCATAGCAAAAATATAAGGTATTTAATATTTATACTGTTTATAGATTTGTAAATAAAATAATAATTATTTTAATACAATAATTGTGGAGTATTTTATTATTTAAAGCGTTCGAGGTACTTAATAATGAAAGTAAATAATTACAGATAATAATGTAAATAATTGTAATGTACAATTGTATAATAAGTTATGATTATTTATTGCAATAATAATTTATTCCAAATTTAAAATAACTTAAGGATAGTAGGTCAATTCCATATAACATAAACATTATTTTCTTTGCTATTTTATTTAAAACATACTAAAATTTTGTTAGATACTATTTGAACATCTTTAATAATAATTAAGTATTAATAAAATACTCAATAAATATTTAATCAAATTAATTAACATAAATATTTTAACATCGGTTAAAATTTTACATATTTTTTTTATTATAGGCCTACTTTATATATATTTAAAAGAGATAAAACGTAATATAATATGTTAAAAAATTATATTATAATCATTTAAGATCATTTTAATTAATATTCAATTATTTATTGAATGAAACACATAATGCGACATTTGTAATTTTACATACAATTTAAATGTGGTAGAACTGATTGTCAATATAAAAATATCTCATATTATACAGTACATGTTATGATTATATATTAAAACTCAACTTTTGTCTGTTTATGTCCACAAAACTCCACAAGTAGTCAATTATTTACTCGGTGTTTAAACAACATTGCGTTTATCTTGTAAAGCTTTTTAAAAATCTTGTGAAAACTTTAAATTTGAATTTTGAAAATCTTTTATTCTTTAAACAATAATAAAAACCTATTTTTTACTAGGATATAAAAGAATATAAAAATAAAACAATATTAAAACTAATGCTAACTAAAGATTAACTAAATTGTAAAATAAAAAAAATAAATAATAATAGAATTATATCTATAAATAAAGATAAGTTTTAATTACTTTTTATTCCCAGAGGAGTATCTGACTGATAAGATTTTTCCTTATTAAAAATAATTATACATTCAAGTTAATTAAACTTAGTGATTTAGAGGAGAATATCTACTAAAATACTTGATATTTTTGAAAATATGCATGATAAAAATTATATACATTGTTTTTATATGACAACTTTTGATATTATTTTCATTGTTTATGTAAACTTTGTATACATATATTTATATACATTCGATTGGCCTAGATATAGTTGTAAAAAAATAATTAAGATTCAATATTGACCGTAACTTAATATTTGTAGTATTTTAATTACAAAGGCTGTATATACAAAGATACAGCCTTAGTCAGATTTAACATTTGGTTGGGTGGTTAAAACTAGCAATATGAACAATTTGAGATCCGACAAGGATCACATTTTTGTATCGTATATTCCGATTTTTAACATTATTAACAGTCCACAAATTATAATATGAAATATAAAAACATAGTTATAAAACATAGTTATAATTTACAGATTCTTAAATTATACGAAGTAAAAGTATAACTTAAGTATATATTGCACATAATAGCACATTAATATATTTACTAACTCCTTTATTACTTATTATTATTAATCATTTATTTATTATTAATACATAAAACGAAAATATTGACAAATATGATCATAGCTTTTCGTACTACAATAAAAATCTATATTTAACACAGTTTGTACAAGACAAGTATACTATTTATATTGGAAACAAAAATATGTGCATAATTTTAATTTAACACTACTCTACAAAAATCAATGAAGTTTCATAATAATAGTTCCATTTTAATAGTATAAAACCTCGTATAAGTAATATATCGTAATATAAATTCAACTTGTGATAAATATGCCATTTATTATTTAAAAACACGCTAATATACATCTATAAGTCTAATTTATAATAATTATTAAAAATCTCACTATTTTCCCCTCGAATATCGAGTAATTATTAATTATTCTTTGGCTAGTCAACATTTTATCTATAAATTGATTATTTTGCACTCTTTTCGTACAATCTCATTATTTTTCTTCAGATAATCCATAGATTTTGTATATGTAATCCACTTTACATAATAACTGATGACAGAGTTTGCAAAATACATTGAGAAACAAAATAATTAATTCAATGCATAAATAATATTAATAATTATATAATTACATTATTTAATTATCATCATTTTTGTTTGTATAATTCATGTTCATTATCATTAAAGAAATAAAATTATAAATAAACAAATTAAAGAATGGTACGGCCGTGCCGCTTTTTTTGCCTCGACTTGGCGGAGGCACTGCCGTGCCTCCAGATAGGCTGAAAATGGGCAATTATAGTCACGTTCTTTAATGATCTAATTTATGAAGTATCATATGATGTATCATGTATAAGATATCATTTTTTAATAATTCATTCTCATTATAATTTAAAAATTATAAATATAAATATTAACGACTTGTAATAGAATAATAAAATCGCGTTCTTTAAAGATTATTTAAAAATCACATTTCTGCATTTAATAATTTTATTGTGTATAATATCATTTTTGTGTGTATAATTTGATATGTTCTGTTCATTTAATATTGTACGTTTAATATGTTTTCGAAAGGCTTTGGAAAATTACGTATATTTTGGTGCCCTCTTTGATATTAATTTTAAAATTAGGTACATAGAATTTTTGGTTTGCAGTAAATACATTTTTTAATCTATTAATCAGTATTTGTTCACTTTTGTCTGTCAACTGATTTTTTATTTTTTTGAAATCAGTATTATAAATAAAAATAACATGATAATAATTTTATGTTAAATTCAATATATTTGTGTCAACTACTATTGGTTTAAATATTTCTACAAATGGCTAGAGATATATTTTGTGTAAATTTTCTTTGCATTTCTAAAAGTTTTGGCTTTTAACTCTTTTGGCATGGCATGAGCATAGTTCTTTTGGAAAATTGAAGTATTAATGTTTGTATGATTTTGTATGACTTAATACAATAATAATGAAGGTTGTTATTCAAAGTTACGGCATCTGGGATATATGTATGTAATAGATATAGAAAACGATCATGCAGTCCATCTTATGGTAGACACTGCTGCATAAATCGTTATTAACACCACATAGAGTTGAAGGATTTTTGGTCTTCTAGACTTCTACTTGAGGAAGTATTTTTTCCTTACCACACACTTCAGACCAGAACAGAGCATCACTTAACACTGCTATTGTAACAGAAACAGGTGTGGCTGTGGTGCCGGTATCGAACAGGGGGTTCTACTACCTTTTAAAATTATATTCGTGGATTTAACACACATACGAGTAGCTTAGCTCATCTCTGATGACGAGGCACCCTAGCTCTGCTGCTATAAGGCAGTTTGGCGGCGGGAGATTTCCCTGTGTGCTAGGCGATCATGCCCGGGGAGGGCTGTGCTCTGACTCTCAGTCTCCGAGTCTCAGTTTGGAACTTGTATATATACAAGATGTTTAGATAACTTCGATAGCGTGATTCAGAATACTCGTGGCGCCATCGCTTGACGCCACAGTAGTAATAGGTGTTTCCTCCTTCAAGTCACGAATTCTTTCTCATTTTCTACATCCTGTTCATCTTGTGTCATTGTAATATCCTGTGTTGTGTCATCATTACGTTCTTCCTTTACATTCCGCTTCTTTTCACTACTCTTATCAGTATCATTTTTATCATTATCTTCTTGTAAATCTTCAACATCGTCGAGACTCGCTTGACCGGCTTTCAAATCAGCATGTTCAGATTTCGAAATCGCTGAATCAGGGTCTTTCGGACTCTTCTTATCTCCATTCTCTTCTAGGCTTTCGTCAATTATTTCTAGACGTGACCTAGAGAAGAATCTGTGTAGGGATTCTAGTTTGTCCAACGCTCTTTCACTTCTCTCTGATGTCGATGTTAGTGATGTGTCATCTGTCATACACGCTGAGTCGATTCGTTTCGATAAATCAGAAAACGAGTCGGATATCTCTGTTGTCGATGTCGACTTATCGACTTTTATTATCCTAGGTTTGATCACCATACTCGCTGGTAAGTCTGGTATATTTCGAAGGTCCACCAAACTTATTGATCTTAAACTAGGACTTAGATCAAATTCTCTGCTGTATTCTTCTGTTGAAGGTCCAGAGCTATCTTCTTCGAAGGGATAGCTTTGGATCTTATGTTCTATGTACCTTAACAGATCTTCGGCTACATGCCTCGCGTATAAAACTCTGTCTTCTTGGGACATCTTTCTGTCCATTCCTCTAGAAGATGGCTCGTCTTCTTCTATGATATCAGATAACTCGACACTGTAGGGCAAGCTCTGCATATATTGTAACTGTGGGGGTTTTGTATAAGCGTTAAAGTTTTCTATGTCTTCTTGATCGCTCATCGTGTCGTCTTCGAACATCATATTTAACTCACAAACTCTTAAAATAGCTTCCTCGAAAATATTCTCCAAATCTGTTTTAATATTACTCAAATCTACAACAGTTTCAGAAATCCGTCTGCTAGTAGACTTATCTGTGTCTTCGCCTCTATCTATAACAGTTTCTTGCGTATGAGTCAAAGTTGAGTCAGATTTAGTTTTACTGAACTCACTGTATGTTTCCAACTTGCTTATTGTCATATCTGACTTCGATTTCTCTGACAAAGACGGCGTTAGCGACTTCGTCTCTTTAAACTTCTCCTTACTTCCGTAATTCTCCATATATTTTAGTAACATTTCGACTAAAGTTTCATTACCTTCATCTACCGGCGTTTCGTCTATAAAGGACAAGTTTTTCACATTTACATTCGATTCTGATAAACTAATTCCTCTTTGAGACTTAATTTCTATGATAGGCTTCTCCCATCTTTTGTCTTCTGGTCCAAAAAGGAACTCCATCAGCGTGATTTTCTTCTCATCCTTATTCCCTTCATCCTCTTTTTCCATACACCCAGTGGTCGCCAGAAACTCGATCAGCGTTTCCATCTTCTGTTCTAACTCTGTATTAACCCTCGTTGGAATATAAGTTTCTACCTCTTCAGTAGGACTTGCTTCGCTCTTGAAGCAACTGCCGCCGCTGCCTTTCCTATCCTCCTTCTGACTTTTGACTATCGTAAAGAAGAAGTCTATTAGATTGGCTATCCGTCTCTCCGTGCCCTCCTCTTCATCAGAGTCAGTTAGATCTGACTCTTCCTTGACTAGCGGACATCTTTTTGGAGTGTCCTCGAATTTCTTAACAAATACGGTATCCTGGACCACTTGGAGGAGATCCCGGGCGAGGCGTACTGGTGACCTGGTGTCAATGGACTCGTAGGTTCCAGCTGGAGCTGACCTCCGTCTGCCCTTGTCGATCCTGATGAAGTCCCAAAGAGATCCTAGTTCTGAGGAGAGAGACGCGCGGTGGTTCGCCAGGCTGTTACCCAGCCGGCGAAAGACCTGAAAGTAGAAATACAGTTTTTGAAAAAAAAAAAACATAAATAAGACTTATTTTTAATTGACTGTAATAGCTTTAATAACACCTTTTGGGTTTGTTTACCAATTTCGTTCTTGTTTTGGACATGGACATGGACGTCAGTCATCAAACTCAGATTAAATTAGATACCTGAGGTCGGCTACAAATGCGCTGCTACCCTTGAGAACTAAGCTGGAACGCCTTGGAAAAGTATGTCTCCCATCCCACACCCTTCAAACCAGAACACAGCAGCGCTTAACACTACTGTTATTACGTAGAAATAGTTGTGGCGGTGGTGCCGCCGGAGTCGAACCACAAAGGGTTCCACCACTTTCAAATAACAATCATAGGTCTCTGTCTCACCTGCCACACTCAGGAGCGCCAAGCCCTCAGCTTCCGTAAAGAGACTCTCTTGAAGCGCGCCATTTGTGCTGCGAGGGCCTCCGCCCCCAGCGACCCACCACCCGTCTCCCCTTCGGAATGAACCTGGAAATATTTTATCATCCCTTAGTTTTTTGTGTGACTAATTTATTAGTAGATTTTAAAAGAAAGATTCTGTTCGGACATTATGTATGTGTGTATGTAGGTATATGTGTGTGTGCGTGTATATAGGTGTGTGTGTGTGTCTATGAAGGTATGTACGTGTACACATACGTAGGTACGTATGTTTATGAAAGTATGTCCGCGATTTTCTCAAAACTACTGATACAATCCTTCATAATGCTTCTCATTCTGAAAGGAGCCACGTTCCCAGCAAAAGGACAGAGGTGGGTAAACGAGTACATATATATTTATAAAAAATCTACATTTAAATATACTTTTAGTTCTATTAAGGGATTCTCTTACTTCTCTAGATCCAGATCGTCTCTGCATGAAAGATCTGATATCCTTATCGGAATTCCCTTTCGCCCTTCCTATGCCCTTCCCTAGCGCCGAAGTTGAGACTCTTCTGAAACGAAATAGATCCAAAATTAGTACCCAAAAGACTCAAAAGACCGTTTCCAGATGGATTTAATAAGCCTAAACACAATATCTCGTTTATCTGAACCCTCTGTGGCTCGACTCCGGCGGCACCATCGCCTCACCTATTTCTGCCTAATAACAGCAGTGTTGAGCACTGCTGTGTTCTGGTTCGAAGTGTGTAAGGGAGACATACTTATCCAGTGACCGAACTCAGGAAGAAATCTAATATGTGGTTGATTACAGACGTCCATGTGCGGCAGTCACTTATCATCAGTTGAACTGCATGCTCGTCTGCTACTCCTATATTATAAAAAAAACCTAGCAAAGATTGAAATTTGGCAATGAAATTGAAAGTATGAAGGTCAAATGTCGATCATTGATTGATAAAACATTGGATAGATTGATTATTAATAACGGACGTATAATATCGATAAATTTACCAATCGCGTAAAACTGCGGTTATGAGTTTTGGCAGATCAGCTCACCTGCAGTGTGTGGGGTCGCTGTAGGCCGTCTGCACTGGGGTCTTACCCTCGGAGACTGTGCTGTCGCTGATGATACTGCCAACTAGAGGGAAACCACCGCTCCCTGTAAAAAAATAAATATTTTGATTAAATTACTTTTATTAGCATAAATAGAAAAAAGAAAGCGGAAGAAAGAGAGAGTGGGAGACGAAGAAAAGAAAAGAATGGGAGAACGTAAGATAAGGAAAAAGGTAAAACAAATTTAGTGAGTCAAAAGTTAACAATGAATTTTAAAAATTAGAGGGATGGATACAGGTCGGTTAGGAAAAAAAGTAAAATCGTCTTGTCATTGAAAAGAAAATAACTGGCTAAGTGTGAGTTAAAATCGCACACGGAGAGTTCCGTAGCACCAAATTCTCATTTATTTTTTTAATTCTGATTATTGTTATCATAGCAGACATAGAATTCAATGCATTGAGTAAATTTGAACTATTTACTTATTACGGCTCAATAAATAACGCTAAAAATGCCGAAAAATAGCGGTCTCTTGAATGGGGCTTGCTTTTACATTTCACCTTTTTGGATTTGTTGATATAGCCGCCACAATTACACATACTTTGTAAAAAAATTAAGTGTTTATCTATTACGGTTCAAGAAATAGAGCCCTGGGACAGACGGACAGACAGCGGAAACTTAGTAATAGGGTTCCGTTTTTACCCTCTGGGTACGGAATCCTAAAAAATAAAAACAATCCTACATTCAATGCAATTGAAAATATTTTTTTAATTTAGATTAAAAAAAAAAATTACCTGTTATAGCACCCCGTGTCATGCTCAACCCCCGTTGTATCCGCGCGATGCAGGCGCGGTGGCGCGGCAGGGGGGCAGAACTACCCTTCTCTTGTAGCACGAACCTACCGAGGGTCTTCCAACTAGCCTGGAAAAGACATACGCTGTTTTTATTTTGTTGGTGGCAGAATATTTCGTGGTTCGGACGATGTGTGCTGACTTCCTGTTAGTCGTCAAAAGATGGCACTGTGTTTCTGAATCACGCTATCGAAGTTTTCTCAACATGTTGGATATATACGAGCTGGGATTGATACTGTCGGAGTACGGCTGATCTCCGAGCATACGTAGCCCACAGCTCACTGTGGAGATCCACAGTCACAGTTGCATGAAAGTTGTATCAAATATCGTAACCAATAACATAACATGTTTTTTGTCAAATAGTGTAGAAAATTCTTATCGAACTTAGTACCTAATATATACAATATTATAATATACACAATTACAATATACACTACCGAAGTTGTATCAAATATTGCATCAAATAAATGTTTGATCAAACAGTACAAAATACCCATATTTCTTCTAATTTAGTACCTACCATATATTATATCAAATGTAAAAGAAATTGTAAAACAAGATATTGTTAGGAATATTACATCAAATATTTTAATCGAACCGAATTACAAATGTTACATCAAATATGAGACCAAATATGGTGACAAACATCACACTAAATATTGTATCAAATGTTTGATCAAATATTGGACAAAATATTACATACCTGTGCTGTATAAACCACTTCATCATCAGCCAACGCTCGTTGCTGCGGACCGGTGCCGGCGCGACCGCCCCACTCCAACTCTTCCACCAACACAAACCTGGAATTCATACATCAGTATAGCTTCATGCTCTAAGCTGCTAGATGCTGTAACTATGGGTGGTATTCCACTCAACAAATATCTTTCCAATTTCAATGTCCAAAATTTCATCAAATTTCTTTGACAGGTGCACATTCCACCTGGTTAATATCTTTGTCCAAGATTTCTTTATAATCTGCGTAGTTGAGAAAATGGAAGAACGTGGAGCGATTGTTTATAACTGGAAAAATCTTTGATCAAATATCCGTGTTGCTAGTAAATTGGATGAAGTCATCATTGGACAAAAATATTTGACGAGTGGAATACCAACCTATTTTGTAACAATAACAGCAACACGAGCAACAGCCCATTGCTGGCGATCGCCACCAATAGTTGCCGACTGTCGTTAGCCAATCGGCGATATTCGGCAGCAGTCGCCGGTAACGAGCGTCAGTGACATTCTACGATCATATATGTCGGTCGGCGCAAGTGGCGGTTTGCCCCGGCTTGAAAACGGTTGACCAAATCAGGAAATAAAGGTCACCGGAATCAGGAATAGTTTTTGGCGAATAATTCTATGACACATTTGTAATTTTGTAAAATCAAATTAACTTTATACACTGGGGGTTTCCATTCCACTTTCCGCCCCGGGCCTCTGACGGCCTTAGTCCGGTCACGGTCTGTTTTTCATATATTAGACCTCTTATTTACCGCTAGTTGAGTCTAGTATGTCATCTAGATAACTTTCTTACAGTTAAGTAATTTTGAATTAGAATAGTTTATAATTTTTACCTTTTTGGGTCGTCATGGCACCGTGCTTTAGTCAAAGCCTGGTAGACGACATAAGACGCTGTTGCACTCAGAGGTACCTGTAAAAAAGAAGATAAACATGAATACAATGTTTTATTTAGATAGGCAAAAGAAGAAGCGTTAAGAAATATAAAATAGATCTTTTTTATCTTTTTGTAATTTCATCAGTATTTTTTAGCAAATATTTTGCCTTCCAATATTATGTATTTTCCATTGGACATCTCGTCAATAATTCACTTTTTCTATTATAGCATCTTCTCTTCTCATATCTACTTATAGCTGTCTCTTCTCCCAGATACTTTACTATCACTATTTTGTCTTTCTTCTACTGTTGTATAATATGTAGTTTCAAACTCCCTCCTATAATAGGTATATCATGTACATCATATACACTTTTTATCATGTTTTTATCAGGTCTTTCTTTAACAATGTTATGTCACTTTACAATCAACTTTTCTATCGTCTCTTTTTATATTCACTCTCTCACATAACTCTCTTTTTAATACGCTTTTATTGTATTATTCTTCTACCCCTCCTTCTCTCTCTTACTCTTCGTATGTCCTATTTATCTTTCTAACCAATTCTACCACTCACCTTGAGTATAGCGTACGGTATCTCATGCGACACGTTGTGGACGCAAACCAGGTAGCTGTCCGGTGGTTTCCTGACCTCCTCGGTGATGGTACTATAGCTATCCTCGTCTGATGGCTCTGACTTCTCCCTTGTACGCTCTGATGATGTTGATCTGTGAATGGAGTATAATGTTAGTTACATTCGAACTACGAACTAAAATCGTTTGGTAGTGGACGGTAATGTTTCCAGAGCCTATTTACGCGGATGGTAATGTTACGCGACTGGGGATGGTAATGTTATACCTTACTACGGATAGTAAAGTTTCGCGAGCGTTTATATTATACATTTTTTAACTAAAATCGTTTGGTAGTGGACGGTAATGTTTCCAGAGCCTATTTACGCGGATGGTAATGTTACGCGACTGGGGATGGTAATGTTATACCTTACTACGGATAGTAAAGTTTCGCGAGCGTTTATATTATACATTTTTTTTTATAATATAGGAGTAGCAGACGAGCATGCAGTACACCTGATGGTAAGTGGCTACTGCCGGCCATGGACATCTGTAATCAAAACCAGATAGGATTACATATTCCTACCTGAGGTCGGCCACAGATGCGCCGCTATCCCTGAGGACTAAGGTGGAACGCCTCGGAAAAGTCTGTCTCCTTTACCACACCTTTCAAACCGGAACACAGCAGCGCCTAACAGCCTAACACTGCTGTTATTAGGTAGAAATAGGTGTGGCGGTGGTGCCGCCGGAGTCGAACCACAAAGGGTTCTACCACCTTCAAAATGTAGTTGTAGATAGTTAGTTATGTTTTAAGCGTATGTTATTTACTCGAAGGCGGAGGGTAATGTTACCTGGCATATGTTTTACCGACTGTGAAGGGTAATGTTTTTGAGAGCATGTTTAGTTTTACCCAGCTGGGGAGAATAAGTTTTCTAGGATCCCGTTTCGTTTCGTTTCTTCTCTTTTCGGCTTTGTATTGTTTAGTACTTACTGAACGCGTAGGATAATGTTTTCCGAGCGTTTGTATTTTACATGGTGGGTAATGTTACGCGATTGCGGAGGATACAGTTTCGAACGACGGAGGGTAATGTTTTCGATCGTATGTTTTATCAGGCTCTGAAGGGTAATGTTTTCAGAGCGTATGTATGTAATGCGGGGTAATGTGACGTGACTACCGAGGGTAATGTTTGCTAACTACGGAGTGTAAAGTTTTTCGAGGGTGGATAGTAATTTTCGTATGTATTTAATCCGATTGCGGAGGGTAATGTTACGCGAGTGCGGAGGGTAATGTCCAGAGAGTGCTGCGGGTAATGTAATGTAATTTACCCGATTATGGAGGGTAATGTTCTCATGGACAGTGGAAGGTAATGTTTAATGAATACAGAGAATGTTTAATGTTTTCGATGGTGGAGGGTAATGTTTTTTTGAGGGTAGGTATTAAATCTGTCTTTGGAGGAAGTGCTTTAATGACGGCGGAGGGTGATGTTTTAATGACTGTGGAGGGTTATGTTTAATGCCTGTGGAGGGTAATGTTGTCGAAAGTAGACATGTTTACCAAACGAGGAGGGTAATATTACGCTAGTTCAGAGGGTAATGTAATGATAGTAAGGAGAGTAATGTTATGTGAGGAAGGAGGATAATGTAATGTGAGAAAGGAGGATAATGTTATGAGACTAAGTGTAATGTTATGGGAGTAAGGAGAGTAATGTTATGACAATAAGGAGGGTAATGTCACGCTCGTGTGGCGGGTAACGTCACGCTCGCGCGGCGGGTAACGTCCGACAGCGCGCGCACCGGATGCTGGTGAGCCAGGCGCGGCTGCTGGGGTCGTCGCCGACGCGCTTGAGCAGCAGGCGGGCGCCGGGCCGCGCGCGCAGCACGCGCTCGTGCGGCGCCAGCACGCGCTGCGTCGGCGCGCGGGACGGCAGCTCCTCCACTAGCACGTGGTGAGCGCGGGATCCGCACACGCCAGCTTTGGCCAGGCATTGCGCTATTGCCTGTGGGTGATAGTTATGTTAAGGTACGCTTCTGTCGCTGCGATTTTCTTTTTTAAATAAAAAAGTTGGAAGTACCCACGTCTCCTGATGGTAATTGGCTACTGCCGCCCATAGACATCTGTTATCAACTCCAGATAAGACAAGAGGGCTTAACACTGTTGTTGCAATATATTATAGGTGTGATGGTAGTTCAAAGTGTAACGTTTGCTAATCAATAGTCGAATATAATAATACTAAATATGTTCATCCATCAGCGTTTACGAGTTCACTGCTGGACATAGGCCTCCTCTAATCTGCGCCACTCAAATCGGTCTGGAGCCGTCTGCATCCAGCGGTTACCCGCCGTCCGCATCAGGTCATGGGTCCACCTGGTCGGAGGAGTCCTGTACTGCTTTTGTCATGACGTGGTCTCCATTCGAGGACCTTTCTACCCCACTGGTTGGCCCCATGTGGCCAGACCAGACTAAATATGTACTTACTATGAAATGTACTGCTCAAAATCATAAGCGTAGCCTTAAGTTAGTTTGTTAAAATGAAAGGGAGAAGTCGAAAGATGGCGTAGCTTTTTTTATCACTTTCTGCTACTGTAACCACAGTAGATGACCTTTACAAGACGACCATGGATCATCTTATACTCGTACATAGTATTAGAGTAGCAGACGAGACCCAGACTTATGTAATCAACCCCAGATAAGATTAGATTCCTACTCGAGCTAGACCACAGATACGCCGTCTCCTTTACCACACCCTTCAAACGTCAACACAACAGCGTTATAATATAATTCTGCTGTTATAACAGAAATAGGTGTGGCGGTGGTGCCGCTGGAGTTAAATCACTGTGCGTTCTTTAGTGTTCTTGAGTGTCACCTTTAATCTACCTAGCATACTGTAACTTGAAAGCTTAATCATCCTCACCTCATTAGCAGTGGTATCCTGCGTCACCTTCAGTATAGAGTAGGGCTCATGCCTAGCGACAGCGTATACCACTAGGAAGTGGATCTTCCTCCTCTCTTTCGGAGACGACGGCTCCAAGTCCCCTCTGCAGCTCTCCCCTGCTAACTCCTCACAGCAACGCGAGAAGATGAGGAGTGACGCCATGTTGAGGGGCTGGTTTGTTGGAGAGCTAGAAGGTTTAAAGATCTGGAAGTTATTCAAGCAGTAGACATTTTATATAGTTATAGATAAGGATATGAGTGGCTGTAGATGACCCCATTGCAGGAAGACTGTAGCCAATATTCTGGATTTATATTCTGAACCGGTGATCTAAATACTTAAACGCATCTAAGCTATTTTATAGTTCTAAGGTTATCCTAGGCTTCTGATAAAATTAGGCCATAGTCCATCTGCAAATTGATTTCACACAATTTTAAGAACTTTTGAAAAAAAATTCTTAAGCCTGTATTTTCTTATGATGTTTTCACACGTTAGCAAGTCATAATTAACTTCAAATCCGCACATACATGTCTCTTCAAAAATTTAGAGGCTTGTCTGGTCTCTAACCTCAGTCTCTTCGAAAGAGAGACAAATTCATAGTTGCTTGGGTATTGAACCTTCTTTCCATTGAGAGACCGAGTTTCTACTACCTATTAATGCTCTAATGACTGAATAGTTAAAATTTATGACAATTCATCCATCCATCCATCAGCATTTGGAGGTCCCCTAATTGGCCACTCCAACCGGTCCCGTGCCCTTTGAATTCAGGATGCAAAATTTATGACAATAGGGTGTTAGAATGTTGATCCTACCACACCCACGTAGTTAGAATTGACGATGATAACAATTTAATAAGATGTTGATTCTACCACACCCACGAGAAGGTCAAAACTTACCGTAATCGAACATGCCGGTAACCAGGCCTCAAGCACTGCAGAGGAATGACTCTCTGCGACAGCATGTAGTTGGTATCCGCGTCATAAATCTCGAAACGAACGAACGCCAGCTCCGGGAAATTTATCTGGAATTAAATTAGATAATAGATTAAAGAGAAAAGAAAGATATACATTGAATATATTTTATAATGTAGGAGTAGCAGACGAGCACGCAGTCCACCCGATGGTAAGTGGCTTCTGCAGCCCAAGGACATCTGTAATCAACCCCAATTAGCGTCTTACCTGTGGTCGGCCATAAATGCGCCGCTACCATTGAGGACAAAACTGGAATGCCGTTCCTTCAAAACGGAACACAGCAGCGCCTAACACTGCTGTTATGAGACAGAAATAGGTGTGGCGGTGTTACCGCCGGAGGCGAACCACAATGTTCTACCACCTTAAGCCTGCTATAAATATGCTACAACTGTGATGAGTAGATTCTAGACTAGACTCTAGTAGCAAGAAGTCCATATTTTAATACTCACCTTAAAATTAAACGTCTCATTCCAGATAGGATTAAGCGCGTTCTTCCTCGCCACCTTCGTCCTAATCTTCTTACAGTCAGCCGGCACCCCCAGGATCTCCACTTCCACGAAGGCGTTGTAGAAGGAGTATACGTTTTCAGCCACATACTGCCCAGATATCACCGAGAGTGTCAGATGAGCTGCGTGGATCCCGTCGAATTCTTTTTCCATTGGGTTGAACCTGAGAAATAGTGAGAATGTTGATATAGTATGATAAAGCGACAAATGAAGTTTTGGTAAAGATGATGTTTACAATAATATAGGACGATATTTCGATGGAAAATAACAAAAGAGAGAAAAACGAAGAAAAGAAAAGAAATAAAAAGGAAAAAGAAGAGACATATTAAGTGAGTAGGTACACGAAAGAATAAGAGAGACTGCATTAAATGCGTTAAAAATATATAAAAACCATATATTTACACATTCTTACAAATAAAGGTTGTTGATTACATCTTTAATGTTTTTTTTTTGACATTTTCAAGAACTAGCTTTATCATTTCTTACTGCATCAATGGGGGATAATGGACGGTCCACCCCAGGCCCCCGATCCTGGGAGGCCCCCAAAGGAAGTTGCCCCAAATACAAAGGTCGCCGGAACTAAAGAATCCATGCAATGTTTAAAAATCAGCGAAAACATGGTTGTCGCAATCATACGTATTTGTAGACGAATACGTCTATGACACATGTAATTTTGTAAAATCGTATCAACTTTTGCCGACCCGCGTGGCGGATCGGTTACCATACCGGTCTGACGCGCAAAGGGTCCCGGGTTCGATTCCCGGTCAGATCGATATCTAAAAGATCAATTTAGATATCTGGGTCTGGGTGTTTGTGTGTATATCTATGTGTGTGTCCATGGCACCCTCGACACAGGGAATCCTAGTGTGGGGCTGTGAGTGTCGAAAACGTTTTTTTTTAACACGCTTTTATTAGCTTGGGTTGTACGTTTGTATGTATGTATGTACGTAACAGTAACGGAATCTTTGAGCCCGATTTCTATCCACTTCGAACGTTCAGTTTAATTCAAAATTTTGAAGAATTATCAAAAACCGATGACAATACACGATTTTAATAATTTTGTACCATTGTCCTTATCAACATCCTCAGGATTAACGATTTTCGAGGCGAGATTTTTCAAGCACCTTCAGCAAAGTTCATCGCAACTTTAGATTGCAAATAATTATTGCTATTTAGTTTCAATAGGCGTAACTTTTATATCGTGATTTTTAGTTTAGAAAATAATAATGTTATTTCCCTATAACTCAAATGTCCTGAAACACATCATATACACACAAGCGTGTTTTTTAGTTTTTTGAACTATATTTTTTTATTTAACTTTTTACACTGGGACTTTTTACACGGAAAGTTGAATGGAGGCCATTCAACTTTCCGCTCCGGGCCTCCGACGACCTTAGTTATCGATCAATGGTAACTTATTGTCTGACCTTACCTCCTATAAGCAATATGCGCAGGATCCCACATCACAGCTGGTTTCCTGACATATCCAGCACATCCGTTTCTCTCGTACAGCGCTGCGTTCACCGCCATCGCCGCATCCTCTGTCTGGTAGTTCAGCGCGACCAGCTGGACACCACAGGACCAGAACATCACTGGGTCCAGGTTCGAGGAGTCGATTCTTAGGCTGTTGGCAACATTGGTTCGTTAGGGATTTGGTCTTGATTGTCAATATTTACCACTACTTCAAGATGTTTTATGTATGGAGAAGAAGTGGCAAAAGGAAAAATATGGTTCTTTTTAGTCATAGCTATCATTTGAAGGTGGTAGAGCCCATTGTGGTTCGACTCCGACGGCGTCCGCGCCACACCTATTTCTGCCTAATAACAGCAGTGTTAAGCGCTGCGGTGCATCTGTGGCCCACCTCAGGTAGGAATATTTATTCCTATCTAAGGTTGATTACAGATGTCCATGAGTGCAGTAGCCCCTTACCTAGGTGAACTGCATGCTCGTCTGCTACTCTTATATAATTAAAAAGTGTAGATTATGGCTCTAAAATGATCTAGATCCATTTAAGTACTAAATTAATTGCAGAAAAAGACCATCAACGCGTTTTTAAAATCCAACAATTTGGTCACTAATATCACAACCGACCACAACTACGGCAGAACCTTTGTAAAAGAAGCTTACTCGTATATGAATCAGGATTCTTATCTCAAATCAAGTAAATAAACATCAGCGCCTTTTTCAAAAGTTATCTATCTATTACTCTGTTTAAACGTTGTCTTTTGTTGTATTTTGTGATACAAGAGTTATAGAACGTTTCCACGTCTAAATCAATGAACAAAACTTAATCCTGCATCTTTTAGACATCTATTATCTATTCTTACATCTATCAGGTCACTTACCCGGCGGGATAAGTCCTAACGAGCTGCGTCTCAGTATGCGCGACGAGCGCCATGGGGTGCTTCCTGCAGATCTTCTTACCAATGGCCTCGTTCATGGAGGAGCACCGGTAGCAGGGGTGGTGGATCGCTGGGGCGTTGAGGCAACGCGCGCGGGGTGTGCCTGATGACTGGGACTGGCTTAGAGCTAGTTGCTGGCGAGGTTATTGTAAGTGTTAGCTAAAGATTATATAGCGCGTTGTTTTAGTAGACTATACCGTAATAAGAAGAAAAATATGGATGAAAGTTTTTAGGTTATTGAGACTTTTGGAGTAGTGAGAGACTATTTAGAACTTTTCTGATATGCTTATGATTGATTGCTTGTTGCTATGATGAAGAAATTGTTTTTTAATGTTTATGTTTTGTTTTGATTCTTGTTTTGTTAGTCATGTGTGTGCTGCTATGTATTCCGTTAATAAAAAATATTTTATATTTATTATAGTGCAAGAAGGTTGTTTCATTATGGCAATCTCGAAATGTTTAGTAAATATTATTGGTGTTGGCAAAAGCGCTGAACTTATTAAATGAGAAAATATTAGAGACAAAGAAAGTGGAGAGATAGAAAGACCCAAAGTAACAGAAGAACGATGAAATTACAACATAATAAAGCGAGAAAAAAGATCTGAAGAGAAAGAAAGATAGAAACACAAGAGTAAGAAAAGAAAAATAGGGAAGAAGAAAAGATATTTAACAAATTAAATGAATAAAATAGAGCAAAAATGACGTAAAGGAAAAAAAATAATGAAAGAGAAAATAAAGCAGATACATTGTTCTTATTTGGGTATAATATGACTAGATATGAAATAATAGAATTTAGTCCTCCAAAAAAAACATTCTTATTTGAGCCTATCAATTGTCAAATTTATTTGTACACAAAATCAATCAATTCTACTACCACTGTGGTCTGAATACTAATTGCTTACCGTGGCGGTGCTATCACTACTCTCTGATGATTCGAAGCTACTGCATGCAGCGCCGCTGGAGCTGTCCCTGTGTCCACTGGGCTGCTTGATGGAACTCCTGGGGGATAGCGGGCTTAGTCCTCGGAATTTTATCGCCTGGAATAAGCAATTTTAAATTTAACCTTTTTAATTGTTACCACTGGTCCATTGTTGTCTCAAGTTTCTTTTTAAACCTTGAAAATTTAATGGTTTCATCATTGAAATCAAATACGTCTTACAAATGGGCATCTATAGCTGATCACTAAAGATACTAAAGATTTCTTTCCGTGACTATACCAGTGAATATTCATAGGCCTGGATCTAGGAGGGCAAGCCGGGACAAAAGCGAAGGCGGCCAAATTTACACCTTACAAACGAATGGACAACTCATAATTTACTTTACTTTGATCACTACGCACACTACGCACGAATTATTATTCACGAGGCGCATAGGCATCATCATCATCATCAACAACCCATTACTGTCCCACTGCTGGGCACGGGTCTCCTCTCAGAATGAGAAGGATTAGGCCATAGTCTACCGCGCTGGCCAAGTGCGTATTGGTAGACTTCACACACCTTTGAGATTTTTTTTTATAAATCTCTCAGATATGCAGGTTTCCTCACGATGTTTTCCTTCACCGTTTAGCAAGTGATAATTAATTTCTAATACGCACATAAGTTTGAAAAATCAGAGGTGCGTGCCTGGAATTTGAACCTCGGACCCCTCGATCGAGAGGCGGAGTTTCTTAACCACTAGGCTATCACTGCTATCAGCGCATAGGCATAGTTCGGTAAAAATAAGTACAAGATCGGGGGCGGTATTTTTCACTTTTTGCCCCGCCTAAAAAAAATTAAAAATCCGGGGCTGGATATCCATTAGAGTGACGACTTGATGGAATATTTGTTCGAAATTAATGGGTCACAAATACAGGGGTATATAATTTGTAACGTGAAGCAAGATATTTTTTGAATTTCTGTAGATGTCGGCTGATTTGCATGTGAAGCGAATGTCTATATAATTTTCATTGCCGTCAACATAATAACCACGCAGGGGATGATGAGTGGAAGAAAACGACCGCGGCCTTAGCGATTATATTCATTCGAAAAAGTAACCGACTAATCTACATCGCTATTTATATTTAAAATTAAAAACTAATGTCAAATAGCTATAAAGTGTTAAAAAAATATTAATTTGGACGAGAAAAGGCGCTTCAGCTAAAATTTCATCGAAACAAGTAAGATCCCGAACAGCTACCATCTTAGTTCTCGACTAAGTGGAGTGACAATTATGATCAACTTCAAGTAGAATCCCTGTCCTTAAAAGAGTTGGTTACAGATATCAATGGACGAGAGTGATTGACCATCAGGTGGACTGCATGGTCGGTTTCTACTTTTTTTACATAATATAGGAGTAGCAGACGAGCATGCAGTCCACCTGATGGTAAGTAGATACTGCCATGGACATTTGTAATGAACCCCAGATACGATTAGATATTCCTACTTGAGTTCGCCCACAGATGCACCGCTACTCCTGAGGACTATGCTGGAACGCCTCAGAAAACTATGACTCCTTTACCGCGCCCTTCAAACTAGAACACAGCAGCGCTGTTATAAGGCAGATATAGGTGTGGCGGTGGTGCCGCCGGAGTCGTACCACAAAGGGTTCTACCACCTTCAAACTGCAATTGGTTACCTGAACATACGTCACCATGTCGCTGAGTTCCCTCGCGATCTGGTTGCTTCGTTTCCTATTGGTCGCGTGTTTCATACTCCCGGTGGTCGCTTCGCCGTCTCCCTCACTCCGTCTGAAACTCTGGTAGAGCGAAAGGGACGTACGACCGACTTTCTCTTCCATAGCGTTGAGGAACTTGTGGAGTTCTTTTTCTGGAAGATGATAATAAACGTTTGGTTATCGTCGGTTACTGTTATCAATAGTTACCGTTAGTTTGCTGTGTTTAGGAATAAGGTCATAATCATTGGTACCTATTCATAATTTTGAGAACAGTATGGAGTACCTCTGAGGTAGTTTTCTGCACAGTTAAAGCTAATTACAATAAATTTCTGCAAAATGTCCGTCATGTATGAGTTATACTCTTTTAGTAGCAGACGATCATACACTCCAATTGGTGGGAAGTGGTTACTGCCACATCTGCTGATGTTAGGATTATATATCTATCTGAGGTCGGCCACAGATGCGCCGCTACTCTTGAGTACTAAGAAGACCTCGACAAGTATACAAGTCATGTCTCACCATCAAGTTCCTCATCATCCTCATCATAGTCCTCATCAGAGAAGTACTCCGTGAGCGAGCTACCAGCGGACTGGTTGGACATGATCGAGCTGGTGCGGTTCCCTTGCTCAGGCAGGGAGGCGCTGGTGTGGCGTATCCCGTTGGACCTGCTGAGCAATTAGAGAAAGTGGTATAAGAGATTGATGTGGAAAATTGGCATACAGTCCTGATGGTAACTGTGTAAAGGGCTATGGATATCCGTAATCAAGTCACAATAGACGATGATGATCACAGATGCATTACTACCATATAGTAATTTGGCATACTAAATTCAAACCATAATATAGCAGCGCTTAATACTACTGTTATCAGGAAGAAATATATTGGACGATGGTGCAGTTGATGTCGGGTTCTACCACCTTGAATTTCGATAGTCATGAATTCACCTAATGAGAATTGTTATTGCCCAAGATAGTCTAGGATATCACAAAAGTCCTGTCATCTGAGGTCTAAGTTGAATTGCCTCATATTAGGATCTCTGGCATTGCCACTTACCATACTCTTCAACCCTGAATACAGCACTACATTAATGTAGCAAAATAAAAAGGCTCTTCAAGGGCAAAAAGAGTTCTCCTACAAAGCCGGCGATGCATTGGCGACTCCTCTGGTGTTGCAAATGTCCATAGGCGACGGTGACTGCTTTCCATCAGGTAGCCCGTCTGCCTTATCGTTAGGTATAAATATAAAAATAAAGAAAAAATAGGACAAACTTATAAAACATAAGTTTTTTTTATTAAGTTCTTAACTTACTTGAAGGCAGTAGCCAGTACACCCCCATATCCCTGAGCGGAAGTAGCCCCAGTCAACCCTACTGTAGGACTCGACTCAAATGGTAGAATCTTCTTGTTTTTGATGAGGACCTGGAAACATGACATGTATTAAAATTAGTGTATACATCCTGCTAATAATCGGCATGCGAGCATGCAGTCCACCTGATGGTAAGTGGCTACTGCCACCCATGGACATCTGTAATTAACCCCAGATAGGATTAGATATTCCTACCTGAGGTTGGTCACAGATGCGCCGCTACCCCTGAGGACTAAGCTGGAACGCCTCGGAAAAGTCTGTCTGGCATGATGACAGTATTAAAAAATCAAAGAATAAATGATTTAAGTAAGTAAAAATAATTGTAGGGACACATTATTGTTTGTAAGAGTGCGGTGCGAGATACTCAAAAATTACCCAGTTTTAATATAAACTTTAAGATGTATTATATTTTCGATCACACCCTTGAGCGATTTTGCGCTTAGTTTGCGTTTAGTTTGCTTCAAAAAGTGCTATTATTTTTGTTATTTTTAATACTGAATTTATTGCCGTAATAATGTGATTTTTGGAATCAGTAGTCATAAAAGAGGATTTCAAAATTTGTTATCACGCCCATTAATCTTTGCTAGCACTGGAGTTTCATGTACTGTATTTACCATGAAACACATGGTAAATACAGTACATGTCGACCTTGAATAGGTCGCGAGCGATCGCAATTGAAGCGGCTTTGGGTGCCATTACTGGCTTACACACTCCTGTCCAAAGAAGGGTTAGACATTCGATCCCAATTATTAGAATTGCGTAGTCGTTAAATATTGTAGAAGGTTGAAATTTATTCAAAAATGCGTCAGGGTGACCTTTGAAGGGCATACCTTCCTCGCAGGGTTGTAGGGAGAGACTTATAATAATAATAATAAAAAAATGTGAGCCGTCACGGGACGCCTGGCAGATGTGAAACATCGACATTATTTTGTAAAAGTAATATGCATAAAAGAACATATTGTGATAGGAACGAAATATGTCATAATGATAAAATAAAATATTACGATTTTTTTCCAGATAACGATGACTACTTATTGAATTCGATTGCGCATGGCGACGCGTCGCCACACCGTACACACTACTGCATATAGACTGTATACTGTATATACCATCGTGTAGCGTGGCGACGCGTCGCCACTGCATGCGTCGCCACGCCAGAAATCGGTTTTACGTGCGGCTATAGATGTTTCACATCAATAACACGTTTATTTCAGACGTTGGCACATCCATATGTCGTTAGTGTGATAGTAACAATTGTACTTATATTATGTTAGTATTGTTAGTTATTATATTTCTCTTATACCAATTATTATACGCTTATCTTAGACCAATGGCTATCCCCATACAGTGCCTTTGAATGGAGTAGTCCGGTCTAGCGGCAATCATCTTTAGGATTTTTTTTTTTTTTTTTATAATATAAGAGTAGCAGACGAGCATGCAATCCACCTGATGGTAAGTGGCTATTGCCGCCCATGGACATCTGTAATCAATCCCAGATAGGATTAGATATTCCTACCTGAGGTCGGCCACAGATGCGCTGCTACCCCTGAGGACTAAGCTGGAACGCCTCGGAAAAGTCTGTCTCCCTTACCACACCCTTCAAACCGGAACACAGCAGCGCCTAACACTACTGTTATTAGGTAGAAATAGGTGTGGCGGTGGTGCCGCCGGAGTCGAACCACAAAGGGTTCTACCACCTTCAATATAATATCAATTCAATAATATCTTAGACCAATGGCTATCTCCATACAGTGCCCTTGAATGGAGCAGTCCGGTCTAGCGGCAATCATCTTTAGGATGCTGTTGGGGCTGTTACGCAAGCGATGTAAATTGGACGCCGCCCTCTTACGCATAATTGCATGGTATCCCAGAATAGTGGTTTTTTCCAGTATTCCTTCACAGTACAGGCGATACTACTTTGGAACGCCCTGCCCGAAAACATTAGGAAAGCCACTTGTAGGAACAACTTCAAGAGATTGGTTCGGGAGTATTACTTACGCATGTCCTCCAATACTTGAGTCTTTCAACTTTCCTTAATTCACTGTGTTGTATATATTTATTTGTATATATTATATTTTTATTATATATTTATATATTATTTATATTTATTTATAATTATTATATTAGATATTGTATTTTTTTTCCCCATAGTTGTATTTCTTGATATTTTATCATTACTGCTTATGTTTATGCCTACCACATGCTATCGCCATCACCCAGGGTCGACTGGCAGAGAATGCCATTAGGCATTAAGTTTACCCTTTGTAACCCTTAGTTTAAGGTGTACAAAAATAAATAAATAAAATTAATATCCCAGCTGTGCGACATATGAATTGCCAATTACCTTGTACTTAAGTTGTTCAGGACTCGGCAACCGTGGCTCATCAGTGTAGTCGGCTTCAAATAAGAATGACGTCACCAATTGATCTCCAAACACTGCCTGGATAAAAATGAATCAGTACAGTAAATAAATCTACATAACTTTAAATTCTATCACTATTTCTATCGAAGCAGTTCTTCTGTTTTGTTGGAATGGTGTGGGTGACTAACTTAAAGGCATCTTTAGGAATAGCATCGCATCTGTTTTAGACGGTAGAACCCGAGTTCTATAGATTTTTTATAATACAGGAGTAGCAGACAAGCATTCAGTCCATCTGATAGTAAGCTACTGCCGTAAGGATATCTGTGCTTGACCCCAGATAAAATTAGATTCATACTAAAAGTCGGCCATATATGTGCTATCCCTGAAGACTAACCTGGTATGTCTTGGAAAAGTATGTCTCCATTCAAACCAGAACACAGCAGCGCTTAACACTGCTGTTATTAGGCAGAAATAGGTGTGGCGGTGGTGCCGCTGCAGTCGACTAACAGATGGTTCTACCATCTTTAGCTTTATCCTTTTTACTTAACATCAGTTGGACTGAATACAGTTACAGCTCAACTACAGGAGATCATAAGTTCAAGTCACATAAGTAACATGTGACTGACCTCAAAAGTGCTGGCCATGACCTGCTGTTGAGGTAGACTGCAATGGTTCTCGATGCTCAGGATCAGGGGATACGGTGACGTCACGAAGGCACTCCTGGGAATGAGAATATGTATAAGACTGATACTTTGGCAAAGTCCTTTCTAGCGAAGAAGATATAGAAGTTTTTTTTATATGCTGCGTTATTTTTCATATCCTGCGTGGAGGAGTGGTCACCTTACAGGTCTGACGCGCAGAGGGTCCCGGGTTCGATCCCCGTCCAGACAGATATCTAAATGATGAATTTAGATATCTATTTTTGTGTCTGGGTGTTCGTGTATTTGTCGATGTGTTTGTCCATGGCACCCACGACACAAGGAATCCTAGTGTGGGGGTGTGAGTTTAAAAAGCGTATAACATTTTTTTTTGGTTTAGAGCTTATACAAAATGCAGATCTATTGTCATTTGCAACACTTGCGCAGGATAAATGACATTGTGGCTACTTTCTGCTTCCCGTCAAGAGATAGCGCCACGAGTAATCTGAATCACGCTAACGAAGTTTTCTAAACATCTTGTACATATACAAGTACCGAACTGAGCCTGTCGGAGCACGGCCGCTCCCCGGCATGATAATCTAGCCCGGTGAGAGATTTCCATTTGCCAAAACATAAAGATATTTGATAGAAATCAAAAATATTTTATTTAAAGAAAATTATTTACAGAACTCTTTTTGAAGTTCAATATAAAAGATCAAATACAGAATTTAAATCGTTATGACGTCATAAATGTATTTGAGGTCTAACGAATCGGCTTCAAACAAACCTGGCAATAGTTTCCACGACCCTCCTGAACGGAATCTTGGTTGTGAAGGTATGTCCATGGTATATGACTGGGCTACCGTCGTCGCCATCCCAGCAGTCCAGCTCCACACACCTGCAGCCCGTCAGCAAGACCTGGGAATGAGAGTATTATAAGAAGTTGTTTCAAAAGTTTCCTTGGGGTTTTATGGAATTATTTAAAACAACTCGTTGAATGGTATTGCTGCGCCTTACTGCCTCATACCAGCAGTATTAAGTGCTGCCTTGTTCTGCCTTTAAATACATACATAACGATTTAACACACATTTAAAGGGTGTGGTAAAACATACATAGTAGTCGAAAGTATCGATGCATCTGTGGACTATTTCAAGTTGCACTCCAAACCTATGGGTTTTGATTTCATTATTGATGATGCTCATATTTTAAAAATGATTTTGTTAACGCAAGGATTGCGAAGTCATATAATTTCTTTGTTTTTAACCGACTTCAGATAAGGAGGTTCTATGTTCGACCGCTATGTATGTATCTAAGTTCTGCGATTATCTCGAAAAATACTCATCCAATTTGGATGGGGGTTTGGTTATATAAAAACGCAATCGAGTTGACACAATCTGTCATTAATTATTTTAAATAATTACGTTGATTACCCTAGGAGTGATAAGAACGTCTTATGTAAGAACATTTATTAATGAAATACATTTAACATATCTTTAAATAATTAAGAAATAAAACAATACCTCACATTGATTTTATTTAATACTTGTAAGTTATGAAAATATAAAATGAATTTAGGTAATCCAAAGTAACGATTCGTGTATGTAAATATGATGTTTCTCGCTCACATTATAAAGAGCGAGCGAGACACAAATATAAAGACGCCATTTTGAACGAAAATGTTTAGTTAAGCCTATGTACATAAAATATTATCGATTTATTTTCCCCTGTCTACCCTTTACTAATGCTTAAGCGGGTTTATGCCTATTATTTTTATGCTCCATTACATACATAACACTTCATTAGATACCCACACACAGTTGAGTTCACATTTACTACGCATGCTCCATATTATTGATTAGAAGCTTACACGACATAAGTAGACTCCGACAGACTTATTACTAGATTTGCAAGCTATTCAATCCTTAAACACATTCAAATGAAGCTTTTTCAATCATTTATTTGTGGCTAAAAGTGAATTTGTGTTCAAAAGTACATTACTTTTTGCATACGATAAAATATTTTTATTCTGTGCTGTTTGACATCTTTCTTAGACTTTTATTGACATTGTCAAAGTCACATATTGTTTTGGTTGAATCGTTGTGTTTATTTCGCCGGTTTTCGTTTATTTAATCGAATTTTCGTATTAAATATCAAAATGAAGGAAGGTTCTACTGATCATGATATGAAGAACGTGGTTAAGAACCGGGAGTTACTCTATCGTATGATAATAAGGTAAGAATAAGTTATACAAATGTGAAAACTAAATTTTTGATGTCGGTCATGATTTAAAACGGCGATTTTATATCGAATTTAGAGTTAATCATTAATAAAATTAGGTTGTTAATAAGTTTATGTTGTGTTTTAGTTATATAATTTAAATATTTCTTGAAATAAAATACATTTTGTTTGTAAATTTTCTTTCGACAAATTTTAGGTTATGTTATGATTTTTATGTGGATTACTTACTCACCCTGGATTCATTTTTGAGGCACAGATCTTCAGAATAAAACGGGGTGAGGCCGTACTTCAAATTTAGCCGTATACCCATTATTAGACTTTCCACACCTTTTATAACTGGCAATTCTTATAACTGATTTCTAACTAAGTTTTTCTTCAATTTAGAGTGTGTAAATTAATTTTTAATAAACATACAACATTGATGTCCCACTGCTGAGCACTTGTCTCCTCTCACAATGAGAAGGATTAGGCCATAGTCCACCGCGCTGACCAAGTGCGTATTGGTAGATTTCACATACCTTTGAAAACTTTTTTTGAAGATTTCTCAGGCATGCAGGTTACCTCAAGATGTTTTCCTTTGCTGTTTAAGCAAGTGATTAGTAATTTCTAATATGTGCATAACTTTGAAAAAATCAGAAGTGGGTGCCTAGGGTCGTATAGCCTCGTGGCCCTCAATCAAGAGGCCGAATTTCTTAACCACTAGGCTATCACTGCTTACGTTAGGAATTAATTCTCTTAATTTATTGTATAATGATGAAAGAAGGCAAAAACAATTAATATCAGTCTAAAGAATAATTTATAAATAACTAGCTGGCCCGGCAAACGTTGTGTTGCAATATAAATAAAAAAATGTTAAGGGTGAACAACCCTAATTACTTAGGGGTATGAAAAATAGGTAGTAGCCGATTGGTGAAAGTCGGTAAAGCCGTTTCGGAGGAGTACAGTAACTAACATTGTGACACGAGAGTTTTATATATAAGATTAATCAGAAGCATGATTCCTTTCAGTCAACTCTACTACGATGGGTACCAAGCGATCGCCACAACCCTGGCTGCAGCTGTCCATGCTGATCCAGCGTGCCCTCCAAGTGACAGGTAATATCCCTTTTCTTTAAAACGCTCAGAAGGTATAAAACAATAATATATTAAATGGTGTGGTAAATAAACCTCTGAAAATTATGTGTCCCTACACATATTTTTCAGAGGTTTTTTTTTATAATATAGGAGTAGTGGTTTCTGCCGCTCATGGACGTCTGTAATCAACCTTAGATAGGATTAGATATTCCTACCTGAGGTCGGTCACAGATGCACCACTACTTCTGTGGACTAAGCTTGAATTCCTCCAAAAAGTATGTCTTCCTTACCCTCCAAATCAGAACACAGCAGCGTTTATCACTGCAGGCAGATGCAGAAATAGGTGTGGTGGTGGTACTATTGGTACTATGCCAGAGTTGAACCTCAGAGTGTTTTGCCTGCAATGCTGACTTTTGGATTAGAAGGTGTAGTACGATATAGAGATACAAGTATACTTCCAGAGGTATCCAGCTTAGTCCGTAGGAGTAACAGTGCCTTTGTGGCTGACTTCAGCAATCATTCCTATCTGGGGATTATTACGGATGTCCATGGGCAGGCCATTTAACATAATTATACAAAAAGACACCTTCTATACTGCCCGTCTAAACCTTTTGAACCATTCACAGGCTCTTAAATCTGATGATGGTGGGACTCCAGAATGAACCTGACAGGAAGGACCGTCTTGCTGCCTCCAGCGGTGCTGAGCATCTCCTCGGTACCACTGGGTTTGGTAAGTACTACAAATTATTGATGAAAAATGGCAGTATTTGGGGACTGCAGATAGAAGTGAAGGTGGTAGAACCCTTTTTGATTCGACTCCGGCAACACCGCCACACCTATTTCTGTCTATTAACAGTAGTCTTAAGCACTGCTGTGTTCTGGATTGAAGGGTGTGGTAAAGGAGACATACTTTTCCGAGGCGTTCTAGCTTAGTCAAGAGTAGCGGTGCATTTGTGGCCGACCTCACGTAGGAATATCTAATTCTATCTGGGGTTGAATACAGATGTCCATACTGGTGGGCCGCATGCTCGTCTGTTACTCCTGTATTATAAACAAGTGAAAACTAAGTGACTTGTGCAATGTATCGTCGAGCTATCAGATTATCATTTTTGAAATATTTCTGTTTTGTAAAGAAGTTTTAATGACAAATTTAAACTTGAATCCTCGATCATAAAGCGTTCTTTGAAGATGACGCGAGTTCCAAATTGTGTTCAATGCGACTAATGAAGTTTTCACTTCAAATCTATCTGGGGTTTATTACGGATGTCCGTATAGTCACAGTTCAAATATTGTGGTATAGTTGGTAATAATTGACAGATTGCTTGCTGTGATAACCTAGTGCTTAAGTAACTTGGCCTCTCGAGAAGTCCATGGTTCTAATCCCAGGCACGCACCTCTGATTTAAAAGTTATGTGCGTATTACAAATTAATTATCACTTGCTTAAACGGTGACGCAAAACATTCTGAGGAAATCTGCATACCTGATTTATAAAAAAAAATCTCAAAGGTATGTGAAGTCTACCAATATGCACTTGGCCAGCGCGGTGGACTATGGCCTAATCCTTCTCATTGTGAGGAGATCCGTGCCAAGTAGTGGGACGATTATGGGTTGATGATGATGATGATGATTTAGGGGGAAGAGGGGCTCGAGCCAAATCTCATCAATTCAATAAGCTAACTTTAATTAGTGTAAGTGATTCATGTATCATTCTAATTAACAACCGTTCTAATTAACAATCTCTCAGGTATGTAGGTTTCCTCACGATGTTTTGCTTCACCGTTTAAGCAAGTGATAATTGATTATTTAAACACACATAATTTTGATAATATCAGAGGTGTGTGCCTGAGATTTGAACCTTGAGAGGCCGAGTTTCTTAACCACTAGGCTATAAATACCTCAGGTTAATGGACGCCCCCCATATGTCAACAGATCTGGAATACGAGATGGACGCGTCATCTCTAGCTCCGGAACCCTCGGCGTACGAAACTGCGTACGTGACGTCACACAAGATGGCGTGCCGCGCGGGTGCTTTCAGCGCTTGCGGACAACTGCTAGCTACTGGCAGTGTGGATGCTAGTATCAAGGTGAGGATGGGCAGTGGTGACCATGAGTAGCCATTGTTATGTGTTACATATTTTTTTTTATTTTTTTATTTTTATAATATAGGAGTAGCAGCCGAGCATGCAGTCCACCTGATGGTAAGTGGCTACTGCCGCCCATGGACATCTGTAATCAACCCCAAATAGGATTAGATATTCCTACCTGAGGTCGGCCACAGATGCGCCGCTACCCCTGAGGACTAAGCTGGAACGCCTCGGAAAAGTCTGTCTCCCTTACCACACCCTTCAAACCGGAATACAGCAGCGCCTAACAATGCTGTTATTAGATATAGGTGTGGCGGTGGTGCCGCCGGAGTCGAACCCAGAGGGTTCTACCACCTTTCACTTCACTTCAGAGCGGACTAGCAGTTTGACGCGGACTATATCAAGGTTAGACTGGGCAGTGATGACCATACATGCTCAGAGTGTGGACAACTGCTAGCTACTGGCAGTGTGGACGCTAGTATCAAGGTGAGACTGGGCAGTGGTGACCATTGTTATGAGTTACGTGGGTATGTGTTATGATAAAATATGTTGAATGGTTAGTGGTTAGTATGAAAATAGGATCAAAGTGATGGAGGATGGGCAGTTAGGCCCATGTTAGGCCATTACTGCCCAGGTTTCTGTGATTTTAAAATACACTTAGTGGCCTATGGAAAGCTAATAATAGGGTAATGGGTACTTTTTTTATAATACAGGAGTAGCAGACGAGCGTGCAGTCCACCTGATGGTAAGTGGCTACTGCCGTATGGACATCTGTAATCAACCCCAGATAGGATGAGATTCCAACAGATACGCCGCTACTCCCGAGGACTAAGCTGGAACGCTTCGGAAAAGTATGTCTCTTATCACACTTAAACCCAGAACACAGCAGTGCTACACTGCTGTTATAACAGAAACAAGTGTGACGGTGGTGCCGCCTGAGTCGAACCACGAACGGTTCTACCACCTTCAAAAATATACAATTACTGGTATTTTGTATAAGTATCTAAGCACTTATAGACATATTAACACCAGTACCCATTACAGCCCATTTCACAATACCATTTTTTTCCCAGATTTTGGACGTGGAAAGAATGTTGGCCAAGTCAGCCCCAGAGGAAGTGGACCCCGGGAGGGAGCAGCAAGGCCACCCGGTGATACGAACCCTGTGAGTATTATCCCACTGCTGGGCACGGGTTGCCCACGACTGGCGAAGCTTACATATTCCAACACTGTTTCAATATTATTATTTAAAGTTACATAATTATTTCGAAATTTTAAAATATGATTTTTTTTTTATGAAAAGTCAATTTGTTGATGGTTGATCCTACTTAATATCATATATGCGAATGTATGTTTGTTTGTTTGTGTGTTACACTTCCACGCCTTAATAGAAAAAGGTTCAGAAAAGGGGGTACAGCAAAGGACATAGGGTAGCTTTTATCCCGAAAAAGTATTCGTATATATTTAGTATATATTTCATGGATTTTTCAAAAATCTACCCCTGACGGGTTGGAATATATTTATATTTTTAAATATATGACTATTTTTTTATAATATAGGCGTAGCTGACGAGCAATAAGTAGACTTGATGGTAAGTAGGTACTGCAAACCATGGACATCTATAATCAACCCCAGATAAGATTAGTTTCCTACCTGAGGTCGGCTGCAGATGCGCCGCTACCCCTGAAGACTAAGTAGAAATGTCTCAGAAAAATATGTCTCCCTTACCACACCCTTCAAACTGATGACAACAGTGTTAAGCGCTGATGTGTCGTATGTGGACACAGCTGTAAGTGTTTAACACAGGTAGAAATAGATGTGACGGTGGTGCCGCCGGAGTCGAACCACAAAGTGTTCTATAATCTTTCTCCCTCCCCAGTTATGACCACACGGATGAGATAACCGCCCTGGACTTCCACCCTCGGGAGCAGATCCTGGTATCAGCTTCCAGGGACTGCTGCATCAAACTCTTCGACATCACCAAGGCATCGGCTAAGAAGGCATACAAGTCCATAACGGTGAGTCATCATCATCATCTACCCATTACTGTCCTACTGGGCACGGGTCTCAGAATGAGGATTAGGCCATAGTCCACCGTGCTGGACAAGTGCGTATTGGTAGACTTTACATACCTTTGAATATTTTTTTTTGAAGTAAAACTTCTTTACGTGATTGACTTTTTTTATAATATAGGAGTAGCAGACGAGCATGCAGTCCACCTGATGGTAAGTGGCTACTGCCGCCCATGGACATCTGTAATCAACCCCAAATGAGATTAGATAATATTTATTAGTCTTTTCCTTTTTTTTAATGCTATCATTTTTTTAAATAATATTGTAATAAATAAAGGAGAAAAGAAGAGACAGAATTGTAACTTCAAAAATTACGATCATTATCACATTAATGATAAAAATAATGATAATTTGTCACTCATAATCTCACTCGACAACAGTAACTTCAAAAATGATGATAATTATTACATTAATGATGAAAATAATGATCATGACGACCCGCGTAGCGGAGCGGTCACCATACCGGTCTGACGCGCCAAGGGTTCTGGGTTCGATCCTCGGCCAGGCAGATATCTGAATGATGAATTTAGATATCTGTTCTGGGTCTGGGTGTTTATGTATTTGTCTGTGTGTGTGTCCATGGTACCCATGATACAGGGATTTTTATGAATTTAAATGTCTGTTGTGGGTCTGGGTGTTTATGTATTTGTCTCTGTGTGTGTCCATGGTACCCATGATACAGGGAATTCTACTGAGGGGCTGTGAGTGTAGAAAGCGTTTATTATTCCAGGATGCGGAGCAGGTCCTCTGCGTGGCTTTCCACCCCCTGGGCGACCACGTGATAGCCTCCACCACCCACCCCGTCATCAGGCTGTACGACGTGACCACCAGCCAGTGCTTCGTGTGCCCCGTACCCTCTCACCACCACACCAAGCAGGTGAACAGTATCAAGTGAGTGGCACTGATAGCGTGGTTGTATTATAGTGTACTAGTTTTTGCCCGTGGCTTCGCCCGCGTCTACAAAATAATATAACATACTAACATACATAAAACTGAAAATTCGTACCTTCAACTTTGCTAAAGATCAACACTTGATAAAATGCAGAGTTTACGATTCAATCCTTACTAATATCGACTAAAATAATCGATGTTTTGGGGCCAAAAGATCGATTCTCCGATTAAACGATCTTAGATCGCCATCCCTAGTTCCCGTGGGATCGGGTCTCAGACTATCTTTGTACAAAATTTCATTAAAATCAGTTCAGTGGTTTGGGCGTGAAGAAGAGACAACCAGACAGACAGACAAACAGACAGAGTTACGTTCAGATTTATAATATTAGTAAGGATTGTTCGCGCCAAACTTCTAGTCCGTTCTGAATATAGAAACGAGTCGCGTGGCAATAATAGTTCGACCGCATTGGCTCTCTGACTATATCTGCACGCAACAACTTCAGAGCGGACTAGAAGTTTGGTGCGGACTATAATTATTAGTGCTTCGTGTGCCCCGTGTCCTCTCACCACCACACCAAGCAGGTGAACAGCATCAAGTGAGTGGCACTGATAGTATTATAATTTAGTGTAGAGTCCGCGCCAAACTTCTAGTCCGTTCTGAATATAGAAACGAGTGGCGTCGCAACAGCAAGTTGTAGATATTAACGGAGCGAAGATAGCGCGGAACCTCCCGGCACCCCCTCCCTCGGATACATAGCTGCATTAGTGTGCTCTTACTGTTGCTACGGAGTATACGCTTGTGGTTGTGTTCGACCGCAATGGCACGCTGACTACACCTGCGCGCAACAACTTCAGACCGGACTAGAAGTTTGGTGCGGACTATAAATAATGATTAGTGCTTCGTGTGCCCGATGCCCTCTCACCACCACACCAAGCAGGTGAACAGTATCAAGTGAGTGCTGTTAGCGTGGTTGTATTATCATTTAGTGTAGAGTCCGCGCCAAACTTCTAGTCCGTTATGTTTTTTTTATAATATAGGAGTAGCAGACGAACATGCAGTCCACCTGATTTTAAGTGGCTACTGCCGCCCATGGACATCTGTAATCAACCCCAGATAGGATTAGATATTCCTACCTGAGGTCGGACTCAGATGCGCCGCTACCCCTGAGGACTAAGCTGGAACGTTTCGGAAAAGTCTGTCTCTCTTACCACACCCTTCAAAACAGAACACAGCAGCGCTTAACACTGCTGTTATTAGATAAAAATAGGTGTGAGCAGTGGTGCCGCTGGAGTCGAACGGCGGGTTCTACCACCTTTAAAATTTTATAACTTTAAAGTTTTATAGTAAGTTATCACTTCTGTCGGGCATCTCCAGATGCAGATGTGTTTTTTAATCAACATCAACATTTTAATCAACACCAGAGGAGTCGCCAATGATGATAAAACATACGTGCTACCTGATGGCAAGTAGTCAACGTCGCCTATGGACAATTGCAACACCAGAGGTCTTGCCAATGCATCTTTACCCCTCATCCCCCCTTTCCCCCAGATTCTCTCCTAACGGCAAGTACTTCGCGAGCGGCAGTGCGGACGGCGCGGTGAAGCTGTGGGACACGGTGTCCAACCGCTGCTTCAACACCTTCGCGGCGGCCCACGACGGCGCCGAGGTCTGCTCCGTGGCGTTCACCAGGAACAGCAAGGTGAGTGAATGAGTGAGTGATTGGAAAGTAATACTAAAAAATAATGTAGGATCAAAGAAATTATCCTAATTTGCAAGAAAATGAAGGTGTGTGATTGAACTAATGAGTGAATGAATGAATGAATGGACGATAATATTGGGTAAGGAGTAAAGGAATGAAAGTGTGGCACAGAATATGAAAAAAAGGCAAAGGAATGGATATTTGTAAGAATGAACGAACCGTTCACCACGAAGCGTTCACCAGGAACAGCAAGGTGAGCGAGTTAGAGAGTGAATGAATGGAAAAACATCCATAAAAATAATGAGGGATATGGTAAGTTAAAGAAAATCTTAGAAGGTATTGTAGTGGGTGTGTAGTTGGTTAAAATAATGAGTGAATGAATGACCGAATGAAAAAGGTGTGAATGAATGATAAAATGAACACTTGAGTCAGTAAGTGGATGAAAGGAACCACATGAAACTATAAAGCAATGAGCGTGAGTATGATGTACAGCAGTGATAGCCTAGTGGTTAAGAAACTCGGCCTCTCGATCGAGTGGTCCGAGGTACAAATCCCAGGCACGCACCTCTGATATATCAAAGTATGTGCGTATTAGAAATTAATTATCACTTGCTAAACGGTGAAGGAAAACATCGTTTGGAAACCTGTGTACCTGAGAGATTTATAAAAAAAATCTCAAAGATATGTGAAGTCTACCAATACGCACTTGGCCAGCGCGGTGGACTATGGCCTGATCCGTCTCATTCTGAGAGGAGACCCGTGCCCAGCAGTGGGACAGTAATGGGTTGTTGATGTATGTGATGTGTGTGTATGATTGAATGAATTAACGAAAGAATTACTGATTAAATATTGGTGTGAATGAATAACAAAACAATTGAGTGAGTGAATGAAAGGAAAGAGGTAAAAATAACAAATTAATGTATAATAGCACGAATGAGCAGAAAAAATAAGGAATTTCTGTGAATGAATGATTATGTGAGCGAATGAATGTAAAAAGTGAAACAGATATTGGTAAAAACGCCAAAAGTTAAAATGTGTTTGCAATTGAACGATTTCACATTTTAGTTCTTATGATTGTAATTCTCAATTTTTTCCATTTTCTATTACAGTATCTCTTGACATCTGGACTGGATTCTTCGATCAAGCTTTGGGAGTTGGCGAGCAGTAGATGCCTTATACAGTACACCGGCGCGGGAACTACCGGTATGTATATAGTTAGGTTGGGTTAGGTTAGGTAAGGTGGTAGAACATAAGGTTGACTCTTTATAATATAGGAGTAGCAGACGAGCATGCTCCACCTGATGGTAAGCTACTGCCGTATGGACATCTGTAATCAACACCAGGTGAGATTAGGTGCCGGTCTGACGCGCAAAGGGTTCCGGGTTCGGTCCCCGGCCAGACAGTCTGGATGGTAAGTGGCTACTGCCGTATGAACATCTGAAATTAACCCCGGATAGGATTAGGGTTCTACCTGTGGTCGGTTACGGATGCGATGCTACCTCTAAGGACTAAGTTGGAACGCTTTGGATGATTAAGTGTCGCTTAGTTAACCCATTACTGTCCCACTGCTGGGCACGGGTCTCCTCTCATAATGAGAAGGATTAAGCCATAGTCCACCGCGTTGGACAAGTGCGTATTGGTAGACTTCACATACCTTTGAGAACTGACTTTTTTAAAAGTCTGTCAGGTATGCAGGTTTCCTCACGATGTTTTCCTTCACCGTTCTAACCAAGTGACCATTAATTTCTAATACGCACATAATTTTCAAAATCAGAGAGCCTGGGATTTGAACCTCGGATCATGAGCCCGAGTTTCTTAACCACTAGGCTATCACTGCTTTAGTAATTATAAGTTTTACAAAATATTTTTTTATGTATTTTTACAGGTAAGCAAGAACATCACGCCCAAGCGATATTCAATCACACTGAGGACTATGTGATGTTCCCGGATGAAGCGACAACTTCGCTATGTACGTGGCACTCGAGGAGTGCCAGTCGGGGGAGTCTCATGTCCCTAGGACATAATGGTGCTGTTAGGTGAGTGACTAAATCTAGTTATGCGGTTATATGTGGTGTTGTAAAACTGCAGTTAATTCCTGGGTTTTGGGGCAACTTCCCGCTAGTCGTCAAGAGATGGCGCCACGTGTATTCTGAATCATGCTATCGAAGTTTCCTCAACATCACGTATATACAGGGTGAATTTTTCAAACGGCCCTCAAGGGCCAAATCCAGGTACTCGTAACTCCATTCAATATTTTTCGCTAATCCTTATAGTTTCGGATTTAGCCCTGAAGGCCTATTTGAAAAATTCACCTTGTATACAAGCTCCGAATTGAGACTGTTGGAGCACCACTTCCCGGGCATGATCACCTAGTACACAGGGAGATCTCCCGCAGCCATAGGACAAGAAACGGTTACGTTTTATTTTTGTTTTAGCCGCATTTAATTTTTTTTCTTTGCGAGGAATCGTAATTATTTTTACTGAAATAAATGTAGTTTAAGTTACTCTTTATAACGTCAGCTAAAAGTCCGTCAAATGCGTCTAGCCGTTTTGGAGGTTAATCGCAAGAAACAGACAGACAAACATTAATTATAAAATTGCTTTTGATTTTAATAAGTACCATATATACTTTTGAATGAAAAGCTTTTGTTTTGAGATTATAAATACACACCTTAATTTTATTTAACTGTATCGAAGTGTCTATATTTTGTTTTGTAAACTACCCACATGTTTTTTTATAAGTTTTGTAATAAAAATTCCCAAAAATGTTAGTTAAATTTGCTATGCCACTAATCACAAAGTAGTCATGCAACCTAAATAAGCTATATACTTAGCTACCGACATAATTTTCATAATTATTTTAGGTAAAATTGTAAATGTACAATGTTACTTGTTTTTTTTATTAACTACCCAAATAACTTAAATATTTTGAAGGTATACACTTTTTAAGAGTTTTTTTTAGGTAAATAGTGTAGTTTTAGTCTCTGGAGTTTCGCGATCGATGTAACACATATTTTTTGTGTATTTTTCAAATAAAAGTTTGTTTGAATTAAAAAAAAAACAATTTTTTGTTAATTTTGTATCATGTAGAATTGTATCTTCGTTCATACATAAGTACAAGCATATTATATCTACATGTTTTTTTATTAACTTTACTAATGCATATTTGCATTTATATTAATGTGAAATTACCCACACGTATTTTATATCGGTAGAATTCAAACTACCCACATTATACACATTTTATGTTAGATTTAGTAAGGGTGGTATTCCACTCGTCAAATATTTTTGGTTAGATTACGTTAGAATTAAATTTAATTTAATCTATATTTTATTACTTTCAGGCACATAGTACATTCCGGGACCGCACCAGCCTTCCTGACATGCAGCGATGATTACCGAGCGAGATTCTGGTTTAGACGCAATACGCATTAAACATTTTTGAAAATATACTGTTTTTCTTTTACCCTGCAACCCTACCCTACTACTACTAAGCTATCCTAAGAAATTAAAAACGTAATTTGAGTAAAAAACGTTATTAAGAGGAATAAGATTGTCACAACCGAACAGTGTCTGTCCGAAATGTTATAAAAAATCTGTACAGTACTTTTATCATATTTAAAAAAAAGGTCTTTCTACTTGAAATTTTTATAATATATTTTTATAATGTAGGAGTAGCAGACGAGCATGTAGTCCATCTGATGGTAGCTACTGCCGTATGGACATCTATTATCCACCCCTGATAGGATTATATTCCTACCTGAGGTCGGCCACAAGCGCTGCACTCCTGAGGACTAAGCTGGAACGTCTCGGAAAGTATGTCTCTTACCACACTTCAAACCAGAACACAGCAGCGCCATACTGGTGTTATAATAGAAACAGGTGTGGCGGTGGTGCCACCGAACCAGAAAGGGTTTTATCAGGCGCCATCGCAGCATAAGATTTTTTCAATGGAGAAATTTGATTAAATTAGACCACATTTTATATCTTTCTTTTTTCTAACTTTATCATCCGGAGTATTTATTGTAAAATCCGGCATATCCTCTCCGATACCCCAGCGGCAGAGAGGAATCCATGCAGGGTTTCACTAAGAAAACTAACCAAGTGAGAGTCAGACTCGACATGCAAGGTTTCACCAAGAAAAAAACTGACCAAGTGCCAGTCAGACTCGACGGTGTCTTCATGAGCCCTATGACCCAACCCCTGAGACCGCGCCTGGGATCTATCACATTAAAAACATGACTCACCTGGCTATAAAGCTCCACCGACGACTCCCCCTTCAGCTGATGGCCAGTGAGGTAGGTGTTGTGGCTGCTAGCGATGTAGTACTGACTGAGAGGACCCGACATCTCCTTGGACAGGCTTCGCGTGACGTCCTCCTCCTCTGTGTCACTCCTGTAATGAATAGAATGCTGGAAATCTTGTATTTAACCAAGCTTTTATTTACTTGCCGTGTTAGTTCGTAAGTGTTAACTGTATTTAAAAAAAATAACTGATCTTTAAATCCAACTCCATGAGCTGTAATTTTACATATCGATACCTTAATTCGCAAATCAGCCAACTCCACTTTTTGTCAAAATGTTCTTTTTTTACTTATTTTGATACTAAATGGCGTTGAACCAAATCAAAATAAATAAAAAAATACATTTTGACAAAAAGTGGAGTTGGCTGATTTGCGAATTCAGGTATCGATATACGTTTGGTTTGAGTAATATTGCATGATAAGCTAAGTGACGTCATTTTAAATTCAAGATGGTGAACGCCTCAAAATGGCGGACATCACAAGATGGCGGACTGCTTAGCTGGGTTGATTAGCCCCATTAAATGTGAATAATTAATTTTGTTTTTTTCATCCGGGTCTATAGCAGCCACATGTGGATGTCGTTGTTGTTGATAATGTTGATGATGATGATGATGATTGTTGTTGATGAATGTTTTCCTGTTGTTCCTGAGATATTCCCGGAACGCTATGACACTTCATAAAAGGTGCAAAAAGAGCTCTCATACAAAGCCAGCGATACATTGGCGACTCCTCTGGTGTTGCAAATGTCCATAGGCGACGTTGACTGCTTTCCATCAGGTAGCACATCTGCTTTATCGTTAGGTTCAAATATGAAAATTGACACATATGGATGTCGTTGTTGTTGTTATAATGTTGATGTTGATTATGATGTTGATGTTGTTTATGATTGTTGTTGTTGATGAATGCTTACCCAAGAAAGTTGTTGATGCGTCTCTGTTCAGGTACGAAAGCATAGTTGTCTTTGTCGGTAAGAAATCTGACGAAACCTTCGAAGGAGAGGCAGTTGTCCGCTCGAAGAGTTGGGTCCGGTTCGTGTCTCTGAAAGGAATGGTATTTTTTATATATTATAGGAGTAGCAGACGAGCACGCAGTCCATCTGATGCTACTTCTATATTTAAAAAAAAATTACGAGCGGCAAAATTTTAGGTAAAATTACTACTTTTTGCCGACAAATATGATAAAAGAACGTTAGTAAGCTTATCTGGGATTGATTACAGATGTCCATTTGCGTAGCCAACTTTACTATATCTATTGTACGAGTATAATAAAGAAACAGTTGAAACACTTACTTGTATAATATCCTTCAGTTGTTGCTCAGTCTTAGGCTCGTTTTGTCTCGTTTCACAGAACTTTCCCAGCGTTGGTAGAGACAGTACTCTACCACTCATATCCTGGCATGCTCCTGTAACGACAGAAAGATTTAATGATTGGTGAGGCACTGCTGTGTTCTGGTTTGAAGTGTTTGGTAAAGGAGACATACTTATCCGACGCGTTCCAGCTTGGAACGTTAAGGAACAACTAAGAGGTCAATGCATCTGTTGCCAACTTCAGGAACGAGTCTAAGCTTATCTGGGCTTGTTAGGCGCTGCAGTGTTAGGCGCTGCTGTGTTCCGGTTTGAAGGGTGTGGTAAGGGAGACAGACTTTTCCGAGGCGTTCCAGCTTAGTCCTAAGGTAGCGGCGCATCTGTGGCCGACCTCAGGTAGGAATATCTAATCTTATCTGGGATTGATTACACCATGGGCGGCAGTAGCCACTTACCATCAGGTGGACTGCATGCTCGTCTGCTACTCTTATATTATAAAAAAAATTATATAGAAACACACTGTATGCATATCGCCTACTTCAATCACAGAAAAAGACGTTTCACGAGTAAATTCAGAAAAGGGCATCACCTGGTAACGCAGCAGCTGCTAGCAGATCGAAGGCCTTCTTCCTGCTGGCTTTGTCACTTGGTGGTTCTAGGTCTAACGACCCATTTCTTGTTAGTAGACCTGTAACCAAATAATTTTACTGATATCTCATATACGTACACGAGCCTTAGCCCGCAGCCTCACTCGCGTTACGAAGTAATATTTTCATCCCCTATTTTATCCCCTTGGGGGTAGAATTGATCAAAATCCTTTCTTAGCGGATGCCTACGTCATAACATCTACCTGCGTGCCAAATTTCAGCCCGATCCGTCCAGTGGTTTGGGCTGTGCGTTGATAGATCACTATGTCAGTCAGTCACCTTTGACTTATATATATTTAGATTGGATACAGATGTCCATACGGCAGTGACCACTTACTATGAGGTGGAAGCAAGTTCGTTTGCTCTCCAATCTTATAAAACACATGAGTATGTCAGGGCGAAGAAAACCAAAGGAAAGGGAAACCGCCCAAAAAATTAAATGAACAGTCTGGAGAGTATAGTCCGCGCCAAACTTCCACTCTGAAGTTGCTACGCTCAGGTATTGTCAGAGAGTCAATGCGTTTGAACTAGCTAGCATATTCTCCGTAGAAACGTAAGGGCACACAAGTGCCCCCGCGGACGAGAGGGGGCAGCGGAGCGTGCCGGGAGCCGCGCTGGTTTCGTTCGGCTAATATTGAATATTGAAGTTGGTAGAACCCTTTGTGGTTCGACTCCGGCGGTGTTAGGCGCTGCTGTGTTCCGGTTTGAAGGGTGTGGTAAGGGAGACAGACTTTTCCTAGGCGTTGCAGCTTAGTCCTCAGGGGTAGCAGCGCATCTGTGGCCGATCTCAGGTAGGAATATCTAATCCTATCTGGGGTTGATTACAGATGTCCATGGGCGGCAGTAGCCACTTACCATCAGGTGGACTTCCTGCTCGTCTGCTACTCTTATATTATAAAAAAAAAATACGATTTGCTTTTGCGACACGAGTCACTTCTATATTCAGAGCCGACTAAAAGTTTGGCGCGGACTCTACCGTGATCTGCTATTTTCAGACTGGACTTGTGTATATGCAAAGCTTCAATAGCGTGATTCAGATTACTAGTGGTGGCATCTTTTGGCGAACGTGAAAGTCATCATACCAAGTTATTCTTTATTAATTTTTAACACTTTTTTAAGTTTAACTAGCTATCAACGCTATAAAAGTTTTAATACGTGTAATTTTGAAAGAAGTAATTTCAAAGAAAAACTAAAAAAAAGTGAAAAAAAATCACATACCAGTCCGAAAAACAGTTTTGCTTCTAAACAGTTCTGGTGAACTCCTGCTCTTCTCTGCTCCGAGGAAGGGGCATCTCGTTCTAGGGACTGCTAGCTGTTCGAACACGTCTCTGAGCTCCGATCGCATTACTAGGCTGCGGGAAAAATATATATTAATAATAATAATGTCTCGAGCCAATAATTGCATATTTTTGAAGTTTTACTTTTTTGACGCGTTTGGAAATTCTAAGAGTCAATTTTTATCACACTGATACATAAAATTTACACCACAAAGTTGATTGGTATATGTCGAAAATATTGCAGAAAAAGCTACCTACAAATATAATTATTTGCAAACTTTTATGAAATTTATTGTAATGTAAGTCATTACTATTGCCTTTTTTACAAACGTGGACACGAGATCAACATTTTGGAAAGTTTTTTGTTTTTTTTTTACGACAAATCCTATAACTCCTCATGTGCTTACAAGAGTATTAACATATGTTTTTTTGTTAACACTGCGGCTTGTGTAGATCATTATTAATTTAGAAGTTAAACAATATTAGTTTGCCAACAATTGGATGGGTAACGGTTAGTGGTTCACGGCTTACGACCGCTATTAGATGGCTTAGTGTATTAGCCATCGAACGCGGTTGTTATTGCATAGCAGATGGAGGCCTTATGGGATCTTCAAAAAACCTGAAATATAAAAAGCAAGTCACATATATTTTAGGACAAATACCTGAAACTCCTGAAAAGTGCCACGAAGTCCATGAAGTCCAGCTGTGTGTCGTAACCGACGGAGCCTGTTCTCAAGTGCTTCAGATTCTCCCAGAACCTCTCGCTGGTCTCCAGTCTCCTTAAACTGTTGAACAATACTTGATTAAGTCTGGCTTCTAGTCTCAAAGGGTTAGGTTAGGTTAGGTTTGAAAAAAAAACACTATAATTTTATTTGGCGATATGCAATGATTTTGATTTTAGAAACCCGATTTTTGCTCTGCTAGAATCTTACGTGGATCAACTTTAGCGACATCACCGCTGCATCTATTTCTGCTCTATGACAGCGTTAAGCGCTGACAGGCTAACAGAGTTTTCGTAAAAGGAATTTGTATGAGGCTTTGCAATTTATAGGTAGAATTTTAATTATTATTTGGGCTAGATTCTTGATGTGATTATTGACTTTACCATCATGATTGCTTGTTTGTTGATGTTATAACGTTTAAGCATGATTTATGTTTAAGTATTAAATGTGGAATGAAGAACCGTTGATGAGAATTACCATCATCTATAAACATTACCCACACTCTAAAAAATGTATTTCGACTAGCTGACCCGGCAAACCATGTACCGCCTCAAAATCTATTTATCAAATATATGTCATATAAAATATAGCCTATGTTACACGTGGATAATGTAGCTTTCGAATGGTGAAATAATTTTTAAAATCGGTCCAGTAGTTTTTGAGCCTATTCATTACAACCAAACAAACAAAGTTTTCCTCTTTATAATATTAGTGCAGATTTTCTGCCATCGTTTGGTCTTAAAGAACTTGTCTTCACCTACATAAATACACACATATTTTCTAAACAGGAATAAATACACTGTTTATGGGTGCTACGAACATATAGACACACCCCCAAATACCCTAAAACGCACGATACATCTAAAGTTATTTAGACTTCTGGCCTTTTACTTTGAGCAACATGAACTATTTGCTGCAACGGTTTCTTCAACATTAATTTGATCGATTCAGCCCTCCACCTAAAATCCGAAGCTTACCTACTCCTGTTAGGAGATCCGGCGATGATGCTGGTTGCGGCAGCGGTCAGGCTGCTGTGTCGCGGTGCACAGGGGTGGTGGTGGCTGGTCGCTGCTGAGTAGGAGCTGGAAGACATGATGATGAAGACAAAATTATTTCTTATCAGAACTTTTCAGATGAGGTTTTCCATGTAACAGCAAACATTTTTTTATACTATAGGAGTAGCAGACGAGCATGCAGTCCACATGGTAAGTGGCTATTGCCGCCCATGTATATGTGTAATCAACTCCAGATAGGATTAGATATTCCAACGTGAGGTCGACAACAGATGCGCCGCTACCCCTGAGGACTAAGCTGGAACGCCTCGGAAAATTTTGTCTCCCTTACCACACCCTTCAAACCAGCGCTTAACACTGCTGTTATTAGGCAGAAATATGTGTGGCGGTGTTGCCACCGGAGTCGAACCAGAATTCTACCACCTTCAAGTCCACAAACATGCAGTCCACCTGCCGGTGAAGTCACTTCAAGCGTGGATTTGAAACTTCTCAGTCTACCTAATGGTAAAGTGACTGTTGTATGGATGTCTGTGTGGCGACCTTCCGCTACTCGTCAACAGATGGCGCTGTTGAATCACGCTATCGAAGTTTTCTAAACATCTTGCATATATACAAGCTCCGAACTGAGACTATTGGAGCACGGCCGCTCTCCGGGCACGATCAACTAGCCCGGCGGGAGATCTTTCTTTAACCTGCTCTGACACAAACTCACCTATGTCTTGGTGATCCTTGCATCACCTCATCCTCGCTCCTGGTACCCGACGCATGCGTAGACCCGTAGCTCTTAGGAGAGCTCTTCAGCTCTGAAGTAGACTTATTCTTCTTGAACTTGATTCCAGCACTTCGTATAGACTCAGAGTGGGAGTCTGTGAACTTCACTGGTGTGGAGTGTGATGAGCTGCCGCATGTGGACTCTCTGCCTCCGAACACCTGGAACAATATGAAAAAAAAAATGATTCACAGTTACGATAATTGTTGTAAACTATCACATATTAATAGCATACACATTTACACACACACACACACACACACACACACACACACACAGAAAGACACGAGACACACACACACACACAAACATACAAATAAACACAAAGTAACACAATACACCTTTTCTAGAAAAAAATATCCCAAAGTTTTAGGTAATTAATTAAAGAAAAAGAAATAGGAGAATTACACGAGCAAGCAGTCCACCTGATTGTCAGTGGCTACTACCGCCAATGCACATCTTAAACCCCAGATAAGATTAATTTCCTACCTAAGGACAACAAATACGTCACTACCGTTGTTGACTAAGCTGGAATACCTCGGAAAACTGCCTCCCTACACCCTTCAAACCAGAACATAGCAGCGCTTAACACTGTTATAACAAAAATAGGTATGATGGTGTTGCTGCCGGAGTCGAACTACAGAGGGTTCTACCTTCAAGCACACCCGCGTGGCGGCGCGGTCACCGTACCGTTTTGACGCGCAGAGGGTCCCGAGTTTGATCCCCGGCCAGATAGATTTCTAAATGATTAATTTAGGTTTCTGTGTCTGGGTCTGGGTGTTTGTCTATTTGTCTCTGTTTGTGCCCACGACACAGGCAATCCTAGTGTGGCGGTGTGAGTGTAGAAAGCGTTTATTTATTATTTAAACATACCCGGATAGCATCAGAGACCAGGGGCTCACAGCAGCACCCATCCTCATAGTACAGTGCTGTGTACTTGTTCTTTAACCACGCGAGACTTCTGTCTGCAAGCTTCGTCTGACTCATCAGCGCTCGGACGACCGCGTGTAGACCCACTGCCCACATCCTGGTGAATGATGAAGGTATTAGAATGTTGCGGGTTTCTTTCTTTTTATAATATAGGAGTAGCAGACGAGCATGCAGTCCACCTGATGGTAAGTGGCTACTGCCGCCCATAGACATCTGTAATTTACCCCAAATAGGATTAGATATTCCTACCTGAGGTCGGCCACAGATGCGCCGCTACCCCTGAGGACTAAGCTGGAACGCGGAAAAGTATGTCTCCCTTACCATACTTCAAACCAGTAAACAGCAGCGCTTAACATACGTTATAAGGCAGAGATAGCCGCGGTGGTGCCGCCGGAGTCGAATCACAAAGGCTTCTACCATCTTCAGAGGTATCAGAAAGTTGCATGTTCAAAATTCAGAGACACGTTAGCAAAGGTCTCCCGCCAGGCGAGATGATCATGCTCAGACAGCGGTCGTGCTGTAAAAGTCTCATCTCAGAGCTTGTATATATACAAGATGTTGAGAAAACTTCGATAGCGTGATTCAGAAACATAGTCTATATCTGGTCAAATGCGGATTAGTTATCTTTACACAGCATTGAGAGTTTTCTTTAAGAACTCTTGAGCGTGTAGATTTTCCTATTATTAGTATACGCTTAACTTGCAAAAAGTTGTGTCCGGGGATTTGGAAAAAGACTTGACGGGGATTTGGAAAGGGACTTGCAAAAAGATGTGTCCGGGGATTCAGACCTCAACTTTCCCAATTGAGATGCCGAGTTTGTAAACAATATACTATGATTGTTTTTTAGCAAAGGGTGCTATGACCTTTCAAACTACTAAATATTCAAAAATCGTACTGCTAAGCTACTAACTGTAAATAATTTTGATTTACCTGTAACACATAATTTGTAACACATGCTGCAGTTACATTTAAATGTAAGTACAGTTACAGTACTATGCCCATAAGATGTTTAGTAAATGAGTAAATGAATAAATTAATAAATGAATAGTTGAATAAATGAATAAATGAATAAATGAACAAATGAACAAATGAATAAATGAATAAATGAATAAATGAATAAATGAATAAATGAATAAATGAATAAATGAATAAATGAACAAATGAACAAATGAATAAATGAACAAATGAATAAAGGAATAAATGAACAAATGAATTAATAAATACACCAATGAATAAATTAATTAACTAACCTGTAAGAGTACGCCGGCATCATAAAATGCACCGTTCGATTATCGCTGAGCGTCCGTCCGTACACGATGGATATGATGCGAGGTCCATGCGAGCCGGTCTCTAAGCCATGTCTCTTAGCACAGGCGGTCAGCTCCGCGATCTCACGCGGCTCCAGCGTCTGCTTACCAAGACGTATGTCCTTCACGAATTGGAGGTCGATGAAGCTGGAAAATAAGTGATATTATCTATCGTTAGGAACGACGGTAGAAGATAGAAAATTTAGTTGTCAAAGGAAATAGTATAGGAGTAGCAGACGAGCATGCATTCCACCTGATGGTAATTGGCTGTCCAGAGACATCTGTTGTCAACCCCAGATTTTATTCCTACCTGAGGTCGGTCACAGATGCGCTACCCCTGAGGACTAAGCTGGAACGCCTCGGGAAAGTCTGTCTCCCTTGCCACACCCTTCAAACAGAACACAACAGCGCTTAACACTGCTGTTATTAACCAGATATGTGGCGGTGATGCCGACAGAGCCCATCTTCACAATTAATTAATGAGTGAATGTAAGAATGAATGAATAAATAAATAAAGTATTAAACTCACCCTTCATCCCCCACAACGCCTGCTTCATTCTCATGCGCTAAATTTGCGGTGTATTTCAGTGGTATCACCTCTTCCGGGTTGTATGATAGACTTATTTCAGGTTGCTGTACATTTTCTGACGGTGTTTCACCTTTAAAACATAAATCATGATAAACATCCTTACTAATATTATAAATCCGAAAGTAACTCTGTCTGTCTGTCTGTCTGGTTGTCTCTTCTTCACGCCTAAACCACTGAACCGATTTTAATGAAATTTTGTACAAAGATAGTCTGAGACCCGAGAAAGGACATAGGATAGTTTTTATCCCGGAAATCCCACAGGAACTAGGGATGGCGATCTAAGATCGATTAATCGGAGAATCGATCTTTTGGACCAAAAAGTCGATTATTTTAATCGGTATGAGTAAGGATTGAATCGTAAACTATGCATTTGACAAGTGATGACCTTTAGCAAAGTTGTTTTCCATGAGCCCACGAAGGTTTCAGAGTTGATACGACCAATTTTCGCCAGATGACGCCACTTTCATTCCAATGAAGGTACGATTTTTAAGTTTTATGTATGTTAGTATGTCATACCTATTATTTTCTTTTAAACGCGGGCGAAGCCGCGGGCAAAAACTAGTACCTAATATTATTATTTAATTCATTTTTGTACGTATTTGTGTTATTCAAAATGGCAGGATTTGTATATGCCGCGTCCACATGCTAGTTAAATTTCGACAAACTGTCACGAATTCAAAGGTGTGGATAGAGCGTTTGACTTGGTTTGTGAGCGTTTGATGATCAGCTTTTGCCGCAAAAACCTCTACAATCTTTTGGCTTGATCAAAATCAAGCACAAGCGCTTGCAGACCGTTACAAATCAAGACGAAGATTGCATACACATGTTTGAATTTATGAAATGACTAGCTGACCCGGCAAACGTTGGTTGCCATATAAATAAAAAAATGTTAATGGTGAACAACCCTTATCACTTAGAGGTATGAAAAATAGATAGTAGCCGATTCTCAGACCTACTGAATATGCATATAAAATTTGGTGAAAATCGGTAAAGCCGTTTCGGAGGAGTACGGTAACTAACATTGTGACACGAGAATTTTATATATAAGATATCTAATGTATTTTGATGTGAAACATCTATAGCCGCACGTAAAACCGATTTCTGGCGTGGCGACGCAAGCCGTGGCGCCGCGTCGCCACGCTATACGATGGTATATATATACAGTCTATATGCAGTAGAGTGTACAGTGTGGCGACGCGTCGCCATGCGCAATCGAATTCAATAAATAGTCATCGTTATCTGGAAAAAAATCGTAATATTTTATTTTATCATTATGACATATTTAGTTCCTATCACAATATGTTCTTTTCTGCATATTACTTTTACAAAATAATGTCGATGTTTCACATCTGCCAGGCGTCCCGTGACGGCTCACATTTTTTTCCGAGAGTATGTATGTCTGATTCTTTGTCACGCTGCAGCTTACGGCTTGACGAATTAACATATGAGGTGTCGTTGGATTCCTCTAAATTGTGGGAGTGATATAGATTACATTTATAACAATCGGACTTTTTATTTTTATTACAATTTTCTAGATACATTAAGTTATTACATTCAGTTTTACACGGCACCTGCTGTATTTCGTAGAACAACTAGCGCCTATGTTCAATCACTTGCTAATAAAACTAATTGAACGCATTAGGTTAAGAAAATCTGTAATGTTTAGTTAGTATTTTGATGTAAAAAAATGTAAATAAATAAATAAAAAAAGTGAGCCGTCACGGGACGCCTGGCAGATGTGAAACATCGACATTATTTTGTAAAAGTAATATGCAGAAAAGAACATATTGTGATAGGAACTAAATATGTCATAATGATAAAATAAAATATTACGATTTTTTTCCAGATAACGATGACTATTTATTGAATAAACATTTATTTTCATTAAATACAAAAAATTACGAATTTATTTCAAATCGTGACTACTTAATTATCGCACAGTTGATTGCGCATGGCGACGCGTCGCCACACCGTACACACTACTGCATATAGACTGTATATATATATACCATCGTATAGCGTGGCGGCATGCGACGGCATGCGTCGCCACGCCAGAAATCGGTTTTACGTGCGGCTATAGATGTTTCACATCAATAAATTGTTCAGGTTATACTAACCATGTTGTGCATGTGGTCTGTGCGCCGTCCGACACCAAGCGAGCAGAGCACAGGCCCTTTCAAGCCTTAGTTGTGCGAATGCGCCCCCCCACTCCGCCTCCCCCACCACACAGGCTGTGCCGTGGTGCATTACCTGTCAATAATAAAGGTTTCGTAAAATCACATCAATGTAAAGTAATGATAGTAAAATTTAATTTTATAAAGGAAATAAAAGGCTCAAATATTATTATAATAAAGGTCTAGTAGTTTCCTCCCTTTGTGGTTCGACTCCGGCAGCACCACCGCCACACCTGTTTCTGTCATAACAGCAGTGTTAAGCGCTCCTGTGTTCTGGTTTGAAGGGTGTGGTAAGGGAGACATACTTTTACGAGGCGTTCCAGCTTAGTCCTTAGAGGTAGCAGCGCATCTGTGGCCTATCTGAGGTTGATTACAGATGTCCATGGGTGGCAGTAGCCACTTACCATCAGGTGGACTGCATGCTTGTCTGCTACTCCTATATTATATAAAAAAATATATATTATACAAAAAAACTTAATAATGTGTCCGAGAGTCGTCTCCTACCACACCCTTCAAACCAGAACACAGCAGTGCTCAACACTGCTGTTATAACAGAAACAGGTATGGCGGTGGTGGAGTCGAAACACATTCTACCACCTACAACCAAGTGACTATATCTTATAAAAAAAAATCTTCAACTCCAAAACTCACTTGCAACATATGCCTGTCCATCCTCTCCCCGTTCTGCGGTGCGAGGGGGAACATGGTGACCCCATGGTCATGAGGTAGCGGCTGGACGGGGCAGTAGCCGCTACCCTCCAGCTCATACAACGCTTCGTTCTCGAAGTCTGTTCCTGTGGTCTTCTGCTTCGGCTGCGAGAAGACGGGCTCGTCGCACGCTGCTAGAGCTGCTCTGGAAGTAGACCGAACTTATTAGTGAAGGTCGAAGACTGATTGAAGGGATCTAAGGGATTAAATGTCAAAAATTATATTTGATATAGTCCGCGCCAAACTTCTAGTCCGCTCTAAAGTTGTTGCAGTTATGTGCCCGTAGGCGAGAGCGGGAAGCGGACGGGTGCCGGCGGGGGAGGGGGGGTCCCACGCTGTCTTCGTCCCGTTAATATCTACAATTTGCTGTTGCGACGCGACTCGTTTCGATATTCGGAGCGGACTCTACCCAGGTGCAACTGCTACGCCAAATAAGTTAATAGTCAAGTCAAATAAGTTAAAAGGTGGTGAACATGTATTTTTTAAAAAGAGTAGCAGACTAGCATGCAGTCCACCTGATGGTAAGTGGCTACTGCCGTATGGACTTCTGTAATCAACTCCAGATGGGAGTAGATTCCTACCTGAGGTTGGCCACACATGTGCTGCTACCCTTTAGGACTAAGCTGGAACTCCTCGGAAAAGTATGTGGAAAAGGTGCCGTCCGGTCTGCTGTGTTCTGGTTTGAAGATAAGAGACCTACTTATCCGAGGCGTTCCAGCTTACATTTCAGAGGTAGCGGCGCATGTGGCCAACCTCAAGTAGGAATATCTAATCCTATCTGGGGTTGATTATAGATGTCCATACGGCAGTAGCTTACCATCTGGTGGAGCATGCTCGTCTGCTACTCCTATATTATAAAAAAAGTTCAATTTTAAATGAACCCACTTCAAATAATCCCCGAACACCGGAGCGTTACTCCTCGCGAGTGCATGCCTGTGCTGATGAAAGCTGGCTATGTGGTCCATCACCGCCTGGGTGCGGTAGACCTTCTCCAGGTTGAGGAGACCCTCGGGACCCACGCGCCGCCAGCTCGCTTGCTCGCCTTCTTCGTCGAATGATGCTATGTACTGGAAAGGGAAGAAAGGGTTTCTGTAGCTTGGTAACAAATGTTGATTGTTTTTCGCATGTATGTCTCATTCTCTAGCGGCTTAAGGGGGGAAGGGGCGGTCCGCCCCGGGCCTCCGATCCTGGGGGGCCTCCAAATACAGCTAAAAGTTTGTCAGAATAAATCAATTTATGAAATGTATATCAGTCAGCGAAAAAAATAGTCACCGAATCACAGGCGAATAATTCTATAATTTAATACATTTGTAATTTTGTAAAATCAATCAACTTTTTACACTTGGGGCCTCAATTCAACTTTCCACCCCAGGCCTCCGACGATCTTAGTCAGCCACTGGTCTCAATCTTTGTCACGCTGCAGCGTGTATGTAGCTTTATGTGCTGCATACACGCTGCAGCGTGACAAAGATTGCGTGTATGTGCTGCAGCACAAACGGCTTGACGGATTAACATTTTTTTTTTTTTTTTTATAATATGAGAGTAGCAGACGAGCATGCAGTCCACCTGATGGTAAGTGACTACTGCCGCCCATGGACATCTGTAATCAACCCCAGATAGGATTAGATATTCCTACCTGAGATCGGCCACAGATGCGCCGCTACCCCTGAGGACTAAGCTGGAACGCCTCGGAAAAGTCTGTCTCTCTTACCACACCCTTCAAACCGGAACACAGCAGCGCTTAACACTGCTGTTATTAGGTAGAAATAGGTGTGGCGGTGGTGCCGCCGGAGTCGAACCACAAAGGGTTCTACCACCTTCTAAAACATATGAGGTGTCGTTGGATTCCTCTGATTGTGGGTGTAACAAAGGTATAATTTTCAAGCAGTCGGATGTTTGGTTTTTATAGTAATTACTATTTTAAATATCTTTCACAAAGGGTGAATTTTTCAAGTGTTCGTAGATGGCCAAATCCGACACTATGTGAAATCATTGAATGATTTACGCGGCTGATGAGGCACAAAAATGTGTTTTATGTGCTCCGAAAGTCTCAGTTGCCAGCTTGGTTATGTACAAGATATTGGAAAAACTTCGATAGCGTGATTCAGAAACGTGTAGCGCCATCTCTATACGAGTTGCGAGATATCGCCACATTTAGATATTTTTGAAAACTTTGTGAAAGGTTTTTCGGCATTAGGTTCTTTAACTGTTTTTCTAAAATACTTTATTCGTTAATATTACATTGTTAATGTTTAATAATGTGATAACAATTTCTTACATACGTAACAAATAGTATATTATCTTTTATTAAAGTAGAAATGGTATAAAAACGAGGCAAAAATGTTTACTTACAACATGTATAGTGTTTTATAATATCGTTTATTTCGCTTGAAATGTAGTATATTTCGATTTAACGACTATAATAGTATCGTTATAACATATAATATAGCAAAAAATATAGCATACTTCGATTTAATAGTTAATATTTTAGCGTTATAACACAGCAGAAAATAGCGTTAGAAAACAATCCGTTAAATATCACTAATAAGCGGTTTATACGGATGTTCTTGCCAAGATGTAGAATGAGCTTCCTCCTGAGGTATTCCCGGAGCGCTATGACATGGGGCTCTTCAAAGGTGTAAAAAAGCTCTCCTTCAAAGCCGGCGATGCTGGCAACTTTGGTGTTGCAAATGTCCATAGGCGACGTTGACTACTTTCCATCGGGTGGCACATCTGGTTTATCGTTAGGTTCAACTATAAATGCCCCTGTAGTCCCGGGACTAGAATAGGGCTACGGTATCCCTTGCCTGTCGTAAGAGGCGACTAAAAAGGGGCTTCCGGGGTTGCGGGCGGCAAGAGTGGGAGCTCCTTGGTAGGAGACCCTTCCAGCAAGCAACCCCGGGAAGAAGGTGGTATGTGTGGTTACATCCCATCGTAAACACCAGATGGTGAAGGAGAAGCGAAAAACGCTCCCCCAGGGTGGAGCCTGACGGGGCAACACGCTAAGAGGACTCCGGTTGTGTTCCGTCGGAGATCCCGGAGTTCTCCAACAAGCGTTGAGGACGGCCACCTGGGTTTAGTGCGGTAAGAATCCCACATAACCCGGCGTCGCTCCGTCGTCGGGTATCTTTTGAAGGTTTCCCCGTAAAAAGGTTCAAGTAAAAAAAAAACAATGTAATATAGCGTTAAATATCTCACCACTTGTTTGTTAGGCTCGTTCAATCTGGTGTCCCTTTTACAACTGTCTCTTAAGGGACTGGTTGTTGTACTTTGGTCTACTCGCTTCCCACTCTCTCGTCTTGTGTTGTCTCTTTTTAATGACCCCCTGTAATAAAAATAAAAATATTTATAGGTTAGTTATTTTTTAGGGTTTCGTGCCCAAAGTTGCCAAAACGAGGCGACGTGACGCGTGGGTAACGTGGGCCACCGCACGGCGTCACGGCCCAGGAACCCTCGCGCCTCTAGCAGTCAACGAAAAAATAAGGTCGCCGAAATGAACGTATCACTGAAATTTAAGAAAGTTTGGAAAATCCAAAAGTGCACGACTCATTGTTAAATTATAAATTGTATTATGTCAAAATATTCTGTTTCTTGCCGCTAGAGGAGCTTATGTTGCATTTATTATCTGTGTTCTGCATTTTTGATATACTCTGTGGATATACTGTACTCTGTGTCACTTCCAAGTATATGAACAATAAAAGTGCATCTTATACGATATCAGAATTCTTACTTTAATTTCAATATCCGTTGTTAATAACCGAATCTCAAGTGGTTATGTGCCCAGGCACGTTCAAAAATACGGATTAAGTAAAGAGCAAAGTAAATATACGTGTATATCTGTATATACAAGTTAAAAATTGTAAATTGCCGGCATCGTGATTTTACAACGTAACCTCAACATGGAAGTCTCAAATTCAATGAGAGTTGAGAAGTTTAATGGCAAAGAATTCAGGCAATGGAAGTTCCAAATAAATTGTGCCTTAAAAGCGAAAGGCTTAAATATCAATGCAGCTAGACCCACAACGGGTGATACAAACCAGTGGGAGAAAAACGACGGTATGGCCATGTTCATTATAACTTCATCTATGGAACTAAATCAAATCTCCCTAATTGAAAATTGCGACACAGCGAAAGATGTGATGGCCAAACTAGAATCAATTTATGAACAGAAATCCGAACTCAATAAAATGATTGTGCATGAGAAGTTTTATCAATATAGAATGTCACCAACTGACAATATCGCACAACATGTGTCCAAAGTGGAGAATTTGGCTAAGCAATTAAAAGAAAGTGGTGAAAAGATAAGTGACACTGCTGTAATGACCAAAATATTAAGTACATTGCCATCTAAATACCGCTCTCTGCGTCAAGCATGGTTGTCATTAAACCCAGAGGCACAAACTATACAGAACCTAACAGCAAGGTTATTGGATGAGGAAGCAAGCTTAACAAATGAAGAAGAATCTGAGAGTGCTTTAATAGCTGTAAAACAAACTAGAAAGCAAAATAAGTCCCAAAATGAAAACAAAAGTTCTACACCGGGCCAACATAATCGGCATAGATTTGTATGTTATAATTGCAACAAAAGAGGGCATTTTGCAAGGGATTGTCGAGCCCCAAAGAAGTTTGAGAGGGTTTCCTCTCAAGAGCAAAAGTTGCTAGCATTCAGTGCGGAGCAGTGTTTACAATCTGAGGCTGATACAGATGTATGGATTCTTGACAGTGGTGCATCTGCACACATGTCTTATAGACATGATTACTTCTGTGAATTACAAGAATATGGTCCAAATAATGTTGACAGAACTGTGAGATTGGGAAACAAGAAGGAACTTATGGTGAAAGGTCATGGAAATGTATTGATTAATAGATGTGTGAATGGAAAGTGGGAGCAAAGTATTATAGAGGATGTACTTTATGTACCAGATTTGCACAGAAATTTGTTTTCAGAAGGTATGGCAACAAGGAAAGGATATGTTATTATTAAGAAACACAGTGAAGCCTTAATAATGAAAGACAATCTTGTGGTTATTGTTGTAAATAAGTAAATATTATAATCTTTATATCCAAAAAGTATTGTTATAGGTTACTAAACTCTTTGGTAATGTTTTCTGAGTTATTACTTCTTGTCAAAATATTTAGTGAAAATAAAGATGTGTCTGAGCTAAGAAAATAAGATTTTATTATTTAAAGTATTTCACGATCCTATATTTTAACATGGTAGCAGAGCGTGGTTAATAAAAATAATTAGAATTTCAAGAAAAACGCAGTGTGATAAAAAGACGCGTGCAAGAAAGAAAATAAAAAATTGTAAATGCTTGGAAAACATTACTGTCATAAAAATGGCTAAACAAGCGAAGATTGAAGATATTGTGATACCTATTTTTGATGGCGCAAACTACTCAAGCTGGAAATTTAGATTATTAACTTTGTTGGAGTACAAAGAATGCAACGTGGCCGCCATTGTGAAAATGGAAAAAGCTGAAACAGAATGGAAAAAGAAGGATTTAAAGGCAAGAACAATAATTATGAGTACAATCTCAGACAAGCAATTGGAATACATCACCGATTGTAAAACAGCGTATGAAATGCTAAATAAGTTCGATAAGATATACCTAACACAGTCTACAGCCATGCAAATTATATGCAGAGCGAAAATAGAAGAGATTAAACTAAACAATTATGAAAATATAGAAGATTTTTTTGTGGAGTTTGAGAAAACAATAAATGAGTTTAAAACGGCTGGAGGAAAAATAAATGAACCTGAAAAGTTAAGATACCTATTAAGAGCGCTCCCACCAAGCTATAGTTATATTGGAGACTTTCTCGATGTAATTCCAGTAGAACAAAGAACAGTTGATTATGTATGTTCTAAAATAAAAGAGAAAAATATGTCTACTAGAGACTCAGATAAGAAAAATAATATGAGCACATTTGCCACGAAAACTGTAGCCGAATGCTTTGTATGTGGAAAGACTGGTCATCTCAAGAAGGACTGTTGGTATGCACAGAGATATAATCAAGGACAGCAAACTGCTAGAGGTCAGCAAGGATCACAGAGAGGTTACAACAGCGGTGGATATTATAGAGGTCATATCCGAGGCAGAGGTCAAAAACATTTTAAGGGTCAAGGTCAGTCCAGTGGTAAATCTTCAAACAACTTTGCAGGGGAGTCATGGACAGCTCAAGTATGTAATTCGGAAATAAATCAGGTAACACAAGAATATGATAACGATGGTGAAATTAATTGGCTTTTAGATAGCGGGTGTACCGACCATATAATAAAAAATGATACATATTTTTATGATTTTATAGATCTGAAAAGTCCTGTTTATGTAAAACTGCCAGATGGTAACATGTTAAAAGCCACTAAAGTAGGCACTGTTAAAATTTATTTTAAAACCTATTATAATCTAAAGTATGTAGATTTAAAAAATGTTTATTTTGTTGAAGGCATTAAACAAAATTTGTTAAGCTTTTCAAAAATAACTAAAAGTTGCACTATAGTAGCAAAACATGAAAATGCAAAAATTTATAATGGTCTTAGAGAATTAATAGTTGTCGCTAATAAAATGAACAATTTGTATTGTATAAAAAGTTTTTTATGCAAAAGAGAAATGTATGCACATTCAATAACTTTGACTCAGAAAGAAAAATGGCATAGGGCACTTGGTCATGTCAATTTTCAGTATTTGAATAAATTGATAAATAATAAATTAGTAGATGGTTTGCCTGATAGAATTGAAAGCACAGAAATGAAATGTTCAAATTGTATTCAAAGTAAAATGAGTAATGTGCCTTTTGAAAATAATAGAACAAAGACAACTAAAATTTTAGAATTAATTCATACTGATTTAAATGGTCCACATAATACAACTGGTTATGGTGGGGAGAAATATTTTCTTACATTTATCGATGATTATAGTAAATGCACAAGGATATTTTGTATTAAAAGTAAAGCTGAAGTTGCGAGTTGTTTCATAGAATTTGTTAATTTATTAGAAAATAAATTCAACCAAAGAATAAAGAAAATTCAGTGTGACAATGGTAGAGAATATCTAAATAAAGAAATTTACAATTTTATAAGGTATAAGGGAATAGAGTTATTACCATGTCCACCCTACGTTCATGAATTAAATGGAGTAGCGGAAAGATATAATAGATCTGCTATGGACATAGCTAGGTGTTTAATGAGAGAAGCTAAAATTCACAGAAGGTATTGGCCTGAATTTATAAAAACAGCAGCATATTTAAAAAATCGTACAATTGCAAATACGGTAGAAAATAAAACACCTTATGAGATATTTTTTAAAATAAAACCAAATGTCGAACATTTAAAAATATATGGAAGTAGAGTTTATGTTAGGGTTCCAGAAGTTTTAAGAAAAAGTAAATGGGATGATAAAGCACAAAAGGGTATTTTAGTAGGTTATAATGAAAATAGTTATCGAGTTCTATTAAATAACAAAATAATTAATGCTAGGCATGTACAGGTAATCGAAGAAAATACTGAACTGATTTGCTTAGAAAAACTAGATGATCCAAAAGATAAAGATTTAGAATTAGACCAAACTTTAAAAGAAATAGTAAATGAGGAAAGTGATGAAAAATATGAAGATGCGGAGGAGACTAGTTCTAATAATACCTTGAAGGATGTAGTTGATGATAGTTTAAATGATAATGGAGATAAGAATTTAGTAGAAAAGAGAAAGAGAACTCCAGTTTCTAGATATGGTAATCCAGTTTCACATTTTATATATGTTAACTATATTGATGCCAATGTACCTAATACTTTTGAGGAGGCGATGAACTCCAATGATTACAAACAATGGAAAATAGCAATGGACTCAGAAATAAATAGCATAAATAAAAATAATACTTGGCAAATTGTTGAAAAACCAAAAGACAAAAAGGTTATAGATGTTAAGTGGGTTTTCAGAAAGAAAAGCAATAATATTTACAAAGCTAGATTAGTTGTCAGAGGATTTCAGCAAAATGATTACATTGATAATGCTTACTCACCGGTAGGAAAAATGCAAACTTTGAAAATTTTATTGTCATACAGTTGTAAGAATAATTTATTTATTGAACAGATGGATGTAGAAACAGCTTTTTTAAATGCTTATGTAAAATCAGAAGTTTATGTAAATCAACCGAAAGGTTATGAAATTGGCGACAATAAAGTTTACAAATTGAAAAAAGCACTCTATGGTCTTAAAGAAAGCCCTAAAGTATGGTACGAATGTTTTGATACGTTTATTAAAACGTTGAATTTTGTTAGAAGTAACTATGATAACTGTTTATATGTCAATAGAGCAAGCAAAGATCCAATATATATATTAATATATGTTGACGATTTTTTTAATTTGTTGTAAAAATAAACTAAAATAGATGAGGTAAAAACTAGTTTAATGAAAAGATTTATTATGAAAGACTTGGGTAAAGTTAAAAGCTATGTTGGAATAGATATTGATTATAGTGAGGATAAAGGTATAATGACTCTAAACCAAACAAAATATATTGAATCTTTGGCTGCAAAATATGATCTGAAAAATACTAAGTTATATGATACTCCAATGGAAACAAATTTAAAACTAGAACAAGCTAGAGAAATAGATGAAACTATTAAGTACAGAAATATAATAGGTGAATTGTTATATATTAGTACAGGCACAAGGCCAGATGTAGCGTACAGTGTTAATTATTTGAGTAGATACCAAAGTTGCTATAACGAAACACACTATAAATATGCAATGAGAATATTAAAATACCTTTATAATACTAAGGATCTAAGTTTAACTTATAATGATAATGTGGATACTGAAATATTAGATTGTATGGTAGATTCTGATTTTGCTGGAGATAATGTTGATAGAAAATCTACAACTGGTTTTATTATTAGATTGTATGGAAACTTAATTTATTGGAAATCACGTAAACAAAATACAGTAACTAAATGTTCAACTTTTGCAGAATATACTGCTATGTCAGAGGCAGTAACAGAAGTACTTTTTATTAGAAACTTACTAAGTGAATCATTTGATGTAAAATTTCGTGATCCAATAAAACTGTATGTAGATAACTCAGGTGCAGTTGCAATAGCTAAATACGGCAACTTTACAAAGAATTCGAAGCACATCGAAGTGCAGTATCATTATGTAAATGAGAACTATGAAAAGAAAATAATTGATATTGTAAAAATTAATACTAAATTTAATTTGGCAGACATATTAACTAAAAGTTTAAATAAGGCAAGTTTTTTGAAGAACAGGTTAGAGTTAAGATTGATTTAGATATGTTATTAGTATGTAATAGTTATGTTATGAGATTATAAATTTAAGGAGGCGTGTTGTAAATAAGTAAATATTATAATCTTTATATCCAAAAAGTATTGTTATAGGTTACTAAACTCTTTGGTAATGTTTTCTGAGTTATTACTTCTTGTCAAAATATTTAGTGAAAATAAAGATGTGTCTGAGCTAAGAAAATAAGATTTTATTATTTAAAGTATTTCACGATCCTATATTTTAACAGTTATGACTGCAACATTGAAAGAAAACAACCTTTATGAAGTAAATATAAAAACGAAAGTGCAAATAAGTTGTAATGTAGTGCAATCAAGTTTAAAAATCTGGCATGAGCGTCTTGGACATTTGAATATTAAAGAGGTGCATAACATGAGCAAAAATGGTGCAATTCCTGTGACTGTGACTGATGATGATAACTTTATGTGTGAGGCATGTCACTATGGTAAACAGAGCCGTCTGCCCTTTCATAAATCTGCTAGAGGACAATGTGAAGCTGGTGACTTAACCTATAGCGATGTATGCGGTCCTATGGAACACACATCAGTATCAGGGGCAAGATATTTTGTCTTATTTAAAGATGGAGCCACCAGTTACAGACATGTATTTATGATGAAGCACAAGAGTGATGTGTTTGATTACTTTAAGAAATATAATGCGATTGTAAAAAATAAATTTGGCCACGGAATTCGTATATTGCATACAGACAATGGATGTGAGTACATCAATCATGAATTTAAAACTTATTTGGAAAATGAAGGGATCGTGCATGAACGTACAGCACCATACACACCAGAGCAAAATGGTCGAGTCGAGAGAGAAATGAGAACAACAATGGAGAGCGCCAGGTCTATGTTGTACTCTCGTGATATCTCATTAAATCTATGGGCTGAAGCAGTAAACTGTTCAATATATTTATTAAATAGAAGTTCTTCTACACAAACAAAAAATGTATCTCCATATGAGCTATGGAATGGAGAAAAACCTGCCCTTGAACACATACGAGTTTTTGGTTCCGAAGGTTATGTCCATATACCTGATGAACGAAGAAGAAAGCTAGACAGAAAGAGTGTAAAACTAATACTAGTGGGGTATGAACATGAAAATTATAGAATGTTTGATAGTAAAACTGGGAAGATAACAGTGAGTAGAAATGTACGATTTAATGAGAACAACATACCAATACAAAGAAGAAACATCACTTCCATTTCTATCACAAATGAGAAAGAAAACTGTCAAGAAACACAAACTGTGCCAGTTTCTTCACCAGGCAAACAGCAAAGTTCTTCAGAGTCTAGTTTTGAAAGTATAGAATCAGGAGAGGATCCTAATAATGTGAGTTACGAGCCTCCACAAATGATTTCTGAAAGTAATAGAAGAAATATTACTCTGCGACCCAGGAGAATCAGAAATGAGGAAGCAAATTTTATTGAGTATGATATACCCACTACATATGAAGAAGCTATAAATTGTAAAAATGGTGATAAGTGGAAGGAAGCTATAAGGGAAGAATTACATTCACTGGAAAAAAATAAAACATGGAAGTTAATAGATAAAAAAAATTAGAAGACAGTGACTTCTAAATGGGTATTTTGTGTAAAAAGAAATTCAAATGGTGATATAGAAAGATACAAAGCTCGTCTCTGTGCACGAGGCTTTACACAAACTAAAGATATTGACTACAAAGAAACATTTTCACCGACTACACGGTATGACTCCATAAGAATAATATTATCTCTTGCAGCTCGAGAAAATTATGAACTACAACAATTTGATGTTAAAACTGCATTTTTGTATGGTGAGTTATCGGAGGATGTCTATATGGAGATACCTGAGGGGGTCCACGCTAAGCCAGGAAAGATCTGTAAGTTGTTAAAATCCTTATATGGTTTAAAGCAGTCATCACGCTGTTGGAATAGGAAATTTTCTTCTTTCTTAACTACATATGGTTTTGAAATGTGTCCCTCAGACAATTGTGTTTTTGTAGGTAATTTTAATAATCATAAAGTAATCCTAATTTTGTATGTCGATGATGCGTTATTACTATCAAAAAGTCATAATACTTTATTGCACATAATTAAGGATTTAGAACAAAGTTTTAGGATAAAAGTGTTGAGTTTAAATATGTTTGTTGGTATGGAGATAATTAAAATTAATGGATCAATTGTTATAAGTCAAAAATTGTACATAGAGAAAATTATAAGTAAATTTAACATGTCAGAGGCATATCCATGTAGCACTCCTGCTGATAATAATGTTATTTTAAAGAAAAATATGAATAAGTGTGTTATAGATTTTCCTTATAGGGAAGCAGTGGGAGCCTTAATGTTTTTGTCAACTGTATCTAGACCTGACATTTCTTATGCATTGAACATTGTTAGTAGATATTTAAATAATCCTAGTAGGGAACATGTGAACGCTGTAAAAAGAATTATTCGGTATTTGATAAACACAAAAGAACTTTGTATTACTTATAATGGTAATAGTGAATTAATAGGCTATTCTGATTCTGATTTTGCTTCAGATATTGATTCGAGAAAATCTAATACTGGTTACATTTTTATGATGAATGGTGGACCTATATCTTGGGCTAGCAGAAAACAAAATACTGTTGCTTTATCAACTACAGAATCTGAATATATGGCTGCAAGTGAAGCTGCCAAAGAAATTTTATGGCTTAGACAGTTATTAATTGATATTCATGAACCACAGTTGGTGGTGACTCTATGTATTGATAATCAGAGTGCAATTAAACTCATTCATAATCCAATTTATCATAGAAGGACAAAGCACATAGATATAAAGTATAATTTCATTAGAGAAAAGTTAGAACAAAATATCATTAGCATTAAATATGTAGAAAGCTCAAATCAATTTGCAGACTTTTTAACAAAGGCTTTACCTTCTGGTAAATTTAGTTATATAAGAGATCAAGTATTTAATATATAGGCTGTTTTATTGTATGTTAAATACTCCAGTAATATTAATATGTTATGTTAAAATGCAAGGCAAAGTGTGGCAAAGTTTTTATTATATCAAAAACTGTAAGCATAGGTTACATTGTAATACAATTTAAGTGGGAGTGTTAAATTATAAATTGTATTATGTCAAAATATTCTGTTTCTTGCCGCTAGAGGAGCTTATGTTGCATTTATTATCTGTGTTCTGCATTTTTGATATACTCTGTGGATATACTGTACTCTGTGTCACTTCCAAGTATATGAACAATAAAAGTGCATCTTATACGATATCAGAATTCTTACTTTAATTTCAATATCCGTTGTTAATAACCGAATCTCAAGTCTCATAATGCTCATTTAATTATGAAATATATAAAAAAAAAAAACTTAAGTCGTTCAAAATTAATTGCCGAAAAAACAGCTGTAGTAGGAAGAAGGTACTGCACAAGCGCCCCTGGTGGAATAAATGTACATAATATCTATAGATATACAGTCTTGTAGTTTTCGTTTTTTATTAATTGCAATTAAACGACACTGAATTAATTAATCATTCGCATTCAGTGACCTACAATCGTCGATTAGAATTTAAAAAAAAAAATTAACTCAAATGATGGATTTTTTCACAAGTTACAGTGTTTTCAGGTTTCACACATGACGGACAGGAAATTTTTTTGACCTATTTTGGTGTTTTTTTCCAATTCTATTGCAGTAAATCAATTTTTAAAAAGTATGGAATTAATCTCCATTAAATTATCTCGACAATAGTATGCAAAATATCTTGATTCCGTGCACTATCAAGGCTATAATAATAAAAATAGCCGCCAAAATGAAGCGAAAAAAATTTTTCGATCGTAAAGCACTCTCTGATGCTTGGCATCATGAGTCGTGCAACATTTGTAATTTTTTAAAACCAAAACAAGTTTTTAGACTAGGAGCGTCCGTTCCACTTGCCCGGGCCTCCGAGGACCTTAGCCACATCTTGCATTGTATTGTAACAGAGGGCCCCGCAAAATTTATTTTGCCCACATAAAATTTAGGTCCTACACCGCTTATTACTACGCCGTATCCGTGTATCCGTTTGTCTGCCACAGGGCTATATCTCTTAAACCATAATAGATAGAATTGATTTTTTACTTTTTATAATATATGAGTAGCAGACGAGCATGCAGTAAACTTGACGGTAAGTGGCTCCTGCCGTGTGGACATCTATAATCAACCCTAGATAAAATTAGACCAACTTTAGGTCGGCCAAAGATGCGGGGAAAAGTATGTCTCTTACCACACTTCAAACCAGAACACAGCAGCGCTTAACACTTATAACAGACAGATGTGGCGGTGGTGCCGAATCGCAGAGGGTTCAATGCTTACCGGTCATCTTTCATAGATTCCCGCTTAAATTCCCTCCTATGTGTGGGTGTGGCAGCTACAGAGTGAGTGATCAGCGCTGGTGATGCTTGCAAGATTTCCCTGAAAAAAAAATATTACCTAACTTTTACTAAGCAGTGATAGGTTCAAGAAGTGTTAGGCTAAAAAGCCTTCAAAGCCGGCGATGCATTGGCGACTCCTCTTTTTTTTTGTTCTCGAGGGGGAAACCTTCAAAAGGTACCCGGCGCCGTGGGAGCAACGCAGGGTTATGTGGGATTTTTACCGCACTAAAACCCCCCGGTGGCCGTCGGCGCTGCGTAGAGGGCTCCGGGATCTCCAAAGGAACGCAACCGGAGTCCACTTAGCGCGTTGCCCCGTCGGGCTCTGCTCAGGTGAGCTTGACGCTCGCCACACCATCTGGTGCGTACGACGGTATGCGACCCCACATACCGCCGCCCTTCCCGGGGTCGATTACCGGGCGGTTCGAGCTCCCACTCTTACCGCCCGCAACCCCGGAAGCCCCCTTTTAGTCGCCTCTTACGACAGGCAGGGGATACCGTAGCCCTATTCTGGTCCCGAAACTACAGGGACATGGCGACTCTGGTCTTACAAATGTTCATAGGCGACGGTGACTACTTTCCATCACGTAGCCCGTTTGCCTTATCGTTAGGTATAAATATAAAAAAGTCTAGTGGTTAAGAAACGCGGCCTCTTGATCGAGGGGTCCCAGGTCCCAGGCACGTAACTCTGATTTTTCTAAGTTATGTGCGTATTAGTTTTAATTGTTTTTAAGTTATTATTTTTTATACTTTGTTTTAGGTTTTATTGTGTTTAATTATCATTTTTTTGTGGTTGTCTATTTTTATATAAGTAATTGTGTTTTTATTATTTTTTTTATGTATGTGTGCATGTGGCTACAACTTCTGCGAATTAATGATTTTATTATTATTAATTATCACTTGCTTAAACGGTGAAAGAAAACATGGGGAAACCTGCGTACCAGAGTAATATTAAAAAATACAGTTTTCAAAGATATGTGAAGTCTACCAATTCACACTTGTCCGAGGAAAACATCAAAAAAAATCAAAAATAATTTTTTTTTTAATTCAAAATAGGTTCTTTACAGAGCACTTTTTTAATGTCAATACAACTACCACCACTTCACAAGGTGTTTCGTTATGGAGAAGAAGCGGCGAAAGAAACTCCATAATACACAACTTTAAAAAAAAAAAGGTATTTTACAATGACAAACTTAACGTTATGGTACATGTAGAGCTGGAGCTACTTCAGACCACACCGTTTTGTCAGTGTTCAGTCAACGTGAGGAAATATCGGAGATATGTTTAAAAGGTTAGCAACTAATTTATTGTAGGACGCTAATCTTATCAAGGATTGATTACAGATGGCAGTAACCAGTTACCATCAGGTGGACTGCATGCTCGTCTGCTTCTCCTATATTATAAACTAGCTGACCCGGCAAACTTTGTACCGCCTCAAAATCCATTTATCAAATATATTTCATATAAAACATAGCCAATGTTACTCGTGGATAATGTAGCTTTCGAATGGTGAAAGAATTTTTAAAATCGGACCAGTAATTTTCGAGCCTATTCATTACAATCAAACAAACAAACAAAGTTTTCCTCTTTATAATATTAGTATAGAAAAGTCAAAGCTGTGTCCCTGGGATGTGAACCTGTGACCCCAAATAAGCTCAGCGAGGATGATGGATGTAAAGGGCCAATTTTTCTCAGTAAGTTTTTTTTTTTTTTTTATAATATAAGAGTAGCAGACAAGCATGCAGTCCACCTGATGGTAAGTGGCTACTGCCGCCCATGGACATGTGTAATCAACCCCAGATAGGATTAGATATTCCTAACTGAGGTTGGCCACAGATGCGCCGCTACCCCTGAGGACTAAGCTGGAACACCTCGGGAAAGTCTGTCTCCCTTAATAGTACACATATTGTAATTAAAAAACAACACGTGGGTAGAGTCGGTAGAGCGTAAATGGTTGGATGATTAATATAGTTATAGAGCTGTTATAACCGCACTAAATGTGACCGATATTAATAATTAATCTATCCTTTTGCCTATTAAAGGTTAACATTTTAGTTAGTAAAGGTAACCCTGTGTGACTCGACTCCGGCGGCACCACCGCCACACCGATTTCTGTTATAACAGCAGTGTTAAACGCTGCTGTGTTCTGGTTTGAAGTGTGGTAAGGGAATCATACTTTTCCGCGTTACAACTTAGTCATCAGGAGTAGCGGGGCATCTGTGGCCGGCCTCAGGTCTATAATACAAACATTAGGTAGGGCATTATTTTAGTCCTGGGTATCGATCCCCGAACCTTGGATTGCAAACCGAGATCCCACCACTAAGCCTTCACTGCATATTAACTATTCAAAATTAATAAAAGTAAAATATCTGTTTTTAACACGCTTTTATTAGCTTTGGTTGTATGTATGTATGTATGTATGTAACTATGTAACGGAATCTTTGAACCCAATTTCCATCCACTTTGAACGTTCAGTTTAATTCAAAATTTTGTTAATGTTAAAAATAACATCTTGTTGCTAAATGCATTACTTATAAAACAAAAAACAGCTTATCTCCAAAACGGCTAGACCGATTTTGATGGAACTTTTACTAGCAGTTAGTTGATGTTATAAGGAGTAACTTAGGCCAGTTTTATTTTAAAAAAAGGAATAAGGGTTCCGCACAAAAAACATGAAATAACCCGGTCGCAGGTGAAACCGCGTAGGAAAGCTCGTTATACAAATGAAAAAAAAAAGAAAATATTTTATTTGTATCAATATAGTTACATCAGTAATCCATTGTTGGGGCCTCCTTTTAAGTATATTTATACCTGTGACAGGAAGCCCCGTTCTTCCATAGCGTAATACAAATATTATTTAATTAAAATTACAAATGTGTGTGTGTGTGTGTTTGTGTGAGTGTGAAAATAAATAACTAACAAATAAATAAAAGTTTCAAAAATAACCAAAAAAACACGCTTTTATTACTAATCGAACTAAAAACTAGAAAATAATTTAAGTTGTTACAATGTTAATTAAATTCAGAGCACAAAACATGGGGTGCTTGATATTTTAAATGTTACAATCATTCTATTGGCAATTATCTAAGATAGAATAGTTATGAACCGCAGTAAAATGCACCCCACGCTTTTTACTCTGAATTGAATTATTATTATTTTAATAACTAAAATTATTTTCTAGTTTTTAGTTCGATTAGTAATAAAAGCGTGTTTTTTTAGTTTTTTAAACTATTATTTATTTTTTATTTTTTAGTCAGTAGCAAACTCATAAATAGAGGAATTAATTAATCTAATAAGGATAATAGGAAACTGTTATCAAATTATTGCATTGTCATCGGTCCTTGATACGTGTGCAAAGTTTAAAATTAATCAGAATTGTGGAAATCGGTGAAAAATGAGCTCAAGGATTCCGTTACACACATACATACATAGATATAACCTAAGCTAATAAAAGCGTATTAAAAAAAGATTCCGTTACATACTAACATACCAACATACCAACATACATACGTCTGAAGCTAATAAAAGCGTATTAAAAAAACAAAAACCGGAATACAATTACTGTTAATATCATTTCAAAATTACATCGGGGTATATATCAGCTCTATATAATTCCGTCGAAGGCTCTATTACGCCCGCTCAATGCTGTGAGTATCTTTTAAAAGGCTTTTAGTGTGATGTTAAAAGATTTTTCTCATCAGAATCGAATGAGCTGCGGTACTTTCACAAATAAGGTTCAGTTTTAAATAATATGATAAATGAAATGAACAATCTAATATATAAAAAGGCGAAAACAGTTTTACCTTTTTGTTTTTGAACGATTTAATTTTATTATCAGACTTGCTTTTACCCGCAGCTTCGCTTGTTGTCGTGTTTATCTATCCCTCGGGAACTTACTTTTTAACCAACTTCAAAAAGGAGGTGGTTATCAATTCGGCCGGTAACTTTTTTGTTTTTTTTTTTATGTATGTACACGAATTACTCCGCCGTTAGTGAACCGATTTTAATAATTCTTTTTTTATTATGTGGAGACGAGCTGGAAGTTGGTCCTATTTAAATATGGTTAGGATCCATCGATGGGTTCTGGAGAAAATGAGGGGAACTCCTCCACCCATGTTAATATAACAGCCATAACTTCGCCGTTTATGAACCTATTTTAATGCCTTTATGGGATAAAAACTACCCTATGTCCTTTTCTGCACCCCTGACAACGTGTGTACATTTCATGACAATCGGTTATGTAGTTAAGACGTGACAGTGTAACAAACAAACTCACATTCGCATTTATAATATTAGTTATATATATACGAAGGTGGTAAAACACTTTGTGGTTCGACTCCGGCGGCACCACCGCCACACCTATTTCTGCCTAATAACAGCAGTGTTAGGCGCTGCTGTGTTCCGGTTTGAAGGATGTGGTAAGGGAGACATACTTTCCGAGGCGTTCCAGCTTAGTCCTCAGGGGTAGCGGCGCGTCTGTGGCCGACCTCAAGTAGGAATATCTAATCATATCTGGGGTTGATTACAAATGTCCGTGGGCGGCAGTAGTCACTTACCATCAGGTGGACTGCATGCTCGTCTGCTACTCTTATATTATAAAAAACGTTAGGATAAGATAACTATTTACGATATAGTGTAAAGTAGATTTTTTTATATTTAAGTAGCACATCGAGAGGTCAGATATTTGAATCCCAGGCACCTTACAACGCACCTCTAATTTTTCGAAGTTATGTGTGTATTTTTTCAAATCAAATCAAATCAAATTTATTTTGTAAAATGCTTCATATACATTTTGTCATCACTGACGTACAAAATTATTAATAAAATTACAGGATCAATTATTATTATTTAAATATAAAATTATACACAAATATCATAATTAATAAATTAGAATACATTATAATTACAATGTCAAGACTTTTAGTCACTTATACAAAAATAAAATTTCAATTTAATAAAACTTAATATTACAGACTGAATAATTTAATCATTTTATGTCAAGAAATTCTTGCACATTGTAAAAACATTTGTCATTTGGTATTACAAACTAGCTGTGTCCGCGGTTTCACCCGCGTTAAAAAGAAATCTTACAATATCATTAAAAAAGTTAGTTCTAAAATATAAGTAGCCTTAGTTACTCTTTAGTACATCAGCTACCTGCCAATAAAAGCCCCGTCAAAATCGATCCAGCCATTTCAGAGATTAGCGGGAACAAACAGACCGACAGACAGAAAATTTAAAAATTCTTATTTTGGTGTATGTACCGTATGTATATTCATATGCATGTAGTAATTGCATGTAGCGGTTATTTCAATATTAAAAACAGACACCCCAATTTTATTTATATGTATAGACGAGCTTTTGCCCGCGGCTTCGCTCGCGTTACGAAGTAATATTTTCATCCCCTTGGGGGTTGAATTGATTAAAATCCTTTCTTAGTGGATGCTTACGTCATAACATCTACCTGCATGCCAAATTTTAACCCGATCCGTCCAGTGGTTTGGGCTGTGCGTTGATAGATCACTATGTCAGTCAGTCACCTTTGAGTTTTATATATTTAGATCATAGATTAGTAAAGATACTTCGCCGCCTTGAAATTGAATGAAGCCACTAACGGCTTATTTTAGTAAGTTCTTTTTTTGAATCTTGACAAATAAAAACATCTTTAGAGAAAATTTACGAATAAATAACTAATTTACGTAATAATTACGTAATAAATAAATAATTCTTTCAAATATTTTAGGGACATTTTAGCACGGAGACGTGGCAAAACTTTTTTACGCAACAATTTCAATTCTCAAAACTGGGTACATTTTCTTGTTAGGAGTGAGTAATGTTTACTAATCTATGATTTAGATATATAGATTAATTATCACTTACTTTAACGGTGACAACATCGTGAGGAAACTTGAATACCAGAGAGATCTTTAAAAAAGTTCAGAGGTAAATTCGCACTTGTCCAGCGCGGTGGACTATGGCCTAATCCTTCTCATTCTGAGAGGAGACCCGTGCCCAGTGGGACAGTAATGGGTTGATCACGACGCACATAACTAAAAAGTGAACCGTCTGTCGGCCGTCGTGTCTGGGATTCAAACCTCGGACCCGATTCAGAAGCTGAGTTTCTATCACTATAATTATTATCAATGCCCTAATGGTTTATCGTATTATATCAACTTAGAATTAATTATTGATCAAGGTTATATGCTAACTATTAGTGATGTAACGAATGTTGGATTTTTCACATTCGCGAATGCGAATGCGATTGCGAATATTTATCTTCAACATTCGCGAATGCGAATGCGAATATTTTAAAATTTCAAAAAAGCGCGCGTAAAATGAGAGCCTCCAAACTTTTATTTCTAAAATTTAACATTCTATTGCTTCAATTTAATTACTAAGAATAAACAAATACAACAACTTTAATAACTAAATAGTCAACATGTTATTAGAAAAACTATATTTTGTGTACCTTCTTACTTACTTATATATCATTATTTTTATATATAAATAAATAACTTGCAATTGCAGTTTAAAATAAAAATAATTATAATTTTGTTTTTGAAAAAGGTTTATTACAAATAGTTAAGTATTCGTTGTTTTGTTTTTTAAGTTTATATTTCATTTCTCAGATACATAAAGTGCAATGAAAAAATATAGGTACTTTTAAAGCCAAAGGTTATTAATATTTAATACATTAGATATATAAAGTTTAATAATTTTGTTTTAAGTAATTGTTTAGTTTTTAGTAAATAGAAATTGTAAACGTTATTTAAAATGGTTGTAAAGTAAGAATATACTACTAAATAAATATAAACCTAGTTATACAAGGCTGATTAATGTTAGACTTGATAAGATCTCTGAAGTTCTTTTTTTCATAAATGAGACTTAAATTTAGAATGTAGAAGTATGATTTAATAATAATATCTAAGTGTTATCTATTGTATTTTATTTCATATGCATGCATATAATAATTTCCTTTTTGATTGTTAAAAACATTCGCTAAATATTCGCATAATTTTTGCGAATGCGAATGCGAATGCGAATATCCGTTACATCACTACTAACTATCATAGAAACTAAGTTTTAATCCTTAAATCTATACATATAACAAGATTGTAAGCTTCGCGTGTCTGTATATCGAGTATTTGCAAAAAAATAGTAGAGGACTGAGAAAAGTTAATAATGGCAATGTTAACATTTTAACAATATTTGTCTGTCTGTTTGTCTGTGTGTTTGAAGTCGTATCACGACAAAACTACGGAATGAAATTTTATATATTACAATATATTCATAGTCTGTATCTTGACATAACATTTAGTCTTTATTTCATTCAAATCGGTCAACTCCATCAAAAGTTATTACATTTTAAATCAGAAGTAATGTCTGTAATATTGCACTTGATTTATTTCTGGGCCGCTATGACATGGGGCTCTTCAAAAAAGGTGTAAAAAGAGCTTTCCTTCAAAGCCGGCTATGCATTGGCGACTCCTCTGGTGTTGCAAACGTCAAAAGGCGGCGTTGACTACTTTCCATCAGGCAGCACGTCTGCTTTATCGATAGTCTCAAGTATATAGAAAAAACCCTTTTATCCCGAAAATAGCACCATTTCCAAGGGTTACATAAAAAACCTTTGATAAAAGCGAAGCCGCGGGCAAAAACCAGTTATATATAAGTTAGAGGTCAACCACAAAACGGATCAGAATTTACCGAAAACAAATCAATGAAAGGCTCGAAGGGACGAATCCCTTGGCTATATTTAGGTCAAGTTCAAATTAGGGTAAGGGCTGCCTCTTAGTTAAGATACCCCAGTAATCCAATACTGGAACCATAAGAAGTTTTGTGTGATTTTAGGGTAAAAACAGCATTTGGTAATAAGAAACGGGTATTTTGTTTTTTGGAAATTGAAGGATGACTGATGGTAAGTGGCTACTGTCGTTTGGTCTGTAAACAACCCCAGATAAGATTAGATCCCTACTTGAGGTTGGGCACGGATGCGCCGCTAACCCTGAGGCCTAAGCTGGAATGCCTCTGAAAAGTATGTCCCCCTTACCACACCCTTCAAACCAGAACACACCAGCGCCTAACACCGCTGTTATTAGGTAGAAATAGGTGTGACAGTGGTGAAGCCGGAGTCGAACCACAAAGGGTTCTACCACCTCGGAAAAGTATGTCTCCCTTACCACACCCTTCAAACCAGAACACACCAGCGCCTAACACTGCTGTTATTAGGTAGAAATAGGTGTGACAGTGGTGAAGCCGGAGTCGAACCACAAAGCGTTCTACCACCTTGGAAAAGTATGACTCCCTTACCACACCCTTGAAACCAGAACACAGCAACGCTTTACACTGCTGTTTTTAGGTAGAAATAGGTGTGACAGAGAGTTCTACCACCTAGAAAAAAAGAGTTTAAATTTACGTACCTGAGTTCCCGTAAAAAAGCCCCAAAGAAGGGTATCAGACGGCACTCCGGCATCGCCAGAGCTCTGCCCAGCGCCCGTTCATACTCAGCTGACAGCAGCGCTGCTGACAAGAAGTCCAGGGTCGGCAGCGGCTCGTCTGATATGCTGAACCAGAAGGACTTCAGCTTGTTCGATCTGGAACAGATTTGGAATTTAAAATGTGTTTGGTTCAAGTTGGAATTGAAATTTATTGAAGTTGGAAAAGATATTTATTAAAAATAGATTTATTTGAATTGGAATTTTAAAATTATATTTAAGGACCAATTTATTGAAAGTGGAATTTAAAATGTATATTTAGAAATGTTATACCAGTTAAAATAATTCATTTATTATAACATTTTTTTTTATATTCGAATTGGAATAATGAAATAAAATTAACTACCTGATTTTTTTTTCCAAATTAATCTTTTATTGGATTTGGAATTTAAAAAATATTACAAAGTATACAAAAAACATTAATAATGCTTTTGTCGAACTGAATCCACATTAAAATTTGTAAAATTCGGCAAAAGAACTTGACAACAACATGATCAAAAACCGTCGAGTCCGACTCGCACTTAGTTTTCCTTGTGGGGAAACCCTGCAAGGATTCCTCTCTGCTAAGGGAAGCCGAGAGAAAATTTTGAACTTTACAATAAATACTAAAATATGTATTTAAACACGTTGTCAAAAATTGGTCTAAATTAACCAAATGTCCCCTCTGATCGCGCCTGGGTTGAACAATATAATAATTCGCCAAGTACGAGTCGAACTCGCACATGGAGGCTTCCGTACCACCGTTCATTATTTTTTACTTATTTTTACTAGCAAAAAGCGCAGCTTTATAAGGGCTCGCGTATCGTGAATGGTTAGTTTAAGATCCTATATCAGCCAAGATGATGTGGTCACTTATTAATTAACAATAAATTATTAAATCTACCTTTCGTCAGAAGACCTATGAAGAGCAAAGCTACCTTTGATCCAGAACCAGAACCACTGTAAATGCTTGTGGTGGATAACTTATATTAGATCCATTTTTTGGGATTGTAATTTTTTTGCGATTTATCCTTGGTATTTTTTTACTCTTGAATTTAAACTCCGCCATACTTATAAAATTATTGCGTCTGATTTGCAAAAAATATTTTTTAAGTATATATAGGTATAAGCTATTGTGGATGTCTGAAACGCAGTACATTATAAGCTAATCTGGGGTCTGTTACCAATCAACAAGATGGTGAATGACCTTTATTATTCTCTTAATGTCGATTTGGGTCATTTATCAGTGAATGTTGAATTCACCACGACTTCTTTAATTTACTAAAGCTCCGAGGGATACATTCCGTAAAGCTGCGAATGAGCTACTAATTAATTCTATTAAATAACATTTTTATCAATTGTTAAATTAACTATTAAATTTATGAATTAAATTAATAAATTATGTGTGTGGCCTGCTCAATTAGTTTTGTATTTTCTTTTATGTTTCTACCTAACATAACCAATTCTATACAATACAGGAACGAATTTCCGTAAAACACAATGTGATAGTCGCTAAATTGTAAATTTGTCACTGGGCTTTTTGCCACAAACAAAGAATTTTTTGACGATGGAAATGAAATTTGCGGATGGATTCTAAACGGGTAGTATTTAAACGAGTGACTGCAAATAAAAGTTTTGAATGACAAAAATAATGAATTTTGGTTATAGTATTACTAAGGGAGCAACTGGCTGCGAGTGACGAGAAATCAACAGAACAGCAACTTACAAACATTAATTTGAGCGACCTAATATTTTTCTAAGTGTAAACATTACGTCCTGCGTTTTATTCAATATTTAGCAAATGTTTTGTTTTTAATACTGAGCAGCATTTTATTTTAAATGAAGTATTTGAATACAAAAATCACTTTGAAAAATACTATAATAAGTAGAATATTGTGTGCTCATGTCATTGATCATGAATAAAGGTAAGGTAAATTCATACAGATTGGGCCCACCCGCTCGCTGGGCGCTGTCGCGCCCTGCTCGCTTCGTTTTATATTGTCTTATACGTTCCAACCTAACCTAACCAATTCAATTACAAAAACCTAATCTATCTTAATACTAAAGTTGCCTCTCTATATTTCCAGTCGCTCACTTAGTAATGTAGTCGCTCACTTAGTAACGTAGTCGCGCAAGTTATTAAAACAGTATGTCATTACCAGTCGCTAAGTTTTTTTTTTATTTAATCGTTTTATAATTTCCCACTGTAAAAAAAAATTAGATTAATCGAATATGTGGAGTTTTTGAAACTGCACTGCGTCAAAACATTTATAATATCCAACGAATATTATAAAGGCGAAAGTTTGTGAGTATGGATGGATGTTTGTGCCTTATATTAATCGGATTTGAATGAAACTCGCATTTCGGTACGCATATTGTAAATAGATTAACTTTTTCTTTGACACTAAATAAATCGGACGGATAGTTTAAATTAAGGTGGTAGAACCCTATGTGGTTCGACTCCGGCGGCACCACCGCCACACCTAGTTCTGCCTCATAACAGCAGCGCTGTGTTCTGGTTCGAAAAGTGTGGTAAGGGAAACATGGTTTTTCGAGGCGTTCCAGTTTAGTCCAGGGGTAACGGCGCATCTGTGGCCGACCTCAGGTAGGAATATGTAATCCTATCTGGGTTTGATTGCAGATGTCCATGGACGGCTGTAGCCACTTACTACAGGTGGACTGCATGCTCGTCTGCTACTCATATATTATTAAAAAAAAAACTTATCTGAGACATTCCAGTTTAGTCCTCAGGGGAGCGGCGCTTCTGCGGCCGACCTCTGTTAATTACAGATGTCCATGGGCGGCAGTAGCCACTTACCATCATATGGACTGTATGCTCGTCGGCTACTCCTATATTATAAAACAAAGAAAAACTTGAAACAAAACGCTTTTAAAATACACCGGTGAAACCTCGGTGAAACGCTGCCACGTTAGCATTTTCATATTTTTGATTGACATAATTATGTCATAAATGTCTGCATTCATCATGACGTTTTTTTTATTCTGCCATTATTTAAACAAAAATAATCCAAGTCATACAGCCATCAATGTTACACTAAATTTAAATTTAATAAAAAAGTGATTTTTTTTTGTGTACAAAACCTTATTTCAATCGTGTTGGTCCAATCTAGACATGACCTTAAGTAACTATGTTAAGTTTCAAATTTATAAGCCCTGTAGTTTTTTCAAAAAAGGGATGGAAAGCTTGCAAGATTTTCGAATTATAGAGGACTCGCTTCGCTCGCCCTAATTAATTTTATTATTTTCAATAATACTTAGTTATATCCCACAAAAATAGATGGCGTTGGGGTGATGATGAATGATACGTAAACAACGTATAATAAAATTAAAATAACTTTATTAAAATATGTTTCATGGTTCTTATTTGTATTTATTATAATACCAGTTATAGTATACGGATTATAAAAAAATCTTCTGTTTTCTTAGTACAGTTTAACAGTTAGATCGAATAATTCCGAAAAATACCGGTTTTTTGTATGGAGACCCCCTTTAATATTAAACTTTATTTTATTTTTAGTATTTGTTGTTATAGCGGCCATCGTTATGCATCCTCTGTAAAAAAAATCATGTGTCTATCTATTACGGTTCCGGAGATATAGCCCTGTGACAGACGGACAAACAGCGAAGTCTTAGTAATAGGGTTCCGTTTTTACCCTTTGGGTACGGAACCTTAAAAAGGAAAGTTACTATTTGGTATTCTACATCACAATACTAGAAATCAGCAAAACGCCGACCAAATAGTAGTATTAGCTCGCGCCATTTGTAACTCGAGTGCGAATCGATGCCAGACGCCACAACAGATATATAATTACTGAATGGGGCAACGCAGTGATAGCCTAGTGGTTAAACTCGGGCTCGATCGACGGGTCCGAGGATCAAATCCCAGTACCCTTACCATGAGTTTTTACGTTTTGACAAATATGACTGCGTTGGTATTTGTTTACGTATTGGCCCATACAATTACCAAGTTCTGTTATAATCCGCGAGGGGCGCTGATTGGAAATTGTATGGGCAAATACGTAAACAAATACCAAAACAGTCACATTTGTCAAAACGTAAAAACTCATGGTAAGGGTACAGGCACGCTGATTTTTCAAAATTATGTGCGTATTAGAAATTAATTATCACTTGCTTAAACGGTGAAGGAAAACATCGTCAGGAAACCTGCATACCGCAAAGGTATGTGAAGTCTACCAATACGCACTTGGCCAGCGCGGTGGACTATGGCCTAATCCTCATTCTGAGAAGAGACCCGTGCCCAGCAGTGGGACAGTAATGGGTTGATGATGATAGATGAAGTATGTTGTGGTGACGTTACGATTTTCCTTACTGAAGGGCTGAAGGGTGCGAGAAGACATGCTATTGTTGTAGGACTTCAGCATAAAAAAGTCAACAGGTTGCACTCCGGCAGTGCCGGCAGAAGAGAAAACTTTCGAAACCTAACCTGAATAATAAAATATAATAAATGAAAGATAAAACTGACACCCATTGACATATTTTTTCTATGATGAAACCGGATGACATCTTGACTTTTGCATGTTGCTTTGCCGTCTTACGAATTTTCGATCAGGCCACGTATCCTGATGCGCACACACAATCACAATAAGTGCACAACGCCGCTAAAGAAATTTGCACTTCAAAAATGGCGGAATACTAGCAATTACATATCTTTAAATATATTATATAACTCAAAGGTGACTGACTGACATAGTGATCTATTAACGCACAGCCCAAACCACTGGACGGATCGGGCTGAAATTTGGCATGCAGGTAGATGTTATGACGTAGGCTAAGAAAGGATTTTGATCAGTTCTACCCCTAAGGGGATAAAATAGGGGATGATAATATTACTTCGTAACGCGAGCGAAGCCGCGTGCAAAAGCTCGTTATAATAATAAGTCGAACCCGCACTCGGAGATGTACAAAATTTTCATTTGTATTAGTATTTGTTATTATAGTGGAAGGTGGTAGAACCCTTTGTGGTTCGACTCCGGCGGCACCACCGCCACACCTATTTCTGCTTAATAACAGCAGCGTTAAGCTGCTGTGTTCTGGTTTCAAGGATGTGTTGAGAGAGACATACTTTTCCGAGGCATTCCAGCTTCGTCCTCAGGGGTAGCGGCGCATCTGTGGCCGACAACAGGTAGAAAAATCTTTAATCCTGAGGATGTTGATAAGGAGAATGGTACAAAATTATTAAAATCGTGTATTGTAATCGGTTTTTGATAATTCTTCAAAATTTTGAATTAATCTGAACGTTCAAAGTGGATAGAAATCGGGTTCAAAAATTCCGTTACATAGTTACATACATACATACATACATACATACATACATACATACATACAACCCAAGCTAATAAAAGCGTGGTAAAAACTGTTTCTTGTATGGCTACCCCCATTCCATTCCACCTAATTCCGTGACACACCGAATTCTTTCACTCTGTTATTCCCTCGGGATTTCTGTTTTCATAACTAACTTCAGTTATGAAAAGGTTTTTTTTGTTTGTGCAATTAATTCCTTAGTAAAACCCACGCACTTGGAGAATAATAAGTGTTTTATGTCTTGGTATAAGGTCAAAGGCTCAGTACATTTCGAGTACCTCTGTCACAAAGTTTCTAGTAGAGCGTTTTGGTAAAGGGGTACTAACTTATATATGAGGCGAGCTTAGTGCTCAGTACCCTTACCATGAGTATTTTGGTAAGGATTTTGACGTTTTGACAATTGACAATATGATATGACGTAAACAAATCCCAAAACTGTGGTATTTGTTTACGTATTTGCCGATACAATTTCCAATCAGCGCCCCTAACGGATTGTATCAGAACTATAGTGTCAGTAACGTAACATTAAATGTCTAAATTGACAAAATGGCGCTTTATGTTTTGTCTCTCTTTTTTGCGAACATGTGAGACAGACAGAAAGACTTGAGCACTTATTGTTACGTTTACTCAGTCTACTGAAGCAAACGGAACAGAATTTTGAATTTAGTAAACGTAACGTAAAATTGAGGGATGTTTGAAAACTCATGGTAAGTGGAACCAGCTCTGTATAGAGTTGTTTACAGATGTCCATGGACCTTAGTGTCCATTTCCCCTTTTTTAGGGTTCCGTACTTAAAGGGTAAAAACGGAACCCTATTACTAAGTCTCCGCTGTCTGTCCGTCTGTCACAGGGCTCTATCTCCGGAACCGTAATAGATAGACACTTGAAATTTACTTACAGAGTATTTATAATAGTGGCCGCTATAACAGCAAATACTAAAAACAAAAATCTTGAAAATAAATGGGGTTCGCCAATGCATCTTGCTTTATATATTGAACTGTAATATGTACATCTTCTAATATTAAAGGAGGAAAACTTTGTTTGTTTGATTGATTGTAATGAATAGGCTCAAAAACTACTGGACCGATTTTAAAAATTCTTTCACCATTCGAAAGCTACATTATCCACGAGTAACATAGGCTATGTTTTATATGAAATATATTTGATAAATAGATTTTGAGGCAGTACAAAGTTTCCCGGGTCAGCTAGTAGTAAATATTTTCACAAAACGTTTACGTGTATGGCTGCTATGATAACAAATACTAAAAATGAAAAATAAACAAAAATTCGGTGGTACGGAACCCTCAGTGGGAGTTCGACTCGCACTTGACCAATTTTTTCCTCACGATATTACTGTTGGGGTCGTTGTCTCCACGAATGACCAGGCACGGGTTGAAATTAATAAGGGTCTTGTACTACAGCGTGTGGCGAAGCGAAAAATATATCTCTGCCTAATAACAGTGTTAAGCGCTGCTGTGTCCTGGTTTGAAGTTTGGTAAAATACAAGACATCGAAGACATAATTTACCGAGCCGTTCCTTAATCCTCAGGGGTAGCGGCGCATCTGTGGCCGATCAGGTAAGAATATCTAATCTTATCTGGGGTTGATTACAGATGTCCATGGCCGGCAGTAGCCACTTATCATCAGGTGGATCGTGCTCGTCTGCTAATCTTATATTATAAAAATAATCTTGCTCAAAATATCTTAACATTATCATTTTTGATGTGAAACATCTATAGCCGCACGTAAAACCGATTTCTGGCGTGGCGACGCATGCCGTGGCGCCGCGTCGCCACGCTATACGATGGTATATATATACAGTCTATATGCAGTAGTGTGTACGATGTGGCGATGCGTCGCCATGCGCAAAAAACGTAATATTTTATTTTATCATTATGACATATTTAGTTCCTATCACAATATGTTCTTTTCAGCATATTACTTTTACAAAATAATGTCGATGTTTCACATCTGCCAGGCGTCCCGTGACGGCTCACATTGTTTTTTTTTAATAGTTAACATCTTAAATAATATTAATGCGAATGTGAGTTTGTTTGTTACACTTTCCCGTCTTGACTACATAACCGATATCATGGAATTTTGTACACACGTTGTCAGGTTCATAAAGGACCGGAACTACAAGAACGATACTATGTTCTTGTAGTTCCAGGACCACAATGGCAGGGCTATACTTAGTCCCCTAACCATAGATTAGTAAAGATACTTCGCCGCCTTGAAATTGAATGAAGCCACAAACGGCTTATTAGTAAGTTCTTTTTTTGAATTCTTGACAAATAAAAACATTTTTAGAGAAAATTTACGAATAAATAACTAACACTGCGTAATTTACATAATAAATAAATAATTATTTCAAATATTTTAGGGACGTTTTAGCACGGAGACGTGGCAAAACTTATTTACGCAACTATTTCAATTCTCAAAACTGGTTACATTTGTTTGTTAGGAGTGAGTAATCTACTAATCTATGCCCCTAATGCACAAAAACATCTACAAATTTAACTACTAAGACAACGTCTCTCGCTTACGTCTATCAGTGGGACATGTACCCAACCATTTTTACGATCCAGACGCTAGTTTCTGACCAAATCTTAAATTTTCCATAAGACGATGTAAGGCTCCCCTTATTTATAGCATCTAATAAAAGAGATATTTAATACCGTGCGGAGGGTAATGTCTTTTAAACTATATACTAGCACATATAATTATTTACTAGCACACGATGAGTTCACCTGATGGTAAGCTACTAACCATGGACATGTAATCTATCCCAGATGAGACTAGATTCCTACTTGAGGTCGGCAATAGATAAGCCGCTACCCCTGAGGACTAAGCTGAAATGCCTCGGAAAACAAAGTCCATAACACACATTTCATGCAGAACTTAACATTGCTGTTATTAGGACAGGTGTGGCGGTCATGCCGCCGGAGTCAAACCACAAAGGTGGTAGAAGTTTCGAAAACCTTCTTTTTCGAGCAAATATATGTATGTATGTATGTCCTAGCTGACCGACTATTTATCAAATATATCTAATATATAAAATTCTCGTGTCACAGTTTTCGTTGCCATACTCCTCCGAAACGGCTTGACCGATTTTGATGAAATTTTTTGTGCTTATCTGGTATCTATAAGAATCGGCCAACATCTATTTTTCATCCCCCTAAATGATAAGGGTTGTTCACCCTTAACATTTTTCGGGTCAGCTAGTTTCATATAAAATATAGCCTATGTTACTCGTGGATAATGTAGCTTTCGAATGGTGAAAGAATTTTTAAAATCGGTCCAGTAGTTTTTGAGCCTATTCATTACAATCAAACAAACAAAGTTTTCCTCTCTATAATTAGTATATAGATGAATGTATGTATATATGTATGTATGTATGTCTCATTCTTTGTCATGCTGCAGCTTACGGCTTGACGGATTAACATATGAGGTGTCGTTGGATTCGTCTAAATTGTGGGAGTGACATAGGCCAGGTAGGTATGTAATCAGGAATCTAATCTTATCTGGGGTTGATTACAGATGTCCATACGGCAGTAGCTTTCCTACATGCTCGTTAGTTCCTTCTATATTATAATCTTCTTTATTCGTTGGTAATCTTCTGTTTGCTGCTAGAAGACACCGTCAGCAAGTAGTTTCCGCCGGCCTACAGGCTATCAACAGCTGAAGGCCGAAAGAAACCCCTTCTGAAAGCGCTTCTTCTTCTCATCTTCTCTCTTCTGTCTTCTTCTTTTCGTCTTCTCTCTTCTTCTCTTTTCTTATCTTCTATCTTCTCTCTTTAATGCTGATTTAATTTGTTTTTCGAGAATGTTCGGTAATGTTGACAGATAGATAATTTCTTATAACTAACTGTTAAACCGTAATAGGAAGACGGTTTATATTTTCAAAATGGATTTACTACTGTGCCATAATTAAACATATTTAAGAATAAAAAAAATGGCCAACCTCGGAGGCTTAGTAGTAAGGTTCAATTTTGCCCTTTGGGTACGGAACCCTAACTAACAAAAAATGAAGAAATATAACAAAATTGGTGGTAAGGAATCCTCTATGTGCGAGTACGATCCGTACTTGGCCAGTTATTTTATTTATCGCCATGGATTTTTTTAATATATTTTATGGGTGTAGCAGACGAACACAGTCCACCTGATGGTAAGTGGCTACTGCCGCCCAAGGACATCTGTAATCAACCCCAGATAGGATTAGATATTCCTACCTGAGGTCGGCCACAGCGCCGCTATCGCGGAGTAAGCTGGAACGCGGAAAATTATGTCTCCCTTGCCACACTTTAAACCAGAACACAGCAGCGCTTAACACTGCTGTTATAACAAAAATAGGTGACGCGGTGGTGCCGGAGAGATAAGGAGAACCCCAGATAAGGAGTTCTTACCTGAGTCCCCTCTTTTCTAGAGTGTTAAAAGTCTATTCTAGAAGTAAATCAAGCTCTTACTTCAACCCAGCGACGATCTCCATAGCGCCGTTGAAGTTGCCGATATTCCAGCAAGTTAAGGCCACTCGTAGCACGCAGGCTAACGTGGCCTTCCTCTCTTCTGTGGAGGCCTGGCTCAGGACCAGCTCCGTCACCCACGCGGAGACCTGGGTATATAAATTTGTTATTAGTATTTTTTCAAAATGGTATGAAGTTTTGCGGGAGGTAATGTTTTTCGAGTGTGTGTTTGTATGTATGTATGTATGTATGTATGTCTATGTGTATGTATGTACGTAGAAGTGATAGCCTAGTGGTTAAGAAAGTTGGCCGCCCGATCGAGGAGTTCGAGGTTCAAATCCCAGGCACGTACCTTTAATTTTTTAAAGTTATGTGCGTATTATAAATTAATTATAACTTGCTTATTTGTTATTGTAGCGGCGGAGATAGAGTCCTGTGACAGACGGACAGACAGCGAAGTCTTAGTAATAGGTTTCCGTTTTTACCCTTTGGTAACGGAACCCTAAAAAGTAAGACTTACATTATGATAAGTTAACAATCCTTTGCCGTTTCTTAATAATGGTTAATAAAAGATAAAAGACATCTTTTATCCATTGTTAGCAATTATTTAACGGTTATTAACGATTAAAGTAACGAAGATTAATATTTTAATTACCCACTGGTATATTATACTTATTCAAGGATTTCCTTTAGCAAAAAGTCTAAAAGAATTTCCCACTTAGGGTTAGCACAAGTTGCGTAATTGTAAAATAACTAGCTGACCCGCAAACGTTGTGTTGCCATATAAATAAAATGTTAAGGGTGAACAACCCTTATCACTTAGGGGTATGAAAAATAGTAGCCGATTCTCAGACCTACTCAATATGCAAATAAAATCTGGTGAAAGTCGGTAAAGCCGTTTCGGAGGAGTACGGTAACTAACATTGTGACACGAGAATTTCATATACGAGTATAAGATTATTGTTAAAAACAGAAACCACGCTATAATAGTTAATTAAACTAACAATAATAATTGTTACAATCTAGTAATCTAGTATTAGTCCGCGTAAAACTGCTAGTCCGCTCTGAATATATATAGAAATGAATCGCGTCGCCATAGCAAATTGTATGACTACACCTGCTCGCAACAAATTCAGTACCCTTAGTATGAGTTTTTACGTTTTAACAAAAATGACTGTTTGTATTTGTTTACGTTTTTGCCCGTACATTTCCAATCAGCGCCCCTAGCGGACTGTATCAGAACTGATTTGAAATGTATGCGAAATATGTAAACAAATATAAAAACAGTCATTTTTGTAAAAACGTAAAAACTCATACTAAGGGACACAGAGCGGACTAGCAGTTTGGCGCGGACTATATCTGGGGTTGATTACAGATTTCCGCGGGCGACAGTAGCTTACCATCAAGTTGACTGCATGCTCGTCTGCTACTCCTATATTATAAAAATAATGTCTATATGATTGACTTACCATCAGGGCTGCATATTTTTCCTACTTATTTTATACTAGCTGACCCGGCAAACTTTGTACCGCCTCAATATCTATTTATCAATTTATCAAAATTTCATATAAAATATAGCCTATTTTACTCGTGGATAATGTAGCTTTCGAATGGTGAAAGAATTATTAAAATCGGTCCAGTAGTTTTTGAGCCTATTCATTACAATCAAACAAACAAACAAAGTTTTCCTCTTTATAATATTAGTTTAGAAAATTTTCTTATAAAAACATAAAAATATCTTCAGTGGCAACCCTAATAATCCTCTTAAGGTATCCTCTAGGCATTATATTATCTTTTTTGTCTCTAATGTTAATAGGCTTAGTATAACTGAAGCTGAATCTTAATGTTGAGCAAAGTCTGGTTTAGGTCAAATAAGGGTTTTTTAACACTAAGAGCACAAGCAACGATAGCCTAGTGTTTAAGAAACTCGGTCTCTTGATCGACGGGTCCGAGGTTCAAATCCCAGGCACGCATCTCAGATTAAAAAAAAATGTGAATGTGTTAGGAATTAATTATCTGAGGAGTCTAAAAAAACATTCTAGCGTAGTCCTCAGAGGTAGCGGCGCATCTATGGCCGACCTCGGATAGGTATCTAATGTTATCTGGGGTTGATTATAGATGTCCATACGACAGTAGCCACTTACCATCAGATGGACTGCAAGTTCGTTTGCTGGTTCAATTTTAACGGATGCTTTACATCATCATCAACCCATTACTGTCCCACTGGACACGGATCTCCTCTCAGAATGAGGATTAGGCCATAGTCCACCTCACTGGCCAAGTGCGTATTGGTAGACTTCAAATTTAAAAAAACTTTTTTTAAGATTTTTCAGGTACGCAGGTTTCCTCACGATGTTTTTCTTCGCCGATTACGCAAGTGATAATTATTTTCTAATACGCAAATTATGAAAATCGGTGCCTAGGATTTGAACCTCGGACCCCTTGATCTAGAGGGCGAGTTTTAACAACTAGACTCATTTATCAAGGCAAGTTAAACCCTTGTAAATAAAGTTGTCGCCATCAAGTTTTGAGTTCTATTTGGATTTGTACCTTTTAGTAAAACTTTCGAAAAATACGTATTCTCTTACAAACAGTAATAATAGGCTTAACTTATTGAAACGAAAACTTCAAAAAGGGATAGAACTTTTGTAAAGTAGTTGTCTTTAAGAACTTTTAAGTATATTTTTATCGGTGTATAATAGTTAAGTATAGTCAGCGCCTGTCCCTGAAGTTCTGGGACCAGAATAGGGCTACGGTATCCTCTGCCTGTCGTAAGAGGCGACTAAAAGGGGGCTTCCGGGGTTGCGGGCGGCAAGAGTGAAAGCTCAAACCGCCCGGCCAGCGACCCCGGGAAGACGGCGGCATGTGTGGTCGCGTACCGTCGTGTACACCAGACGGTGTGGCGAGCGTCACGCTCACCTCAGCGGAGCCCGACGGGGCAGCGCGCTAAGAGACTCCGGTTGCGTTCCTTTGGAGATCCCGGAGTCCACATAACTCTTTGTCGCTCAAACGGCACCAGGTACCTTTTAAAGGTTTTCCCCTCGAGTTCAAAAAATGTGTCTATTATTTTATCTTATCCTTATCCTTATCCTTACTAATATTATAAATCGGAAAGTAACTCTGTCTGTCTGTTTGGTTGTCTCTTCTTCACGCCTAAACAACTGAACCGATTTTAATGAAATTTTGTACAATGATATTCTAAAACACTTGAAAGGATTTAGGATAGTTTTTATCCCTGAAATCCCACGGGAACTAGGGATGGCGATCTAAGATCGATTAATTAATGCGGGCGAAGCCGCGGGCACCACTAGTATTATTATATTTTATCTCCTAATATAAATGCCGCTTGTGGGACATATTCCTGTAAGATTAGATTTTTCGAAATAACGAACATGATGGGATTACCTGACCTATAGGGTGACCATGGTATACGGTTTAGGACATATTTAGGACAGTCCTGTATTCAATAACCCTAAAATACATTTAAATAGATATGAAGCAGTGATAACCTAGTCATCAAGAAACTCGGCCTCATCCGAGATTCAAATCCCGGGCATGCATGATTTTTCAAAAGTAAGTTGCATCAGAAATTAATTATCACTTCCTTAAATGGTGAGGGAAAACATCGTGAGGAAACCGGCATTGGTACCTAAGAATTTGTTCTCAAAGGTATGTGGAGTCTACCAATATGCACTTGTCCAGCGCGGTGGACTATGGCCTAATCCTTCTCATTTTAAGAGGAGACCCGTTCTAAGCAGTGAGACAGTAATGGGTTGATGAAAAAGAAAAATGTGCTCATCGCGTTTAAAGAAGTCTTCAATACAAAAATGAAAAATGGGTGGAATTCTCCATTTGCGAGTTCGAATCTCATTGTTTAAAGATTTTTAATCGACTTCAAAAAGGAGGAGTCTTCACAATTCGACCGTATATATGTTTTTTATGTTTGTTTGGGCATAAATTCGACGTTTAATCAATATATTTCGTTGGATAACGGCGTAAACAGCGTGTCCAATATAAGCGCCGACTTCGAAAATATGTACTAAACCAATATTTATTTCAATTATTTTTTACTTTGTAGTGACATAGAAGTCGGTTGTATGTTTTTGTTGAATTTTTTTATAAGAAGGTTCAGGTTCGATCTCCTATTAAAGTTATTTCTCGGGTGTATATTTATACTCATGTCCTATACTAAAATGTCGCCTTGCCACCCTACTTCCAGTAGAACGACGTAATCGGCTCTCGGGTTCGTGATATGTAAATATGGGACATGATGTGGACTCCACCATGTGTCATACTACAAACGGTAAGCGAGACTAATCAAATCAAATCGATTTTCTATTCAAAACAGGTTCTTTACAGAGCACTTTTTGAATGTAAATACAAGTACCACTAGTAGGCAGTGATAGCCTAGTGGTTAAGAAACTCGTACTTTCTATGGTCGAGGGGTTCAAATCCCTGGCACGCACCTCTGATTTTTCAAAGTTATGTGTGTATTAGAAATTAATTATCACTTGCTAAGCGGTGAAGGAAAACATCGTGAGGAAACCTCCATACCTGAGAGATTTATAAAAAAAATAATCACAAAGGTATGTGAAGTCTAACAATACGCACTTGTCCAGCGCGATGGACTATGGCCTAATCCTTCTCATTATGAGAAGAGACCCGTGCCCAGCAGTGGGATGTTAATGGGTTGATGATGATGATGACAACTACCACTTCACAAGGTGTTTCATTATGGAGAAGAAGCGACGAAAGAAACTCCATAACACAGATTTAAAAAAAAAACAAATGTTTTATACAATGACAAACTTAACCTATAACACAGATTTTTTTAAAATAAATGTTTTATACAATGACAAACTTAACCTAATGGTACATGAAGACTGAAGCTACTTCAGAACACACCGTTTTGTCAGTCAAATAATCACTCAGCCTATAGTACGCTTTTACATAGAGTTTGTTTAACGACAAGTTTAAACTTTTTCTGTGAGATTCAACTAAGCTGGAACGCCTTGGAGATAAGAACCGTCTGTGATGCGACTCCGGCGGCACCACCGGGCCTCTATTTCTATTATAACAGCAGTGTTAAGCGCTGCTGTATTCTGGTTTGAAGGGAGACATACTTCTTCGATGCGTTCTAGCTTAGTCAGGGGTAGCGGCGCATCTATGGCTGACCACAGGTAGGAATGTAATCCTATCTGGGATTGATTACAGATGTCCATGCTGCAGTAGCCACTTACCATCAAGTGGAGCATGCTCATTTGCTACTCCTATATTACAAAAACAAAGACGACGACCTCCATGGCGAAGCGGTCGCTATACCAGTCGGAGACGGTTCCGAGTTTGATCCCTGGCCAGACAAATCTAAATGATTTCTGTTCTGGGTCTGGGTGTTAATGTATACGTGTGTGTCTATGGCACCCATAAACGAATATATCTTAGGCTACGAGTGTAGAAAGTATTTTTTATTAGAAAACTTTTTAGAAACATGTCACGAGCGCTTTGAAAATTTTAAATCTTTTAAAATCCAAAATGTATATGATTAAGATTTAGAAGGACAAAAGTTATTTAATTAGTTAGCAAAGTCTCGGATTTCTAAGCTACTAATTAATGGTTCGAAATTATAAGGGATGGTAATTATAGAGAAAATGGAGACAGCCCTGGCGCCACGTAGGGATGGGGTAGGTTTTATCGATAAAAGTTATTTTTGGTAGTAATAAAGTAATAAAACTTTTATTGACTACGACGATGATAATAAATTTATCATTAATTTTTAATATTTAGGCAACGAAAGGTATTTTGATTGGGTACGTTTTAATAATTAATGTTTCTATTTAAGTTACTAGCTGATCCGGCAAACGTTGTGTTGCCATGTAAATAAAAAAATGTTATGGGTGAACAACCTTTATCACTTAGGGGTATGAAAAATAGAAAGTAGCCGATTCTCAGACCTACTGAATATGCATATAAAATTTGATGAGAATCGGTAACGCCGTTTCGGAGGAGTACGGTAACAAACATTGTGACACGAGAATTTTATATATAAGATTATATTTAAAAAATATATTTTGTTAAACTGTCTCATTAGTAAAATTCAAATTAATATTTAGAAAACTAGTTCCTAACGGGGACCCCGCGTCCACAAACGTAAAACTTATTCAATATATCGACATATCGATATTTATCGACACACAGCACATCACTAACCTGTCACGATGTCACGTGTCCTCCCGCTAAATAAAACACGTAATAATAGAAGCCATTGTGTTCCTAATGGGGTTGAGGTGAAAGGGGTAGGAAGGGGTAGAAAGGGCAAAGAGATTACATCAATCTCCTTTGTGTATATAAAATATATTGTCTGTCTTTTTATAATATTGATGTAGCAAAAAATATGCAGTCCGCCTGATAAAGTGGCTACTGTCCATGGACATCTGTAATCAATCCCAGATAAGATTATTTCTACCTGAGGTTGGCCATAAGCGTTGCTAACTGACGAAAAGTATGTCTCTTACCACACTTCAAACCAGAACACAGCAGTGGTTAACAGAAACTTTACTTTACTGCTGTTATAACAGAAATAGGTGCGGCGGTGGTGCCGCCGGAATCGAATCTTAAAGAGTTCTTTATAAGCTTTACAAATTTAGATGATAATGAAGTGTTTTTTTTTTGTTACCAAGGGAAAACCTTCAAAAGTATCCGGTGCCGTGGGAGCGAGACAGGGTTATGTGGGACTCTTACCGCACTAAAACCCCCCCGGAGGACTCCGGGATCTCCAAAGGAACGCAACCGGAGTCCTCTTAGCGCTTTGCCCCGTCGGGCTCCGCTCAGGTGAGCATGCCATTCGCCACACCGTCGGGTGTACACGACGGTTTGCGACCACACATACCACCGTCCTTCCCGGGGTCGCTTACTGGACGGCTCCTTTTTAGTCGCCTCTTACGACAGGCAGGGGATACCGTAGCCCTATTCTGGTCCCGGAACTACAGGGAAAAGATGAAGTGTCTACTAATCTACCTAAACCCACTTTGAGAGTACACCCGTGCCCAACAGTGGGACGTAAAAAGCAACTGTCATTTCAATAAGTATAATTATAATCTATTTCAACTGTACAAATTTTACTAATTAATTATAACTTACTTCAATTAATATAATTACGTTTTTGTGCCACTCCCGAATACGAATTAGCGTTAATTACGAAGCAATTGACCTAAATATTTTTACGATTAAAACGATTATTGTAGAAATGTATATTTATTTATAAAATTATCTAATTTTAATGGTAGATATGTGGTTTGACTTTTGTGGCTCTGTCACACTTATATCTGTTAAAACAGCAGTGTAGCGCTGCTGTGTTCTGGTTTGAAGTGTGGTAAGGGAGACATATTTTTCCGAAGTTCCAGCTTAGTCCTCAAGGGTAGCGGCGCACCTGTGGCCGACTAGTAGAAATCTAATCCCATCTAGGGTTGATTAAATATGTCCATATCGTATATATAAAATTCTCGTGTCACAGTGTTAGTTACCGTACTCCTCCGAAACGGCTTTACCGATTTTCACCAAATTTATATGCATGTTCCGTAGGTCTGAGAATCGACTACTATCTATTTTTAATACCCCTAAGCGATAAGGGTTGTTCACCCTTAACATTTTTTATTTATATGGCAACACAACCTTTGCCGGGTAGTTTTATTATAAAAAAATATTTGAAGCAGGTACCTACCTCGTTAAACCTTCGTATGAGAGTCCGTACAGAGGCTGTAGGGCGGGGTATCTGGGCGGGCGGCTCCCTACGTATCATATGCCGCTCGCTCGGCGTGCCCAAAGCACCTTCTCCGCCCAAATCCTGGGTCACTTGCCGAAGATAGTCTATCGGGGGTACCTGCAAAAAAAATGGTTTTTAGATAAAAACCACACTAAATCACACAAGGAAAATCGTTAATCCTGATTCCTGACAATCCTGATGAGGAGAATGGGAAATAATTATTAAAATCGTGTATTGTCATCGGTTCTTGGTAAGTGTTCAGAATTTTACATCAATTGGACCGTTCAAAGTGGGTAAACATCGAGTTCAAAGATTCCGTTACATACATGCATACATACATACATACAACCCAAGTTAATAAAAGCGTGGTAATTAAGTGGCAAATGAGCAGCACCTGATGGTATGTAGCTAATGATGTATTCATTCATCATCATTTATCATCAACCCATTACTGTCCCACTGCTGGGCACGGGTCTCCTCTCAGAATGAGAAGGATTAGGACATTGTCCATCGCGCTGGCCAAGTGCGTATTGGTAGACTTCACATACTTTTGAAAACTTTTTTTTTATAAGAATTCTCAGGTATTCTCGCGATGTTTTCCTTCACCGTTTAAGCAAGTGATAACCCCTCGATCGAGAGGCCGAGTTTCTTAACCACTAGGCTGTCACTGCTACTGATATGTATAGACATCTGTAATCAATCCCAGATAAGATAACATTTCTGAGGTCAGCCACAGATGCTTTGCTTCCCCGATTAAGCTGGAATGCCTTGGAAAAGTATGTCTTCCTTATCACACTTCAAACCGGAACACAGCAGCGCCTAATACTGATGTTATTAGGTAGAAATAAGTGTGGCGGTGGTGCCGCCGGAGTCGAACCACAAAGGGTTCTACCACCTTGAAAACCATAACTTCCTAGTCATAGGTATCTGGGATTCACACCTCGGAACCCCAAATTAAGGTTGTATTTCATACCACGAAGCCATCAGCCTTTTTTTTATAATATAGGAGTAGCAGACAAGCATGCAGTCCACCTGATGGTAAGTGGCTACTGCCGCCCATGGACATCTGTAATCAACCCCAGATAGGATTAGATGTTCCTACCTGAGGTCGGCAACATGCGCCGCTACTTACGTAGTAACTATTTATTAATCTGTGCCGCTACCCCTGAGGACTAAGTTGGAACAACTCAGAAAAGTCTGTCTCCCTTACCACACCCTTCAGCTTTTGTTACAGCTTATTATAATGTTGCAAAACTTTACCCAACTCAACTTTTCAACGGCTATTCGAATAAAAAGCTCTCAAAGCTCATTTTAATTGAATTAACTTTTATGTAAGCTTTAAGCTTATTTATTTCTATGTGGCTTGTTAGCGGCATATGTTTTTTTAATATAGGAGTAGCAGACGAGCATGCAGTCCACCTGATGGTATGAAATCCATGGATATTTATAATTAACCATAGTTAAAATTATAAATGACGTAACATTGTAAACAACCTTTGCTGAAACAAATTTTATAATAATTGGGCAAGTACGAGTCGAAGTAGCATACGGAAGGTTCCGTATTACTAAAGTGTTTATTACTTTTTTTCATTTAGTATTTGTTATCTTAAATGCTATAGAAGTATATACATTGTGAAAAACGAAGAAAAATATCGTTTCCTTGTATAGCGACCCCGATTTTTTTAAGGTTATTTATTTTTAGTGTTTGTTGTTATACCTGCCACTGTTATACATACTCTGTAAACATTTCAAGTGTCTATTATTACGGTTTAAAAGATAGAGCCCTGTGAGACGGACAGACAGCGGAGGCTTAGTAATAGGGTTCCGTTTTTACCTACGGAACCCTAATTCTTGTTTAAGAAATTGGGGTGCCATTACGAAATTAAGGAAAACAATCCCGGGGCGTTTTTGGTTTTGGAAGAGCTGTTATCGTTCTTAATAATAAATTATATTTTATTTCTTCACAGGACCCTCGTGTTAATATAAAAAAAAATGTGAGCCGTCACGGGACGCCTGGCAGATGTGAAACATCGACATTATTTTGTAAAAGTAATATGCAGAAAAGAACATATTGTGATAGGAACTAAATATGTCATAATGATAAAATAAAATATTACGATTTTTTTCTAGATAACGATGATTATTTATTGAATAAACATTTATTTTCATTAAATAGAAAAAAATACGAATTTATTTCAAATCGTGACTACTTAATTCGTTTAATCAGTGACTTCGGTAATAGTTATTGCGCATGGCGACGCGTCGCCACACCGTACACACTACTGCATATAGACTGTATATATATACAGCTGTATATATATGCTGTGTTCTGGTTTGAAGGGTGTGGTAAGAGAGACATACCTTTCCGAGGCGTTCCAGCTTAGTCCTCAGGGGTAGCGGCGCATCTGTGTCCGACCTTAGGTAGGAATATCTAATCCTATCTGGGGTTGATTACAGATTTCCATAGGGCAGTAGCCACTTACCATCGGGTAGTCTGCATGCTCGTCTACTACTCCTATATTATAAAAAAATATATATATAGAAGTAGCCGATCCGCGTGTTGGAGCGTCACCATACCGGTCTGACGCGCAGTGTCCTGCATTCGATCCCCGGCCAGACAGATATCTAAATGATGAATTTAGATTCCTGTTTCTGGGTGCCAGTGTTTGCGTATTTTTCTTTGTGTGTTCATAGCACCCAAACAAGGAATCTTAGGGCTGTGAGTGTTGTCCCTGTAGTTTCGGGACCAGAATAGGACTACGGTATCCCCTGCCTGTCGTAACAGGAGACTAAAAGGGGGCTTCCGGGGTTGCGGGCGGTAAGAGTGGGAGCTCGAACCGCCCGGTAAGCGACCCCGGGAAGGGTATGTGTGGTCGCATACCGTCGTACGTACCAGACGGTGTGGCGAGCGTCAAGCTCACCTGGGCAGAGCCCGACGGGGCACCGCGCTAAGAGGACTCCGGTTGCGTTCCTTTGGAGATCCCGGAGACGCAGCGCCGAGGACGGCCACCGAGGGGGTTTTAGTGCGGTAAGAATCCCACATAACCCCGTGTCGCTCCCACGGCATAGGGTACCTTTTGACGGTTTCCCCCTCGTAAACAAAAAAAAAAAGAAAAGGGCTGTGAGTGTAGAAAGCGTTTTTTATTGACTACGTCCTTTTTTCACATTTGAAACCAAATAATTGGAGAAATAAATCGAATTTTTATTCTATCTTCCTAACACAAACCAACCCTTCAATTACCGAAAAATCTTGAAAGAAAACATTTTTAATTTACCTAATTCGCTGTTAAGACCTTGGTAAAAATTGTGTGAATTAGATCCCTTATCTACTCCCTTCCTTTTATGTTACGAAAGCAATAAGCAGTAGCCGAGTCGTAATTTGGTCTTTCAATCGGGGAGTCCGAGGTTGGAATCCTAGACACACACTTCTTAAATAATATTAGCCAACTGCGAGTGAAACTCGCACATTGAGGATTCCGTACCGTAAATTTAATGTTTTTAATGAATAAATAATGAATAATAAATAAATTTAATTAATTTTATGTTTTTTTTTAGTATTTTCATCGTAGCAGCCATAGAAGTAAATGCGTTGTGAAAATTTGGACTGGATACGTATTACGGTTCAGTAGATAAAACGAAAAATAGAGGTTTCTTGTATAGCGAAGCCTATTTATTTTTTTTTTTTTATTTTTAGGATCATATGTTATAACGGTCATTATTATATATATTCTGTGAAAATTTCAATTGTCTATCTATTACGGTTCCAGAGATCTCTGTACAGCCTGTGACAGACGGACAGACAGCGTAGGCTTAGCAATGGTGTTTCGTTTTTACCTTTTGGGTACGGAACCCTATAAAAGATGGTTTCTACGCTCTCAACCCCGCACTAGGATTCCCTGTGGGTTCCATGGACACACACAAAGACTACACAAACACCCAGACCCAGAGATACCCAAATTCATTATTCAGATGAGAAAAAAATCGCCAACAAAACAATCTCTACACAAAATTCGAGATGTCAATTTGAGAATCCCCGTCTTAAGAGGCTATCTATTTTTAGACTTTTAATACTTTTAAGCCCTTAGTAAGTTCTTCACTTAAATAATGAACATTTTGAGACCCAAAGGCTCAACTTTTGAGTAATCTATGCATAAATTTCGGGGCATGCATAAATTTATTATGGTATCTGTCGATTGTGTGAAATAAATAAGTATAAATAATTATAGTATAAAAACTAAAAACCACGCTAAAATCGCACAAGGAAAATCGTTAATCCTGATTCCTGACGATCCTGATGAAGAGAATGGTGCAAAATTATTAAAATCGTATATTGCCATCGGTTCTTGATAATTGTTCAAAATTTTTAATTAATCGAACCGTTCAAAGTGGGTAAAAATCGAGTTCAAAGATTACGTTACATACATACATACAGGTCAAGCTAATAAAAGCGTGGTAAAAAGAAACCTTGATGGTTTTTAGGGTTCCGTACCCAAAGGGTAAAAACGGAACCCTATTACTGAGCCTCCGCTGTCTGTCCGTCTGTCACAGGGCTCTATTTCCCGAACCGTAGTAGATAGACTGTTAAAATTTTTACGGAGTATGTATAATTGTGACGGCTATAGCAATAAATTATAAAAAAAAAATGAATTGGGGGTCGGTACAAGAAACCGCTATTTTTCTACGTTTTTCGCTGTATCTATTGAACCGTTATAGGTAGACAGTTAAAATTTTCATAATTCAAGTATTTTAATGATATTAATTGTATTAATTATTAAATAATGATGTAATAATGAATACAGTTCCTGAGAGATTGATAAAAGCTAGTTGCAAATAATGTTAGGTACATCTTATATATAAAATGTTCGTGTCACAATGTTAGTTACCGTACTCCTCCGAAACGGCTTTACCGATTTTCACCAAATTTTATATGCATATTCAGTAGGTCTGAGAATCGGCTACTATCTATTTCTAACATGCTTTTATTAGTTTGGGTTGTATGTAGGTATGTATGTATGTACGTAACAGTAACGGAATCTTTGAACCCGATTTCTATCCACTTTGAACGTTCAGTTTAATTCAAAATTTCAAAATTTACTAGATTGATTTTTAGTTTTGAAAATAATAATGTTAATTCCTTATAACTTAAATGTACTAAACATATCTATAATGCCAACTTGTAGAATGATTTGTAGGATTCCGTACTCAAGAGGTAAAACGAAACCCTTCGCTGTCTGTTCGTGAGTCACAGGGCTTTATCTCTTAAGCCGTAATAGATAGACACTTGATTTTTACAGACGATGCATAATGATGGTCGCTATAACAACAAATACTAAAAATTTATAAAATAAATATAGTTCAAAAAACTAAAAAACACGCTTTTATGATAAACTAAAAAGAAGAAAAAAGCGTGGGGTGCTCCACTTATCAATTTTCGAAAAGCACCCCACACTTTTTCTTCCTTAATTGATTCCTAGATTGAAAATTATTGTCTACTTTTTAGTTGAGTTTATTTAAATTTTAATTGAGTTTAGTTTAACTCGCGCATAAAAGCGTGTTTTATAGTTTTTTGAACTATATTTATTCATACTAAGTGAGAAAGGTTATTCACCCTTAACAGTTTTTATTTATATGCCATCACAACGTTTGCCGGGTCAGCTAGTATAATATATGTGAAAGAAATACTCTATATTCTCGATATATCGATATCTAGTATCGATACAATCTACATTAAGCCCTACGATTCTAACAAAGCGTATTGCAACCTAAGTATTAGTTACTGTGATGGGGAGATTGGGGTCTTTTGTTAGGGTTTATTGGCATTTAGGGGTCCGTACGCAAAAGGAAAAACTGAAACCCTATTTTTATAATAGGATACGAGCATGCAGTACACCTTATGGTGAGTGGCTACTACCGTATGGACATCTGTAATCAACCCCAGATAGGATTAGATATTCCTACCTGAGGTCGCCCACAGATGCGCCGCTACCTTTGAGGACTAAGCTGGAAAGCCTCGGAAAAGTATATCTCCCTTACCACACCCTTCAAAACGGAACACAGTGCCTAACACTGCTGTTATTAGGTAGAAATAGGTGTGGCGGTGGTGCCGCCGGAGTCGAACCACAAAGGGTTCTACCACCTTCAAAACCAGCTACATTATACTTACCATCAAGTGGACTACATGCTTCTTTGTTTTTATAAATTATAAAAAAATCTGGGATCAATTGCAGATATACAGATATCTATGGGTGACAGTAGCTACTTTTTAATAATTTAGTTAGTACCTACTTAAATCGGATGGTCTGCATGCTCATTAACTACTTATATACTTTATACTATACTTATGTACTACATAGAAACTAGCTGTCGCAGCAAAACGTTGTGTTGCCATATAAATAAACAAAAGTTTAGGGTGAACAACTCTTATCACTTAGGGGTATGAAAAATAGATAGTAGCCGATTCTCAGACCTACTGAATATGCATATAAAATTCGGTGAAAATCGGTAAAGCCGTTTCAGACGAGTACGGTTACTAACATTGTGACAGAATTTTATATATAAGATAATAATAATAATAAATTATAAAGAAGTTAAAAGACATATCGATATCGAGTATCGATACTCAATCTTAAGTAAACCCTACGTATCGTTCACGTATAGTATTATTGACAGTGATGGGGAGGTTGGGGTTCATTGTTAAGGGTTTATTGTTTTTTTTAAAGAACTTACTTCTATTTATAGATTGACTTTGTTAGATTTATAGGTGGAAAAACTCTTTTTGGTTCGACGTCGACGGCACCACCGTCACACCTATTTCTGTTATAACAGCAGTGTAGTGCTGCTGTGTTCTGGTTTGGTGTGGTAAGAGAGACACACTTATCCGAAGCGTTATAACTTAGTTCTCAGAGAAAGCGGTCTATCTTTAGTCGAACTTAGGTAGGAATCTAATCTTATCTGGGATTGATTACAGCTGTCCATGGGCGGCAGTAGCTACTTTATACTTACCATCTTGTGGACTGCATACTTCTATATTTTAAAATAATTATACATAGTTTAAAAACTAAAAACCACGCTAAAATCGCGTACCTACCTAAGAAAAATCGTTCATGCTAATTCCTGAAGATCCTGATGAGGAGAAAAAAATATTTAAATCGTGTATAGTCAGTTCTTGATAATTGTTCAAAATTTTAAATTACTCGGACCGTTCAAAGTTAGTAAGAATGGAGTTCAAAGATTCCGTTACATACATACATACACCCCAATCTAATAAAAGCGTGGTAAAAAGACTCCGAAGATACTCGTACTTGAAGGTTTGTTTCTATATTATAAAATTGGTTGTCTGTAAAGTCGGTTTACTGACGATAGTTGAACGTGACAACGTCATAAGAAAATACTGATGGAATGGTTCCTTTTTGAAATGAAAATTTTAATTTGATTTGTTTGATAGATATTTTGTATGGATCCGACGCGTTCCGCAGCGTTCGACATCTGTCTATGTCGAACTCTGCCGAACGCGGAGACCGAGTGTGCCTCTTTGTCGCTCGTTCCGCGCTCTCGCTTGCACATCAAGCCTTAAATGGAACGCCTCAGAGCGAGGTAACGCCGCATGAGTCATGTTTTTTGGTGCATGCAGCCGGCTCCATCGAATTATAAGATGTTGTCACGTCAAAAAGTCCCTATAAATATATATCGATACCGTATCGATACTATATCTAAAGTAAACCCTACGTAGAGTATTGTAAGCATTAGCGACAGTGATGGGGAGTTTGGGGTCCGTTGTTAAGAGTTTATTGGTTTTTGTTAAGAGTTTACTTCTATTTATAGATTGACTTTGTTGGAATTCTAGGTAGAACTCTTTTTGGTTCGACGTCGACGGCACCACCGTCACACCTATTTCTGTTATAACAGCAGTGTTAAGCCCTGCTGTTCTGGTTTGGTGTGGTAAATGAGCTATACTTAGAAAAAGCGTTCCTAATAACTCCTCAGGGATAGCAAAGTTTTTGTGGCCAACCTCAAATCGGAATATAATCTTATCTGGGGTTGGTTATAGATGTCTATAGACGATAGTTGCTTTACCATCAGGTGAATTGACTGCTTGATATGATACTTATTATATTAATATATCAATATCACGTATATCGATACCGTATCGATACTATATCTAAAGTAAACCCTACGTATAGTGTTGTAAGCCTTAGCGACAGTGATGGGGAGGTCGGGGTCCATTGTTACGGTTTATTGGTTTTTGTATCATTCTATTTATAACGGATCTCTTTGTAATTAGGTTAGTTATTTTTAGTTACTTTTATTTTTATAGTTTGTTTAGTTATTCTGATATCTTAGTGGAAACTCGGCCTCTCGAGGGGTCCGAGGTTCAAATCCCAGGCAGGCAACTCTATTTTTGGAAGTTATGTGCGAATTAGAAATTAATTATCACTTGCTGAAACGGTGAAGGAAAACCATGTAAGGAAAGCCATACCTGAGAGATCTGTAAAAAGGTTCTTAAAGGTATGTGAAGTCTACTTGGCCAGCGCGGTGGATTATGGCCTGATCCTTCTCATTCTGAGAGGAGACCCGTGCCCAGCAGTGGGACAGTTTACCTTTAAGGTGATAGAATTCTTTTGGAAGCACCGTACATGTTCTCACGATGTATTCCCTCACCGTCATAGCAAGTTATAATTAATTTGTTATACGAATAACTTTAAATAGAATTGCTTTTTTATATAGGAGTAGCAGACGAGCATGCAATCCACCTGGTAAGTGGCTTCTGCTGCCCATGGACATCTGTAAACAACTCTAGTACCCTTACCATGAGTTTTTACAAATATGACAGTTTTGGTATTTGTTTACGTGTTGGCCCATACAATTTCCAAGTTCTGATACAATCCGCTAGGGGCGCTGATTGGAAATTATATGGGCAAATACGTAAACAAATACCAAAACAGTCATATTTGTCAAAACGTAAAAACTCATGGTAAGAGTACAGATAGGATTAGATATAGCTACCTACCTGAGGTCGGCAGCAGATGTGCCGCTACCTCTGAAGACTAAGCTGGAATGCCTCGGAAAGGTATATCTCCCTTACCACACTTCAAACCAGAACACAGCAGCGTAACACTGCTGTTATAACAGAAATAGGTGTGGCGGTGGTGCACAAAGGGTGTACCTTCAACTGCTTGCCTGGGATTCAAACCTCGGATCCCGATTGAGAGGTGCATCAAACTAAACTACTAAATGTTGTGTAGAGGGAACTTCAACTTAAATTGTAGCTTCGAGCTTTTAAGTTCCATTTAAGTTTCCTAATCGTTATAAATGGTCCGTTCTTTACAATACCAACTCTAAAGAAACATTATGTAAGAAGTTGAGATAAATAGTGCTTTCGTTCTGTTAAAAGCCTTTAAAAAGTACTAAAAGGGGTAGAACCTCTTTTAGCTGAAGTTATTGCGTATTATTGTTTAAACAGTGAGAGCATAGATGAATAAAGATTACTCACTCCTAACAAGAAAATGTACCCAGTTTTGAGAATTGAAATAGTTGCGTAAAAAAGTTTTGCCACGTCTCCGTGCTAAAATGTCCCTGAAATATTTGAAATAATTATTTATTTTTATGTAAATTACGCAGTATTAGTTATTTATTCGTAAATTTTCTCTGAAAATGTTTTTATTTGTCAAGAATTAAAAAAAGAACTTACTAATAAGATGTTTGTGGCTTCATTCAATTTCATGGCGGCGAAGTATCTTTACTAATCTATGGGTGAGGGTTATAACACAGTGTTAAGCGCTGCTGTGTTCTGGTTTGAAGTGTGGTAAGAGTCATATTTTTCCGAGGCCTTCCATCGTCCACAAACAGCGCATCTGTAGCGGATCTTAGGTAGGAATCTAATCTTATCTGGGGTTGATTATAAATATTCATGGGTGGCAGTAGTCACTTACCATCAGGTGGATTGAATGCTCATCTGCTACTCCTTTATTATAATAAAATAATATTGCGAAGAAACCTGAATGCCTGAGTGCTTGAGAATTCTTTAAAAATCTCAAAGGTTTGTTAACTCTCGTCAACCTATCACTGTCCCAGTGCTGGGCACGGGTCTGCTCTCAGAATGAGAAGGATTAGGCCATAGTCCACCGCGCTGGCTAAGTGAGAATTGGTAGCTTTCGAACACCTTTGAGATTTTTTTAAAAGACTCAGGTTCGTAATCCTACGAACCTGAGTCTTTTAACCTCATAATATTTTCCTTCACTGTTTACGCAAGTGTTATATATTGGCCTTAATCACCATAGTTAGAAATTCGCCTCAAACAAAATTACTAGAAAGACATCCGATCCTGCACCGCCGCCGTGCCGTGGGAACGCTGACTCCGCACCACCGCTCCGTTTCCATCGTACAGTCCCGAACGTGGGAATTCACTCTAGGCGCTAACATTGCCCCAGCAAGTCACTTAGGATAGTTAGTTTTAATTTAGGTTAGATTTAATCCAAAACATGTAATATTCTGTTTTGATTAAATACATATACATAAGTAATTCGGTCTTTCTGTATCCTGGCTGCTGCATCCCGACGCATTATATAACTCAAGTGATAATAATTTTAAAAACATAACTTTGAAAAATCAGTGGTGCATCGGATTCGAACTTATGACTTTTGGATTGAGCCGAGTTTATATGCTATCACCGCTTAGTACTATGGTGCCTTAACTAAACCTTCAATTTTTTTTATAATATAAGAGTAGCAGACGAGCATGCAGTCCACCTGATGGTAAGTGGCTACTGCCGCCCATGGACATCTGCAATCAACCAGTTAGGATTAGATATTCCTACCTAAGGTCGGACACCCCTGAGGACTAAGCTGGAACGCCTCGGAAAAGTCTGTCTCCCTTACCACACCCTTCAAACCGGAACACAGCAGCGCCTAACACTGCGGTTATTAGGTAGAAATAGGTGTGGCGGTGGTGCCGCCGGAGTCGAACCACAAAGGGTTCTACCACCTTAAACTTACCACTTAAATGTTAGTTCAAATTTATTTATAATAAATAAAAATAAAATAAAATAAAAAGCCTTATATTTCTAGAAAAAAGTTTACATTGTTGTTTCCATGTTTTAGGAATATATTGTTGCTAAATTAATAAGGACATAGAATGATTGTTTTATACATTTCGTTATATTTAAATTTAAGTTGACATGCATTTATTGTACTTGTTTTTTTTTCCTTTTTTTTAATAAAATTTATTTCTCTAGAACCCGTCCTCGGGTGAAGGCCTCCTCCAAAGATTTCCAATGTTCCTTATTTTGTGCTTTACGTAACCAAGTGAGTCCAGCAATCTTGCTTATCTCGTCTTGCCATCTCGTAAGCGGTCTACCTCTGTAGCGTTTGCCAGGAGGGCCGGGCCAAGTTGTCACCCTTTTTGTCCATCTCCCATCTTGCAGTCGCACTACGTGACCGGCCCATTTCCATTTTAGTTTCAGAGCGTGGTTTAAAACGTCTGTTGCTTTAGTTAGATGTCTAATTTTAGTGTGTCTTATTTTTTGTCTTTAAATTTATTTACAGAAGTGTAACTTCAAAAAACTGACAAGATGTTCTCAACAGAAATGAATATCATAAATTCTTTAAATCTCTCAGAAATCGGAGCTAGGTGACCTAAAATTGTGTCACGGACGATGTTGGAGACGTATGCTAGCATATGCGATGCATGCATGCATATGTAATCAATCTGAGAGATAAGATTCATATGCAAAAGAATCCGCTGCAAGGATTTGAAAATTTATTATTTATCTTGTTGAGTTTCGCTTGTTTTTAGGGTTCCGTACCCAAGGGATAAAAACGGAACCCTATTAAGCCTCTAGTGGCTGTACGTCTGTTCGTCTGTACCCGCGCCAAACTGCTAGTCCGCTTTGAAGTTGTTGCGAGCAGGTGTCATACAATTTGCTATGGCGACGCGACTCATTTCTATATTCAAAGCGGGTTAGCAGTTTTACGCCGATTATAACAGGGTTTTATCTTCTGAAACCTTATAGATAGATACTTGATTTTTAGGGTTCCGTACCCAAAGGGTAAAAACGGAACCCTATTACTAAGACTTCGCTGTCTGTCCGTCTGTCACAGGGCTATATGTCCTGAACCGTAATAGATAGACACATGGATTTTTTACAGAGGATGCATAACGGTGAACGCTATAACAACAAATACTAAAAATAAAATAAAGTTGAATATTAAATGGAGACCCCATACAACAAACCGGTACTTTTCAGCATTTTTCGATCTAACTCTTAAACCGTACTAAGAATATGGTTGAATTTTTTTACAATTCGTTTTCTACTATAACTGGTATTATAAAAAATACAAATAAGAACCATAAAACTTATTTTAATATAGTTATTTTATTTTTATTATACATTGTTTACGTATTATTCATCATCACCCCAACGCCATCTATTTTTGTGTTATATAAGTAAGTATTGTTGAAAATAATAAAATGAATAAAAATAAGTAAAAAAATAATGAATGGCGGTACGGAAGCCTCCATGTGCGAGTTCGACTCATACTTGGCGAATTATTTTACTGACTGTGTATAACGATAGCCTCTGTTTCACAAATATCTTTTATTTAATCGTAAAAGGTAGACACATTATATTCCCACCTAAGACCGGTCACACATGCGCCGCTACCCCTGAGGACTAAGCTGGAACGCCTCGGAAAAGTGTCTCCCTTACCACACCCTTCAAACCAGAACACAGTAGCGCTTAGCACTGCTGTTATCACATGAATGGGTGTGGCGGTGGTGCCGGAGTCGAACCACAGAGGATTCCTTCATCTACATAATAAAAAAGTTTAACAGAATAAAGGAGACCAGAAATCAGAATTTCTAAAACGCAATAATCCCAGCATAATCTTATTTTCACCCACGTTAGCATATTATCTTTGGGGTGGGTTGGCGGTTTATCATTGAGGGGGTGGCATAATTAACATCCCTCTTGTAACTCGATTATGTATTGCAGTAGAGTTTTATTTAATACTAGTAGTGTTCGCAGCTTCGCCCGTTTTAAAACAATAGATGGCTAGATCTTTCATGGGTACCTGTATTCGCTACTACAATAAAATACCCGACCACATTTTGAATCTCACAGAAAAAAAGTTCAAACATGTCGTTAAACAAACGCTATGTAAAAAAGCGTACTATAAACTAAGTGATTATTTGACTGACAAAACGGTGTGGTCTGAAGTAGCTCCAGCTCCACATGTACCATTAGGTTAAGTTTAACATTGTAAATAACATTTGATGAACATGATTTGATTTTGATTTCAACGAAACACCTTGTGAAGTGGTGGTAGTTGTATTGACATTCAAAAAGTGCTCTGTAAAGAACCTATTTTGAATAAAAATTGATTTGATTTGAATAACATGACATACATATAACTGAAAATTTGTACCTTCATTTGAATGACAGTGGTGACTGTCGAAAATTGGCCGTACCAACTCAGAAACCTTCGTGGGCTCATGCACAACAACTTTGCTAAAGATCATCACATGATCAAGTGCATAGCTTACGATTCTATAAAGGACATACAGACAACCATTAATTTTTATATACATAAACAATATAGGAGTAGCAGACTAGCATGCAGTCGACCTGATTTTGTTTTTTTTTATAATATAAGAGTAGCAGACGTGCATGCAGTCCACCTGATGGTAAGTGGCTACTGCCGCCCATGGACATCTGTAATCGACCCCAGACAGGATTAGATATTCCTACATGAGGTCGGCCACAGATGCGCCGCTACCCCTGAGGACTAAGCTGGAATGCCTCGGAAAAGTCTTTCTCCCTTACCACACCCTTCAAACCGGAACACAGCAGCACCTAACACTGCAGTTATTAGGTAGAAATAGGTGTGGCGGTGGTGCCGCCGGAGTCGAACCACAAAGGGTTCTACCATCTTCAAATGGTGGTAGAACCCTTTGTGGTTCTGATGGTAAGTAAGCTATTACCGCCCATGGACATTTGTAATCAACCCCTGGCAAGATTGCATTCCTACCTGAGATCGGCCACGGCGCCGCTACTCCTAAAAACTAAGCTGGAATGCCTCGGAAAAATATGTCCCTCTTACCACACTTCAAACCAGAACACAGCAGCGCTTAACACTGCTGTTATAACAGAGACAGGTGTGACGGTACTTGTCCCTGTAGTTCCGGGACTAGAATAGGGCTACGGTATCCCCTGCCTATCGTAGGAGGCGACTAAAAGGGGGCTTCCGGGGTTGTGGACGGCAAGAGTAGGAGCTCGAACCGTCCAGCAAGCGACCCCGGGAAGGACGGCGGTATGTGTGGTCGCACGTAAACACTACATGGTGTGGGAGGAGCGAAAACTGCTCCCCCAGGGTAGAGCCCGTTGGGCATCGCGCTTGGAGGGCTCCGGTTGTGTTCCGTTGGTGATCCCGGAGTTCTTCAACAAGCGCTGAGGACGGCCACCGGGGGGTTTTAGTGAGGTAAAAATCCCACATAACCCGGCGTCGCTCCCACGTCGTCGGGTACCTTTTGAAGGTTTCCCCCTCGAGAAAAAAAAAAAAAAAAGGTGTGACGGTACTACTAAGCTAACTATCATCATCTAAACCAGACGTGTTTGCTAAATTTCAGCTTAATTGTTTGTGGTTAGCTCGTTTGAAATTCAATTTCAAGAAGATTCTCACATACATACGAACTAAAGGTGAGTAAATAAAAGTATGCAATAAAAATTCTTGTAATAATACAAAAAGTATACTATGTAATGGGTACTCACGATATGCGGTTTTTACCACGCCTTGGATTGTATGTATGTATGTATGTATGTATGTATGTATGTATGTATATATATGCATGTAACGAAATCTTTGAACTCTATTTTTACCCACTTTGAACGGTCCGATTAATTTAAAATTTTGAACAATTATCAAGAACTGGTGACAATACACGATTTTAATAATTTCAGGATCGTCAGGAATCAGGATTAACGATTTTCCTTGTGAGATTATAGCGCGGTTTTTAGTTTTAAATTATAATTATTTAACTTGTTTATTGCCGATATTTAGACCCAGTTGCATGGATCGTGGTCACGGCGAAACTGCGGTGGCGTGAAGAATCCGTTGACAAGTACTAGTGGTAGATTAATCTATCTACCCTACGTCTACTTCGTTTTTCTTTTCAAGGTACACATCACGACACACAACACTAAAAAAATGTGAGCCGTCACGGGACGCCTGGCAGATGTGAAACATCGACATTATTTTGTAAAAGTAATATGCAGAAAAGAACATATTGTGATAGGAACTAAATATGTCATAATGATAAAATAAAATATTACGATTTTTTTCCAGATAACGATGACTATTTATTGAATAAACATTTATTTTCATTAAATACAAAAATTTACGAATTTATTTCAAATCGTGACTACTTAATTCGTTTAATCAGTGACTTCGGTAATAGTTATTGCGCATGGCGACGCGTCGCCACACCAGAAATCGGTTTTACGTGCGGCTATAGATGTTTCACATCAAAATTACGCACCGTACTTTGCACTATTTGTGACTGGAATAAATATCGGCAATAAAATTAAAACCGCATATCGTGTGTATCCGTTACATAGTAAAATGTCTCAATTCCCCGATAATTTTAGTCCAAAATCATACATATTATTAATTGTTATAAAGTTTAAAAGAAATTTAAAAATAAATTAATATATAAGATCAGGGGCTATTTTCTTTTGAAGCATAACACACTGTGATTCATCTAAAACAAAGTTTATTTATTAAATACAATATTAACATTTACATATAAAATATCAACTAAAGCTTAGGTACTTACCTAAAACAAAGAATCGACAATTAAATGTCCATGCTTACTATTGTTAACTTAAATATGATTTTACGTATTTAAATCAAACTAATACACAAACAGCTAGGTTTTCAAGAAATTATAAAATAATATTGAAAAATACGACTTTTATACAACATTGTCAAATGACAAATGTCATCAAAGCTTATAAATATAAACAACTTTATTGTTGCACGTTGTAAGTTGTAAAATGGTACTTAAATAGACAAAGCCGCGGACGTAACCTAGTGATATCTTTGTTGGAACCACTTTGCGCCCTTAAAATAAGGTCGTGAGGTTGTACATCTACGGAAGGGTAGTTTTGAAGGTCACTGAGACAAACCACATTTACCCTTTCTCTCAATTTTTAGGGTGACCATAATGCATTGTTTTAATAGATGGAGACTAAGTTGGAATGTTTTGCGAATCTCCCTTATTTAGTTTTTACCACGCTTTTATTGGCTTGATCTGTATATATGTATGTAACGGAATTTTGAACTCAATTTTTACCCACTTTGAACGGTTCGATTAATTTAAAATTTTGAACAATTATAAACACCCGATGGCTTATTAATATTATTATCCGATTATTATTCGAGGTATTCCAGCTAAGTCCTCAAAGGTAGCGGCGCACCAGTGGCCGACCTCAGGTAGGAATATCTAATTCTGTCTGGCGTTGATTACAGATGTTCATACGGCAGTAGCTTACCATCAGGTGGACTGCATGTTCGTCTGCTACTCATATATTATAAAAAAAACAGCAGCGCTTAACATTGCAGTTATAAGGCAGATGTTACAATGCAGAAAATTAAATAAATAAGGCGGTAGTGCCTCCGTAGTCGAACCATAACAGCCAAAACCTGACAACTAATTAAAGTAACCACACTTTTGGACATATTCTTCGGACATTTTTCATAATTTGTTCTAGATCCATTATTATATTAATGAGCTATTCTATAAAGCAGGATAATCCCGTATTAACCAAACCCATGGTGTCCCTTGCAATGTCCCACACAGCGGCTTGGTTTAAAATTAGACGGAATCGATATTCCACCCTCATCTTAATGCTGATACCGTTTTTTATACAGACTAACCAATACATGTGGCTTTGCTTGTGCAACACCTTGGAATATTTTTCTATGTCGCCTAGAAATAATTTTTGTTATACTTTTTTGATGTAAGAAATTTATTAGAGTAATTTGGAAAATTACGTGCGGTAAACGGAAGTTTTTAGGGTTCCGTACCCAAAGGGTAAAAACGGAACCGTAGCTGTGATAGCCTGAGGTTAAAAAAAACTCGGCCTCTCGATCGAGGGGTCCGAGGTCCAAATCGCACCTCTGATTTTTCAAAATTATGTGCGTATTAGAAATTAATTATCACTTGCTAAACGGTGAAGAAAAACATCGTGAGGAAACCTGCATACCTGAGAGATTTATAAAAAAATATCTCAATGGTATGTGAAGTCTACCAATACGCACTTGGCCAGCACTGGCCTGATCCTCATTCTGAGAGGAGACCCGTGCCCAGCAGTGGGACAGTAATGGGTTGATATAATGATACACACTTACTTGATAGAATATCCGATACTCCGAATCAGTGAACCGCAGAGCCACTTCCTCTGGAAAGTGCAGCAGCGGCGTCAAGAACGCTAACTCCTCATTGCTACTCTCTTCGAGGACCGATGCACCTGGAATACAAAAAAGATGTCAACAAAGGTGGTAGAACCCTTTGGTTGCACTCCGTCGGCATCGTCACACCTATTTCTGTCAAATTAAAACCAGACTACCGCTTTGGAAAGTGGTTCGTTATAGAGAGGAAGAGGCGAAAGAAACTCCGTATGCAATTTAAAATCTTTTAAAAGTAAATACTCGTATTATACAATGTTATGGGATGACTATATTATGTTTCTACGGGATGATATGTTCGCCCAGCGAAAAAATCCCACTATAAATAAATAAATAAATAAATAAATAACACTTATTTCTGTTATAACAGCAGTGTAGCTGCTGTGTTCTGGTTTGAAGGGTGTGGTAAAAGATACGTTGCTAAGGCTCCAGCTTAGTCCTCAGGGGTAGCGACGTATCTATAGCCGACCTTAAGCAGAAAACTAATCTTATCTGGGGTTGATTACAGATGTCCATGAGCGACAGTACACAAATGACATTTTTTTTTATAATATTGGAGTAGCAGACGAACATATAGTCCATCTGATGGTAAGTGGCTACTGCCGCCCATGGACATTTGTAATCGACCCCAGATATGATTAGATATTCCTACATGAGGTCGGCCACAGATGCGCCGCTACTTCTTAGGACTAAGCTGGAACGCCTCGAAAAATATCTCCATTACCACACCCTTCAAAACGGAACACAGCAGCGCGTAACACTGCTGTTATTAGGTGGAAATAGGTGTGGCGGTGGTGCCGCCGGAGTCGAACCACAAAGGGTTCTACCACCTTCAGATGACGAATAACTTTGTGCAAACAGATAACTCTATTGTCAAAGTTACTGTTCTAGTTAAGTTTAACGCAAACCTTAACCGGCCTTCAGTGCAAGTCTAGTATTCTCTGGGTCAATGCTAAGGTCAGTATCTGTCCCAACGGCACGTGACCTCAAATTATTCAATGGTGCATATAAATTTGCTCTATACTATTTCATGGATCTAAGTTGATAGATACGACCTTTGTTTTCAAAGTCATTTTTCTGTTAAAACAGTAACTGTAAAAAAGTTTTTTGTTAACAGTTAAAAACAGTAACTTTAACAGTAACAGTTAAAAACAGTAACTGTAAAAAAGTTTTTTGTTAACAGGCATAAGTTTGTATAGCTGCTTTTAAAATTATAAGTTGTAGTAGCTACCGAGAGTCCACCTGATGGTAAGAGGCTACTGCCGCCAATGGATTTCTGTAATCAACCTCAGATAAGATATTGTTCTAATTGTTCTAATCATATTTTTTAAAACACGCTTTCTAAACAGCCCCACACTAGGATTCCCTGTGTCGTGGGTGCCATGGACACACACACCGACAAATACACAAACACACAAACCTAGAAACAGAAATCTAAATTCATCATTTACATGTCTGTCGGGCCGGGGATCGAACCCGGGACCGTCGACGCGTCAGACCGGTGTGGTGACCGCTCCGCCACGCAGGTCGTCAAGATAGGAATTATCTTGCCAGATGCAGATGCGCCGCTACTCCTGAGGACTAAGCTGGAACGTCTCGGAAAAGTATGCCCCTTACTACATTTTTCAAGGTAAAACAGGTAAATACTGCTATTATTAGACAGAAATAGATGTAGCGGTGTTGCCGCCGGATTCTAACCACAAAAGGTCCTTTGTTTCAATTTTTTTTTTTTACTTAGTTTTAAATGATTTACATTTTGACAAGAGAGATCTTATGAATTTTATTTCATAAGACATAAATTGTACTTTTGGGCAATGACCTGACGTGGTTCGACTCCGGCGGCACCACCGCCACACCTATTTCTGCCTAATAACAGCAGTGTTAGGCGCTGCTGTGTTCTGGTTTAAAGGATGTGAAAACATACTCTTCCGCGACATTCCAGCTTAGTCCTCAGGGGAGGCACATCTGTGGTCGACCTCAGCTAGGAATCTTTATCTGGAGTTGATTACAGATGTCCATACGGCAGTAGCTTACCATCAGGTGGCTGCTCGCCTACTCCTATATGATAAAAAAAATTAACAAAATAAAATAGGTTCATAAACGGCGAAGTTATGGCTGCTATATTTACATGGGTGGAGGAGTTCCCCTCATTTTCTCCAGAACCCATCGATGGATCCTAACCATATTTAAATGGGACCAACTTCCAGCTCGTCTCTATACAATAAAAAAATAATTATTTAAATCGGTCCACTAACGGCGGAGTAATTTGTGTACATACATAAAAAAAAAGATACCGGCCGAATTGATAACCACCTCTTTTTTGAAGTCGGTTAAAAAATGAACCCGGTATATCTATGATTTAGATCTTCGTCGTCAACTTCCTTCATGCACTGTTATTACATTGTTAGCATGATTAGTTGTGGCGTAACTTATATGACATGCAACATTGGTACGAGTAACTCGGTTCTGACACAGAAAGCAGATAAATATGTAATCTACGCGATTTGAGAGAACGCCACACCTATTTCTGCTTATATATAAAGCTGTGTTTTACCACGCTTTTTTAGGTGAGAAAACTGATATTAAATTAGCTATATACACAAACTACTATCACCTGCAAAATGGTTAACATGTTCGCAGCACACAAAATCATAAAGGTGAAGACATAGAACCCTATGTGGTTCGACTCCGAAGGCACCACCGCTACACCTATTCTTACCTCATAACAGCAGTGTTAAGCGCTGCTGTGTTCCGGTTTGAAGTGTGGTAAGAGTCATACTTTTCCGAAGCGTTTCAGCTTACTCCTCAGGGGTAGCGGCGCATCTGTGGCCGACCTCAAGTAGGAATTTCTTATCCGATCTGGGGTTGATTACTGATGTCCATGGGCGGCAGTAGCTTACCATCAGGTGGTGCATGCTCGTCTGCTACTCCTGTTTTACAAAAAATAAACTAGGCTTTCACTATTGAATCTGCTAGGAACCCTTTGTGGTTCGACTCCGGCGGCACCACCGCCACACCTATTTCTACCTAATAACAGCAGTGTTAGGCGCTGCTGTGTTCCGGTTTGAAGGGTGTGGTAAGGGAGACAGACTTTTCCGAGGCGTTCCAACTTAGTCCTCATTGGTAGCGGCGTATCTGTAGCCGAACTCAGGTAGGAATATCTAATCCTATCTGGGGTTGAATAATGTCCATTGGCGGCAGTAGCTTACCATCAGAAGGTGCATGCTCGTCTGCTTATCCTATATTATAATAATTATACATAGTTTAAAAACTAAAAACCAGGCTAAAATCGCAAAAGGAAAATCGTTAATCCTGATTCCTGACGATCTTGATGAGGAGAATGGGATAAAATTATTAAAATCATGTATTGTCATCGGTTCTTGACAATTATTCAAAATTTAAAATTAATCGGACTGTTCAAAGTGGGTAAAAATCGAGTTCAAAGATTCCGTTACATAGATACATACATACATACAACCCAAGCTAATAAAAGCGTAGTAAAAGAATAGGCTATTACCATGGAACAGAAAAAACAAGGCTATTACTGAAAGTGCTTGGACTCACCATCAGTAGTTTTATCCTTCGCTTGTCCCGAAGTCCCACTGGGGCCAGGCTTGGCTCCGTCTCGCATTTCACCCGCACTTCTCTAAATCATCAGCACGAACTTCACATAACTTCATAACTTCACATAACTTCAAACTTCACTTCACTTCACAGGATCGCACGCCATCTGTTAGCCTTTAACGGAAACGGTACTGACATTTTTCGATTTACGCGGCAATGGTAATCTGCAACAAAAGAAAACTTTATTTATAACTAGCTGACCCGGCAAACTTTGTACCGCCACAAAATTTATTTATCAAATATATTTCATATAAAATATAGCCTATGTTACTCGTGGATAATGTAGCTTTTGAATGGTGAAAGAATTTTTAAAATCGGTCCAGTAGTTTTTGAGCCTGTTCATTACTACCAAACAGACAAACAAAGTTTTCCTCTTTATAATATTAGTGTAAATAGTTTAATTTTTTTTTTTTTTATAATATAGGAGTAGCAGACGAGCATGCAGTCCACCTGATGGTAAGTGGCTACTGCCGCCCTTGGACATCTGTAATCAAACCCATATAGGATTAGATATTCCTACCTGAGGTCGGCCACAGATGCGCCGCTACCCCTGAGGACTAAGCTGGAACGCCTCGGAAAAGTCTGTCTCCCTTACCACACCCTTCAAACCGGAACACAGCAGCGCCTAACACTGCTGTTATTAGGTAGAAATAGGTGTGGCGGTGGTGCCGCCGGAGTCGAACCACAAGGGGTTCTACCACCTTCATTAATTAAGTGTATTACAAGTAGAATATGATTTATTTGATTACTATATTTATAACTAATATTATATTTGAAAGTGAATAAGCTTAGTGGTTAAGAAACTCGGCCTCTTGATCGAGGGGTCCGAGGTTCAAATCAGGCCTCTGATTTCTCAAAGTTGTGCGCGTATTAGAAATTATCACTTGCTTAAACCGAGAAGGAAAACATCGTGAGGAAACCTGCATACCTGAAAGATCTTTATAAAAAAGGTTCTCAACGGTGTGAAGTCTACCAATACGCACTTGGCCAGCGTGGTGGACTATGGCCTAATTCTCATTCTGAGAGGAGACCCGTGCCCAGCAGTGGGACAGTAATGAATTGATGGGTACATACAGACATACAGGGTGAATGTTTCAAGTGTTCGTTGTTTGTTTAGCATTTTTCGCTATTTGTTATAGTTTCGGATTTGCCTCCAAAGGCACATTTATTAAAATCATTCTGTATAACTGACAGTTCTACAAACATGTCTGTAAAACAGAGGGTATTTTGAAGGTGGTAGAACTTTGCGATCGACTCCGGCTGCACCACCGCCACACGTATTTCTACCTAATAACAGCAGTGTTAAGCGCTACTGTGTTCTGGTTTGAAGGGTGTGGTAAGGGAGGCATACTTTTCCGAGGCGTTCCAGCTTATTCCTCAGGGGTAGCGGCGTATCTGTGGCCGACCTCAGGTAGGAATATCTAATCCTATCTGGGTTTGATTACAGATGTTCATGGGCGGTAGTAGCCACTTACCATCAGGTGGGCTGTATGCTCGTCTGCTACTCCTATATTATAAAAAAGTGATGAGATTAAACTATCAACCACTAACACAGTCAATTAGTACCTATATTATCTGTATTTCACCTCCACAACGGTAACAGATAACGAAATAATTACTTTTCTTTTCCGTGGCATGATACATGCAGATGTATTCAGTAGGGATGGTGAGGTGAGATAGATTATCGAAGAATCGATTTTTCGGACCTTATCGATTATTTTAATCGATCTCCAATAATGCATCAGTGAATCGATTTTTCATCAAAAAAAATTGAAATTAATATTATTTTTAAAGTCAAAAGTGTTATAGACATTTTTTGCTGACGCATACGTATTTCAGTGATTGTTTTTGGTCTTGATAATCTTTTTTCGAAGATCGATTTTTGGAGAATCGATTCTAAAGGCCTCGAAATTTTTTGTGAATTTATTTATCACACAAAAATAGGATCAAAGTGGGACATTCACTTAGGAGCATTTTATTTTTTGCCTGAAATCGGTACTTAGAAATAAAAACACAAATACTTGAATATCTCAAAAAAAAATCACTATCGGCTAGGGTACTTAATGACAAAACCTATTGCAAATGAGCTCTACTTTTACCCCTCCAAGGGAATGTATCGAATTATCAGTAACCCTGTATATTATCTTTATAATAATTATAGCCTAGATTTTTTACTTGTTACACTTTGTTTATTTCTTATAACTATAAATTATGATGTTTAGTTATGTAAGAGCGGAGCCGCCTAACACAGACATTTTGTTTACTAGGCATTTCCAAAGCACTTATTATGTAAGCCATCTACAGTCCGCGCCAAACTGCTAGTCCGCTCTGAAGTTGTTTTTTTTTTTTTAATTTTATAATATAAGGGTATCAGACGAGCAGTCAGTCCACCTAATGGTAAGTGGCTACTGCCGCCCATGGACATCTGTAATGAACCCCAGATAGGATTAGATATTCCTACCTGAGGTTGGCCACAGATGCGCCGCTACCCCTGAGGACTAAGCTGGAACGCCTCGGAAAAGTCTGTCTCCCTTACCACACCCTTCAAACCGGAACACAGCAGCGCCTAACACTACTGTTATTAGGTAGAAATAGGTGTGGCGGTGGTGCCGCCGGAGTTGAACCACAAAGGGTTCTACCACCTTCAAGCCACCTTGTTGCGAGCAGGTGTAGTCATACAATTTGCTATGGCGACGCAATTCATTTCTATACTCAGAACGGACTTGCTGTTCTACGCGGACTTGACTCAAGAATCGATCTATCCGGAATTGCCACCCCTAGTCGCCAAGGGGTTTAGCAACATGGCAATCGTTAATGAATATGGAAGATTTGTATAATTGAATTTATGCAAAGTTGCAAAGGAGCAATGTAATTAGTATTAATGTTTGTTTTTTATAAAATAGGAGCAGCAGACGAGCATGATCCACCTGATGGTAAGCTGCTGCCGTATGGATCTGTAATCAACCCCAGATAGGATTAAATATTCCTACCTGAGGGCCACAGATGCGCCGCTACTCCTGAGGACTAAGCTGGACCGCCACGGAAAAGTTTGTCTCCCTTACCACACCCTTCAAACCGGAACACAGCAGCGCCTAACACTGCTGTTATTAGGTAGAAATAGGTGTGGCGGTGGTGTCGCCGGAGTCGATCCACAAAGGGTTCTACTAACTTCAGAGCGGACTAGCAGTTTGGCGCGGACTGTAAGTGACCTTACCATCTGGACTGCATCGTTAGTTTCGTAAGAACCGCAGTTCTATTGATTGGTTGCAAATTTATTCAAATATTCAAAACGCTGACTTAAGAGATTTGAGTAACTGATGACTTAGATGCAGATTTTTGTTAGCTTATGACTGTCATACTAAAATGACGAAGTGAAGTTAGCCGTCATTGAAACTGAAGACGCATTTTTTTATATTATAGGAGTAGCAGACGAGCATACAGTAATCCGTAATCAACCCCAGATAGGATTAGATATTCCTACCTGAGGTCGGCCACAGCGCCGCTACCCCTGGGGGCTAAGCTAGAACGCCTCGGAAAAGTATGTCTTACCATTCAAACCAGAACACAGCAGCGCTTAACACTGTTATTATTATAACGCTTTCTACACTCACAGCCCCACACTAGGATTCCCTGTGTCGTGGGTGCCATGGACACACACATAGACAAATACACAAACACCCAGACCCAGAAACGAATCTAAATTCATCATTTAGATATCTGTCTGGCTGGGGATCGAACCCGGGACCCTTTGCGCGTCAGACCAGTATGGTGACCGCCACGTGGGTCGTCCAAAATTATTGTTATTCTTGTCAACTAAGGTAAATATGACGTCACGTTAAAAGCTCTCACAACTTGTAAGCTTGTTCCTTCAATATGTTAGTCAGCCATCCAAGAATATAGTTAACAAACTATACCTACTACTTCTGAAGTTATTATCAGAAGTATATGTCGTATTGTAAGCGATGAGTTATAATCTTTCGTGTTTCGACTCCGGACACTATTACATATGTTGGTAATTGAGAACGCAACCTCATCTTAAGTTGGCATTAGTAATTATGTATGTTTAGTTGGCAACATTTTTTTTCTCTCTTCTTCCTGTCATTGTACTCGTAGCACTCGGTAACTTTTTATTTTTCACGAATAAAAGTATATTTTTTTCCGTGTTACCTAAAACAGTTGTATTTTTATTAAACCACCCAAAATATCAACAACATATTATACTAGCTGACCCGGCAAACGTTGTTCCATATAAATAAAAAAATGTTAAGGGTGAACAACTCTTATCACTCAGGGGTATGAAGAATAGATAGTAGCCGATTCTCAGACATACTGAATATGCATATAAAATTTGGTGAAAATCGGTAAAGCCGTTTCGGAGGAGTACGGTAACTAACACTGTGACACGAGAATTTTATATATAAGATTCTACCACTCACGCATACCACAGTTGCATTGCTATTTCTGACGACTAATTTGGACCGCCTGGAATCATCATCATCATCAACATCAGCATCCCATTACTATCCCACTGCTGGGCACGGGTCTCCTCTCATAATGAGAAGGATTAGGCCATAGTCCACCGCGCTGGCCAAGTGCGAATTGGTAGACTTCACATACTTTTGAGATTTTTTTTATAAATCTCTCAGGTATGCAGGTTTCCTCACGATGTTTTCCTTCACCGTTTAACAAGTGATAATTAATTTATAATACGCATATAACTTTGAAAAATCAGAGGTGCGTGCCTGGAATTTGAACCTCGGACCCCTCGATCGAGAGGCCGAGTTTCTTAGCCACTGCTATCACTGCTATTACATGGCATTCCAGCTTAGTCCTCAGGGAAAGCGCATCTGTGGCTGACTTCAGGTAGGAAAGGAATCTTAGGGTTATTACAGGTGTCCATGGGCGGCTGTAGCCACTTACCGATATATAAGGAAAATATATGGCGATGGTGCCGCCGGAGTCGATCCACAGAGGGGATTAAAATTAATCTTACAAAATTTTTTTTCGCTTATCGCTATCTATCAGACCGCGCAGCATAAAATACGACGGGATGTAGAGATATGAACCAACCCTTGTCATAGGCAATTTCTTTTGATAAGGGGCAAGTACCGCCCTTATGGTCAGCAAAATTAAATAACTCCACTTTGGTCCCAGAAGTGTTATAATTTTTATGAAATTACAAGAAGCATTTTTAGGTCTCGAGGGAGCGTTATGACCTACATCTAACCCTATTTACTAAATATTCTATATATGTCGGAGCAAATACGGCAGTTCTCCTATTATAAAATGAAATGATTAAACACCTGAGGTAAAACTACCTGCATCTTAAATAGGAAAACAAGTGCACGTGCGCCGGTCCTATTAAAAGGGCCGTACTGGCGACATTGGGGCATTACTGCTCGAGCTGTGGAACAGTGCGGACCTCCTTAGGACGTCGTTATGCTGCCCGACGAATATTCGAAGCTCAACAATTCTCGTGTGGTTTTCTTTCGAAGGTTTGAACGTGAGTCATTCATTCAGCAACATAACAATAATTGTGACGTCAGCGGTGCTGACGTCACGCCTTTTAACCTCTTTTACTTCCTTATATATAAAAAAACGAATGTTTGTCTGTATGTCCTTTATATTCGTAAACTATGCATTTGATCATGTGATGATATTTGGCAAAGTTGTTGTGCATGAACCCACGAAGGTTTCTGAGTTGGTACGACCAATTTTCGACAGATGGCACCACTGTCATTCCAATGAAGGTACAAATTTTTAGTTATACGTTTTTTTTATATATAATATAGGAGTAGCAGACGAGCATGCAGTCCACCTGATGGTAAGTGGCTTCTGCCGCCCATGGACATCTGTAATCAACCCCAGATAGGAATAGATATTCCTACCTGAGGTCGGCCACAGACGCGTCGCTACCTTTGAGGACTACGCTGGAACGCCTCGGAAAAGTCTGTCTCCCTTACCACACCATTCAAACCGGAACACAGCAGTGCCTAACACTGCTGTTATTAGGCAGAAATAGGTGTGGCGGTGGTGCCGCCGGAGTCGAGCCAAAAGGGTTCTATCACCTTCAAAATTGTATGTATTGTTATTTTTTTAAAACGCTGGCGAAGCCGCGGGGCTACTAGTAACTAATATTATAAATGCGAATGTGTTTGTTTGTTACATTTTCACGTCTTAACTACATAAGCGATTGTCTTGAAATGTACACACGTTGTCAGGGGTTCAGACAAGGACATAGGGTAGTTAATCCCGAAAAATGTACTGTACCCTTACCAGGAGTTTTTACGTTTTGACAAATATGACTGTTTTGGTATTTGTTTACGTATTGGCCTATACTATTTCCAAGTTCTGACACAATCCGCTAGGGGCGCTGATTGGAATTTGTATGGGCAAATACGTAAACAAATACCAAAACAGTCATATTTGTCAAAACGTAAAAACTCCTGGTAAGGGGACTGTTCTCTGGGACAGATAAAAAATTAAGGTGCCACTCATTAGCCGATGTCAACCGTCGTTAGCAGAATCGATTATTCGACGTCGATTTTTGGGAATATCTAATCCTATCTGGTGTTGATTGCAGATGTCCATGAGCGGCAGTAGCCACTAACCATCAGGTGGAATGCATGCTCGTCTGCTACTTACACCTATATTATAAAAAAAAACTAAGAGCATACCGTTTCACTTCACTTTTATTGGCTTCATATTTTTGCGACCTTTTTGTACGGTAAGGCAAAAAAACAAAAACAAAGTTGCTAAGAAATCTCAAAATAAGATAAAATTTACTATTCACAAAATGAAGCGGACTATTTAACTTGAGTAGGGTACACAAAAAAATCGGGTAACAATATACCATAATATAAATAATTTTATATTTCAAACATAATGTGAATTATTTTATATTTGACATACAAGGTTATTCGTGACGTCGTTGTATTTTCGTTTCTCAGCCAAATGTGTATGCAAAAATCACCTCAATCGCTTATAGTTTAAAATTTATTTAACATACCAACTAACAATAAGTTACATAAACGCTTCTAACATTAAATAAGCGAGTAAAAATGCCCGATTGCTTAAGGACATTTATACAAACGAATACAAAGATGCCCGACACATTTCGCTGGCCGTACTCAACTCGGGCAATATATCATGACTCCTTATGTTTCAGCTTCTGACCGGTGTTTTTTATGACTTCGGTAAGTGGCTATCTAGTAAGTTTCCAGAGATAGAGCCGGTTACAGACGGAGAGAAAACAGACAGACGGACAGACAACAGAGACTAAATATGGTTCCGTTTTTACCATTTATGTACGGAACCTGAAAATGCCCGAGTGCATACATATTTATACATATACATATTATATTTAAACAAAAGAATATAAAGATGCCCGACACATTTTGCACTCAAACAGCTTGTAAAAAAGCCCGACATATTTTGCTGGCCGTACTCAGCTCGGGCAATATATCATGACACATTATGTTTCAGCTTCTGACCGGTGCTGTTTATGACTTTGAAACTTGTTAAAATCTGACCTTGAACATGTTCCGACATGTTTTATATGTAAATTTCATCATAAAGTTATTCTTTACTTAGTTCTACCCCAGGTGTAGATAATATGAAGTTAAATATCGTTAGTATCCCTTTGTGGTTCGATTCGGGTAACGATATACCTATTTCTGTCTCCAGCAGCGTTAGCGCTGCTGTGTTCTGATTTGAAGGGAGTAGTAAGAGGGACTAACTTTTCCGAGGCGTTCCAATTTAGTCTTTAAGGGAAACAAAGCTGTCCCTGTAGTTCCAGAATAGGGCTACGGTATCCCCTACTTGTCGTAAGAAGCGACTAAAAGGGGGCTTCTGGGGTCGAGGGTAGCAAGACTGGGAGCTCGAACCACCCAGCCAGCGGCCCCGGGAAGGACAGCGGTATGTGTGGTCTCCTACCGTCGTACATACCAGACGGTGTGGTGAGCGTCACGCTCACCTGGGCGGAGCCCGACGGGGCAAAGCGCTAAGAGGGTTTCGGTTGCGTTCCTTTGGAGATCCCGGAGCCCTCTACTCAGCGCCGAGGACTGCCACCGGGGGGGTATTAGTGCGGTAAGAATCCCACAAACCCTGCGTCGCTCTCACGGCACCGGGTACCTTTTGAAGGTTCCCCCTCGTCAACCAAAAAAAATAACGTAACAACGCATCCGTCATTCTAATAACATGAGGACTGAAGGCTAAGTCGGAACGCCTCGGAGAAGTATGTCTTCCTTACCGCACTTCAAACCAGAACACAGCAGCGCTTAGCATTGCTGTTATAACAGAAATTGATGTAGTGGTTGCGCCGTCAGAGGGCTCTACTACCTTTAAATACATCTTGCATTAGTAAGAACGATTGGTTTAACCAATATTTGGGCAATAACATATTTTCGAAGAGTAATTAATCATCTCAATAAATGCTGACGTATTTCCTGACGTCACAACTTGGGGAAAGCTAGAACTTGGTCGATCTATCATGGGATATCTATAGATATGTTATTCTGATATATCTTAAGTATATAAAAAATCTCGTGTCACAATGTTAGTTACCGTACTCCTCCGAAACGGCTTTACCGATTTTCACTAAATTTTATATGCATATTCAGTAGGTCTGAAAATCGGCTACTATATATTTTTCATACCCCTAAGTGGTAAGGATTGTCCATCCTTAACATTTTTTTATTTATATGGCAACATAACGTTTACCGGGTTAGCTAGTTATATTTTATATAATGTTCTATGTTCCGATCCGGTAGTAGTTTAAGAAAAATAACTGACAATTTTAAAGTGCCACCGTGCCGTAGGTCTCTATAAAATAATTATATTTCATTTCATTTATGTTAAGCGAGTTAACTTAAATTAAATAAAATTATTTTTATATACATTTTTTCCTTTGCAGAAAAAACAATGTTTTGGAAAATAGCACATAGCGGTCATAGATTAGTAAAGATACTTCGCCGCCTTGAAATTGAATGAAGCCACAAACGGCTTATTAGTAAATTCTTATTTTGAATTCTTGACAAATAAAAACATTTTTAGAGAAAATTTACGAATAAATTACGAAACTTACGAATTACGAAAATTACGAATAACTAATACTGCGTAATTTACATAATAAATAAAAAAATATTTCAAATATTTTAGGAACATTTTAACACGGAGACGTGGCAAAACATTTTTACGCAACTATTTCAATTCTCATAACTGGGTACATTTTCTTGTTAGGAGTGAGTAATCTTTACTAATCTATGATAGCGGTTTTGCTTTTTGGTGGAAGGGTATGGATACTGGCAAATTTATGAGGCGACTATCTTAGTCCTCAAGTCCTCAAGAGTGACGACGCTTGCGTGATTGGTTTAGGTAGAACCTGTTGTATATGGACTTGGTCACAGAGGTCCTTGGTTTGATAAAAACTTAATATCAAAGGTGGTAGGACCCTTTGTGGTTCGATTCCGGCGGCACCACAGCCAACTTATTTCTGTTTAATAACAGCAGTGTTAGGCGCTGCTGTGTTCCGTTTTGAAGGGTGTGGTAAGGGAGACATACTTTTCCGAGGCGTTCCAGCTTAGTCCTCAGGGGTAGCGGCGCATCTGTGGCCGACCTCAAGTAGGAATATGTAATCCTATTTGGCATTGATTACAGATATCTATTGGCGGCAGTATCTTACCATCAGGTGGACTGCATGCTCGTCTGCTACTCCTATATTATAAAAAAAAATATCAAGCGAACTGCATTTTCGTTAACTACATCGATATGGTGTAGATGGACTGCATTCTACTACACAAAAATCCGCATAGAAGATATCGCAAACTTAAAGATAAAAATTTAATGTATTTTATAAAAGATACAACCGGGTATAACCGCTGAGAACCGGTTATAACCGGATGAAGGCGCACGTAACCGACTGAGACAGGTGCCTTGAAATCCGTAGATAAAGTGGACGTATTCCATTTGCAATACATTTATAGTAAGAAATTGAAGCTATATTAGATATATTCCATTACAACATTACATAAATAGTTTACGGCTAGTTGCTGTTTAAGAAAATACTCGTAGTATAGTTTCTTATACATATAATCGTTTGAGATTATATAATAATATATGTACATTTTGGATGTGTGTTACAGAGTTTCGCTACTATTATATGCTTGAAAAGCACTGATATTTTATTAACTACGAACAAACTTAACCATCTTATATTTTATGTATATGTGCAGAATGTTATAAACAGAAATTTGCATAAATAATACCACAAACAACACAACCGAGTAATATAAAACCGGTTATTATAAGAAAGATAAAATATAACCGCTTATACTACCCGAGGGCAGCTCAATCCGGTTAAAACCAGCTCAGACATGTTCAATAAAGTCCCAGATACATATTACATTTCGTGGCACATTTATAACCAGGTAAATAAAACCGGTTATAATAAGAAAGCTAAAATATAACCGGTTATATATTTTTTATATAATACAGGAGTAGCAGACGAGCATGCAGTCCACCTGATGGTAAGTTGTTACTGCCGCCCATGGACATATGCAATCAAGCTCAGATAGGATTAGATATTCCTACCTGAGGTCGACCACAGATGCGCCGTTACCCCTGAGAATTAAGCTGGAACGCCTCGGAAAAGTATGTCTCCCTTACCACACCCTTCAAACCAGAACACAGCAGCGCTTAACACTGCTGTTATAACAGAAACAGATATGGCGGTAGTGCCGCCGGAATTGAACCACAAAGGGTTCCTTTAAACTACCCGAGGGCAGCTCAAACCGGTTAAAACCAGTTCAAACATGTTGAATAAAGCCCGAGATACGTATGGACATGTTCCATTTGCGACACATTTGTAAAACAGAATGGAATATGGTCCACGAGATAACGTCATTATATCTAAGAGAAAACTCTAGCACCTGGCTAGAGATGGGCTTATCGATAAAAATTCAGTAATTTTATTTTTTACTAAACTATTTATTAATATAGCCTTAGAAGTGATAGTCGTGGTTAAGAAACTTGGTTTCTCGCACGAGGGGTCCGAGGTTCATATCCCTGGCACGCACCTCAAATTTTTCGAAGTTATGTGCGTATTAAAAAATAATTATAACCGGCTTAAACGGCAAAGGAAAACATCGAAGGTGGTAGAACCCTTTGTGGTTCGACTCCGGCGGCACCACCGCCACACCTATTTCTACCTAATAACTGCAGTGTTAGGTGCTTCTGTGTTCCGGTTTGAAGGATGTGGTAAGGGAGAAAGACTTTTCCGAGGCATTCCAGCTTAGTCCTCAGGGGTAGCGGCGCATCTGTGGCCGACCTCAGGTAGGAATATCTAATCCTATCTGGGATTTATTACAGACGTCCATGGGCGGCAGTAGCCACTTACCATCAGGTGGACTGCATGCTCGTCTGCTACTCTTATATTATAAAAAAAAAAAAAATCGAGGAAACCTGCATGTATGAAGAATCTTTAAAAAAACTTTTCGTAGGTATGTGAAATCTACCAATACGCACTTGTCCAGCGCGGTGGACTATGGCCTAATCCTTCTCATTCTGAGAGGAGACCCGTGCCCAGCAGTGGGACAATAATGGTTTGATGTTGATGATTTATTAATATATGATGTGATTTTATTGGATTGTGATCTAATTTGGGAGAGTGACATGGGCTATATTTTAAAGCAGTCCCGGGTTCGATCCCCGGCCAGACAGATTTCTAAATGATGAATTTAGATTTCTGTTTCTGGGTCTGGGTGTTTGTGTATTTGTCTCTGTGTGTGTCCATAGCACCCACGACACAGGGAATCCTAGTGTGGGACTGTGAGTGTAGAAAACGTAAAAAAAACAGTCTGTTCTTTCGTTTTAAAATAATTATGTAGTGTTTCTTGTGATAGATTATTGAGTTTTCTGATGGTTTCATTATTGATAGACGTGGATATTTATAAAATCGTACTAAATTCTCGATTGACAAAAGAAAATATATCAAAATATGGATATGATACTTACAATTTTAAATAAAAAAATATTTTAAAACTAATATGCATGAAAACTGGTAAGAACTAGTATGGTTACTAGGGAGGTACCACCACCACTACTGCTACAATCTCATAAAAATACGATTGATTAATTATTTGATATCACTATTAACATATTTTTTCTATAAATAATTCAATTTACTCAACGAGAAGAGAAAGCGTAACAAATTCAGACCGAAAAGTTTAAAATTAAGTACAACTTTATCATATATTCAAAACATGAAATTAAATACTAATTAAAATAAATTAAACTATATACAAACAATTAAATTTCCTAAACATAACCTACAATTTTAAATTAAAATATAAATAATAACAATAACAAAATTAAACTTATAAAATAAAAACGTCGTCCAAAACCTTTTCTTGTGGCATAGTGCCCAGAACACTGGCAGCGTTACCTCGCTGTATGGCGAGGCTAATTTTTTGTGCGAAATAGCTGCTAGCCCTCTGGTCACCCGATGCGAGGATAAGTCTAAAATTATCGATAAAAGAGAATATCTATAATCGACATAACAGGTACATCACTACGCTAAAAGCAACGTTATCGCTCCCTAGGCGCTTCTGATTGAGTACCGCACTAACCTCTTACGGCGTATGTGTTTCACCTTAGCCTTTGTTTAGTTTTTCAATTTTTTATAACGTTGTAAACTAAATTAGTGCACTTGGCGGTCTGTAATATTGAAGGTAGAATTGTGGTTCAACGGCGGTACCACCGCCACATCTATTTCTGTTATAACAGCAGTGTAGCGCTGCTGTGTTCTGGTTTGAAGTGTGTGGTGAAGGCATACTTATCCGAGGTGTTCCAACTTAGTCATTAGTGTTAGATGAGCATGAAGTCCACCTGATGGTAAGTGGCTTCTGCCGTATGATCTGTAATCAACCCCAGACAGGATTAGATATTTCTACCTGAGCTCGACCTCGAATGCGTCGCTACCCCTGAGAACTAAGCTGGAACGCCTCGGAAAAGTATACTTTCCTTACCACACTTCAAACTAGAACACAGCAGCGCTTAACACTGCCGTTATAACAGAAATAGGTGTGGCGGTGCCGCCGGAGTCGAACAACAAAGGGTTCTTAAAAAATACAAAATATAAACGACTAGTTGACCCGGCAAACTTTGTACCGCCTCAAAATCTATTTATCAAATATATTTCATATCAAATAAAATATAGCCTATGTTACTCGTGGATAATGTAGCTTTCGAATGGTGAAAGAATTTTTAAAATCGGTCCAGTAGTTTTTGAGCCTATTCATTACAATCAAACAAACAAAGTTTTCCTCTTTATAATATTAGTATAGATTTAATAGAGTGATAAGGGTTACATCGATGATTTAACGACCCTTAACGTAAGTGATAGGGTATAAATATTTGACGTTTTATGCTCTGTTTACGATCTGGATATTTCTTTTGGAAACATGTTTATTTCGTAAGCGTAAATACGAGAATGAATCTACGGATTTGGAAATCAATTTTGGAAATTGAATCTTTATTCTGTAAGCAAAAAACTGTCATTTTTAACACGCTTTTATTAGCTTGGGTTGTATGTATGTATGTAACGGAATCTTTGAACTAGATTTTTACGAGCTTTGAACGGTCCAACTAATTTAAAATTTTGAACAATTATCAAGAACCAATGACAATACACGATTTTAATAATTTTATCCCATTCTCCTCATCAGGATCGTCAGGAACCAGGATTAACGATTTTCCTTGTGCGATTTTAGCGTGGTTTTTAGTTTTTTAACTATATTTTATTGCATAAGTAGCAGACGAGCATGCAGTCCACCTGATAGTGAAGTTACTGGTATATGATCATAAACAGTGATAGCCCAGTGGTTAAAAACGGCCTCTTAATCGAGTGGTCCGAGGTTGAGATCCCAGGCGCGCTGATTTTCAAAGTTACTTATGTTCGTATTAGATATTAATTATCACTAGCTTAAACGGTGAAGGAAAATGTGTGGAAATCCGCACCTGAGAGAATAAAAAAAAAGTTTTTAAAATGTATGTGAAGTCTACCAATACGCACTTGGCCAGCGCGGTGGACTATGGCCTAATCATTCTGAAAGACCCGGGCCCAGTGAGACAGTAATCGGTTGACGACTCGTCTGTCGCGAGAATTGTATAGCAATAATACACAAAAAGTATCTAAGTCTAGAATTTAAGACTAGGTTTTGTCAAAAGTAGCTCAAGGGCACGAGAGAGTTGATTAAAATCTCATAAACATTTATACGAAAGGCTTTTATGTCGATGAGTTCTTGAAAATGAGTTTCAGTGTGTAATGAATATGAATCTCATAGAGAAAGCGTTTAAACAGTTCATTAAAGAAACTGTAAATAATTGGCTAAGTCGAGTCGAGGTTACACACGGTTCCGTACCACCAAATTTTTGTTTATTTTATTTTTAGTATTTGATATTAATATCATAGTAGACATAGAAGTAAATGCGTTGTGATAATTTGAACTGTCTACCTATAACGGTTTTTTATAATATAGGAGTAGCAGACGAGCATTCCATCCACCTGATGGTAAGTGGCTACTGCCGCCCATAGACATCTGTAACCAACCCCAGATAGGATTAGATATTCCTACCTGAGGTCGGCCACAGATGCGCCGCTACCCCTGAGGACTAAGCTGGAACACCTCGGAAAGTATGTCTCCCTTACCACACCCCTCAAAGCCCAGAATATTTTTAGTTTAATTTTTAGTAATTGTTATCATAGCAACCATAAAAGTAAATGTATTGTGAAAATTTGAACTGTCTACCTCATCATCATCATTATCATCAACCCATTACTGTCCCACTGCCGGGCACGGGTCTCCTCTCAGAATGAGATGGATTAGGCCATAGTCCACCGCGCTGGCCTAGTGCGTATTGGTAGATTTCACATACCTTTGAGATTTTTTTTATAAATCTTGCAGGTATGCAGGTTTCCTCACGTTGTTTTCCTTCACCGCTTAGCAAGTAATTAATTTCTAATACGCACATAACTTTGAAAATTCAGAGGTGCCTGGGATTTGAACCTCGGACCCCTCGATCGAGAGGCCGAGTTTCTTAACCACTAGGCTACCACTGCTATTGTGCATATAAACTGAAAATAAAATATATATAAAATAAATAATAACAAATGTATATTCAAACCACAAATCTAATTTAACAATTTAACATTTAAACTAAGTTATGTAGCGGATATCGGCCCGCAATAAATATGCCACAAACTTTAGTTCGCAACTAGTTTCTGTTAACTGTTGGATTAAACAAGTTTGGTTTGAATAAAACTACTTCAATAAATTGGACTTTTCCGAGCTTATTGTGCATTTTTGAATTACATTTTTAATGTATTTTTTACACTTGAATTGGCACGAGCATGCAGTTCCTCTGTAAGTGGCTACTGCCGTATGGACATCTGTAATCAACCCCAGATGAGATTAGTTTCCTTTTTTTTTGACCAGGCGGAAACCTTCAAAAGGTGCCTGAGGCCGTGGGACCGACGCCGTTATGTGGGACTTTTACCGCACAAAAATCCCCCTGGTGGCCGTCCTCGGCGTATAGTGAATAACTTGGCGATCTCCAACGGAACACAACCGGAGTCATTCTAACGCGATGACCCTATCGAGCTCTTCCCTGAGGGAAGCAAAGTAATTTACGTTCCTCTTACATACGCTGCTGATTACAGCGATATGCGACCACAGAAACCGCTGTCCTCCCGGGGTCGCTTTCTGCACGGTTCGAGCTCCCACTCTTGCCGCCCGCAACCCCGAAAGCCCCTTTTAGTCACCTCTTACGACACGCAGGGGATACCATAGCCCTATTATGGTCCCGGGACTACTAGGACGAAGATTAGTTTCGTACCGTGACTAAGCTGGAACCTCGGATAAGTGCAATTAATAAAAGTTGTTATTTACGTAACAGACAAATCATTTTTATGTATTTATTAAGATGAGATATAGTTAAGTATGATAAATATTATAATCTAAATATGTCATAAGGATCATTACGCTTCCTCTAATGCTGTATGATAGATGGCTAGTATTAAGATAGCTCTTTAGGGACTGGTTTGATCGTAAGCGAGGAAATATATTCGTTTTTAGGGTTCCGTAACCAAAGGGCAAAAACGGAGCCTATTAAACCTCCGCTGTCTGTCCGTCTGTCACAGGGCTCTATCTCCTGAACCGTAATAGATAGACACTTGAATTTTTATATAACAATTACTAAAAATAAAAAAGGTTTTTTGCTTTATGTAATGAACTTTAATAGGTAGACAGTTCACATTTCCACAATTACTTTACCTCACTTGATGCTGTAACAAAAATCCTAAAAAATCCTGAAAATTATGGGAGTACGGAACCCTCTACCCCGAAAATGACTTTACTAAAACTTGTTTTTTATTTATATTTTTAATTTATTTAAAGCTTATCTTTACTCGCTTAGTATCAAACAAGTTCCTAATGCATTTACAATTTTAGCTATATCCGGTATTATAAATCACTGAGACGTTTTTAATAATCATTTTCAAAATATTTTGTCATTAAGTCTACTCGTTACTTTAGTTATGTCTGCATAGTTACAAGAATTTAAAAACTTCCTGGTTCGACTGGCACCACTGTCACATCAATTTCTGATTCTGAGGGCACCACTGTCACACCAATTTCTGTTATAGCAGCAGTGTAGCGCTGTTAGCTCTAATTTGAAGGGTGTGGTAAGGGAGCCATAGTTTTTCTAGGCATTCCACCTTAGTCCACAGCATAAGCTCATCTGTGGCCAACCTTAGGTAGAAAAAATAGATCTTAATTTTGAAGTTTAAGTTAAAGAGAAGCCTATTTTATTTTCATAATTTTTATACTTAGTTATATAATAATTAAACAAGGCCTATTTTATTTTGTTTTACTTAGTTATATACTCGTAATTATGATTTAGTAATTACCATGTACATGTCTATAATCAATCCCAGATTGCTTTGCTATGCTTGAAAACTACATGGCAATGCCTCAAGAAGCCTCTTTTCACACTTTTCAAACCAGAACACAACAGCGCTTAACACTGCTGTTATTTGGCAGCAATAGGTGTAGCGGTGGTCCGAAGTGGACCTACAAAAGGTTTTTTAACATATTTTAATCTTTTATCATTTCATCATCAACCCATTATTGTCCCACTGCTGGGCACGGGTCTCCTCTGACAATGAGAAGGATTAGGTCATAGTCCCCCGCGCTGGCCAAGTGTGTATTGGTAGACTTTACATACCTTTGTAAAAGTTTTTTTTTAAGACTTCTCAGGTATGCAGGTTTACTCACTATGTTTTCCTTCACCGTTTAAGCAAGTTATAATTAATTTATACTATGCACATACTTTTGAAAAATTTGATGTGCGACTGGGATTTGAATCTCGGACCCTTCGATCAATAAGCCGAGTTTCTTAACCACTAGGCTATCACTGTTTCTTAACCACCTTTAACATCTTTTATTATTATCATTTAGCTGAAATAAACCTGATAATGGTATATGCTAACGCGCAATCTATAGCTGCGTACTTAACTTTACATCCGAGCTTTTAACATTTAATGGGCTTTAAGCTTATCGATAAATGGAAAGCTTCCCTTAGCCGCGTTTCATTTAAAGCCTCACGAAAACTTTTAGGGAAAATATTGTGGTGTTTTTCGTAAAACTTGTTTTTTTTATACATATATATTTTATTGTTTAACCTTACAATTAGGCAGACCTGATGGAAAGTAGTCAACTCTGCCTATGGACATTTGAAACACCAAGGAGTCGCCAATGCGTCGCCGGCTTTGTATGAGAGCTCTTTTTGCACCTTTTTTGAAGAGCCCCATGTCATTTTCTATACTAATATTATAAAGAGTAATAGGCTCAAAAACTACTGGACCGATTTTAAAAATTCTTTCACCATTCGAAAGCTACATTATCCACGAGTAACATAGGCTATATATTATATGAAATATATTTGATAAATAGATTTTGAGGCGGTTCTAAGTTTGCCGGGTCAGCTACTTTTTAATAAATTGTTGATTAAAAAACCAACGCTTAAGAAATAATCGATTTTTGAAATTGGATTTAATTGGCCGACGAAAAAAGGCTGTCGTTGTTACGAAAATTGACGGCGGAGAAAAACATTACGATATTTGATGGTCGGGAACCGCGATAATCGATAAATTACAAAATAATCGATTTTCAATATCAATAAACGACAATCGATTATTGTACAAGAATAATCGATTTTATAAAAATCTTCTATTATTTCACACCCCTATTTTCGGTACATTAAATTTTACGTTATGACAGCCATTTATTGATTCTGCTCTGCGTCCGTCATAAACAAGGAAAGGGACCGTCCCTAAGGGTAGAAGGGTTGGGTCCCAGTACGTGAAGGTACAATAATATACTGTAGTAATATACTATATTACTCGAGTGAGCGGTCACCATATCGGGTTCCGGTTCCAGTTCCGGTTACGGTTCCGATTCCGGGTTCCCGGTTCCGGGTTCCGGGTTCGATCCCTGGTCAGACATCTGAATGAATTTGGATAGCGGTTCTGGGTCTGGGTGTTTGTGTATTCGTCTTTGTGTCCATGTCACCCATAACACGGAATCCTAGTATGGGGCTTTTTCATAATATAGGAGTAGCAGACGAGCATGTAGTCCACCTGATGGTAAATGACTACTCCGTCCATGGACATCCCTGAGGTCGGCCACAGCTGCGCCGCTACCTCTGAGGACTAAGCTGGAACGCCTCTGAAAAATATGTCTCCCTTACCACACCCTTCAAACCAGAACACAGCAGCGCTTAACACTGCTGTTATAACAGAAATAGGAGTGGCGGTGGTGCCGGAGTTGAACCATAAAGGGTTCTTCAAAAGGGCTATGTATGTAGAAAGCGTGGTTTAACTGTAAATCAGTAAGAAGCACCAGCTTATAGCAATAAGCTGATGCTTCTTACTGATTTACAGTAATTTGATGTTGCTCATCTCTTTATTAGACTACAAAATTGAATCAGACACAATTCAATCCATATACCGCATTGAATAATTGAATATTTGAATAATTAAGCTTGAATAGCAAACACAATTCCATATTCAATTGAATGAACGTATCAATTCGTGTTTTGATAAGGGTGGACAGGGAATAGGCTGTATCCAATTACTGAACCTGTGTTAGAGGGATGATCTTCCTTATATTTTTATACTCATAACCAACCCTTAGAATTTTAGGAGTAGGTAATCCGGAAGCTGTTACATTGTTTTGAGGTAGATCCTTTTGTGGTTCGAATATGTAGACACCACTGTCATACGTCTTTTCTGTTATAACAGCAGTGTCAGCGCTGCTGTGTTCTGGTTTGAAAGGTGTGGCAAGAGACATACTTATCCGAAGCATTCCAGTTTAGTTCTCCGGAGTAGCAAAGCATCTGTTACCAACCTCAAGCCGGTATCAAAGCTTATCTGGGGTTGATTATTGGGGGTTGATTTCAAACCATCGAGATTGTGGTTATTTACTACTTCTTTTTTTATAATATAGGAATAACAGACGAGCATGCAAACCACCTGATGGTAAGTGGCTACTGCCGCCCATGGACATCTGTAATCAACCCCAGATAGGATTAGATATTCCCACCTGAGGTCGGCCACAGATGCGCCGTTAGCCCTGAGGACTAAGCTGGAACGCCTCGGAAAAGTATGTCTCCCTTACCACACCCTTCAAACCAGAACACAGCAACGCTTAATACTGCTGTTTTATCAGAAATAGGAGAGGCGGTAGTTGCAGAACTACCGCCGTCGAATCACAAAAGGTTCTACCACCTTCATGCTTATTTACTTCTTCAATCTTACAAAATAAGTTTCCTTTATATACGTAGCCTAAAAGCCTCAATCAATTGAGTAACATTAGACATGGGCCTCATAAATAGATTTACGTTCACATCTCGGCTCTTATTCCATATTGATAATAACATCAGCGTCAATTTATGACTATAGGTGCTTTCTACAGAGCTGATATGGGATAGAGACGGCTTGCTTATAAGCGACGACTGACGTGACTTATAAATGTCAGCTTTGACTTATGCAGAGCTTCAACATTAGACATTGAATTATTGATTTCTGAATAATTTGAATGATGTGTGGTGAATACTGTCTACAACTTAGAATACCTATAGGCCAACTATGGAGATGTTATTAGTCTGAAGGAGGGTTTTCCGTGACGTGGGACTCCTGAATTATTTAGCAGCATTCAACTTCAGATAGAACTCAATAGTTGTTTTCATATATTTTTAATGGTGATAGAATCAAGATGGTCGATAGGTATCACTGCCATATTTATTTCTATTTCACAGTTCCTGAATTTTGTTGGTATGGTTCAATAGCGGCTGATTTACGTACGAGGCACATACGAGGATTTTTTCAAAGGGAACCCATCTGTGATCGGCTTCAGGGAGGCTTGTTCCTATAAGAGCCCATCTGAGATCGGCTTCAGGCAGAATCCTTGTTCCATATGGAGTTGATTACAGGTATCCATGAGCAGCAACGACTTACCATCGAGTGGACATGCTCCGTTGGTACTTCAGTCTAATAATAATTGGCCAAGTGCAATTCGAACCCGCACTCGGAGGCTTCCGTACCACCAACATTTTCATTTTTTTAAATTTCTAGTATTTGTTATTATAGCAGTCATAGAAATACATACATTATGAAAATTTGAACTGTCTACCTAGAACGGTTCAACATTTAGTTTCAAAAATATCGAATACCGTTTGTTGTATGGGGACCCCTTTTTACATTTTTTTTTTTGTATTTCTTGATATAGTGGTCACCGTTAAGATTCTTTGTAAAAATGTCAAGTGTCTTTCTATTACGGTTCCAGAGATAGAGCTCTGTGATAGACGGACAGACAGCGGATTCTTAGTATAGGGTTCAGTTTTTACTTAACGTTGGGTACGGAACCCTAAAAAAGAGAAAATTCACAAAAAAATCCCGACCTCTTAATTTGCTTGTCACTTCTATTTTTCATTCACTCTATCATTCCGTGTCTTCTGATTTTGTATTGTACGTGAATGATACGAAATTGGGTGAGTGAATGCATTGAATGAAAGATCGATTGAATGAATCGATATAAAGTTAATTTGGAGGAAAATCCGGAAATGATTATCCGGTCTGTTCATTAAATACGTTTTTGAGATGTATTGTAATTTTCATAAAAACATATTTTTACTTTATGAAATTTGCTGTTGATAAACAGTCATTTTTTAAAAACGTTAAAGCTCATACTAAGGGTACTGAATTTGTTGCGAGCAGGTGTAGTCATACAATTCGACGCGACGCGATTCATTTCTATATTCAGAGCGGACTAGCAGTTTTACGCGGTCTATATCGGAAAGTGGGTCAAATTTAACTAGTAAGAATAATACTAACATACTAACTAACAAAGTAAGTTAATAAAAAGTTGACGAAAGTATAGTACAAAGCAAAGATGTTTGGAGAAACTTCGAAAATAATATTTCTTATATATTTTAGGGTTCCGTATACAAATATTAAAAACAGAACCCTACTAAGTCCATCTGTGCGTCTGTTACAGGGCTCTGTCTCTTGAGCCGTAATTGATAGACACTTGAAATATTTACAGAGTATTTTATACATACGGTGGCCGCTATAACCACAAATACTAAAAATAAAAAAGTTAGAAATAAATGAGGTACTCATTGAGTTACAAATTGATTGATCAATCAAAATGATTTTTGAGTGCAAAATACCGCTAAGTAATAGCGTTTTTCTTTTTATCTACTGAATCATAATAGCTAGACAGTTCACATTTTCAGAATGTACTTACTTCTATGGCTGCTACGATAACAAATAGTAAAAAAAAAAACATGTGGCACTTGGAGACTGCCGCGGTAAAGCTATTGCATAGCATTTTTTATCAACTTATGCAATTACAATTATATATTTATTTTATTTATGCAGTATGCAAAAAGTCATTAACCCGTCAACTGGCGTGGGTGTTAGGTTTTTTTCGTTACGGAATTTCTGGATTCGGTCTCCACGCTCAAGGCCCGCGATAGAAGCTATGCAATAGCTTAAAAAATTTGGCGGTACGGAACCCTTCATATGTAAGCCCAACTCGCACTTGGCCAATTACTTCTTCACATACACAAGCTGACATGTGACAAGTTAGGAGAATCATTTCTTTGTTACGAGGAAAATGTATTGTTGCGAATAGGGATTGCGGTTGTAATAAAAGATATCGATGTTTTATCGATTCGAGTAGATTTATAACGAATCGCATTCAAACTATTATTGTGCCTATGTATTGTACTATTGTATTATTTTTTTATAATATAGGAGTAGCAGACGAGCATGCAGTCCATACGATGGTAAGTGGCTACTGCCGCCCATGGACATCTGTAATCAACCCTAGATAGGATTAGATATTCCTACCTGAGGTCGGCCACAGATGCGCCGCTACCCCTGAGGACTAAGCTGGTACGCCTCGGAAAAGTCTGTCTCCGTTACCACACCCTTCAAACCGGAACACAGCAGCGCCTAACACTGTTGTTATTAGGTAAAAATAGGTGTGGCGGTGGTGCCGCCGGAGTCGAACCACAAAGGGTTCTACCACCTTCAAGTGTGCCTGTTGGACACGTGTCTCCTACACGTGTCCTCAGAGTTTATGTCCTCCAAGCTTGCTAAGTGCGTATTGGTAGACTTCATACATTTTTGAATTAAATCTATTATAAAAAAATATGACTAGAATATCGAATCCTCGACCCTCCTGGTCGATTTTTAAAAATCTACTGTCGATTTTTTTTCTGGTAAAATATAGCTAAAAACATCATTCAGCACCCACACAACATAAAAAAGTGAAAAATAGACAAAAGTTAAAAAAAATATAAAAAAAAACAAATGAAATCCATTCCTTATTTAACTCATTGATGGCGATTCATTACTTATTAATGTATTTTTTTTTATAATATAAGAGTAGCAGACGAGCATGCAGTCCACCTGATGGTAAGTGGCTACTGCCGTCCATGGACATCTGTAATAAACCCCAGATAGGATTAGATAGTCCTACCTGAGGTCGGCCACAGATGCGCCGCTACCCCTGAGGACTAAGCTGGAATGCCTCGGAAAAGTCTTTCTCCCTTACCACACCCTTCAAACCGGAACACAGCAGCACCTAACACTGCAGTTATTAGGTAGAAATAGGTGTGGCGGTGGTGCCGCCGGAGTCGAACCACAAAGGGTTCTACCACCTTCTAAATCGAATAAATATTATCGAATGAAATCCATGTTGTTGTTTTATTCCTCGACACTTCGACTATCGATCACTCCCATCCCTAGCCGCAAAGGTCCTTCAACTAAGATTTGACCTCAGGAGGTCAGGTCACAAGATTCGTCTTATTAAGTGAATATTTCTCGAAATTTAGGGTAACGACTATGTATACAAAGATATATGATTCTCTTAACCTATTTTCGAAATAATCCTTTACCACCGAAAGTTAGGTGAAGGTTTATTTTTGAGAAACTTCGCGGCTTACATCTTACCTGTTTTTATATAAGACTAGCTGACCCGGCAAACGTTGTGTTGCCATATAACTAAAAGAATGTTAAGGGTGAACAACCCTTATCAGTTAGGGGTATAAAAAGTAGATAGTAGCCGATTCTCAGACCTACTAAATATGCATATAAATTTTGGTGAAAATCGGTAAAGCCGTTTCGGAGGAGAACGTTAATAACATTGTGACACGAGAATTGTATATATAAGATTTATATACCAAACATACCACCATACCATACACCTTTATTTTTATTCATAATATAGGAGTAGCAGACGAGCATGCAGTCCACCTCATGGTAAGTGGCTACTGCCGCCCATGGACAATGCCCGAGTAATCAACCTCAGAATAAGATGAGAGTCTATCTGAGGTCGACTACAGATGCGCCGCCGTCCTGAGGACTAAGCTGGAACGCCTCAGACAAGTATGTCTCCATTACCACACTTCAAACCAGAGCACAGCAGCGCTTAACACTGCTATTATAACAGAAATAGGTGTGGCGGTGGTGCCGCCAAAGTCACATTTATCGTGACTATACATATTCTAATAAAAATCTGTAAAATGACAGACGGCCAGACAGCGGAGGCTTAGTAATAGAGCTCCGTTTTTACCCTTTGGCTACGGAACCCTAAAAAATATAAAATAAAAATTTGGTAGTAACACTGTTCTTCGAACACTTGCACTTGAAACTCAACATACATATAAGCCCTTATACCAAAGGTTTTAAACCCTTAAAATATATCATTTTATACCCACAGAGCTCTCCGGATCTGGTATCGTTCCGGACGCATCCATCCGGTTACCGGAAGCAGGCTTCAAACGAGTTATCACGATTTTCAATTTTACATGCGAGCCTTAAATAAGTGTAGTGGCTGTATTCCATCTGATGGTAAGGTCACTGTATGGTCATTTATAATGAAGTTCAGATAGGATTGATATCCTATCTGAGATTGGCTGCGTTGCTATTAAGGACTAAGTTGAAACGCCTCATGTACGTACCCATGTAAAATTGTAGTGGAAAATCTTTGTTTTTTTATAATATAGGAGTAGCAGACGAGGTATGTGAAGTCTACCAATACGCACTTGGCCAGCGCGGTGGACTATGGCCTAATCCTTCTGAGAGGAGACCCGTGCCCAGCAGTGGGACAGTAATGGGTTGATGATGAAGATAATTGTAAATTTTATGGAAGATTGTATTTCTGGAATCCCTTCTGAGCATTTTCGTACTATGTATTTATATATATGCTCTGTTTATCCATGTTTCTACAGCACGTTATAAAACCAACTTTCCTCCCTAGAGGACGTTGTTTCAGCAACTTAAATTGCCTTTCCACCGCGAAGAAACCTAGTTAAAATAATTAGATAGAGGAAAGTAAAAATATTGTGTACGTGCTGTGTTTCGCGGTTTGAAAGTGTAAAAAGTTGGAGACTTACGTGGTTTTTCATATTTTCGCACGGAGCCCTAAGAGATTTTCAAAAACCTAAAGTAACCTAAGTTAGTCTTCATAATATTAGCTTACTTTTAATGAAAGTCCCGTCAAAATCGGTCCAGCTGTTTCTGAGATTAGTCGGAACAAACATACAGACAGACAAAAAAAAATTTTTTTTGATAAATGTATTGTATATACTTTCTATCTTATTTTGGTATTACGAATAGAAACTTCAAATAAAATTATTTGTACAGAAGAAGATGGAACTTTAGGTCCATTCGATATCTACAGTCATTGCACGTATCAGACACGTGTCGCATCAGATAAAAATCTTTTCCGTTACAATATATTGACAGGAACCGTCCCTGTCTGCGCTGTGTTACAGTAGATATAACGTCAATACACATAGTATATATTACTTTTTGTCTGATACGCTACGCGTCTGAAACGCTCTATGACTGTTGATATAAATAAAAACAAAACACACTCGACATTTAATTAAAAATACTGTACAATATTTCAGATCATTGTATAAGAAGCACTCTTCAAATTTTAATTTCGAAAACAATAGAGTTGCTTCCAATTGTTTGGTTGATGTATTAAAAATAAAACTAAATGTGACTAATGTTAGTCGCTGGGTCCTTGACCGACTGGATGTCATTCTCTTTTATAATATAGGAGTAGCAGACAAGTATGCGGTTCGCCTGATGGTATTGTAATTTAGAATAAGTACTAAATATGTTTTCATGTAAGTGGATTTCTTGTAATTCTTAATGAGAATAAAGTTTCTTAAACCATAAGTGGTTACTGCCGCCCATGGACATCTGTAATCAACTGGAGATATGATCAGATTCCTACCTTAGGTCGGCTACAGATACGCCGCTACCCCTGAGAACTAAGTTAAAACGCCTCAGGAAAATATGTCTCCCTTACCACACACTTCAAACCAGAACAGAGCTGTTATTAGTTCTACCTTCAAGATATGCCTAAAATGTCTTTGAAAAAATGACAATTTTCGAAAGTTCGATAGGAATAGTTCCAGGAAGGTACCACTGTCACACCTATTTCTAGTTCTTCTATTCTACCTTCGAAAGATGCCATTAAAATAATAAAACCTTACCACCGTTTTCCATTTCCCGTACATTTCAAAGGTTATGGTTAGTAGTTTTAACAGCAGGGCATTGCATACAACATACATAACCGCGTGTTGTCACGCGAGATGACGTTGTAGTGCGGTGTTAGTGTGAGCGGGGAGCGGTTTTATAAGCGGAGCGGTTTATGGTGAAAATATGTTTTATTCGCACGTCTATGAAAACTGAAAAACTTCTACATAAATATATAGATGTAGTTAGAGGCACCTTACCGAGGCGTTATAACTTAGTCCTCAGGGGTAGCGGCGCATCTATGGCCGACCTAGGTAGAAATATCTAATCCTATCTGGGGTTGATTACAAGCCGTTACAACTTAGTCCTCAGAGATAGTGGCGTATCTGTGGCCGACCTAGGTAGGAATATCTTATCCCATCTGGGGTTGATTACAAATGTCCATGGGTAGCAGTAGCCACTTACCATCAGATGAACAGCACGCTCGTCTGCTACTCCTATGTTTAAAAAACATTGAAGGTGGATCGACTACGGCGGCATCAACGCCACGCCTATTTATCCATAATAACAGCAGTGTTATGCGCTGAACTATGTGTCTTACCAAATGCAAATGTTATTGATACTTCTTTATTTATTTTTTTATAATAAAGGAGTATCAGACGAGCATGCAGTCCACCTGATGATACTGCGCTAGTGGCTACTGCCGCCCATAGACATCTGTAATCAACCCCAGATAGGATTAGATATTCCTATCTGAAGTCGGTCACAGATGCGCCGCTACCCCTGAGGACTAAGCTGGAACGCCTCGGAAAAGTATGTCTCCCTTCAAAGCGGAACACAGCAGCGCCTAACACTGCTGTTATTAGGTAGAAATAGGTGTGGCGGTGGTGCCGCCGGAGTCAAACCACAAAGGGTTCTACCACCTTTATATAATAATTCAGGTAATATGTGCAGTAGTGGGATAATTGGGCCTAAAATCAAAACGCTATCACTCGCACCACACAACTTTTCTTAGCGTGTTGCTTATCGCACCAAAAGTAGATTTCTATTATATTTTTTTTAAAAGATTTTAATGGAGGTACGCTTTCAATTAGTTTATATCCGTTTAAGAAATACGTTGTATTAAATATTATGAGGCAATTGAGGGTTCTTAAAATAAATAATGGACAAGTACGAGTCGAACTCGCACACGGAGGGTTCTGTACTATAATACCAACTTTTATTCATTTTACTTTTTACCATTTGTTATCCTAGCAGCCATGAAACTTTTTTTTATAATAGGTGTAGCAGACGAGCATACAGTCCACCTGATGGTAAGTGGCTACTGCCGCCCATGGACATCTGTAATCAACCCCAGATAGGATTAGATATTCCTACCTGAGGTCGGCCACAGATGCGCCGCTACACCTGAGGACTAAGCTGGAACGCCTCGGAAAAATCTGTCTCCCTTACCACACCCTTCAAACCGGAACACAGCAGCGCCTAACACTGCTGTTATTAGGCAGAAATAGGTGTGGCGGTGGTGCCGCCGCAGTCGAACCACAAAGGGCTCTACCACCTTGAAAACCCTTTCACTACAGAACCCTAAAAAGGCTCCACAGTTAAACAAGGTGATTTTAAACTCAATTGTAATAGTTAGCCGCAAGTTAAAGTAGTTAGCAGATAATAGATGAATCTCATGGGAATTTGTTTTATTCAGGAGTACTAGATTACGTTATGATCTAGGTCACCCGTGTTACTGTAACCATGCGTTTGAATTTTGTGGGATATTCCTGTTTTGCATGTGGAGGGGAATGTTTTCCACTGTGGAGGTTAATTTTTATGATTGCGGAGAGGAATTATTTTCGTCTGCAGAGGTTAAGTTTTCTGACGGCGAAGGGTACACTACCCCCGTAGGTAATGTTTGCTATCCCTGTAGTCCCGGGACAAGAATAGGGCTACGGTATCCCCTGCCTGTCGTAAGAGGCGACTAAAAGGGGGCTTCTGGGGTCGTGGGTGGCAAGAGTGGGAGCTCGAACCGCCTGGCTAGCGACCCCGGGAAGGATGGCGGTTTGTGTGGTGATGTGGTCGCATAACATCGTACGCACCAGATGGTGTGGCGAGCGTCAAGCTCACCTGTGTGGAGCCTGGTGGGACAACGCGCTAAGAGGACTCCTGTTGCGTTCCGTCGGAGATCCCGGAGTCCTCTACCCAGCGCCGAGGAAAGCCACCGGGGGGGTTTTAGTGCGGTAAGAGTCCCACATAACCCTGTGTCGCTCCCACGGCTTTGGTTACCTATTAACGGTTTCTCCCTCATGAACAAAAAAAGGTAATGTTTGCTGAGTATAATGTTTACAACTGCGGAAAGTAATGTATGTTTACTGTGGAGGGTAATGTTTTTTGAGCGCACTTCTTATCCTTGGCACGTCCTTCCAGCCCAAATGGCTTGACGGATTTTATCATATGAGGTTTCGTTATATTCGTCTAAATTGTGGGAATGTAAAGCTATAATTGTAACGTTTGCTTAAAATTTTAAAGGTTTTTCTTCCAATAATAGTTACTAGCCGTTTCTTATTTTTTTGATGTGAAACTTCTACAGCCGCACGTAAAACCGATTTCTGGCGTGGCGACGCATGCCGCGGCGACGCGTCGCCACGCTATACGATGGTATATATATACAGTCTATATGCAGTAGTGTGTACGGTGTGGCGACGCGTCGCCATGCGGATAGTAACATTTTATTTTATCATTATGACATATTTAGTTCCTATCACAATATGTTCTTTTCTGCATATTACTTTTACAAAATAATGTCGATGTTTCACATCTGCCAGGCGTCCCGTGACGGCTCACATTTTTTTTATAACAGATTTTTTATAACAGAAGATTAGCATACCATTTTACTTAAATTCGTAGTCTAATAAAGAAGTCCTTATCTCAGTCCAGGACCTGTCTCTATTTATCCATCAATATGGACACCCTACACAGATTAAGTCTTTGTTCGACACTGATTCTCGTTTATTGCAGTTGAATATAATATTACTTTTAATTTAATTGTCTTTCTGTCTGATGCGCAAAGGGTTCCGGGTTCGATCGCCGGTCAGACAGATATCTGAATGATGATTTTAGTCTGTTCTGGGTCTGGGTGTTTGTGTATGTCCCACGATACAAATTCTAGTGAGGCTGTGAGTGTAGACAGTGTGTTTAAGAAGTACGAACGTGCAGTCTTTAACAACTTTTTAGCGAATAATATAGGAGTAGCAGACGAACATGCAGTCCACCTGATGGTAAGCTACTGCTGTATGAATATCTATAATCAACCCCAAATAGGATTACAGTCCTAACTGAGGTTGGCTACAAATGCGCTGCTACCCCTGAGGACTAAGGTGGAACGTTTCGGAAAAGTATTTTATCCTTATCACACCCTACAAAGTAGAACACAGCAACGCTTAACACTGCTGTTATGACAGAAATAGGTGTGGCGGTGGTGCCGCCGGAGTCGAACAACGGGGGTTCTACCATCTTCAAAGTGTGAGTACATATGTACATGTATACATACATACACACACACACACACACACAAACACACATACATACGCTCAAACATTACACTCCACCGCTTAAAAAGTAGTTGTATGCAATGCTATTCAACTACAAACCGAAACATTGTTTGAAACAAGTATTCCAATTAAAAGCTTCAATGAGCAGAGAGTAATGTAATTAGTGAAACATTCGTACTTTTTGAGGTATTTTTGAATGGATAAATGATAGGAATCTCTGGGGCCTGGAGTACGGATCCCAGAAGCGTTCAAATTCGATGTTGTGACTTGATTGCCATAATAAAAAAAACATTGGTATAACGCTTTCTACACTCACAGCCCCACTCTAAGATTCTCTGTATCGTGGGTGCTGTGGACACACACAGAGACGAATACACAAACACCCAAACCCAGAAACAGAAAGCTAAATTCACCATTTAGGTTTCTGTCTGGCCGGGGATCGAACCCGGGACCCTCTGCGCGTCAGATCATTATGGCCACGCGGGTCGTCAAATAAATAAATAGTTGATTCTTTCTCTTTGTGTGTGTATGTCTTTTTATATATTTTAAGTAAAATAGGTAATGTAAAATAGGAGTAGCAGACGAGCATGCTGTCCACCTGATGGTAAGCTACTGCCGTATGGACATCTGTAATCAACACCAGGTAGGATTAGATATTCTTACCTTAGGTCGGGCACAGATGCGCCGCTACCCCTGAGGACTACCTTTCAAACCAGAACACAGGAGCGCTTAACGCTGCTGTTGTTAGGCAGAAATAGATGTGGCGGTGGTGCCGCCGGAGTCGTACCGCAATGGGTCCTACCACCATCCCAAGATGCAAGAAATGCAAGAATGCAGATGCAAGAAATAAAAACATACACCACCATACATACCAACAACACGTGTTTCGCTCCAAAACGCAACATAATCAGGATAAGTTGACTCTACGACGGTTAATCGTTAAGAGTCTTCGTTAAGAGACTTAACGATTAAAAGTTAAGACTCTTAATTGTTAAAAGTTAATAGCGGAACATCCTTAGGATAAGTTGACTCTACGACGGATAATCGTTAAGAGACTTCATCGTTAAGAGTCTTTACGATTAATAGGTAAGATTCTTAATTGTTAAAAGTTAATAGCATGGATTTCCGCAAAGTAACGCCCGATACTTAACCATTCTCATTCACACACATAAGACACTAACTACACACAGGCAAATAACAAAGAAAATCAAATAAAACTGCTAAATACACGAGCATTTGCTCCACAAGTCATTTTAATGTTTAATTAAATACCCGCTTAACATTGTTGAGCTAACACGAGTAGAACTACGCTTGGTAATGTAATGTAAAGTAATTTTATGTAGCCTAGTGTAATAATGTAATATTATTAATATTTTTATTAATAATATAGGAGTAGCAGACGAGCATGCAGTCCACCCGATGGTAAGATACTGACACCCATGGACATCTGTAGTCAAATCCAGATAGGATTAGATATTCCCACCTGAGGTCAGCGAAAGATGCGCCGCTACTCCTGAGGACTAAGCTAGAACGCCTGAAGTATGTCTCCCTTACCACACTTCAAACCAGAACACAGCAGTGCTTAACACTGCTGTGACGAGGCAGAAATAGGTATGGCGGTGGTGTCGCCGGAGTCGAACCACAAAGTTCTACCACCTTCATAATTACACAGGGATGGCGATCTGAGATCGATTTAATCAAAGAATCGACCTTTTAGACGATACCTTTAATCGATAGCCAGTAATAGATAGTCAGTGATTCGATCTATTACAGTAGATCGACTCTTGATCTTTTTGAAATTGAATTAACATTGACAAATGTCATGTAGACATTTGTTTACTGACAGATACGTATTTCAGTGCTTGTGTGTTCCTGATGACTTTTTGAAGTATGTTTTCCAGTTGAAGTATACTAGCTAGCCCGAATACTATTACTACTAGCTGACCCGGCAAACGTTGTGTTGCCATATAAATAAAAAAATGTTAAGGGTGAACAACCCTTATCACTTAGGGGTATGAAAAATAGATAGTAGCCGATTCTTAGATCTACTGAATATGCATATAAAATTTGATGAAAATCGGTAAAGCCGTTTCGGAGGAGTACGATAACTAACATTGTGACACGATAATTTTATATATAAGATTGTTTGTAGGAAATTAGCGGGTTATCAAATACCGTAAATGTTAAGGTAAATAGCAACTTATACTATTAATATAATTCATTTTTTTGCCTATTTGCGTAAATCTAAATATATATAACTCAAAGGTGACTGACGAACATAATGATCTATCAACGCGCAGCCCAAACCACTGGACGGATCGGGCTGAAATTTGGCATGCAGGTAGATGTTATGACGTAGGCATCCGCTAAGAAAGGATTTTGATCAATTCTACCCCCAAGGGGATAAAATAGGGGATGAAAATATTACTTTTTAACGCGGGCAAAAGCTCGTTACTAATAAAATTATCTTTATAAATACAAATATTTGAAACTGCGATGGTAGCGAAGTCTTTCGAATCCAATGTAAAACATTCCAAAATCGACAACTAGTTACGAATTAAAAAAGAATTCAAAAAACCTTTTCCCACGGACTAAATTGTGAATCTAAACCATTCTCAAGTCCCCTTGAACACACACAACAAATCATCAAAATCAGTCCAGTCGTTTAGGAGGAGTTCAGTGACATACACACGCACATAAGAAATATATATATAAAGATTTAAGAAACCTTCTGAGTATTTTAACATGTTACTTACGTTACTAGTAGAACTGGGAAGATGTCTTACCTGTAACACAAGAGATATTTTTATAAATACAAAGAAACAAGTATGCATTTTTGACTGAATAAAATAATTCGCCAAGTACGAGTCGAACTCGCACATGAAGGCTTCCGTACCACCAAATGTTCATTGTTTTACTTATTTTTATTCATTTTATTATTTTCAACAATACTTAGTTACATGACACAGCAATAGATGGCGTTGGGGTGATGACGAATGATACGTAAACAACATATAATAAAATTAAAATAACTATATTCAAATATGTTTTGTTTCTTATTTTTATTTATTACAATACCAGTTATAGTAGTAAACGGATTGTAAAAATTTCAACCGTCTTCCTAGTACGGTTTAACAGTTAGATCGAAAAATGGCGAAAAATACCGGTTTGTTGTATGGAGACCCCCATTAATATTCAACTTTGTTTTATTTTTAGTATTTGTTATTATAGCGGCCACCGTTATGCATCCTCTGTGAAAATTTTATGTGTCTATCTATTACGGTTCCGGAGATATAGCCCTGTGACAGACGGACAGACAGCGAAGTCTTAGAAATAGGGTTCCGTTTTTACCCTATAGGTACGGAACCCTAAAAAAAGATACCGAAGACCGAAACAATCATCTTTTATCTTTTACATTCAGACACATCTTTACACCCGTATGTAACTTCATTGTTTGCGCGAGAATTCTTTTCTCAAAATTTGTAGCCCCGTAGAGGTGCTACGTACCCGTAGCAAATTGGGTAACGTTGTTTGCTACGAAGCTTCGTAGCACCTTCGAGCTGTTTAATTCTGTTATATAAAAGGTTTTAAATAACGAATTTATTTACTGTTTTTGTTAAATAATGCTTTTAAAATACTTTTTTGTTATTTTTTTGTTGGGAGTAGTAAAGAAGAATGCAGTCTTGATGGTAGGATAGCTGTCGCAACTAACCCTTACCATCAAAATACGAGAGTGATTGGGAGGTGGTAGAACCTTCGTGATTCGACTCCGGCGGCACCACCGCCACACCTGTTTCTGTTATAACAGCTGTGTTAAGCGCTGCTGTGAACTGTCCACTTTGAAGGGTAGGAGACATACCTTCCGAGGCGTTCCAGCTTAGTCCTCAGGAGTAGCGGCGCTGTGGCCGACCTCAGGTAGGAATATCTAATCCTATCTGCGGTTGATTACAGATGTCCATACCGCAGTAGCTTACCATCAGGTGGACTGCATGCTCGTCTGCTACTCCTATATTGTAAAAACGAACTAAAATAGAGACTTATCAGAGAAATTTATCAGTTGGGCTGCCACCCTTAGACTAAAATGGCCGCCTCATATGTAAGTCAGTCATCCACACCCACACACTGAAACGCAGAACTGCTTCACGCTAAAAATAAGTGTGACGGTGGTACCACTCGTATCAAAATATACTGGTTTTACCACCTTCACAATGGAAGTGGCTATGCACTTTATTTTCATGATTTTATAGTATAAAGTAGCAAGCGAGAATGCAGTCCACCTGACGGTAAGCTACTGCGGTATGGACATCTGTAATCAAACCGACGGGTCTTACGTAAACAGGTGCAAGTGCGTTTTCACTACTTTACAGTTGTGAAAACGCACTTGCACCTGCGTAACATTATTCAACGTACATAGTTAAAATTTTAAAATGGAATAATTGAATCCTTTTGAAAAAAAAACTGCATTATACGTGAATAATGTTAAAGTTACACGCATAAGAACATTCAAATCGCTCTACTGTAAAGTTGTGAAAACACACTTGCACCAGTTTACGTAGGACCCGTCGAAACCCAGATAGGATTAGATTCCTGAAGTTAGCCACAGATGCTTTGCATGGTAAGCTACTGCCGCCCATGGACATCTGTAATCAAACCCAGATAGGATTAGATTTGAAGTTAGCCACAGATGCTTTGCATGGTAAGCAACTGCCACACATGGAAATCTGTAATCATCATCATCATTAGATTCCTAACTGAGATCGGCCACAGATGCGCCGCTACCCCTAAGGACTATGCTGGAATGCCTCTGAAAATTATGTCTTTTTTTTATAATATAAGAGTAGCAGACGAGCATGCAGTCCACCTGATGGTAAGTGGCTACTGCCGCCCATGGACATCTGTAATCAACCCCAGATTGGATTAGATATTCCTACCTGAGGTCGGCCACAGATGCGCCGCTACCCCTGAGGACTAAGCTGGAACGCCTCGGAAAAGTCTGTCTCCCTTACCACACCCTTCAAACCGGAACACAGCAGCGCCTAACACTGCTGTTATTAGGTAGAAATAGGTGTGGCGGTGGTGCCGCCGGAGTCGAACCACAAAGGGTTCTACCACCTTTAAACTTAACACTTCCTTAACACTTTCAAACCAGAACACAGCAGCGCTTAACACTGCTGTTATAACAGGTGTAGTGGTGCCGGAATCGAACCACAGAGGGTTCTTGCAATCTTGCAATATAATTGTAACATTAAGATAGGACTTGGAGGCTTGTCACAAACAATATTATCTGTCTGTTATGTAACCTGTCAATGTATAAGACGCCGTTTCCATAGTTAGGTAAGATATAATGTAACTTTTGGAAAATGTTTGCATAAATTTATTTAAATTTAATAGTAATACTATTAGCATATTTATGTACTTACTAGTTTTTGCCCGCGGCTTCGCCCGCGTTTAAAAGAAAATAATATGACGTACTCACATATATAAAACTGAAAATTCGTACTTTCATTGGAATGACAGTGGCGCCATCTGGCGAAAATTGGTCGTACCAACTCTGAAACCTTCGTGGGCTCATGGACAACAACTTTGCTAAGGATCATCACTTGATCAAATGCATAGTTTACGATTCAATCCTTACTAATATCGATTAAAATAATCGACTTTTTTGGTCCAAAAGATCGATTCTCCGATTAATTGATCTTAGATCGCCATCCCTAGTTCCCGTGGGATTTCCGGGATAAAAACTATCCTATCTCCTTTCTCGGGCCTCAGACTATCTTTGTACAAAATTTCATTAAAATCGGTTTAGTGGTTTGGACGTGAAGAAGAGACAACCAGACAGACAGACAGACAGACAGACAAAGTTACTTTCGGATTTATAATATTAGTAAGGAAGTAAGGATTAAGCATAGGTTTGATATATATCATGAAGTTTTAATAATTATTCTATATACTTCAAGAATATTCTTGAAGTATATAGAATAATTATTAAAACTTCATGCTACTAATTATATGAAAAATTGTTACTTTCAATTGTATTTAATATACTTATGTATATATAGCGGCAGAAGCCACTTACCATCAAGTGGACTGCATTCTAGTTTACAAAATAAACACTTAATGTAATATTTCTGACAGAACTTTGGAATAAAAAGTATTTAAAAACACTTTTATATAATCATGCAAAGTTAGGTAAAAAATGAAGTCAAACCATTAACATTTTTTGAGTTTTACGGTGACAAAAATACGAATGCTATCTTTTATATACATACTAGCTGACCCGGCAAATGTTGTGTTGCCATATAAATAAAAAAATGTTAAAGGTGAACAACCCTTATCACTTGGGGGTACGAAAAATATATAGTAGCCGATTCTCAGACCTACTGAATATTCGGTGGAGTACGGTAACTAACATTGTGACACGAGAATTTTATATATAAGATAAAATTACATAATTATTACGTTGGAAGGACCTGAATAACTTGTTCGACGTAGCCTGCAAAATAGGGCCTTAAAGATTATAACACTGTAGGGACAGAGTATTAAAATATAGCTAGCTAGCCCTTACTGTCCTTAGCACAAAACCATAGAACGTATATTGAGTAGAAATTCTACGACTTAGTAGGTTTTTTTATAATATAGGAGTAGCAGACGAGCATGCAGTCCACCTGATGGTAAGCTACTGCTGGCCATGGACATCTGTAATCAACCTCAGATAGGATTAGATATTCCTACCTGATCGGCCACAGACACGCCGCTACCTGAGGACTAAGCTGGAACGCCTCGGAAAAGTCTGTCTCCCTTACCACACCCTTCAAACCGGAACACAGCAGCGCTTAACACTGTTGTTATAAGGCAGAAATAGGTGTAACGGTGGTGCCGCCAGAGTCGAAACACAAAGGGTTCTACCACCTTCAGATTTCTACCATCATCAGGTTAAATATTACTGTGTGGTCATCTTGAAATTTATAAAATTATGAAGTAAAATGTATTGACATAAGTTTTATACAGTACTAGCTGACCCAGCAAACGTTGTGTTGCCATATAAATAAATAATTAAGGGTGAACAACCCTATCACTTAGGGGTATGAAAAATAGTAGTCGATTCTCAGACCTACTGCATATGCATATAAACCCTGTATATAGATTTTACTGAGTCATTTCTATTTATTATGTACTCTATGGCCACACCGCCCCACAAACAAGGCTGCTAACCGAGCTCGGAAGGAAATTAACTACCTAACGAAGTTATCTGCCTACTAGCGTGAAAGCCTTCTATTAAGACTGAAAGCATAACAATACATTATGAAGTAGGAAGTATCTACACTTTAGATTTTTATTAGCTTATTATTTTAAGTTAGGTTAGGTTAGGTTACATAATATGTGGCTACTGCCGCCCATGGACATCTGTAATCAAGCCAGATAGATATCTATCTATAGGAAGACCTAGCTGAGGTCGGCCAGATAGATAGATATCTAAGCCAGATAGATATCTATCTATCTGGCCGACCTGGCGTCTGAAGTCGGCCATAGATGCGCCACTACCTCAGATTAAGCTGAAACCCCAGGGAAAAGTATGTCTCCCTAACCACATCCTTCAAATCAAAACACAGCAGCGCTACACTGCTGTTATAAGCAAAAGTAGGACCCGGCAAACGTCGTGTTGCCATATAAATAAAAACATGTTAAGGGTGAACAACCCTTATCACTTAGTATGAAAAATAAATACTAGCCGATTCTCAGACCTACTGAATATGCATATAAAATTTAGTGAAAATCGGTAAGGCCGTTTCGGAGGAGTACGGTAACTAACATTGTGACACGAGAATTTTATATATAAGATTGCTTGTATAAATAAATATTACTACATTTTCTAACAGGGGTAGTGACCGGAATGAAGTACAATTATACAAAAGCCTCATTTTAATTAAATTTTCACGACTCAGTAACGTTAGAAGGCTCTACATAGAGCCATAGTTATTATCTGATCTAATCTATATAAAAATATTGTGTTAGATTGAAATGAATTTTTCATTTGTATTTTTTATAGAAATAGGGAATGAACATATAGTCATGGTTTGTAGCTACTACACATGGACAGATAATAACCCCAGATAGGATTAAATTCCTACCTGAGGTCGGCCACAGTCCTCAGTCCTCAGTCCTTAGTCCTCAGAAGTAGCGGCGCATCCGCTACTTCTGAGGACTAAGCTGAAATGCCTCGAAAAATTATATCTCCCTTACCTTCAAACCAGAACACAGCAGCGCTTAACAGTGCTGTTATTAGGCAGAAATAGGTGTGGCGGTGGTCCACTGGAGTCGAAGCAGAAAGGGTTCTACCACCTTTAAAGGTTACCTCTTTGTCTAAAGGATGTGATGGAAAGAAATTTATTAAAAGCCTTCCAACTTAGTCCTTAGTGAATAGTGCAACGTATTAGTGACCTTCTGATAGGCATGGTAGGTCGGCGGACGCGTAAGGCTCGCTAAGACGCGTAAGACGCGTGGGGCTCTTCAAAAAAGTGCAAAAAGAGCTCTCATACAAAGCCGGCGATGCATTGGCGACTCCTCTGGTGTTGCAAATGTCCATAGGCGGCGTTGACTACTTTCCATCAGGTAACACGTCTGCTTAATCGTTAGGTTAAACTATAAAAAAAGGCATGTAAAATTATCTGGGGATAATTACTAGTGTCATGGGCAGCAGGAGCCACTTACCATCAGGTGGATTGCATGATCGTCCGCTACTTCTATATTATAAAAAAATCTAATAAAAAATACAGAACCATATATAACTTCATAGGACAAAATATCGCTTCACGAAACCAAAAATCCTTAAAATAAAGAACTCTATGAGATTCACAAAAGCTGCCTTCGACCCTAAAATATCTAGGAACCCTTTGTCATATCAAAAACCATGCTATAAAACAAATCAAGCCTACAATAATATAGCGGCTGAAAATATGACAAAACTAAAGGGACATGCTCAAATAGTGACGTGAATAAAGTATCGATACTTTGTATCGAGTACTTCTTTTCGTTACTATACTTTGTATTCGATACTTTTACTCAATGGATACTTTTTGACAGGTTGTATCGAAAAAATCTTAGCAATGACCTTAAACAGGTTTTCATGTAGGTTATTAAAAATAACACCGATCAATAAAATAGAAGAAATAGGCTCTAAGCAAAAACTGTCCCTGTTGTTCCAGAGCCAGCATAGGGCTACGATATCTTCTGTCGTAATAGGCGACTAATTAGGGGTTTTCTAGGGTTGCGAGTGGCAAGAGTGGATGCTCGAAACCCCTGGCTAGGCGTCATATTCACCTGGGTAGAGCCCGACCGGCAACCCTTCCCGATATACCCCACACATAACCCCACGCCACTCACACGTGACCAGGTATCTTTTGAAGGTTTCCCCCTCGTCAAGAAAAGAAAATTCTCGAACTACTTATACCGATACTTTGTTCCGCTATTTTTTTATATTTATACCTAACGATGAGGCAGAGGGGAGACCTGGTGGAAAGCAGTCACCATGCCTATGGACATTTGCAACACCAGAGGAGTCGCCAGCATCGCCGGCTTTGGAGAATTATTTTTGTACCACTCATGAAGAGCCCCATGTAGCGCTCAGGGAATACCTCAGGAGGAAGTTCATTCCACATTTTGCACGTATGCGGGTACTTCGTAGTATTGATATTTTTTTTCATACTTTTGATACAGTATCGATACTTTCTATTCCACACCACATCCCTCCAATAGACGAAACGCAAAGAGCAATGGAATTCTGTCCCGAAAAATGTTTGGAGGCAATGATGGACAAACAATTGAACAAATATTTGTGATATTCGGAGTTTTTGATAAATATTGTGAGGGGAACGGAATTGGGTCACGGATAAAATATTCGTTAAGATTGTTATAGGATATCACAGCGAATTATATTAGGGATGGCGATCTGAGAGTTTAATCGAATGATCGATCTTTTGGACCAAAATAATCGATTATTTTAATCGAAATCCAGTAATAGATCGATTTAGTGAATCGATCTTTCATCCTAGAATTTTGCAGACAGATAAGTATTTCAGTGCTCGTATGGCTTTGAAACCTTTTTTTCGATATCCTTGGTCTTTGTAGCTGAAAAGATCGACGATCGGTTTTTGGAAAATCTATTTTTTGTGAATCGATTTATCGCACTTTGATTTGAATCGATTCAAGTATCTATCTTTTTCGGAAGGAATCGCCATCCCTAAATGACACTTATTATTAAAACATGTCATGTGTGAGATGTGTCAGATGTGTATAAATATCTGTATATATATTAGAATAACCTAATGATGTCATTAAAACATGTTTATATTTAACTTACACACACATAGATAGGTAAAAAAACACCCAAGTCCAGAGGGTTTTTTAATATTGACGTAGCAAACGAGCATATAGTCCACCTGATGGTATAGTCCGCGTAAAACTGCCAGTCCGCTCTGAATAGAGATGAATCGCGTCGCCATAGCAAATTGTATGACTACACCTGCTCGCAACTACTTCATAGCGGACTAGCAGTTTGGTGCGGACTATAAGTGGCTACTGTCGCCCACGGATATCTGTAATCAACTCGCGATAAGATTATATTCCAACCTGAGGTTGGAAACAGATGCGTCGCTACCCCTGATCTCCGGGACAGATATCTAAACTTTTAATTATTAAATTATTAATTTATTTTCTGGGTCTGGGTGTTGTTGTATTCGTCTGTGTGTCCATGGCACCAACGTCACAGGGAATCCTATTATGGGGCTGTGTTTAGAAAGCGTCTTTACACTTATTTTCCGGTCGGTAGATACCACAAAACATATATACATTTTTTTTAAATATATAAGAATAGCAGACGAGCATACAGTCCACCTGATGGTAAGTGGCTACTGCCGCCCATGGACATCTGTAATCAACCCCAGATAGGATTAGATATTCCCACCAGAGGTCGGCCACAGATGCGCCGCTACCCCTGAGGACTAAGCTGAAATGCCTCGGAAAAGTCTGTCTCCCTTACCACACCCTTCAAACCAGAACACAGCAGCGCCTAACACTGCTGTTATTAGGTAGAAATAGGTGTGGCGGTGGTGCCGCCGGAGTCGAACCATAAAGGGTTCTACCATCTTCAAATATGGTGATTGACACCTTCAAATATGGTTCACATATGGTGATTGAGCATTCGTCTAGCACTTAGGACAGGGAATCTTTGAATAGGGCTTTGTAGAAAACTTCTTCTATAGTAGTAGTATATAACACTTATTTCTAAGCCAATCGATACCAAAACATCTGTCTCACATTCCAAAAGCCGATGTTGTCATTATTAATGAGTATTGATTCTTTATTTCGTCCCCAAATTTGAGGATTACTTTGTACGAATGAAGAGTATAGAATGAATGTGTATGTTGTTTGCGACGGGTAATGTTTTTCGAGTGTTTATATATAATATAAGTAGGTATATATGTGTGTATTGTCCCTGTAGTTCCGGGACTAGAATAGGGCTACGGTATCCCCTGCCTGTCGTAGGAGGCGACTAAAAGGGGGCTTCCGGGGTTGCGGACGGCAAGAGTGGGAGCTCGAATCGTCCAGCAAGCGACCCCGGGAAAGACGGCGGTATGTGTGGTCGCATACCGCCGTAAACACTACATGGTGTGGGAGGAGCGAAAACTGCTCCCCCAGGGTAGAGCCCGTTGGGCATCGCGCTTTGCTCCGGTTGTGTTCCGTTGGAGATCCCGGAGTTCTCCAACAAGCGTTGAGGACGGCCACCGGGGTTTTAGTGCGGTAAAAATCCCACATAACCCGGCGTCGCTCCCACGTCGTCGGGTACCTTTTGAAGGTTTCCCCCTCGAGGAAAAAAAAAAAGGTATATATGTGTATATTTATGTCTGTCTCATTCTTTGGCGCGCCCTATAGCTTAAACGGTTGGACGGATTTTAACAGGAGTCGTTGGATTCGTCTAGAAAGAAACTCCATAACACACATCTTTAAAAAAAAATGTTTTTGACAATGTTAACTTAACGTAATGGTACATGTGGAGCTGAAGCTAATTCAGACCACACCGTTTTGTCAGTCAAATAATCACTTAGTTTATAGTACGCTTTTTTACATAGCGTTTGTTTAACGACATGTTTGACCTTTTTTCTGTGAGATTCGAAATGTGGTCGGGTATTTTATTGTAGTAGCGAATACAGGTACCCATAAAAGATCTAGCCACCTTACATACATGTTTAGAAATTGCTTATTTATTTCTATTTCTGGTATTAAAGTTATGGTGGTTACTATTTTTTTCAAACATATCAGTGTGTTTCCTTACATACATAATATTTTCATAAATGTATTGACTATGCACCGTCAATATATTAATAGTGGGAAACCGATCTCTTAGGGACTCACACGCCGCAGACTATAAATTGATCTATACACTATATACTAGCGATGCGCGATTGTTACTAAAAACAATCGAATTATTCGATTGTTAATAACTATCGAAATTCTTCGATTGTATTCGAATAACGATTACGATTGTTCGATAGTTGCTCGATTGCTCGATTGTTGGTCGATTGTTCGATGTTTTAGTTTTCCGTTGACACGGCTCCCGTTTTTTTTTTTCTGTCACGCCCGCTTGTGACACGGTTCCCGTTTTTTTTTGTTTAGGGCGGGTCGATTTTAATTCGAACGTCGATTGTTATTCGATTGTTTTTTGTAACAATTTTTTGATTGTTTTTTTAGAACAATCGCCCATCGCTACTATATACACTATACATATTGATCTAAATTTTGGAAGTGACTTATACTACAATGACATTGGTGAGAGGTCACTGCTACACATGGGCATCGGCGGCTTCCATATACCATACGGCCATATAGACCAAGGACCATATCGAACAGGTTCCACCTGAAGCCGATCACACGTCGCTCCTGAGCACTAAGCCGCTCGCCTCATATGTAAGTCAGTACACACCCGCACACACACGCTAAACTGAGTAAGTTTTTTTTTTTTTTTATAATATAAGGGTAGCAGACGAGCATGCAGTCCACCTGATGGTAAGTGGCTACTGCCGCCCATGGACATCTGTAATCAACCCCAGATAGGATTAGGTATTCCTACCTGAGGTCGCCCACAGATGCGCTGCTACCCCTGAGGACTAAGCTGGAACGCCTCGGAAAAGTCTGTCTCCCTTACCACACCCTTCAAACCGGAACACAGCAGCGTCTAACACTGCTGTTATTAGGTAGAAATAGGTGTGGCGGTGGTGCCGCCGGAGTCGCACCATAAAAGGTTCTACCACCTTCAAAATTAAAGTTAAGAAATAAATTAGAAATATGTTTTTCTAATGAGGTTTTAGAGGTTATTGTAATGTAAATCACAACTCAAATGATAAATCCGCATGGTATAACAACTCCAGCTCTAACATCAATAATTAATTATATATAGCACTATGTAAAATAGTATATTATTTACCCTTTAAAAGATGCAAATTTGCACACGTATGGAGTTTTCGCGCCGCTTCTTCTCCATAGCTAAACACCTTCCGAAGCAGTAGTAGTTTGTTGACTTTCAAAAAGTATTCTATATTCATCAATTTGAATGAGATTTCAATTTGAGCTCACTAAGTACAAAATCCGACATTGATAAATAACAAAGTAAATTAGCTACGACATTTCCCAGATTAATTTGATTAACCATTAACCATCAACTATTCAGCAACCACGCTTAATTAAATTAATTAACGGTCGATCATTATTTAACGTTTAACCAACGTTGTAAGGCTTATAGTAAATTAATAATCTATGGAATTTTGTCGTAGATTTACTAAATAGTGGGTTTCTTTTAAGCATAAAAGCGTTTAAACTAGAAATTTGTCCTGAAAACTTCGAACCAGTACCCTTACCATGAGTTTTTACGTTTTGACAAATATTATTGTTTTGGTATTTGTTTACGTATTTGCCCATACAAATTTCAATCAGCGCCCCTAGCGGATTGTATCAAAACTATAGTGCGAGTAACGTAACATTAAATGGCTAAATTGACACAGTGGCGCTTTATATTTTGTCTCTCTTTTTTGCGAACATGTGAGGTAGACTAAAAGACCTGAGCACTTACTTATTGTAACGTCTACTGAAGCAAACGGAACAGAATATTGGGTTGAGTAAACGTAACGTAAATTTGCGGGATATTTTGAAAACTCGTGGTAAGGGTACAGAACACAGCAGCGCTTAACACTGCTGTTATTAGGCAGAAATAGTTCTTTACTATAATAACTAAGTAGCAGGCGAGCTTGCAGTCCTCATGGTAAGTGGCTACTGCCGTATGGACATCTGTAATCAACCCCAGATAAGATTCCTACCAGAGGTCCGTCACAGATGCGTCAACCCCAGAGAACTGATTTGAAACGACTCGGAAAAGTATGTATTTCTGACCACACTCTTAAACAAGAACACAGCAGCGTTACACTGCTGTTATTAGGCAGAAGAGGTGCACCGGTGGTGCCTCCGTCAACCTACTTAGATTTCTACATCTTTTAACGTAATAGTAACGTAATATCCGGTCAAAATGGAACTAATCATACTATGAGGTATGTATTAAATGTATCTAGTTTAGTCTCTTATTTTATTGATCTTTGAAATCTTGCAACCTATATATCCAGTATTAATATGAAATACAGAGTAGTATTATCCCAGCATTACTTAGTACCATTTGTTACCTACATCCCACCTTATAATACACAAAAAAATTAAAATCCATTTAGTGGTTTCGAAAATTAACGTATGTACGAGTGAGCAGTTGTCGTCCATTACTGTCCCACTGGGCACGGGTCTCCTCTCAGAATGAGAAGGATTAGGCCATAGTCCAGCGCGCTGGCCAAGTGCGTATTGGTAGACTTCACATACGAAAACGTTTTTTTTTCTAAGATTTCTGAGGTATGCAGATTTTCAAACGATGTTTTCCTTCAACGTTTAAGCAAGTGATAATTAATTTATAATGCGCACATAACTTTGAAAAATCAGAGGTGCGTGATAGCTCGATCCGAGCCGAGGCCGAGTTTCTTAACCACTAGGCTATCTGTATGAATAGATTAAACGTAAATAAATGTTATGTTTTTCTGTAAAATCCTTGATTAATATCCATACATTATTCTGAATTTTTTTATATAGGTTATTCTGAATTTAATGCGCTGTCGCTTATATTTTTAGGAACTTTATATCTACTTTTAAGTTTTAGATTTGTTGACTAACTGTATTTTATGTTAAATAATAGAAACCTCGAAGTCAGAACAAGATGGCTCACAAGTACAAGCCAACAGTGAGTTGACTGGAATATCAACAACACGTTAGTGTAGCGTTTATAGTCTAGGGGTCGGAGTTGGAATTTATAACATAAGGTAAAGGCACCTAATTCCGTGGTATTTAGAAAAAAGTATATACGATCATTATTAAAAATATATATATGAACATTTTTTTACTGATATATATCTATAAAAATAAATAAATTTAAGCGTATGTACAGTCCGCTCTGAATATAGAAATTAATCGCGTCGCCATAGCAAATTGTGTGACAACACCTGCTCGAAACAACTTCAGAGCGGACTAGCAGTTTGGCGCGAACTATACTTAATGTCAAAATTACAGCTTTTACTCATTGCATATTATAATATAAACCTAATAATAGAAACCTCGAAGTCAGACAAGATGGCTCACAAGTTACAAGCCAACAGTAGGTTGGCTGGAATATCAACAACACGTTAGTGTAGCGTTTATAGTCTAGGGGTCAGAGACGGAATTTATGATATAAGGTAAAGACACCTAATTCCGTCATTTTCGACGTATAAACTTAAACTTAAAAAAAATGAGCTCTTTCTTAGTGAAATATATTTTAATCTATATAAAAAAATGTTTGAAGGGTGTGGTAATGGAGACATACTTTTCAGAGGTATTCCAGCTTAGTCCTCATGGGTAGCAGCGCATCTGTGGCCGACCTCAGAGAGGAATCAAATCTGGGATTGATTACAGATATCCATGAGAGGCAGTAGCCATTGACTTTCAAATGGACTGCATGCTCGTCTGTTACTCCTATATATAAAGGAAAAATCTGATATGTTATTTTCATCATCTTATTAATCCTACAACTAGCTCCTAGTCTATTTGACCTCAGGCGTACGTACCATCTACATATAATTCACTCACAAATTTACTGCCCGAGGTAAAACACAGCTTTACCGAATAGCACCCTTCCTATAATAACAATGTTATTCAAATTCGTAGAAAATGCTATTTGATCTTTTAATTTAATTTTTGAAATGTTATTTTCGAAAGAAATTAAAATATACTTTTACCCGCGGACTCACTCGCGGTCAGAGGTTTTTTATCTATCCAATAGAAAATATACTTTAGATTTTCGGGATAAAGCGGTAAAGGGTGGGTCCAAATCATGTAAAGTACTTATACTATACTTATAATGTACTTAAAATATTTATAAGCAATCAGAGATAATAGTAAGGCATGTATTTTTAACACGCTTTTATTAGCTTGGGTTGTACGTTTGTATGTATGTATGTACGTAACAGTAACGGAATCTTTGAGCCCGATTTCTATCCACTTTGAACGTTCAGTTTAATTCAAAATTTTGAAGAATTATCAAAAACCGATGACAATACACGATTTTAATAATTTTGTACCATTGTCCTTATCAATATCCTCAGGATTAAAAATTTTCGAGGTGAGGAATTGTGGAAAAAGTGTGGAGTGCTTTTCGAAAATTGATAAGTGGAGCACTCCACGCTTTTTTTTACAATTATACAATTTACTGTTCCTTAATTGATTCCTAGATTGAAAATTATTTTCTACTTTTTAGTTGATTTTATCATAAAAGCGTGTTTTTTAGTTTTTTGAACTATATTTATATTACTCCACCCCAGCTGATTTACATACATCATGTACAGAGACTGGGCATAAAACATCAACATATCTATTACTCGATATGTGAATCATTATAAAATTACAAAAAATATAATTATGCTTCAGGAAAGTTGAAATAGAAACTTCTAATCTTTACCTATACTTGTTTTATTACTTTATCCAAGTCTATGAAGATATTATATATAATGGCTGGTTAATGTGATTAATTCCGTGTTATTTATCACTTTGACCAAATTGAGTAGATATTATATATAATGGCAAGATATTATGTCTGAATTTATCACTTTGGCTGTAACAGATAGATACTTGATTTTTTTTTATAATATAAGAGTAGCAGACGAGCATGCAGTCCACCTGATGGTAAGTGGCTACTGCCGCCCATGGACATCTGTAATCAACCCCAGATAAGATTAGGTATTCCTACCTGAGGTCGGCCACAGATGCTCCGCTACCCCTGAGGACTAAGCTGGAACGCCTCGGAAAAGTCTGTCTCCCTTACCACACCCTTCAAACCGGAACACAGCAGCGCCTAACACTGCTGTTATTAGGTAGAAATAGGTATGACGGTGGTGCCGCCGGAGTCGAACCACAAAGGGTTCTACCACCTTCACACACCACCTTTTCTACAGAATATATATTAATATGTATTTACGAAGTATGTATGTATATTATTATTTCCGTTATAACAATAAATATTAATAAAGAATTTTCAAATTCACTAAAGTTTGATTTCCTCACAATATTTTCACTGTTAAAGCTCTAAATTAAGTTCTAATAAATTTACCTTTGAATAATCTTTGTGCCTGGGATTCAAACCTCAGACCCCTGAGTCTCATCCTATCACGGCTTATCATAGAACATATAAAATGTTATCGATTTGTAAAGAGCTGATAACAAACATTGATAATGCATTGATAATAAAATGTTTTTATGGTCTCCTGTAATGATTCTTGTTAATAAGCATAGTCAATTGCTAAGTGTCCGGAGTTCGAATCCAAGATCATCATCAACCCATTGCTGCCCCACTGCTGGGCAGGGGTTCACAGAATGAGAAGGATTAGGCCATAGTCGACCGCGCTAGCCAATTGCGAATTGGTAGACTTCATATACATGTGAAAACTTTTTTTACGATTTCTCAGGTACACTGGTTTCCTGACGATGTTTTCCTTCACCGTTTAAGCAAGTGATAATTAATTTCTAAAACACACATAATTTTGAAAAATCAGAGGTGCCTGGCATTTGAACCTCGGACCCCTCGATCAAGAGACCGAGCTTAACACTAGGCTATCACTGCGTATCCAAGCCAAGGTAAAAATGTAAATTTTCCGAAAATGCCTGGTATAACACATACATTATAATGGATACATTGAAGAACCCTTTGTGTTGCGTCTCCGGCGGCACCACCGCCACACTTATTTCTACCTAATAACAGCAGTGTTAGGCGCTGCTGTGTTCCGGTTTGAAGGGTGTGGTAAGGGAGACAGACTTTTCCGAGGTGTTCCAGCTTAGTCCTCAGGGGTAGCGGCGCGTCTGTGGCCAACCTCAAGTAGGAATATCTAATCCTATATGGGTTTGATTACATGTCCATGGGCGGTAGTAGCCACTTACCATCAGCTGGACTGCATGCTAGTCTGCTACTCCTATATTATAAAAAAAAAGAAAAAAAATTAAAAAAAAACGTTTGCCTAGGGTTTGCACCTTGAACCCCTGATCCTACCACTAGATCTACAAATATTAGACTTTTTACATTAAAAAGTCCCGTAATCTCACAAAAGATGGCAACCCTAGCAAACATAATTACGCGAGCTGTGTAGCAAACAAAAAACAGTTAATGTGTGCTAAATAAAAACAAGAAAACAATATAGAACAGAGCACCGCAGGCGCTGTCACTCCGGCTAGGGTGGCCACCCTTTCTACTAAATAACAGGACGCTTTACTTTAAAGGACTTTTTAATCTATATATATAAAAGCGAAAAGATACTCACGTTCGAAACGTATTAATCAAGGTTTTGCCGAAACTACTGAAGGTACAATCATGAAATTTGGAATATAGCTTCATTTTATAATGTAGATGCGCACTAAGAACGGATTTTTTGATATTCCTCCATTAAGGGGGTTAAATGGGGGTTGAAAGTTAGTATGAAAGTCCGTCAGTTTTAAAGCAAACTAGATGAAAATTGGTATTTAGCTTTCTGATTTAAAGTAATAAAAATCTAATCTAAGGGTTTTTTCAAAATCAACCCTAAAGGTGGTTAAATAGGGGTTGACAGCTTATTTTCAATTTTGCCATTTTGAAAGCCAGCACTATGAAAGTTAGCCATTGCTTTACTGGTTAGATATAATAGAACTTTAGTTCTACCGTTTTTGGAAAATCAACCCCTATGTGGGTTAAATAAGGGTTGTAAGTTTGTATGGAATTCCCCCAGTTTTGATGTAAACTCTATGAAAATCGGTATTTGGGGTTTCAATTAAAAATAATTAAATACCTATTTCACTATTTTTGGAAAATCAACCCTTAAGTTGGTAAAATAAGGGTTGAAAGCTTACTATAAAATTTGCCAATTTGAAAGCCAGAACTATGAAAGTTAGCCATTGCTCTACTGGTTAGATATAGTGGAACTTTAATTCTACTGTTTATGGAAAATCAACCCTTATGTGGGTTAAATAAGGGTTGTAAGTTTGTATGAAAATCCCCCAGTTTTGATCTAATCTCTATAAAAATCTGTATTTAGCTTTTTGATAGAAAATAATTAAATACCTATTTCATCGTTTTTGGAAAATCAACCCTTAAGTTGTTAAAATAGGGGTTGACAGCTTATTTTAGAATTGGCCAATTTGAAAGCCAGCACTACGAAAGTTAGTCATTGCCTTACTGATTAGATATAGTGGAACTTTAATTCTAGCGTTTTTGGGAAAATCAACCCTTATATGGGTTAAATAAGGGGTGTTCGTTTGTATGAAAGTCCCCCAGTTTTGATGTAAACTGCATGAAAATCGGTATTTGGGTTTTCGATAGATAATAATTAAACATACATTTCACCATTTTTGGAAAATCAACCCTTAAGTTGGTAAAATAAGGGTTGACAGCTTATTTTAAAATTTTCCAATTTGAAAGCCAGCACTATGTAAGTTAGCCATTGCCTCACTGGTAAGATATAGTGGAACTTTAATTCTATCGTTTTTGGAAAATCAACCCTTATTTGGGTTAAATAAGGGTTGTAAGTTTATATGAGAGTCCCCCAGTTTTGATGTAAACTGTATAAAAATCGGTATTTGGGTTTTCGACAGAAAATAATTAATCACCTATTTCATTGTTTTTGGAAAATCATCCCTTAAGGTCGTTAAATGGGGGTTGGAATTTTATTTCAAACTCCGTTAATTCGGAAGCAAGGACTATAAAATTTGCATTTTGGAAATAATAGAACTTTTTTAACACCATTTATGGAAAATCTACCCTTAAGAGGGTAAAATAGTTGTTGAAAGTTGCACGACAACGTGGACGGGTGCAAATTTTATATATGATAATGCGTAAGTTTATTCAAATTGGCCTACATATTGGTATACTGATTAGGTACGTCACAACTACTTTGGACACACTATGTGCCAACATTGTGTCCTGCCGTGGGGTATGGTTGTGGTTATGCGTGGATTAGTGATGGTGATGTGATAGACACATAGATTTTGGATTAAAATTTTGAGCTAGAACAGGGCTACAGTATCCCCTGCCTGTCGTACGAGACTAAAGGGGGACTTCTGGGTGGTAAAAATGAGAGCTCTAATCGCCCAGCCAGAGATCCTGGAAAGAACCACTGTATGTAAGGCCCCATATAACATGGAAGGTTCCTATGGAATAGTGTGAATAATAATTATTGTATCCTACATGAAACTTATATTTTAAATAAAGTTTCATTACAGTCCACTAATTAGAGTTTTAGTATGTTGTATGTTTCTGAAGAAAGCTTGACCAATTTAGGTACACAGTGACGAAAAAAAAAGCTTTTATTAATTAAATATTAATGCTACTTTATCGTTAAAATTGTTAAAGGTACAGATTTACGATTACAGTTATTTGTATGTCATATCATATTTTTTTTACGCGGGCGAAGCCGCGGGTTCTGCTAGTTTTTTATAATACTAGCTGACCCGGCAAACTTTGTACCGCCTCAAAATCTATTTATCAAATATATTTCATATAAAATGTTACTCGTGGATGATGTAGCTTTCGAATGGTGAAAGAATTTGTAAAATCGGTCCAGTAGTTTTTGAGCCTATTCATTACAATCAAACAAACAAACAAAGTTTTCCTCTTTATAATATTAATATGGATAAGCGTAGCAGACGAGCATGCTGACCACCTGATGGTAAGCCACTGCCGTATGGAGATTTGTAATCAACCTCAGATAGGATTAGATATTAACTGAGGTCGGCCACTGATGCGCCGCTACCCCTGAGGACTAAGCTGGAACGCCTCAGATAAGTATGTCTCCCTTACTCCCTTCAAGCCAAAACACAGTAAAACTTAACACTGCTGTTATTAGGCAGAAATAGGTGTGGCGGTGGTGCCGCTGGAGTCAAACCATAAAGGGTTCCACCACGTACAAACCATGATCATGCCAGGACAGTGGCCGTGCCCTAATGAAATGAAATGAAATGAAATGAAATGAAATATATTTATTTTTTTGTATAGGCCAACGGCGGCACTTACAAATTGTCAGTTACAATATTTTCTTAAACTACTACCGGATCGGAACGCGACCTCTACTGAGAAGATCCGGTAAGAAACTCAGTGGGTTTGTCTTTTTTAATTTTAAAAATAATTATTCTCTTTTTAATTTTTTTTTTAAATGCCATTATTTTTACATATACTCATAATCATCTCGGGCAGAGATTGTATATAAGCAAGATGTTGAGAAAACTTCGATAGCGTGATTCAGAATATGTGTAGCGCCATCTCTTGACAATTGACGGGAAGTCGCCACACCTCCCTGATGTGGGCCACAAAAGCGCCGCTACCACTGAAGCCTAAGTTTAAATTCCCCGTAAAAGTCTCTATTACCATTTCAAACCAGAACACGCTTAACACTGTTGTTATAACAATAATTACAGTTTAAAAATTAAAAACCACGCTAAAATCTCACAAGGAAAATCGATAATCCTGACGATCCTGATGAAGAGAATGGGATAAAATTATTAAAATTGTGTATTGTCATCGGTTCTAGATAACTGTTCAAAATTTTTAATTAATCGGACGGTTCAAAGTGGGTAAAAATCGAGTTCAAAGATTCCGTTACACATATACATACAGGTCAAGGTAATAAAGCGCGGTAAAGCAAGTGTGGCGGTGGTGCCGCCGGAGTCGAACCACAGAGGGTTCCACTGTAAACTTGTAAGCCATGTGTTCTTAATCAGGACAGTCTCACACAAACACACAAACATGCAGTCTCTAGCGCAAACACAATTAAATCTGGCGCGCCGTTGAACCACAAAGACGCAGTTAAAGTTAACTACGATGCAAGCTTTGGGATTGGGAGTGCTTTAAACTGTTCGAAACAAATAATTTTATGTTTTTTACAATGAGAGATAACAAACGGCAGTGATAACCTAGTGGTTAAAAAACTCGGTCGATCGAGGGCTCTGAGTTTCAAATCCCAGATTTTTTTACCACGCTTTTATTGCTTGCTTTTTTATTAGCTTGGGTTGTATGTATGTATGTATCTATGTAACGGAATCTTTGAACTCGATTTTTACCCACTTTTAACAGTCCGATTAATTTAAAATTTTGAACAATTGTCAAGAATCGCCTTTTCCTTGTGCGATTTTAGAGTGGTTTTTAGTTTTTAAACTATGTATAATTATTTAAATTATGTGCGTATTAGAAATTTATTACCACTTGTTTAAACGACGAATTAAAACATTGTGAGGTAACCTGCATAGCTAAGAGAGTTATAAAAAAAAGGCACGAGTACGTGAAGTCTACCAATACGCACTAGGCCAGCGCGGTGGACTATGGTCTAATCCTCATTCTGAGAGAAGACCCGTGCGTAGCAGTGGGGCAGTGATGGGTTGATGATGAATCTATTTCGTCTGCTACGGCCTGTGTCATACACGTACACATAAATGTAGTTTAATTAGGACAGTCAGACACACACAGAAACATGCAGTCTCCAGCGCAAACACAGTTAAATCCGGCGCGGTGTTGAACCACAAAGACGCAGTTAAATTTAACTGCGATGCAAGCTTTGGGATTGTCCCGTAGTGGTTTAAACTGTCCAAAATAACTAACTAATATTATAAATGAGAATGGGAGATTGTTTGTTTTAGTAATAGGGTTCCATTTTTACCCTAAACGTTACGGAAATCTAAAAAACAAGCAAATAATCTTGACATTACTGATTTAAGAATACTAAAAAACTTTACATTACTAATTAAATAATCCTAAGTGTTATTATAAATACGATTGAGCTTTTTGTTACACTGTCACGTCTTAACTACATAACCGATTGTCACGAAATGTACACACAACAAAAGACATTATCATCATCATCAACTACTGTAGGAGTATTAGGCCATAGTGCACCGCGCTGGCCAAGTGCGTATTGGTAGACTTCACACACCTTGAAAATATATTTTTTAAGATTTCTCAGGTTTATATTACTTATAGGTTAATCATTTTAGCTTTCCTCACGATGTTTTTTTTCGTCGTATAAGCAAGTGAAACTTAATTTGTAATGCGCACATTTGAAAAATCAAAGATGCCTGCCTGGGATTTGAACCTCGGACCCCTCGATCAAGAGGCCGAGTTTCTTAATCACTAGACTCTAACTGCTTTTGTTAAATTTATACATTGTCATAACACTATATTTTCTTAAATTATTTTCAAAGATGCCACAAGATTCTGTGCAGGGATTCTGGTCGAAATTATGTTGATTCTAAAGCAAGGAACAATAATGAAATCAAGTACAAAGGGCCGGAGTTTGGTCGAGAAGTAAATCGGTTCGAAATTTCTTAAACTGATCGAAATTTGAATTTAAAACTGATATTTGGTAGACAAACACTGGATAGATCGGTTAATAATTACAGTCGTTAATTAGACTAAATATTATCATTATCGCCCGTTATATAGGCAATCTATCCATTTGTGTACCAAATATCTTAATTGTAATTTCTAGTAGGGCAACATTGACAAACTGATCTTTGATAGGCAAAACACTGGATGGATCGGTTATTAATTACGGGTGGTAATCGAATTCATAGAGACGTGTACCTTTAGATTAAAAAATGTCATTATTATCGTCCATTATTAATAATCAATCTATCCACTGTTGTATCAAAGATCGAAATTTGACTATTCCTAGTAAATTTAATCTTATCCAGGTTGATTATAGACGTCCTGTGGCAGTTGCAACTTACCATCAAATAGACTGCATATTCATTTTCTACAAAAATAGAACTACTACTACATCCTTACTAATATATTATTAATCCAAAAGTAACTCTGTCTGTCTGTCTGTCTGTCTGGTTGTCTTTTCTTCACGCCTAAACCACTTAACCGATTTCAATGAAATTTTGTACAAAGATAGTCTAAAACCCGAGAAAGGACATAGGATAGTTTTTATCCCGGAAATCCCACGGGAACTAGGGATGGCAATCTAAGATCGATTAATCGGGGAATCGATCTTTTGGACCACAAAAGTCGATTATTTAATTCGATATTAGTAAGGATTGAATCGTAAATTATGCATTTGATCAAGTAATGATCTTTAGCAAAGTTGAAGGTACGAACTTTCAGTTTTATGTATGTTAGTATGTTATATTATTTTCTTTTAAACGCGGGCAAAGCCGCGGGCACCACTAGTTTTCTATAGTAATAGAAGTTTCTACTTCTATAGAAAATGAATATGCAGTCCGTTTAATGCAGTCCCTTTGAATCAACATCATTTCCCAGAAACCTTAGAATCAAAATTGTAGGGTTTCTGCTCGAAATTATGTTGATTCTAAAGCAAAGGCAACAATAATGAAATCAAGTACAAAGGGCCGGAGTTAGGTCGCGAAGTTAAATCGGTTGGGAGTTTCTTACTCACAATGTTTTTTGGCGTTTTATATAATCGAATTTACTTTAGATTGAAAGTGTCTTTATAGTCCGTTGTTAATAATCGATCTATCCATTGGTTTGTTTATAAAAGATCGAAATTTACAATGTATAGTAGCTTAGATTGAATGTGTTATAATTATTGCCTATATTTGTTATTAACCAATCTATCCTTTTTTGTATCAAAGATCAAAATAAAAAAAATCTAGTTGTTTAGGGAAGGTGGTAGAACCCTTTGTGGTTCGACTCCGGCGGCACCACTGCCACACTTAAATTTGCCTAATAACAGCAGTGTTAAGCGCTGCTGTGTTCCGGTTTGAAGTGCGACAAGGGAGGCATATTTATCCGAGGCGTTCCAGCTTAGTCCTCAGGGGTAGCAGCGCATCTGTGGCCGACTTCACGTAGGATTATGTAATCCTATCTGGGGTTTATTACAGATAGTAGCCATGTACCATCAGGTGGACTGCATGCTCGTCTGCTACTCCTATATTATATAAAAATGTGTAATCCTGCTTTAAATTATATCAGTGGCCGTAATAATACACACTTTGTAATAATTTCAAGTCTACCAAATACGCTTCAAAAAAGCTCTGTGACAGACAACGGCTTAGTATAGGGCCCGGCGTTTACCCTTCTACGGAACCCTGAAAATACCTACATAGCCTTGAGGGACTACTCGGCGTATACAATGTTACTTTGATGTCTTTGTGTTCAAATACATACATATGTCTGTTTGGAAACGCCATTTTATAACGCCTCTGTATGGTTTAAAAGATGAGCTAGCTTATGCCTTCGACTGTGTCTGGGCATATGTTTTTTCATATTAGAAAAACATCGTGAGGAAACCTGCATAAATGAGCAATACTAAAAAAAACGTTTTCAAAGGTATGTGAAGTCTACCAATACGCACTTGTTCAGCGCGGAGGACTGTAACTTCAAACCAGAACACAGCAGCGCTTGATACTGCTGTTATAACAGATGTCGCCGCCGGAGTCCAACCATAGAGGGTTCTACCAACTTATTTTATAATATAGGAGTGGCACACGAGCGTGCAGTCCACCTGATGGTAAGTACTGTCGCCCATAGACATCTGTTACCAACCCCAGATAGGATCAGATATTCCTACCTGAGGTCGGAGCCACAGATGCGCCACTACCCCTGAGGACTAAGCTGGAACGCCTCGAAAAAGTCTTTCTCCCTTACCACACTCTTCAAAACGGAACACAGCAACGCCTAACACTGCTGTTATGAGTCAGAAATAGGTGTGGCGGTGGTGCCGCCAGAGTCGAACCACAAAGGGTTCTACCACCTTCAAGATATTCCTAATGTGGCAAGGCATGTGATCGGCTTCAGGTAGAACCTGCTCTATATGGAGTTGGTAGGTAGCGAAGGTGGTAGAACCCTCTGTGGTTCGACTCCGGTGGCACCACCGCCACGGCTATTTCTACCTAATAACAGCAGTGTTAGGCGCTGCTGTGTTCCCGTTTGCAGGGTGTGGTAAGGGAGACAGACTTTTCCGAGGCGTTCCAGCTTAGTCCTCAGGGGTAGCGGCGCATCTATGGCCGACCTCAGGTAGGAGATACCTAATCCTATCTGGGATTGATTACAGATACCATCCACTTACCATCAGGTGGACTGCATGTTCGTCTGTTACTCCTATAATATAAAAAAAAATTAGGCAATGACCCTTAGGTGTACTAGATCTATACAAAAAAGGGTTCAACACCCATTTATTTTATGGTTAATTAGTATGCATAGACTCTAAGTCGTTGTAAATAAAACTCAATTTACAATGAAATCCCTTCACTGCCCCCAAATGACATTTTACAATGGAATTAAAATTCGAACAGCGTACACCATCTTGTTCTGTATACAGTAGTATAAGAGAGACGGGTAAACAGTTGCTGTCTCGCTCTATTACGGTGTGGGGGAAAGAGATGGATGCTTCAGAGCACTCTTTTAAGGTTTTTGAAGTAAAAATTTCTTTATGCACTTTTGTGATTTTGTATGTGCTTTTTGTGAATTGGTAAAAATGTTACACTCGTCAGGATCGCGTGCCCTGATCGAAAATGCGTAAGACGGCAAAGGAAATTGTAAAACTCAAGATGCCCGGTGACAGCATAGAAAAATATGTCAATGGGTGTCAGTTTCATTTTGTTTTGTTATATTTTATTATTCAGGTCATTCGGGAAGCTTCGTCACATCTTCTCGTCGCCTATACCGCAAAGCCTGAAGACCAAGGTCTTTGACCAGTGCGTCCTACCGGTGATGACCTACGGAGCCGAGATGTGGACACTTACAGTAGGGCTAGTCCATAAGTTGAAAGTCGCTCAACGCGCTATGGAGAGAGCTATGCTCGGTGTATCTTTGAGAGACAAGATCCGTAACGATGAAATTCGCATGAGGACCAAAGTCACCGACATAGCTCTGAAGGCTAGCAAGTTGAAGTGGCAATGGGCTGGCCACATCTGTCGAAGAGCCGATAATCGCTGGAGTAGACGGCTCTTGGAGTGGAGACCGCGTCTAGGCAAACGTAGTGGGGGACGCCCTCCTGCAAGGTGGAGCGACGATCTGCGCCGGGCGGCGGGAGCTAGTTGGATGAGAAGAGCCGAAGACCGGGCTCAGTGGCGTACCTTGGGAGAGGCCTATGTCCAGCAGTGGACTAACGTGGGCTGAAGATGATTATTCAGGTTAGGTTTCGAAAGTTTTCACTTCCGCGGCACTCCCGTATTGCAATCCATTGATTTTTTTTTAATATTCCTACCTGAGGTCGGTCACAGCTGCGCCGCTACCCCTGAGGACTAAGCTAGAACGCCTCTGAAAAGTCTGTCTCCCTTACCACACCCTTCAAAACGGAACACAGCAGCGCCTCACACTGCTGTTATTGGCAGAAATATTATTGCTGTGGCGGTGGTGGCGCCGGAGTCAAACCATAAAATCTTTCGATTGGAGATAAAGGAAGGGCGGAAAAGACATAGGAAACGCTGCAAAAACCATAGAAAGGTAAAAACATGTATTAATATATATTTTTTTACTTGTAGATATATTTTATTATTTCAATATACCTACTCCTAACAGTGTAAACAATTACATCTTTAAATCTTTATGTATAATTTATTAGTGGAAACTTTGATGATTTTTGTTATATCTATGTGAAAGTTACTGTATGTATTAAATATTGTATGTTTCCCAAATAAAAATAAAATAGCCTAGTGTTTAAGAAACTCGGCCTCTCATTAGGAGTGTCCAAGACTTAAATCGAACCTCTGATTTTTCAGTTATGTGCGTATTAGAAATTAATTATCACTTGCTTGAACGGTGAAGTAAAACTTGAAAACGGTGACTTTGAAAGTTCTCAAAGGTGTGTGAAGTCTACCACAAACTTGACCAGCGCGGTGGACTATGACCTAAAATTTTATTGATTGTTTCGCCTTTTTGCAGAACATTCATCAATATAGCAAGCCAATTTTGTAATAAAAATGAGCATTACATTAATAAGCATATTCATTTTCCTAAAATATTAAAACGCCCCGTAGCCGGGGGAACTTACAGCCAAATCTAAATATATATAACTCAAAGGTGACTGACTGACATAGTGATCAACGCACAGCCCAAACCACTGGACGGATCGGGCTGAAATTTGGCATGCGGGTAGATGTTATGACGTAAGCATCCGTTAAGTAAGGATTTTGATCATTTCTACCCCTAAGGGGATAAAATAGGGGATGAAAATTACTTCGTAACGCGAGCGAAGCCGCGGGCAAAAGCTCGTTGAAGAATAAATTGGCATGACATCACTATTCTAGGCATCTCTTTCTCTCTAGTAGATTGATTATATGAGTTCAGATATCCCTTTCTCATGCTTGTCTATGAGATATCTTCTATCTTATCGCTTATAATCCGACATGAGTTTTATAATAAATGGTAATTTAGGGGTAAGCCAGGCTATATTATCAGGGCTCTTCAACCCTCATTTTTACTAATTTAGAGTCATAAAAACAAAGGGGCTTATTTTCCGCCCTTCCTTTATCTCCGATCGAAAGACTTTGTGGTTTGACTCCGGCGGAACCACCGCCACACCTATTTCTACCTAATAACAGCAGTGTTAGGCGCTGCTGTGTTCCGTTTTGAAGGGTGTGGTAAGGGAGACAGACTTTTCAGAGGCGATCCAGCTTAGTCCTCAGGGGTAGCGGCGCTTGTGGCCGACCTCAGGTAGGAATATCTAATCCTATCTGGGGTTGATTACAGATGTCCATGGGCGGCAGTAGCCACTTACCATCAGGTGGACTGCATGCTCGTCTGCTACTCATATATAATAAAAAAGGTTGGGTTTTTTATATGTGTACGAGCTGACGTAGAGTGTCAAGTTGTTGATGATAAATATTTGGAAGTTCCAATATTGATAGGCCAATCGTTTACCGAGCAACAGCATGTTACAGTTTGCAAGACTTCAAGTAAACTCAGTTTCTTTGATATAAATAATGAGGTGCCTTTTTCGAGTACCGATATTCATAGTGACGTATCAGTTAAGATTATAGCGATTTCAGATGTTACGTATTATGGGCCGGCAACCATTAGAGCTTTTGTAGAACCGCAAATTCACAATGAAATTTTGATAGATAGCAAAATTATTGGCAAACCTTCGCAACAGATTATAGTGTTGGGGGGCATATACCCCGTAACAATTCGTTTGTTAATATTCTTATTTCTCCAATTACAACATATTGTGACATAAAGGCGGGAATGGTAATCAGTCGCGGGTCAGAAATTAATATCGTAAATCACATCACAACATCCCCGAAAGAAGCTTTAGTGTCAGGCAATATAGATAGCGATAAAGTTCATATAGGCCGTACAATTGACGAATGTAACCGTCGGAAACTCTTAGCATTGCTAAATAAATACCAACATTGTTTTGCGTCGTCGTTGAAGGAATTAGGGTGTGCTAATACTACTGAAATGACTATTGAGGTAAATACTAATAAGCCCATTGTTTATCGGCCTTACAGATTGTCATATAAAGAACGGGAACATGTGCGGGATTTAGTTACTGAAATGTTGGATGCGGGAATACTGAGAGAGTCCGTTTCCGAATATGCAAGTCCAATTATTTTAGTACGTAAAAAAGACGGTAAATTGCAAATGTGTGTGGATTATCGAATGCTAAATTCAGTGACAGTTAAAGAACGCTATCCTATGCCGAATATCGACGATGAAATAGCTCGTTTGTCGGGTCAGGCTTATTTTGTCACCCTTGATTTAACATCGGGTTACTACCAAGTTCCTATTTCCGAGCGATCTCGACCCTTAACCTCTTTTGTCACACCGGACGGCCAATACGAATTTAACCGTATGCCCTTCGGACTGGCAAATGCGCCAGCGGTATTCCAAAGAATGATGCATAGAGTTTTGGGTCCAGCGAGGTATGACGGAGCTACGTCATATATAGATGACATTTTAATATATGGTAAAAATATTGATGAATGTTTGGATAGGTTAGAAAAAGTTTTGAAATTAATAGAAGATGCCAATCTTACCCTTAATCTCACTAAATGCGAATTTCTCAAAGATAAGATTAGCTATTTAGGTTATGAAATAAGTTTAGATGGAATTCGCCCGGGCGATAAGAAAATTCAGTGTGTAGTAGACTTCCCTTGTCCGACTGATCAGCATACAGTACGACAATTTCTCGGGCTCGTAGGATATTTCCGCAAGTTCATTAAAAATTTTGCATCGCTAGCACATCCTCTAACAAAATTGCTAACTAAAAATGCTCCCTGGACTTGGACGTATGAACAGGAAGAGGCATTTAAGACTCTTAAAGATAAATTAATAAATAGACCTATTCTTGCTATTTTCGATCCAACGGCTGAAACTGAACTCCATACGGATGCCAGTAAGCTGGGAATTGGAGGTGTATTATTACAAAAGTCTGGAAACAGTGATTCTTTTAGGCCAGTTGCTTTTTATAGTCGAAAAACTTCCCCTGAAGAGAAAAACTTTCACGCGTTTGAACTTGAAACACTTGCGGAAATATGTTCATTAAAGAAGTTTAGGGTGTATTTATTAGGACAAAAATTTAAAGTAGTCACTGATTGTAGTGCATTGCGTGCTACTTTTTCAAAACGCGATATTCTTCCCCGAGTTGCCCGATGGTGGCTTTTGATGCAAGAGTTTAATTTTATAGTCGAGTATCGCCCTGGGGTTAAAATGACACATGTTGACGCTCTTTCTCGCAATCCTGTGATAGATGACGAAACTTCAAAGGTTCTGGACCTGTATCCGTCAGTTATGAGTATTAATAACGAAGATTGGCTACATACCTTGCAGATAGGTGATTCAGAATTGTGTAGGATTAAAGATGTTCTTACTTCCAAAATTGATGTAGAAGGGCTAAAATATATTAAAGACAATTTTCTGTTAAAAGATAACAAACTATACCGATACTTAAATGGGGATACAAACAATATTCGGTGGGTCGTGCCGAAGGGTGCAAGGTGGCAGATTTGTCGTCTAAATCATGACGACATGGGACATTTTGGAGTAGAAAAAACATTAAATCGTATTAAACAATCTTACTGGTTTTCAAAAATGTCTAAATTTGTAAAAAAGTACGTAAATGCGTGCATAGAATGTGCTTACGCGAAGAAAAATAGTTCTTGTAAAGAGGGATATTTACATCCGATTGAAAAGGTAGAAGTCCCGTTCCACACGCTACATATCGACCACCTTGGACCTTTCGTCAAATCTAAGTGGGGCAATACTCATCTCTTAGTTATTGTCGATGGGTTTACCAAATTTGTATTTGTTAGGCCCGTTCGTAATACAAAGTCCCAGAGTGCTATAAGAGTTTTGGAAGATATTTTTTATACCTTTCGCATTCCAGACCGCATGATCAGCGATAGAGGAACATGTTTCACGTCACATGCTTTCAGAAAGTTTTGCCTTGATAAAGGCGTGAAGCATGTTCTGAACGCGGTAGCAAGTCCTCGGTCAAACGGGCAGGTTGAAAGGTACAACCGTACTATTCTTAATTCACTAACAGCCCAAAATTTAAATAACGACGACAAGGCTTGGGATCATGCGGTTGGGAAAGTACAGTGGGGATTGAACAATACCTGTCAAAAGTCTATAGGTGGGAAGACACCCGCCGAAGTCATGTTTGGCACACGTATAAATTCGGAAGCAAATCCTAAGCTTAATGAAATTCGTCAGGAAACTCGCGACACCACTGACTTGACACGTATCAGACAACAGGCTAAAGATGCAATTGACGTTCATCAGGCAAAACAAAAGCAAAGTTATGATAAGGGCAAACGCCGCGCTCGTGTCTATACTGAAGGCCAGTTAGTAAAAATAACAAAAGTAGCTTTTGCTAATGAGGGAAAAAGTAAGAAACTTCTTCCGGCATATATAGGCCCATATCGTGTAGTCTCAGTATTAGGGAATGATAGATATCGAGTAGCGGCTATACCCGGTCTAACGGCAACAAAGAACAAACGGAAAACTACTGTAGCTGCGGATCGAATGTTACCGTGGGTCAATATCGCTTCTTTAGAAATCCATGAGTCCGATACCACCGATAATGACGAATGTGATATTGAAAATATAAGTGACGATAATGATGTAATAAGTATTTAATAATTTTCAACATACATTAAATGCCATAATTTTTAGATGTTAAATATTATGTCCATGTTATTTACAATTATAATTACTAAATATATTAAATTTTAAGTAATAAAATAAACAATAAACTTTAAACTAAAAAAAAAGGAAATAAATAACTATAATGATTAACATTATTTATATAATTTTGTTGTTATAGCTTTATTTTTTATATTGTTAAATCTAAAATATATACTAATAAAAGATAACGTATATTTTATATTAAAATTACAACTTAGTTAATGATTGTATTACATGAAGTTATAATAAGATAATGAAATTGAAATAAAAGGGAAAATATGGAAAATGAAGTAAAAATAAAGAAAAGAGTATAAGTTTATTATATTGAAAAGTTTGGAAAGTGGAATAGTTTCACTTTTTATTTGCATTGTATGGAGCATAGACTTAATGTAAGAATGGATGGGTTTACAGTATGTCGTATCGTTGTCTTCGTCATGAGAATGGATGGGTTCATGACGCAGCCACCGAGATGTTCCATGCTACTAATATATTATAGGGATGCTTACTATCTGCAAGAATGGATGGGTTTGCAGATGTAACTCCCTTGGAAAGAGTGATATTGTAAGAATGGATGGGTTTACAATATCAAAATAAATTCATGATATGACGTTTATTAGTTCTGCGAGAATTGATGGGTTCGCAGAGTGATTTAAAGGAGATGTTTCATTTTCGGCCATCTCATGTACACTATATCTAAAAAACACGAATAATTTGTATAATTGAAGAAAAGTAAACATATATTTTGATAACGTAAAGTATTCCTGTTTAAAAATATTTAAAATAAGCATTCCTCATTGAAATATTAAATATGGCGGAATACTGTCAATGTCAAGTTTTCAAAACTGTCGATGTCGGTTAGGGAACCTACGTGTACCCCACACATAGGTTACTATACTCTTTGAATATCGGTAATTCTGTATTTCGCTGTTTTTATCGTAAAGTTATTGTTACTTTAGTACTTTACAACCTGGCTTTTGTTTTGGGTATCCCGTCATTATTCCTGAATTTAATTAATTATTTATAATAATAATTATAACAAAACCTCCTTTTAAAATAGTATCTGGTTTTATAGATGCGAGTGACATGAAAAATTAAAAAAGAAGAAGTTGTCAATTTGATATGTGTAAAAATGGATATATACATATTATATAATAGTGCAATCCAATGTAAACGTTGAATAAATATGTACTGATGAGAAGATTCCATTTTAATCCTGTATATTATGTTTCTGCTCTGTGCTGCTTACGATTTTGGACTGATTCTACCTTACTTGTTTACCCAGCTTACTTTTTATGGACTCTTGTGATTTTCGTGCGATCGCTGTGGATTGTGTTGACAAGGATTCAATATCATCAGGTAAAATATACATCAGTTAATTGTATTAGTCGTGAAATAATCGTTAATAATTTTAAACTAGAGAAGCTAATCTTTTTACATTTCTCTTTTTTTAGATAACTACAATAGCAAGACAAGGACATTCTTGGGATGGCAAAATAATCAGTTATTATTGCAACTGCGTCGCTGTGCAACGAACCGTACTCGTAGGTACGAGTAGCTGCGCTCACATTATGACCATTGTTTGATGTTTGGGCTGAACTCGTCACAGGATATTACAGAACCTGCTACATGATTGGATAAAAATATTGATAAAGGAAGATATTGAAAATGAATAAATAACGTATCTAAGTGAAGAATAAATAAAATATTATCTAGATGTGTACTGAAAGTTGTTTTATTTACACACTTAAATGTTTTAACTAAAATAAATTGTTATTGAAGTACATATTTTGGTATGTTTGTTTTAAACCAAGATTTATGAAAGTAAATATAATTAATGTTTATCAAATATAGGTATTGTTTCTCAATACATACAATATTTATAGATCTACGCCCATTCGCGTAAAAATATATTAAAAAGTATGTAATGTATATAGTAAGTTAAAATAGAATGACAGATGACATTATTACGGTAATCACTACCGCCATGATGTTTTTCCACTGTTGTGTTGCAAGTTTAAGTGTAAATTATTGTTTTTAAACAATAAAACGAACATGATTTGAAGAAAATGAACCCCTACGAATTGTTCTTTGCATGTTTTCTTAGTTTTTAGTATAGTGTACAAAAGGTGGCCGGGAGCCCATACATTTTGAAACATCTCCTTTAATTGCTAAAAGATACTTTTTTTTTTCCCTGGTGTGCATGAGGACATGCACATTGTCAGGATGGGCGAATGTAAGAGTTAGTGATTATGTTATTAAATATTTATTAAAATATTGTAAAGAATATTACCGATATTATGAATTTAATCAGTGTTAAAATGAAAATTAAATACAAGAAAACGATATTGACAAGAATGTAAGAAAATGAGAAAAATATTATTTGTAGGGTATTTCGAGTTCAGTTGGTTGGGAGCCGCATTTTTGTGAGCATTCGATTGTGAGCTGTAATAGTGTTCGGATTTGGAATATACTGTACCAAGTTACTGTGAGTTTCATTATAAAGTGTTGGAATAGTTTAAGTGATCAGTGTTTGTGTATTTATGAGAATAAACTATATGTGAACCGAGAGCTGGGAGTTTTCTTACATATGGAACGCGAACAGGTAAACTGAACTTTTTGATTTACCGAAAACCTTGAAAAACAAAGAATGGGGGCAGACAATTCTTCCTCCACGAGTGGCGTTTTATCTCTGGCACGTGCGGTGGCGCGTAATCACGAGTTTTATTGCCACTTTACGACGTTTTTATAACCCCAGGTTTGGTCAGGAAACTTTAAGGATACTGTCATAGGGACTTTATGATATCCGTAGAACACACGAACAAGATAAAAATGCAGTTTTTATATAATATAGGAGTAGCAGACGAACATGCAGTCAATCTGATATAAAATTCTCGTGTCACAATGTTAGTTACCGTACTCCTCCGAAACGGCTTTTCCGATTTTCATCAAATTTTATATGCATATTCAGTAGGTCTGAGAATCGGCCACTATCTATTTTTCATACCTACCCCTAAGTGATAAGGGTTGTTCCCTCTTAACATTTTTTTAATTTTTGAACCTTTTTTTTTATTTTCTTTTCTCTAATGTGGCATTAAAAATACATACAACCCTAAATTTTTACCCTTTTATCACCAACCCCTATTTTTAAATATTTTTCATGTCACTCGATGTTAGATTTTTTTTTATATAGCAACGTTTGCCGGGTCAGCTAGTAATACTAAATTTGAATTTTAGAAATTATATAAAAATTATAAATGCGTGCCTGGGATTTGAACCTCAGACCCCTAGGTTGACATTAACCTCCACCGTTGAATAAAAAGACAAGTATCATATTTCTTGGAATCAAAGTTACTCATTAAACATTACCCAAGATCCTTATTTTTGATAATATATATTTCTGACAGAAATAATATCGGTCCTCAATGTTTCTTAGAATTCCGAAATGACGCTTGTTAAAATAAATAATGTATTTGTCCTATTATAATAAATATATTGTAAGCTGCTAGGCCCGAGGTTTAAATAAGGTACTGATTTTCAAAGTTATGTGCTTATAGTCCGTTAAAACTGCTAGTCCGCTCTGAATATAGAAATGAATCGCGTCGCCATAGCAAATTGTATGACTACACCTGCTCGCAACAACTTCAGAGCGGACTAGCAGTTTGGCGCGGATTATATTAGAAATTAATTATAACTTGCTTAAACGAACGAAAACGTCATGAAGAAAACTATACATTTGAGAGTTCTTTCCAAAAAACTCAAAGGTATGTGAAGTCTACCAAGACGCACTTGGCCAGCGCGGTGGACTATGGCCTAATCCTTCTCATTGAGAGGAGACCCGTGCCCAGCAGTGGGACAGTAATGGGTTGACGACAAAGATAGAACCAGTATGGTAGTAGTAGCAGACGAGTAGTCCATATGATGGTAAAGGCTACTGCCACCCATGGACATCTGTAATCAACCCCAGATAGGATTAGATAGACCTAAGCTCGGCCAGAGATGCGCCGCTACTCCTAAGGACCAAGCTGGAACGCCTCGGAAAAGTATGTCTCCCTTACCATACCACAAATAAAACACAGCAGCGCTTAACACTGCTGTTATAACAGGTGTGGGGATGGTACCGTGGCGAATAAAGTTCTACAACCTCTAATTTATTAGGTTAAACAATACTGTAACATTAGATGAGAAAATATATTGATTGATCACTCCTAAAAATTTTGAATCTCACAGAAAAAAAGTTCAAACATGTCGTTAAACAAACGCTATGTAAAAAAGCGTACTATAAACTAAGTGATTATTTGACTGACAAAACGGTGTGGTCTGAAGTATCCAGCTCCACATGTACCAGGTTAAGTTTAATATTGTAAAAAACATTTTTTTAAAAGATGTGTGTTATGGAGTTTCTTTCGCCGCTTCTTCTCCATAACGAAACACCCTGTGAAGTGGTGGTAGTTGTATTGACATTCAAAAAGTGCTCTCTAAAGAACCTATTTTGAATTAAAAAAAATGATTTGATTTTGATTTGAAAATAATAATAATAATAAATTTATTTCATAAAGCATTACAAAGGTATATTTGGATGTTCTCGAGGTAATCTTTATATAATAGTAATTTATTTTACAAAATTAAGTATCGTCAGCTGCCTAAACTGGGTTAAAAAAAACCTGTAATATAGGCAACTGAACTCTCCCTAAAGTGTGTCCGAGTTACTATATAATCTGATTTATTGGAATTTATATAAACTTATACATAGCAATATTGCTTCTGATTTTTAACATAATTAGATTATTTAATTTATAAAATAGTAAAGAAAGTGTAACCAGTTTTGCGAATTGAAATTGTTGCGTAAACAAAGTGTTGCCACGTCTCCGTTCTAAAATGCCCCTAAAATGTTTGAAATACCTATTTATTTATTACGTAGTATTAGTTATTTATACGTAAATTTCCTCTAATTTTTTAACACGCTTTTATTAGTTTGGGTTGTATGTATGTATGTATGTATGTATGTATGTACGTATGTACGTATGTACGTATTTATGTAACTATGTAACGGAATCTTTGAACCCGATTTCTATCCACTTTGAACGTTCAGTTTCATTCAAAATTTTGAAAAATTAAAAAACAATGCTTTTCGGAAACTGATAAATGTCGCACCCCACGCTTTTTTACAATTATACTATTTACTGTTCCTTAATTGATTCCTAGATTGAAAATTATTTTCTACGTTAGTTGATTTTATCAAAAAAGCGTGTTTTTTAGTTTTTTGAACTATATTTATTTCTTTGTCAAGAATTCAAACAATGAATGATAAAATCCATTTGTTATCATTCAATATCAAGGCGGTGAGGTATCTTTCTATTTTACGTATCAAGGGCGAAATGAATTACTTATAAGGTTAATTAGTAAAACTGTCCGGAAAGTTTCGAAATGGGTCAAATGGTCCCATCTGTTATTTTAATGTTAGTTCCAAAATGCCTTCTACGTTCGATAGTACCACCACACCTATTTCTGCCTAATAAACTTCTGTCTAACGAAAAACTATGTTCTTATTTCACAATTTAAGACTATTACCACAAAAAGCAGAGTAATATATACTAGGCTTTTTAACCAAGGGTCTGAAGTTCGAACCCAACATGCCATCTTCGATTTTTTTAAATGTTATGTGCGTATTACAAATTAAACATCACTTACGGTAACGGTGAAGGAACACATCGAGTTCTTTTTGTTTTTTACGAGGGGCAAACTTTCAAAAGGTAATCGATGGCGTAGGTTTGTCCCTGCAGTTCCGGGCAAGAATAGGGCTACGGTATCCCCTGCCTGTCGTAAGGCAACTTCTTCTTCAAAAAGGGGGCTTCTGGGGTCGCGGGTCGCAAGAGTGGGGCTCGAACCGTCCAGTAAGCGACCCCGGGAAGGACGACGGTTCATGAACAGCAATTAGTCCTAAGCCCGGTTAGTCTTCTTCTTCATTGAAAAAAAAATATAATAGGCATAGTCATAATACTAGAAATAAAGATAAACTGGCCATACCTCAATTTAGATTAAGCAAGGTGTGTAATTCTTTTATGGGGAACTGTATTCGTTTCTACAATAAAATACCAAAAGACATTATTGATCTATCCGAGAAAAGGTTTAAATCCTTACTAATATTATAAATCCGAAAGTAACTCTGTCTGTCTGTCTGTCTGTCTGGTTGTCTCTTCTTCACGCCTAAACCACTGAACCGATTTTAATGAAATTGAGACCCGAGATTGAATCTGAGACCCGAGAAAGGGCATAGGATAGTTTTTATCCCGGAAATCCCACGGGAACTAGGGATGGTGATTTACGATCGATTAATCGGAAAATTGATCTTTTGGACGCGAAACATTCTTTAAAACGCGGGCGAAGCCGCGGGCAAAAACTAGTCTACTATAAAATTAACTTTATGTAAAAAAGCTTATTGTAATGTAAATCAGTACTTAAATGATAAATCCGCATGGTATGACAATTCCAGCTCCAACATCAATAATTAATTATATGTACCACTATGTAAAATTTATATGTAAAATATGTTATTTACCCTTTAAAAGATGCAAATATGCACACGTATGGAGTTTCTTGCGCCGCTTCTTCTCCATAGCGAAACACCTTCCGAAGCGGTGGTAGTTTCTTGACTTTCAAAAAGTATTCTATACTAGCTTTTGCCCACGGCTTCGCCCGCGTTTAAAATAAAATAATGTAACATACTAACATACATAAAACTGAAAATTCGTACCTTCAACTTTGCTAAAGATCATCACTTGATCAAATGCATAGTTTACGATTCAATCCTTACTAAAAAAATCGATGTGTTGGGTCCAAAACATCGATTCTCCGATTAATCGATCTTAGATCGCCATCCCTAGTTTCCGTGGGATTTCCGGGATAAAAACTATCCTATGTCCTTTCTCGGGTCTCAGACTATCTTTGTACAAAATTTCATTAAAATCGGTTCAGTGGTTTGGGCGTGAAGAAGAGACAACCAGACGTATAGACAGACAGACAGACAGACAGTGAGACAGAGTTACTTTCGGATTTATAATATTAATATTCTATATGAATCAATTTTGAATAAATGAGATTTGAATTTGAATTTAAATTCGCGTTTGCTACTCTCACATTAAAAGTTAAGCAAACAAAATAACATAAAAGTTGTTCATTTCAGGGTTTTAAACCACAAGCCTGGATTCACATAATTAATGTCATTTTGAATCACGAGAATCTCATTAAGAACATTTTCTGTACAGAGTAGGAATATTAAAACAGAGTTTATTCTTTTTCTTTTCTTTCTTTCTTTCTTTCTTTTATTATTTTAGTCCCACGAGCAATATCACGCTGTGACTTTGCACTACAGCAGTAAGGGTGGTGGAATCAATGGGGTTGACCGGAAAGTTACTATGGTCACATATATTACGGTGAAAAGGGTCTGTGTTTTGGTGGGAGGGCGTTTTTTTTTATTTTTTTTTATAATATAGTACTGAAAAAAAACCGTTTTTATATAATATAGGAGTAGCAGACGAGCATGCAGTCCACCTGATGGTAAGTGGCTGCCGCCCATAGACATCTTTAATCAACCCCAGATAAAATTAGATTTTTACCTGAAATCAGCCACAGATGTGCTACCCCAAAGGACTAAGCTGAAACGCCTCGGAAAAGTATGTCTCCCTTACCATACTTCAAACCAGAACACAGCAGCGCTTAACACTGTTGTTATTAGACAGAAATAAGTGTTGTGATGGTTGTCGAATCACAGAGTTTTCTACGAAATATTGCTATGTATGAGGACTAAATTTTAACGCTTCGTAAGAAAAGTACTCTTTGTAGCGGTCTATTTATTTCTCATCAACGTCTAATTAATCTAGTACACTTCGCGCAGAAAGTTATTATTTTCTCAATTCGTTAAGAAACCGCCTACCCACTAATTGTCTTCATAATGACTGGCTTCCTTTTTGTGTTGATTTAATTTGCCTAATTACGGTCTAAATAAAAATATACTTCACTTGTATTTTTGGCGGATTTATAAGAGAGATTATAGTAGTAAGCTGACCCGGCAAACGTTGTGTTGCCATATAAATAAAAAAATGTTAAGGGTAAACAACCCTTATCACTTACGGGTTTGAAAAATAGATCGAATATTTGAAACTGCGATGGTAGCGAAGTCTGTCAAATCCAATGTGAAACATTCCAAAATCAACAACTACTTACGAATTAATAATTAATTAAAAAAAACCTGTTCCCACGGACTAAATTGTGAATCGAAACCATTCTCAAGTCCCCTTGAACAGACATAACAAATTTCATCAAAATTAGTCCAGTCGTTTAGGAGGAGTTTAGTGACATACACACGCACATAAGAAATATATATATAAAGATTATAGAAGTAATAAAGAATGTGGCCCACTTTTTAAGTGGCTCTTGCTATGGATAGTTTAATCAACCCTATGTAAGATTAGAGTTCAACCTTAGTTAGTTAGTTAGTTGACCAAAAGCGTTGCTATGAAGGACTAAGTTGAAACGCCTCGGATAAATATATTTTCTACCACACCGAATTGCCTTTTGATGTCTTTTGTAAACAAATACATTATCATAATGAACTTAAGGTATTATAGTCGCATTTTTTTTATTTTATAACAGATTTTTTGCGCCTTTGTGTTCTGGTTTGACAGTTAAACGAGGCATTATACCTTAGTTGTTGGGTGAAAAGAAATATATTTTTTTGTATAGGCCTTTGAAGGCACTTACAAATTGTCAGTTACAATATTTTTTCTAAAACTATTACCGGATCGGAACGAGATCTCAACTGAGAAGAGTAAGAAACATAGGGGGTTTGTTTTTCATAATAATTATTATTCTTTTTCCTTTTTTTACGTCTAATTAGTTAATTATTAAATAAGGTGTTCATTAATTAGGTGTAGAAACATATCCGTAGCCAGTCTCAGGTAGGACTCTAATATTATCTGGGATTGATTACAGACATACCTCCCGTATGAATTTACCATCAGATAGACTTTTTTATTTGCTTCTAAAATAACACAAAATGAAGTTTTTTTTCGTTTCTTAAATCTGAAAATGTGTATTTTTGATAATATACCAATAATGAATGAAATAATTTGTTTCTAAGATTACTTACTGTAGATAAATTAGAAAATTGTTAGACGTGCAAAAATCAAATTCAATAAATATAATCGAAACATTTAATACACTGAACATATTGTTTAGTGTAAAATATACTTTATGTACATATTGTTTTTTTTTTGTGATATTTACATTTTTTTATTATTATTTTAATAGTGTTCTTATTATAACTTCAACTTTTTTGCAGTAGTCCAATGAACTTTTTTACAAAATTCTAAAACCTCTTTTAAAATCCATTACATTAATTAATTATATGTAACATATATGTAAATATGTATGCGATTAAGTTTAAATTAGATTTTTTTAATTTTTATAAGTAAACATGTGCATACTTATGTTTTTTGTTTTTAAAAATGTTTAATTTAAAAACACGTTCTTAAAAAGACAAAACGCTTCACGTGAGTCTAATAAAAATTACTTACGAATTCGACCCGAAATCCGCAATCTAATTACACAAAAAAAGGTATTCAAAAACTGAAATAAACAAACACAGACACAAAACTTACATAACAGACACCGTTACATTATTTTAGACACTCACCTTCTGTCAGCACAGACACTATAATATTTATTTTACGACATATAGTATGGCGCGAACAGAGCGGTGAGGGACGTCCGGTCGCCTCCGCGGTCGACGATCGACTGAGTTTTGCAGAGAGGGGCCGCTATATAAAGGTAGATTGGGCGTGTACAAAGCCACGTTGCATCACGCGCGAGCGGTTATGTGCGATGGAAATAGATTTATTTTTGTTCCTTTTTCAAAGTAGTTAGATAATGCTCGCGGTAAGTAAAACGTGACAGGAAAGGTGGTAGATTTTTTTTTATAATGCAGGTGTAGCATACGAGCATGCAGTTCACCTGATGGTTAGAGGTTCAGCCGCCCATGGACATCTGTAATCAACCCCAGATAGGATTAGATATTTCTACCTGAGGTCGGCCATAGATACGCAGCTACCCTGAGGACTAAGCTGGAACGCCTTGGAAAAGTGTGTCTTCCTTACCACACCCGTCAAACCAGAACACAGCAGCGTTTAACACTGCTGTTATGAGGCAGAAATAGGTGTGGCGGTGGTACCACCGGTGTCGAACCACAAAGGGTTCTACCTCCTTTATTATACTCTATGGTGAGGCGGCGCCACCAATACCTCTGTTTCTGCCTAAAAACAGCAGTGATCTGTCTTAAAGAGTTTGGTAAGAGAGACATACTTTTCCGAGGCGTTCCAGCTTAATCCCTAGAGGTAGTACACGTCGGGTAGTAATCAAATCTCATCTGGTGTTGATTACAGATCACCATGGGCGGCTGTAGCCACTTATCGTCAGATGGACCGTTACTTATTCTAATATTAAATACCTATGTAGCCTTCAAGGCCTTTGTATACCTCATTTATTTGCCTCATTACAATTAAAACCAAAATACCGTAGCTTTGATGCTACAGTTAGAGTCACAAAAATTATATTATTGTATCTTTTTGGTTTGATTACGTTAATTTGTATTGTTTTATATTTTTACTCATATCGTATAGCCTTTTTATATTTATTGTATTGTCATATGGCCACAAAACATGTTTTTTCTTTCTTTCATTCTGTGCTTCAATTTTTGATTAGTTGATTCCCGTTAGTCTCAAATAGTTCGTAGTGGCCTGAAGAGCTACGAAAGGTCTACGAAGCGTAGAAGCGTAGCTCATAAAGAGCTATTTAAAGCTTTGACAAACAGAAGATACATCAAAAAAGGAGTTATATCTTCATTATTAGTTATATCTTAATTCAACATTGTTCAAATAATTATATTAAATTATAATATATTTGAAAAATTATATTTTGTAGTACTTAGTATTGTATAAGGGAAGAGCGGGACCCTCTACTACAGGTACTAACGTACTCAAATGAGGGTACCCAACAATATTGTAAAACAATGTACTACTTTTGATGCAATAAATCATTTTTATTTTATTTTATTTTTTATTTATCATTTTATCTTCGGCATATAAACACATATGGTATGCTTTTTGTTTCTCGTTCGTTCGTCGTTCTTCAATCTTTATCGTTTTTGTTTCTGTTATGATTCTACTCGTCCACGTCCTACGTCACTTCTATGTGTCGCTTAAAAGTCGTCAACAACCCATTCGTTCCTCTGCTGGGCACGGGTCTCCTCTCATAATGAGAAGGATTAGGCCATAGTCCACCGCGCTGGTCAAGTGCGTATTAGTAGACTTCACATACCTTTGAGATCTTTTTTTAAGATCTCAGGTATGCAGGTTTCCTTACGATGTTTTCCTTCGCCGTTAAAAGTACAATAAGTAAAACTATCATATAATTACCAGGGTCATATTAGCTTGACTTGTATGGATGTATGTAACGGAATCTTTGAACTCGATTTTTACCCACTTTGGCGATCCTATTAATTTAAAATTTTGAACAATTATCAAGAACAGATGACAATACACGATTTAAATAATTTTATCCCATTCACCAAGATCGTCAGGAATAAGGATTAATTATTTTCCTTGTTGTTTTAAATATACGTATAAATGTATGTAAAACGAAACTGTTTACTTGTAGTAGACATATTCTAATTTTATTTAAGCTGTATAGCTTAATTCTATCGCTTATCACTACTCGCTTCCCCCTGTTAATAAAACCACAGCCTTACAGCGAAGCGTTTTCAAGAAAGCGATTTCTGTTTACGTTTGGGGTCGGTTTGTTTCATTTTTGAGCTCCAAACGCTATTAAACTAAAGAGAAGATAGAACGGTAGCTAAACTGTAGCTGTGTTCTGGTTTGAAGTGTGGTAAGGGAGATATACTTATCGAAGACGTTGCAGTTTAGTCTTCAAGGGTAGCAAAGCATTTGTAATTAGCCAAAAACGTTTTTTAAAAAAGACGCTTTCTACACTCACGGTCCCACTCTAGGATTATGTGGGTGCTATGAACATACAAAGATGAACACAAACACCCAGATCCAGTACCCTTACCAGGAGTTTTTACGTTTCGACAAATATGACTGTTTTGGTATTTGTTTACGTATTGGCCCATACGATTTCCTAGTTCTGTCACGATCCGCTAGGGGCGCTGATTGGAATTCGTACGGGCAAATACGTAAGCAAATACCAAAACAGTCAAATTTGTCGAAACGTAAAAACTCCTGGTAAGGGTACAGAACCAATATTCGAGTTCATCATTCAGATATCTGTCTGTCCGGGAATCGAACCCGGATACAGCTCCGCCACGCGGGTCGTCGACGTTTCAACTAAAGAGAAGAGATATAACTTCGTAGCTCGACTGTGACTGTGACTTCGTAGCTTGGTTTGAAAGATGTGGTAAGGGAGATATTAATCCGGTGTTTCATCTTAGTATTCAGGTGTATTAATGTATCAGTAATCAAATTTGAATAGGACTGTGAAGGTGGTAGAACCCTTTGTGGTTCAACGGCGGCACCACCGCCACATCTATTTCTGTTATAACAGCAGTGTAGCACTGCTGTGTTCTGGTTTGAAGTGTGGTAAGACATATACTTTACCGACGCATTCCAGCTTAGTCTTCACGCATCTGTGCCCGACCTATTTTGAATAAAAAAATTACTTTATTTTATTTTCTTTGATATCAGATAGAAATATAAAACGTATCTGGGATTGATTACAGCTGTCCTTAGTAGTAGCTTACCATCAGGACTACATGTTCGTGTACTCCTATAAAACAAAAATACCTATTGTATATTCTTAAAATTATTAAGGAAAAACATCTTAAATGTAAAAAAAAGAAAGTAAAGATATTCTCTCCGCGTAGTAGAAGCTACTTTTGATCTCGTTATGAGATCGAAACTTTTGTATTAAACTTGACATATTATAAAGTTTCTAAGAAGTCACTCGTGCATGGAGCATTCCATCAGGAGTAAAGAGTTTATAAGCTATAGGCATAGGCACATTAAGAAACGTAAAGTAGATAACAGTGGTGCTTAACACTGTTATAACAGAAATAGGTGTGGCGGTGGTGCCGCCGGAATCGAACCACAAAGGTTTCAAATCAAATCAAACATCTTTATTTGCCAAATAAGGTACAAAACTCTAGTGAAATCTGTCCTAAGAGAAGAATCCTCTTATTTTACCATTTCGACGTGCAAATATGTTTATGAACTTAATTTTATGTTTACTTACTTTGTTTTAATCGTATAACACAATTAGTCACATTGACGTAATTACACAATAATATCACATGTCAGTAAAAAAACAAAATAACAAAACAATAATAATGATGAAATAGTTACAATTTTTGATTTTTCATGTCCGTTTACAATTAAATTTAGATTATTATCAATTTCTTTCTAAATATTAATTTATAGAGTAGAAGCATTTTCATTCTACAACCTTTAAAAATAATTTTTGACCGCTTTAAAATTTGCAGATTTAGCTTTTCAATAACTAATCCCAATCGATAGCCATCTAAGTGCATTATAGTACAAAACACCCGAAAATTCGGACAAAATTACGGAGTCCGTGCATAAAGAGTGTACGAGTGACGCCTACGTGATGGGGCTACGAAATCGTCGTAGACAAACAGTAACGTCTACGACGTAGCACCTCTACGGATTCTTAGAATTACATTTTTTTTTTGGTTCAGAAATTGATAAATATTTACTTTAAATTAAATTTTTGTTATTTTTGAAGATGGTAAAACTGTGGTTCGATTCCGGTAGCACCATCATTCCTGTTTCTGTCTAATAACAGCAGTGTAGCGCTGCTGTGTTCCGGTGAATGGTATGGCAAAGGAGATATGCTTGTCCGAGGCGTTACAATTTAGTCCTTAGAGGTAGTAACGTATCTGTGACCAACCTCAGAAATCTAGTCTTATCTGGGGTTGATTACAGAATTTTCTGTTTATAATATTGAAGTGGAAAAGGAGTATGCAGTCCACTTAATGGTAAGTGACTACTGCAGCCCATGGACGTCTGTAATCAACCCCAGATTTTATTATATTCCATAGATGCTCCCCCACCATCAAGTCATCATCATCGTCAACCACTGCTGCTGGTGCCGTTAGTCGAACCACAAAGGTTCTATGACCTTATAAAATGTTTCAATCATAAAAGTAATAACGATATTTACTCGTATATAAATAGCCTAAAATATCCTAATATATCATATTGTAAATATCATTTATCAATAATTTTATATCAATGTAGGAGCTTATCTTTTTTACCTTTAAAATTAATCAAATGTAAAAACTTATATCGATACGATACGATACGATATGATATAATATCGATTAAGTAAAGATATTTAAACCATCCCAATCGATAAACCTATGCATAGTAACACACGATATTTATGCCCGCGTTCCTTGGATATCAATGTGATGCTGCGTTTGTTTGGGCGAGTGACTTGCCCCAGTTGATAATTAGTAATTACGTAATAAACGCTTAAACGCTTTCTACACTCACAGCCCCACACTAGGATTCCCTGTATCGTGGGTGCCATGTACACACACAAAGACAAATACACAAACACCCAGACCCAGAAACAGAAACCTAAATTCATCATTTAGATATCTGTCTGGCCGGGGATCGAACCCAGGACCCTCTGCGCGTCAGACCGGCATGGTGACCGCTCCGCCACGCGGGTCGTAATTAATCTGTATATGTAAATATAAATGAATGTTTGTCTGTATGTCCTTTAAAGAATCGTAAGCTATGAATGTGATCCTGTGATGATCTTTAGCAAAGTTATTGTGCATGGGCCCAAGAAGGTTTCTGAGTTGGTTCGCTCAATTTTAGACAGATAGCGCCACTGTCATTCCAATGAAGGTATAATTTTTCAGTTATATGTATGTCATACTATTTTAAAACGCGGGCGAAACCGCGGGCACTACTAGTTAAAGATAATTTAAATTAGAAGCAAGATATCATGGTTGACGAAGACGTTTATTAAGTCAACTTGTGCAATTTGATTTCGATTTTTTTATAGGAGTAGCAGACGAGCATGCAGTCCACCTGATCGTAAGTGGCTACTGCGGCTCATAGACTGAAATCAAATCAAATCAAATCTTCTTTATTTGTGAAAAATAGCTAACAATAGGTCTTGATTGAAAACAATAGTGTCTTCATTTTCCCGCCACATATGGGCACACAATCATTATTGTGTCTAGGAACATGTCTAGAACTATCATAGAACGTGTATATCATTGTATACACGTTCTAAATTTATATAATTATGTCTTAAAATGCAAAACTTAATATATCAAAATTAAATCTAAATATAGATAATTCAAAGGTGACTGACTGACATAGTGATCTATCAACGCACAGCCCAAACCACTGGACGGATCGGGCTGAAATTTGGCATGCAGGTAGATGTTATGACGTAGGCATCTGCTAAGAAAGGATTTTGATCAATTCTACCCCCAAGGGGATGAAATAGGAGATAAAAATATTATTTCGTAACGCGAGCGAAGCCGCGGGCATAAGCTTGTTATTAATATAATATCAACCCCCATAACATTACCTTCCTACCTAAGGTAATGCAATGCGCCGCTACCCTTGACTACTAAGCTGGAACGCCTCGCCAAAGTATGTCTTACCACACCCTTCAAACCCACAACTGATGTTAACAGAAATAGACGTAGCAGGGGTACCGCCGGAGTCGACCCACAGAGCTCCTTTCATCTTTTTAACACCGAAATTATAACACAGTCACTCGCTCCATTACTCTCCCTAACTCAAACGCGCCTTCACGCCTCATTCGGTTTTTAGGTCAACAAGGCTCTAATACTCCTGAATTTTTGACTACCTCCGTCCCGTGACCTCTCTCGTTAAATTTTGATAACGCTAATGGGTATAATGTGTTTCGTTTTCGAATTTGTTCATTTTTAGCAACTGTCATTTGACATGGATTTGTATAGAAGTTGCAAGCGAGAATTTGTCGTTAACGCATATCATATGTGTGTTACTATATACAACAAAATACCAAATAAATTTAAAAGTTTAACTATAAATAGATTTAAAAAACAATTGCACGAGTGGCTCCTTGAAAAATGTTTCTATAGTCTGAAAGAATTTATGCCCTAATCATAATTTTATTCTATTAATGTAATGACATAATATTAATTAATAAATTAATATAATGACATAATTGACATAAATGAAACAATGCTGTACCTACTAACACTATAAAAATGTATTTTGCACGCCAAATATGGCAAATGTGAGAAACTCTCTAACTCTGTACAACCTACTAGACACATATATGCAAATAAATAATTATGACTTATGACTTATGAACGTATTGTCCCACTGCTGTACCCTTACCAAGAGTTGTTACGTTTTGACAAATACGACTGTTTTGGTATTTGTTTACGTATTGGCCCATACAATTTTCAAGTTCTGACACAATCCGCTAGGGGCGCTGATTGGAAATTACATGGGCAAATACGTAAACAAATACCAAAACAGTCATATTTGTCAAACGTAAAAACTCATGGTAAGGGTACTGGGCACGGGTCTCTCTCAGAGTAAGGTTTTAAGCCATAGTCGACTGCATGGTCTACTGGCCAAGTACAGATTGGCGGATTTCACATATCTTTGACACTTTTTAAACTTTCTGATACGCACGTTTTCTTGCGATGTTTTCCTTTGCCATTGAAGCATGTGATAATTGATTTTTAAAACGCACATAATTTTGAAAATCATAGGCGTGTCTGGGGCTTGAACCTTAGATTTCCTAATTCACAGGCCGAATTCCAACTACTAGTTTATCATCATCATCATCAGCAACCCATTACTGTCCCACTGCTGGGCACGGGTCTCCTCTCAGAATGAAAAGGATTAGGCCATAGTCCACCGCGCTGGACAAGTGCGTATTGGTAGACTTCACATGCTTTTGAGATTTTATTTTTCATAAATATATCAGGTATGCAGGTTTCCTCACGATGTTTTCCTTCACCGCTTAGCATGTGCTAATTAATTTCTAATACGCACATAACTTTGAAAAATCAGCGTGCCTGGGATTTGAACCTCGGACCCCTCGATCGAGAGGCCGAGTTTCTTAACCACTAGGCTATCATTAGTCTATCACTACATGTATATGCATCGTAATTTATATATATTTTATGAAAAAAGAATCCAAACGAACATGCAGTCCACCTAAGTAGCTACCCATGGACATCTGTAATCAATCCCAGATATGATAATGGGCGGACCAATTACTGAAGAATGCCGAAAAATAGCTGTTTCTTGTATAGAGACAATGGTGGTCTCAATTAATTTCAAGTTTCTTTTTTGTCATGATTGTTGTTATAGCAGCCACCGTTATACATACTCTGTAAAAAATTCAAGTGTCTATCTATTACGGATCAGGAGATAGAGCCCTGTGACAAACGGACAGACAGAGGAGGTTTAATAATATAATTTCGTTTTTACCCATTGAGTACGGAAGTTTTGAAGGTAGTAGGACCCTTTGTGGTTCGACTCCGGCGGCACCACCGCCACACCTATTTCTGCCTAATAACAGCAGTGTTAGGCGCTGCTGTGTTCCGTTTTGAAGGGTGTGGTAAGGGAGACATACTTTTCCGAGGCGTTTTAGCTTAGTCCTCAGGAGTAGCGGCGCATCTATGGCTGACATCAGGAATATGTAATCCTATCCTGAGTTGATTACAGATGTCCATGGGCGGCAGTAGACACTTATAGTCCGCGCCAAACTGCTGGTCCGCTCTGAAGTTGTTGCGAGCCGGTATAGTCATACAATTTGCTATGGCGACGCGATTCATTTTTATATTTAGAGCGGACTAGCAGTTTTACGCGGTCTATACCATCAGGTGGACTGCATGCTCGTCTGCTGCTTCTATATTATATTGTAGCGTCTTTCCGCTACTCATCAAGAGATGGCGCTGCTGAATCACGCTATCGAAGTTTTCTAAACATCTTGCATATATACAAGCTCCGAAATGAGACTGTTGGAGCACGGCAGCTACCCCGGGCATGATCACCTAGCCCTGCCAAAATATAAAAAAAATGTTTATTAATAATAAGCTCATAAACCCACCTACGCCACAGAGCTATAAGCGATAAACTGCTCGAATAGAGGTTAATCCATTTAGAAACGTAGGCTGATGCAGGGCCTTTGAAGATCCTTTGATCAGTTTACGCCGGCAACGTGCGGATGAGGCGCTTGTTGTATCTCAAGCGATGAGCGATAAGCGAGTTTTATTAGGTACACATTTTATGTAGTAAATATTAAAAAGCTCGTCTGCTACTCTTATATTATGAAAATAAAAATAAAACAAAATAAGAAAATGGGCCGAATTGCATCGAGAAAAAAATGCTACGGCCGTGCCGCCTTTTTGGCTCGACTTGGCGGAGGCACTGCCGTGCCTCCTGATACAGAATACATTTTGTTACATTATGGTTCCTGTATTTTGTGATAAACTATTTTTATTCCTTTCTTTATTTCATTATTATGGCTTTTTTTCATCATGTCAAATGATGAGTGGTAAATAGCTACTGTCGCCCATAGACATTTGTAATTAATCCCCGATACATAATAATTAATAATGCTTCTTACAATCATAGATACATTGTAAAATGTTTCACTAAAAGACTATACACAAACACCCAGATATCCTAAATCATCGTTCACATATTTGACCGAGATTCGAACCCAGAACCCTCTACCCGTCACACCGGTGTGATGATCGCTCCTCCACGCAGGTCGCTACGTTCGTTTTATTACAAACGAGCTTTTGCCCGCGGCTTCGCTCGCGTTACGAAGTAATATTTTCATCCTCTATTTTATCCCCTTGGGGGAATAAATCCAAAATCCAAAATCCTTTCTTAGCGGATGCCTACGTCTTAACATCTACCTACATGTCAGTCAGTCACCTTTCAGTTATATATATTTAAAAGAGCAAAATATGGGGCTTCACCCAACTGTAATCTTACAGTTAAAAACCATAAAAACAATACGCCTACAGTACAATACAACAATATAATAACTACAATACAATAAATACTACAATATATATAACTACTGATATATGCATCGATGAAAAAGTGCTAAAATATGCAATAACGCTAAGAAAGTGACGTTTTAGGCATTCACATGCAAATGCAATTGCATATAATACGATATATATTTAATAGCTATAAATTGTATATAGTAGAATAGCTATGAGAGATTTTTTGGAACATATAGTAGAGTAATTATTTATAAGAGAAAAGGTTTTTGTTAACTTTTATGTTTGTTATAATTTGCAATAAATTATTTTTCTTTCTTTCTTTATTATGTTTTTTTAATCATAGAAGTGGCATAAATTGTAAAGTTTATTTTACCGTCGTAAATGGCAACTATCATCCGTAAACATCTTTTATCAATCCCAGATCAATGACGCTTTCTACACTCAAATCATAGATTAGTAAAAATTACTCACTCCTAACAAGAAAATGTAACCAGTTTTGAGATTTGCAATAGTTCCGTAAAAAAGTTATGCCACGTGTCAGTGCTAAAATGTCCCTCAAATATTTGAAATACTTATTTATTAATTATATAAATTACGCAGTATTAGTTATTTATTCGTAAATTTTCTGGAAAAATGTTTATTATTTGTCAAGAATTCAAAATAATAACTTCCGAATCAGCCTTTTGTGCCTTCATTCAATTTCAAGGCGGTGAAGTATCTTTACTAATCTATTACTCAAATTAGGATGTTTCCTGTATCATGGATACCATGGGGATACACACATAGATAATATACAAATACTCGGATTCAAAACAGATATCTAAATTCACCATTCAAATATCTGTCTGGCCGGGAAAACCCGGAACTCTTTGCGCGTCAGGCTGGTATGGTGACCGCTCCGCCACGCGGACAACAAGCATGCAGTCCACCTGATTGGGAGTGACTATTGCATCCCATATACATTTGTAATCAACCTCATTAGGGTCTAATTTGGTGTTAATTCTATTAGGAGTCAAAATTCTTACCTAAGGTTAGCCACAGATTGTCCCTGTAGTTACGGGACCAGAATAGGGCTACGGTATCCCCTGCCTGTCGTAAGAGGCGACTAAAGGGGGCTTCCGGGGTTGCGGGCGGCAAGAGTGGGAGCTCAAACTGCCTGGTTAGTCACCCCGGGAAGGACGGCGGTATGTGTGGTCGCATACCGTGTGCCCACCAGACGGTGTGGCGAGCGTCAAGCTCACCTGGGCGGAGCCCGATGGGGCAACGCGCTAAGAGGACTCCGGTTGCGTTCCTTTGGAAATCCCGGAGTCCTCTACACAGCGCCGAGGACGGCCATCGGGGGAGTTTTAGTGCGGTAAGAATCCCACATAACCTCGTGCCGCTCCCACGGCATAGTGTACCTTTTGAAGGTTCCCCTTCATAAACAAAAAAAAGGTTAGCCACAGATACGTTACCACTTAAGTACCATACCACAAATACAGCACGCTTAACGCTGCTATTCATGGTCAAGGTTCTGCTGGGCACGGATCTCCTCTCAGAGTGAGAAGAATTTAGGCTAAAATACACCACGCTAGCTTTGGCAAAGGGAGATCACCCGCCGGGCTAAGTGATCATGCCCGGACAGCGGCCGTGCTCCGACAGTCTCAGTTCGAAGCTTGTATATATGCAAGTTGTTTAAAAAACTTCGATAGCGTGATTCAGCATCTCTTGACGAGTAGCGGAAAATCGCTACACTAGCCATTTTCAAAATGATGGATTTTACATATCTTTAAGATATTTTATAAGTCCTTGCAAGTGTCAAAATTTCATCATGATATTTTCTTTCGCCGTTTTAGTGATTCATTTCTAAAACGCACATGTTTTTGAAAAATCGGTGCTGCGAGCCTGGGGTTCGAGCCTTAGAGCACTCGATTGATGGCCGTGGTTAAACTAGGCTTAACGTTGCTATCATCATCATCAACCCATTACTGTCCCACTGCTGGGCATGGGTCTCCTTTCATAATGAGAAGGATAAGGCCATAGTCCACCGCGCTTGCCAAGTGCGTATTGGTAGACTTCACATACCTTTGAGATTTTTTCATACACCTCTCGGGTATACAGGTTTCCTCACGACGTTTTCCTTCACCATTTAAGCAAGTGATAATTAATTTCTAATACGCACATATTTTTTGAAAATCAGAGGTTAGCCTGGGATTAGAACATTGGACTGCTCGATCGAGAGGCCGAGTTTCTTAACCACTAGGCTATCACTGCTCACGTTGCTATTATTAGGCCGAAATAGGTTAATCACAGTTATCTTATCTTATCGCTTAAGCTCGAACAAGTGGTTTACCTGATGTTTACCGGTGTAAAAGAGGGTTCATGTATTATATTCATATGAGTAAGTTTTAATAGGATCCTGGTAATATTAAATTATGCATCAAATGATCTACACATGCCTATACTTGTTGTTATATAAAACAATATTGGTAGGTAGTTCGATTCCGGCACCACCGCCACACCTATTTCTGTTATAAACGCTTAAACGCTTTCTACACTCACAGCCCCACACTAGGATTCCCTGTGTCGTGGGTGCCATGGACACACACATAGACACACATAAACACCCAGACCCAGAAACAGAAATCTAAATTCATCATTTAGATATCTGTCTGGCCGGGGATCGAACCCGGGACCCTTTGCGCGTCAGACCGGTATGGTGGCCGCTCCGCCACGCGGGTCGTCTATAGCGGTGTTATAACAGTAGTGTTAAGCGCTGCTGCGTTCTGGTTTGAAGGTGGTAAGAGGGACATATTACATACATTCTATATGGGTAAGATGTATGATACGTAAACAACGTAAAATAAAATTAAAATAACTATATTAAAATATGTTTTATGGTTCTAATTTGTATTTATGTTAATACCAGTTATAGTAGTAAACGGATTGTTAAAATTTCAACCGTCCTAGTACAGTTTAACTGTTAGATCGAAAAATACCGGTTTGTTGTATGGAGACCCCTTTTAATATTCAAGTTTATTTTATTTTTAGTATTTGTTGTTATAGCGGCCACCGTTATGCATCTTCTGTAAAAAAATCATGTGTCTATCTATTTCGGTTCCGGAGATATATAGCCCTGTGACAGACGGACAGACGGACAGACGGACAGACAGCGAAGTCTTAGTAATAGAGTTCCGGTTTTTAACCGACTTCAAAAAGGAGGTGGTTATCAATTGGGCCGGTATATATATATTTTTAATGTATGTACACGAATTACTCCGCCGTTAGTGAACCGATTTTAATAAAAAAAAAATATTGTGTAGAGACGAGCTGGAAGTTGGTCCCATTTAAATATGGTTAGAATCCATCCATGGGTTCTGGAGAAAATGAGGGGAAATCCCTCCTTCAGAAATATGTACTAAAGCAACATTTATTTCTATTATTTTTTACTTTGTAGTGAAATAGAAGTCGGTTGTATTTTTTTGTTAAAAATTTTTTTTTTACCCTTTGGGTACGGAACCCTAAAAACAAACCTACCCACTTCCCATCAGGTGGCCTGCATGCTCGTCTACTCTTATATAAAAAGCGTATTATAAATAAAAACTAAACCAACCATGCATTTTCAAAACACTGCACTTCACACTCCGCTCTGAAAATCAAAAGACTACCCTATAAATAATCCTGTAGGACCTGAACTATCGGTCCGTTGAGCGATCAAAGGGCCAATCAGGAGCGCGCGTTACTTCCGAATGAATTAGCCCTGACCAATCATTAGGCGCGATGAGCGCGTTCTTATTTTAAATCATGTTAGCCGGTCAGTCGAGCGTGGGACGCCGTCCGCGACGCACGTTTGATCAGTGAGCTGCTTAAATTAAACGCCTTAGTGAAGTTTCCGTTCTATTTGTCTTTTGTTTTTTTTGTTTTGGGTTACATAAAATGAGGTTAATTTTTCGTGTTCGTTGAATTGTTGTGGGGCTTTGTTGTTGACCCTTTTTGGATGTTTTCTTAATGCTGCTCACCCTATACGTTAAGTAATGGTTTCTATGCTCACAACCCTATTAAAATTGAAGATAGTAGAACCCTTTGTGGCTTAACTTCGGTAGAATCTGCGTTATAACAGCAGTGTTAAGCGCTGCTATGTTATGTGCAATGTCCCAACTTGTAGGTCAGGACTAGAAACTCATCTGTGGACGACCTTAGGTCTTTTTAATCCTGCTTGGGGCTAATCATAGGCAGAAATGGTCACTTACCATCACCTAAAATGCTCGATTGCTACTTCTATATAAACTAGTAATTATTATAAAAAAAGAAACTCCATCTACTTAAAAAAAGATAACCGAAAATAAAGTAGTCTATGTCACTGCCACTGTCATAATTTAGACTGAGAATGAAACATTAAACATTACCCTCCGCAGTCGAGCAAATCTCAATACAACACTAGAATAAAACTATGTTACATACATACATTCATACGTTTAAAAATATTTCTCTCCGTCGATAAAGAAAAATCTTTTGAAATAAAAAAATGAAGCAAACACCACAATACGAAATAAAATAAATAATCAACTTAATCATCTATTTATTGCTTTAATACATTTGATAATTAACATAATCAACATGAATTATATTCGTACTGCCCCACACACTCGCCGCACGCCATGTCCGTGTACGAATGGGGCATGAGGACCACTGTCTCGTTGTAACGCTTGTAGACCAGCACATCTGTGTGTGTTGACACTATTTTGATGCCATCTGCTGTTGGGAAGAGCCTGGAAATATGTGTTTATTATTATCTTTACTAATATTATAAAGAGGAAAACTTTGTTTGTTTGTTTGTTTGTTTGATTGTAATGAATAGGCTCAGAAACTACTGGACCGATTTTAAAAATTCTTTCACCATTCGAAAGCTACACTATCCACGAGTAAGATAGGCTATATTTTATATGAAATATATTTGATAAATAGATTTAGAGGCGGTACAAAGTTTGCCGGGTCAGCTAGTTTAGTTATAACCATAATAATATGTATTTAAGAAGGTAGTAGAACCCTTTGTGGTTCGACTCCGGCGGCACCACCGCCACACTTATTTCTGCCTTACATCAGTGTTAAGCGCTGCTGTGTTCTGGTTTGAAGGGTGTGGTTAGGAAGTCATACTTATTCGAGGCTTTCCAGCTTAGTCCTCTGGGGTAGTGGCGCATCTGTGGACGACTTCAGGTAAGACTCTTATCTGGGGTTGATTACAGATGTCCATGGGCGGCAGTAGCCACTTACCATCAGGTGGACTACATGCTCGTCTTCTACTCTTATATTATAAAGAAAACCTTATTTATTAGTAAAGGAAGACGTTGTTAAGTAGCCTACACGTCTGAGAGTACGTGAAGAAAGGTATGTGAAGTCTACCAATCCGCACTTGACTAGCGCGGTCTCATCCCTCCCAGTCAGAAAGTAGACCAGCAAAGGGACAGTAATGAAGATGATTATTCAGACACTGCAGAACAACTTACGTAAAACTATTGATAGTCTTCGGTCCATCTGTCAGTCCGTCTGCCTTGCCGATCACAACACTGTCCTCTGCAACCAATATCTTTATGCTTCCATCTTGAAGCCGTAATATGGCAAAGCTGAAAGATAAAGCTTATACTCAAAAAAATCAACGGCACAAGTGAAAATTTTCGAAACTTAATCTGAATAATAAAATATAATAAATAAAAAATGAAACTGACACCCATTGACATATTTTTTTCTATGCTGACACCGGATGACATCTTGACTTTTGCCGTTTGTTTTGCCGTCTTACGAATTTTTGATCAGGCACGTGTCCTGACGCGAGTTTAACATTTTTACTCTTCACAAAAAGTGCACAATGACGCTAAAGAAGTTTTAACTTCAGAAATATAGAAACTAGTGAAATATGAATAAAACAAAAAACTCGACTAATAACAGCAGTCTTAAGCGCTGCAGTGTACTGGTTTGAAGTGTGGTAAGGGAGACATACTTTTCCGAAGTTCCAGCTTAATCCTCAAGGGTAGTGCATCTGTGGACGACCTCAGGTAAGAATCTAATCATATCTGGTGTTGATTACAGATGTCCATGGCAGTAACCGCTTACCATCAAGTGGACTGCATCGTCTGCTACTTCTATATTACAAAAAGGACATAGTTACACAATTTACCTTGGTTTCTGAGAGCAGTCAGCTAGCACGAGGCTTTCGTTGCATTGCAGTGGTGGTAGTCTACCAACAGCACCAGATAAGGTCTGAACAGTAGACTCTTGGAGACGGCATTCACCTGTGAACATTTATTATATGCAAAGATGAAACTGTGTGTCCTGCATGCCGTCAAACCTGTGATTTGCAACAAAGGAAATAATTTTAGTTTTTTTTATAACGCAGGAGTAGCAAACGAGCATGCAGTCCACCTGATGGTAAGTGGCTACTGCTGCCCATGGAAAACTGTAATCAACCCCAGACAAGATAAGATTCCTACCTAAGATCGGAGACACATTTGACAAGTTGAACCATAAAGGGTCCTTCTTTGGTCTTTTGTATCAGCAGTTTGACATATTGAGATTTTAAAAAATAATTTTGTAAAATGTCCAGGCCAAACTAAATCAAAGTAGTGCAGAGAGAAAGAGATACTTCCGGAGTCTTTGGTAGTCCTCAGATAGAAATGTAGCTCTGACTGACTTCAGATAATACTCCAATCTGATTTCATGTTGATGATAAATGGGCTATAACTGGCTATTGTCAAGTTCGTTCGTTTAGCTTATCACTTCTATACAAAATTTCAAATCACAAATGTTCTCCATCACTCACGGTACAGTCCAAACTTCTTCATCAGCTGGATGTTGGCCAGGTTGTCCAGAAGCCACGCGAAGTTATCAGACTTGAAGGTCATATCAGTTCCACCGTTCACACTTATCGACGCCACGCCATTTTTCTCCTGCACAAAAGTTCACCATCAACCTCAACATCATCAAAGATTTTTTTTTTTACGATAAAGCAGACGTGCTACCTGATGGAAAGTAGTCAACGTTGCCTATGAACATTTGCAACACCAGGAGAGTCGCCAATGCATCGCCGGCTTTGAAGGAGAGCTCTTTTTGCATCTTTTTTGAAGAGCCCCATGTCATAGCGTCTGGGAATACCTCAGGAGGAAGTTCTTTCCACATCTTGCACGTTCGTGGCAAGAATGTCCGTGCATACCGAACTGTGGAGGACCGCCACGGGTCCAGTTGGTGTCGATGGAACTTCATCCTTCGGCGAGTGGTGCGAATATATCGAAACATTATTGCTATACGAGAATTTATAATCATCTACCTAATTATCATCATCAAATAATAAAGCAACGCCTTTTCTCCTGTACAAGAGTTTATTATCGTCAAATAATTCATCATCATTTTATAAGAATATAAGAATATTAACATCATTATTGTTTCTCTGCTAGGCACGGTTCTCTCATCACAAGAAGTTTAGCCCGCAATCCATTTTTAATTTTAGGGATAGGTAGAGATAGGTAGAAGGCAGAGCGCAGAGATAGCCTAGTGGTTAAGAAACTCGGTCTCTCGATCGAGGGGTCCGAGGTTCACATCCCAAGCACGCATCTCTGATTTTTCAGCACTCTCATTATTGTCCTAAAACTGCCCTAATTGATCTCATCTCAGAATGAGGCCGAATTTTTAGGCATAGAATAAGTGCTAATTGGTAGATTTCACACTTTAAGAACTTTTTGGCGAGCATATAGGTTGCCTGATGACGTTTTCCTTCACCATTTAAGAAAGTGATATTTTATTATTACTAATACAATTGAAACCTCCGCTTTGTGCCAGGGATGTGAACCCAGGACTAACTTAAAAAACAATCACATACTTAAGGACTATAAAACTAAAATAATATTGATTTGGTTTCACAATCGGAAATATATTGCCGCATCCGCTCAGTTTATGTCACAAAATCCAAATCTCTACAAATCTTGATGACAAGCGTTAGGCCAGTGCCAGACATAGCACACACATTTGAACAAATGTTTGAACACAGTGAAGCAAGTATTTCAATATTTCTTCAAAACTTCCTTGAATTATTTGCCCTTTGCCTGTGTCGGTTTTTCGAGCGCACATCAAAGCGTTCAAACTTAAAGTATGTGCGGAGCCGACATGAGTGACAGGTTAAAAAATTAAAACAAATAAGTGTGAGCAAAGTTTTGTTCAAATATTTGTCTATGTATGGATTATACGCGCTTCCAAACGTACACGAGCCAAGACAAACGCTATATATTCGTTTGAATTTGTGACATTTTGGCAAATATACGATCGCGGCATAAAAATTTACATTTACATATAAGATTACTTAATTTCGATATAGTTTACACAAAACTTACCTTGATCAAAGCAGAGGAATTGATAGTATCCTTGTCCAAATGTTGTACGATTTGACCCAACGTGGTGTCCCGACCAAACCCGACCTTGGGTAGAATATCAAAATCGTGGAGCTGAAAAATATTAATGAGGTATCGTAGCTGCGTTGTGTAAAACATATTTATAAAATATTAATGGAACGTCCATAACCACGGTTTGTGAGGGTTATAACTGACCTGTGAAGTTAAGAAACTGAAGCTGGTAGAAGCCTTTGTGGTTCGACTCCAGCAGCACCACCGCCACCATTTCTGCCTCATAACAGCAGTGTTAAACGCTGCTGTGTTCTGTTTTGAAGGGTGTGGTAAGGAAGACTTAGTTTTCCGAGGCGTTCCAGCTTAGGAATATCTAATCCTATCTGGGGTTGATTACAGATGTCCATATATGTGGTAAGTGATTACTGCCGCCCATGGATAAGATTAATCCTACCTGAGGTTGGCAACAGATGCGCCGCTACCCCTGAGGACTAAGTTCAAACGCTTCGGAAAGTATGTCTCCCTTACCACACCCTTCAAACCAGAGCACAGCAGAGCTTAGCACTACTGTTATAACAGAAATAGGTGTAGCGGTGGTTCAGCCGGAGTGGAACCACAGACGGTTCTACCACCTTCAATACCTCTACCCATCGCTTATTCAGTTACTATTAACATTACCTTCTCCCCACAAATCTTGACGTCCACAACTCTCTCCAGCTCTCCATTCACATTCCTGGGTCTTCCTTTGTAGTCTACCACCAGCCTGCTCACTTGGCCATCTGTGTGGCAGCTCTGGTAACTAAAACAACATCAACAAATTACCATTTAGCTACTAAGCAGGGGTCTCTCAGAATAAAAAGTCCAACCACTTCAAAACTACGTGATAGTACAGCAACCAATCTTCACGAATTTTCTTCAAAGGGATAATTGTTCTTTTTTTATTAGAAATGCATGCCTAGAATATGGATCTCCACCACGAGGAGATGAAGTTCAAACCACGAGGCTATCTCTGCTCGGCTGGTTTCGATTTCATTAAAACCCATATGTTTTGAAATTGACACTTTTGGTCAAATACTATATACAATTATTTTATACGTTAATAACAAGTCTATTTAGTCTGTATGTATTAGCGCTTTATATATCATTCATTCAAATAATACAAAAAAAAAGTGTGTGTGTGTCAGCTACGACGCACGATTGGAGTTTACTCCGAACGATAATTATGATATATATCGAATAGAAAATAGTTAATGACGTTTTAATGTTTTATATGTTGCTAATTATTTTTATTGTAATAATTACTTTCATATGGGATTTGAACTCACTGTATTTTAAATTAATAAAAGCACTCTTGATTCATTTTTTGGTTAAAAACGCTACTTCCTTTTTGAGAGGATATGATGATTGTAATAAAAAGGAGGGATTGTAATGGATTACTTGATTTTACTCCTCATAAAATTTCCGTACCGGGCCTTATAACTCAAATCGTTTCTTAAGGAGTAAACTCCAAAAATACATATAAAGTATATCTAATTGTTTGTTTCCATAAAGCTTCTAATGCGAAATTACGGCATTACAATTCATTTCTCTCTCCTTCTTTGTAATGTATAAGCGAAACACATACAAAACCTGAAACTTTGATAATAATCTTTATTGGTACCTGTCACCAGATCTGTAAGTGACCAAAACTCTGCCCTCGTACGTCGCTGGATGGCTGACCACATCCAGGTCAGCGGGAGCATGACTGACATCTTCCTTTGAATAGCAGAGCTGGAAAAATGAATGTAATTTAATAAAGATAAGTTTAATCAAGTTTTATTAACAACGAAGTTGGTCGAAAATGGCCTGAATTGCTTCGAGGATAGAATGACACGGCCGTGCCGCTTTTTTTTTAGCTCGACTTGCGCGGACACTACCGTGCCCCCAGATGTAAAGTAATGTAAAAGCAAGGTTTGCCAAACTGTTACAAATTCAAGCATGTGGATAGAATGTTTAGTGTGTATTTTTTTATAATATAGGAGTAGCAGACGAGCATGCAGTCCACCTGATGGTAAGTGGCTACTGCCGCTCATGAACACTGTAATCAACCCCATAACGAATTAGATATTCCTACCTGAGGTCAGTATATATTCCTACTTGTCAGTGCTTGTGGCATAGCTATTGATCTAGCCAAACGTCAGCATTCTAAAGGTGTAAGAACCCTTTGTGGTTCGACTCCGGCGGCACCACCGCCACACCTCTTTCTACCTAATAACAGTAGTGTTAGGCACTGCTGTGTTATAGTTTGAAGGGTTTGGTAAGGAAGACATACTTTTCTGAGGCGTTCCAGCTTAGTTCTCAGGGGTAGCGTCACATCGCGTCGCGTCAAGTAGAAATCTAATTCTATGTGGGATTGATACAGATGTTCATGTGCGACAGTAGCCACTTACGATCAAGTGGACTGCATGCTCATCTGCTACTAATATATTAAAAAAAGATCGACGCCTTACTAAATCTAACCTAACCTAACCTCAGCCTTACCTTCCAATAAGTCTTCTCAGGGTTACCAGCGTACGGTTGTTTCACATACAGGAACCAATCCACCGTCATGTTGCCGTTCGCTGCTCTGAGCTTCGTGCTGGAGTCCACCTTCAGGTAAACGTCAACGTTTTTGTCTTCTTGGCTAAAAAAACGTTACTTTAAATAAATTATGTTACAATTAGTCTTATTTATTACTAGCTGACCCGGCAAACTTTGTACCGCCTCAAAATCTATTTATCAAATATATTTCATATAAAATATAGCCTATGTTACTCGTGGATAATGTAGCTTTCGAATGGTGAAAGAATTTTTTAAATCGGTCCAGTAGTTTTTGAGCCTATTCATTACAATCAAACAAACAAACAAAGTTTTCCTATTTATAATATTAGTGTGGATTGAAGGGTGGTAGAACTATTGTTCTTGCGTTGTGGTGATTGCGGCATTTTCCACTTTTAATTTAGGCATGAGGCGATCATCCTATTCCTCGGAAGTAGAATCATATTTCTGATCAAATTCAAGCTTAGCCTTCAGAGATACGATGTATTTATCATAGCCTCCAAAACCACACCTTTACCATACCCTTCAAACTAAAAGACAGCAGCTGTTATAAGAGAATAGGTTAATAGACACATCACTACGCTTGATGTCCAACACTAACTGTCATGTAGACAGATAGATTCGGCGCGCTTTTCAGTGAAAAAACAATATGGAGGATTCGTAACTTCGTTGTACGTATTAAAAGTTCAGTTTGCAAAGTTATCTAATAGTATGGAATTGCTAATGTAGGCAGCTTAAAGTGTTCTACTTGTGACACCTGCCAAAGAAGTGGTAATGCAATTTACCTGTAATAACTCAAAAGGAACCCAAGATTGACCTCCCAGCGATCGATCCTCTCGAACCTGGCGTCTCCAAGGCTGAAGCTGACCTTGATTACCTCATTACCACTCTGGTCTTGTGGAGTTGGCGGGATGATGATGCCACAGGATCCTGATGATGGAGTGGTTAGAAGGAGTATGCTGTTCAGCATTTGTGAAGGTTTTGGAGTTGGGAGGATGCTGGAATAGAGTAAAAGATTATTTTAAAATGCTGCTTTAGTAATTGTGGAATATAGTACGCGTAAAACTGCTAGTCCGCTCTGAATATAGAAATGAATCGCGACGCCATAGCAAATCGTATGACTACACCTGCTCGCAGCAACTTCAGAGCGGACTAGCAGTTTGGCGCGGACTATACAATGTTTTAAGACGTTGATTATTTACGTATTTATTGGAAACTAAGAATTAAATCAACATTTTATTTGGAATAATTTTAAAGAAACAATCATAATTATGATGTCATCTTTTATAATCTAATCCAAAAACTATTGCTCGCTATCGCCCGCTATCAAGCGGCCGTGCTCCGATAATCTCAGTTCGGAACTTGTATATATGCAACATGTTTAGAAAACTTCGATAGCGTGATTCAGAATACTCGTGGCGCCATCTCTTGATGAGTAGCGGGAGGTCGCCACAGATAAAACATGGATTGATTATTAGTAATAGGCATATTAGATATCTCATTTTCCGTGTGTAAACGTAAAAAGAATCATATTTACTTACTCATAATTAATGATTTTTGACATTAAAATCTTCTCCAAAACTTCAGTTCCTGAAGTCTTTTGCTCGCAATCAAAGAAAATGCCTTCATTATCCTAGAAATTAAAATATAAGTCCTTTAAATATTAACTTTACCTTATGATTCTGAGAATCATAAGTAAGATTTAATAGCTTATAGTTTAGTTTTTCGCGCTGATTGGGCATGATGACAAATTTTGAACTCTCCTTCTACTTATAATGTAGGTACATGTCTACTGATTTCAAAAATCGTATTATTTCGGCAATAAATTCCGTATTAACGGAAATATTAGCATTTTTAAAACAAATTTTGAATTAAGCGCGAGAACGCTCACGGGTGGCATGGCGTCCGCGAGTGACGTCACACTTCGATATCCCATAGAAAAGTTCAAGCAATACAGTGACACGCCAAAAAAAATGACGTAATTTCGCCCCGATTAGCGTTTTAGACAATATGGCCACTGCAGTATTTTATACTTTTATTTTCTTGAAAATATAATGAATCCTAAAGTTTTTATTAAAACTGGGCTATTTTTGAGAATGCTTTCAACAAATCATTTATTCTTCGATTTTTCAATGCTGTCATCATGCCCATTAGCTTTAGTATGCGCATTCCTAATTCCTAATTCTAAAAGTCATAAATAAATAAAAGTAAATAATGAGATACAGAATGAAAAAAATATTTGTTATCATAAATCGGTATGAAATGAAAAGCAGTGATAGCCTAGTGGTTACGAAACGCGGCCTCTTGATCGAGGGGTCCGAGGTTCAAATCCCAGACCTGTGATTCTTCGAAGTTACGTGCGTATTACACGTTTAAACGTTTACTCGCTTAAACGGTGAAGGAAAATATCATGAGAAAAAAAAGGTTTCAAAGGTATGTGAAGTCTACCAATACGTACTTGTCCAGCGCGCTGGCCTAATTCTCATTCTGAGCGGAGACCCGTGCCCAGCAGTGGGACAGTAACAGGTTGATGATGATGATGATGATGATGATATGAAATGAATTTAAACGGAATGGAGCAGAAAGAGCAGAAAGCAGAAATAATAATAAACTAAACGAAATTGAAACTAAAAGAAAATTTCATTGAAGCACGTATTGAAACAAGATAAAGAAACTAAATAAATAGAAATGCAAATGGGAATAGGATAAAAGAAACGAAAAAAAAGAAAAAAAATAAACCTAGTTCAATTAAAATTCCCGATGATATATTAATTTGTTCTATTATTTAAAGGTGAAGCCTCTGTGGTTCGGCGGCATCACCGCCACACCTATTTCTGTTATAACAGCAGTGTTAAGCGCTGCTGTATTCTAGTTTGAAGGGTGTGGTAAGGGAGACATACTCCGAGGCGTTCCAGCTTAGTCCTCAGGGGTAGCGGCGCATCTGGGCCGACCTCAGATAGGAATCTAATCCTATCTGGGGTTGATTACAGATGTCCATACGCGGCGGTAGCCACTTACCATCAGGTTGACTGCATACTCGTCTGCTACTCCTTTATTATGGGTATTTTATAATTCACTTACCCCATTGTTATTCTTATGTCCAGATATGGTGTAAAAATCTTCTCCAGTCGGGGTCTTCATGGCGATTTGGACCCTTGAATGCATCGCTGCCCCAGCTCTTTGGGCGAATGGGTTTAACCAAGTTAACCTGGATGACAAAGAAGTTTTCAGTCGAACCTAAATATATATAACTCAAAGGTGACTGACAATGATCTATCAACGCACAGCCCAAACCACTGGACGGATCGGGCTGAAATTTGGCATGCAAGTAGATGTTATGACGTAGGCATCCGCTAAGAAAGGATTTTGATAAATTCTACCCCCAAGGGGATAAAATAGGGGATGAAAGTTTGTATAAATCTTCTTAGTTAATAATATTACTTCGTAACGCGAGCGAAGCCGCGGGCAAAAGCTCGTGTTGTATATAACAGACTTATGAGGCGACCATCTAACCTCAGGAGGTGGAACGCATATAATCGGCTTAAGATAGAACCTATTCTATATATACTACATGTATATATAGACTACATGTCATGTTGACCACCAAAGCAAGCAGTGATAACCTAGTGTTTAACAAACTCGTTTAATGCTCCATTCTTATAAAAACCTTTCTTGCTCTGAGAGGACCCTTCTTATAGTCACATTAGTCACCCATTGCAGTGCGACGGAGACGGATATTAATTAATTAATTCAACATTATTAAATGATGAATTATTTATTTAGATTTGAATATTTTTCTAGATTCACATAGACATCGTGATCAAAATCCACGACAAGAACAGTCTTATCGCGTAGCTCTCTTAGACAGCTACGCGACGCATATCAACCAGACGAGCTTCGAGAGCTGGGCTGATGACGAAGGTAAGTCTAGATTTTATTGTATGCTCTACCTATATCTATCTGCACTGCATCGGCAGTACCGGCCTGGTGATTAAGAAACTCGGCCTCTCGACCGAGGGGTCCAAAGTTCAAACCCCAGGCACGGACCTCTGATTTTTCAAAAATAATGTGCGTATTAGAAATTAATTATCACTTGCTAAACGGTGAAGGAAAACATCGTGAGGAAACCTGCATACCTGAGAGCTTTAAAAAAAATCTCAAAGGTATGTGAAGTCTACCAATACGCACTTGGCCAGCGCGGTGGACTATGGCTTAATCCTTCTCATTATGAGAGGAGACCCGTGCCCAGCACTGGGACAGTATTGGGTTGTTGATATGCTGTCCATCAGATGGTGAGCCCATGGATATCTGTGACTAACACCATGCAGAACAGATTCTACCTGAAGCGACCATTGTTTCGTCGCTACTTTTAAGGACTACGTTTGTCACCTCTTTGGCAAAGGGAGATCTATCGCTGAGCTCGGTGATCATGCCCGGTAGCGGTCGCGCTCCAACAGTCTCAGTTCCGAGCTTATATATATCTATGATATGGAGAAAACTTCGATAGCGCGATTCAGAAGCGCCGTCTCCTGATGACTTTCGGAAAATCGTCATTGCGTGGTTTAGTAGCGCTAGCTGTTGATGAGTTGCGAGAAGTCGCCACATCTCTTATGGTCAATCCTATGTAAGTGTAAAACCCTGTTGGAATATAGCAAAAATCCAAGCCTCCCATAATGTATAATATTCAAGTAGGTTGTATATGATAAAGCTGGCAGCTGAAAAACATACATTTTACTTCTTCTGATTTGTCATTCCTGTCAATGATTCGATATAATAAAAAGTATGTTTTTGGAGTGAATTTTATTTTATTATATTAAATAGTTTATTTTCTCGTTCTCCTGTGGCCATTTCCCAACAAACCCTATGTAGGCTTGTATTTATGTATTAACTTACGCTATACTCTTAACCGAAGGTTGGCAGCTGACGTTGAACTTTATGGGGAGGTGAGCAACCAATGAATGCTGCGCTCTGGCCTCATGTTCTGATTGTAGTAGCGGCGCCGCAGTGGATAACGTAGTCAACGATGTGCCGTGGTACCTTTGGAAAGAGTGATTAATTGGTAATTGATTTTAGATCGATTTTTGACGATGCAGTTTGACGTGCAGAATTCCTAATTCGATGACAAAGCAGACAATAAAAACATGTCAATAATTAAGGGAGCTGATATACAAAGGTGGAAGAACCTTTTGTGACCAACTTCTGCGACACCACCGCCACACTATTTTTGCCGCAGTGTTGAACGCCGCTGTGTTCTGGTTTGAAGGTTGCGGGTAAGGGAGACATACTTTTCTGAAGCGTTCTTAGACCTCAGGGACAGCAGCGCACTAGGTGCAGACTTCAAAAAGGTATCTAACTTTCAGGTATGTCGAAGGTATCTCCATGGACAGTAGCCACTTACCATCCTGCCGGCGGCCTGCATGCTCGTCTGCTACTCCTATATTATTATTAAAATGCAGAATGAAGTTCATTCGCAATTCCATAAAAAAAAAACAAAAACCTGATATGTAAATCATTCTCCCAAGTCAGTTCATCTTCAGGTTGTTCGGACGACGCGGTCAGATTGCCTCTGACTGACATGAAGGTCACTATTGATGACTGGAGACGTATTGGGGTTCCTGAAATAGAAAAGATCATTATCATACAATAAAATAAATAAATAAATAATAAACGCTTTCTACACTCACAGCCCCACACTAGGATTCCCTGTGTCGTGGGTACCATGGACACACACATAGACAAATACACAAACACCCAGACCCAGGAACAGAAATCTAAATTCATCATTAATATATCTGTCTGGCCGGGGATCGAACCCGGGACCCTTTGCGCGTCAGACAGGTATGGTGACCGCTCCGCCACGCGGGTCGTCAAATACATAAACAACTTTGTACGCAATACCGAAATATAATCAAACCAAGTCAATATTTTTTATTCAAAATACGTTTTTTGCAGAGCACTTTTTAAATGTCAATACAACTACCACCACTTCACAAGGTGTTTCGTTATGAAGAAGAAGCGGCGAAAGAAACTCCATAACACACATCTTTTAAAAAATGTTTTATACAATGGCACTTAACCTAATGGTACCTGTGGAGCTGGGGCTACTCCAGACCACACCGTTTTATCAGTCAAATAATCACTCAGCCTATAGTACGCTTTTTTACATAGCGTTTGTTTAACGACAAGTATAAACTTTTTTTCTGTGAGTTCAAGATGTCGTCGGGTATTTTATAATAATAATAATAATAATATAATTTATTCACCACAATTGCAGTACACAGTACAATTTTTAAAACTAAATATACTGAAATAAAAATTAAAAAAATAAATTTAAGAAAAAAAAAACAAAAATCACAAAAAAACAAAAATAATAACAAGAAAAAAATAAAGAAATAAAAACTTGAACAAAACAAACAAAAGGCAATAACAAAGCAAAGGTTATAATTATCTAGTGCTGTTAAAGTACTATGCGCTGCAACAATCGCGAAAGGGAGCAAACTCAGAATTATGTCATGAGCGGTTAAAAACACCTACCCACAGCTCTGGTTTTCAGTTAGCCCCATGATACGAGGCGGCTCGGAGGGCCGCCGCCTGCCCGAAACAGTTATCTTACAAATCATTTTTGATGTATATAATATACATATATTCGAAACTGCACTGGGTTACTACTCATTGTTTATATAAATTGGTAAGTACAAATATTTTATAGACACAATATGTACACTACAAATAATCTTATTATTGAGCCAAGCAATTTTAAGTACTATCTTATTATTCACAGGACGACTGAGAATGGAACATTTCCGTATGACTATAGCCATGCGCTCCGATAATACCCTCCCACTACCCAGTAGCACCGCGCCCGAAATGTGGAATCCAGCATCCATGCCAATGAGCTACAAATTAGAGGTAGGTTATGGTTACTTCAGATTAAGCCCTAACTAGAACTAAGGCAAAGGAATTATAATAGGTATTTAATATACGTGTGTGTGGTATAAAATATGTGTACGTGTGCGAGCGTTGTTCAATATGGGATAATAACTCTACTGTGTTTCCTATTATACCTTAGTTAGTTATTATCTTCTTTTTGTTTTTGTAATAGTAACATTTTTAGTCTATATTTAAAACTCCCTATTGTTTTTAGGTTCCGAAGAGGAGGCGGTAGGTTATTCCAACATTTCGTGGCGCTGTACCTGAAGCTGCCCCTGAAGGCAGCTGAGCAGTAGGATGGGTACCACAATTTATCCGGAGCAGATCGTGTTCTATTGTGTAAATAATCCCTGGCCCACGCCAGCTTGTTGAAGAGGTATAAAGGTTCTTTATTATTAATAATGCCAAATAGTAACGTGGCGAGATGTAATTGCCTGCGGAAGTCCATTTTTAGTATGTTGGCTGTATTAATGTAGGGAGTAACATGGGAGCGAGGCGGGATATTAAAACAAAAGCGCGCACAGGCATTCTGTACTCGTTGGATTATTTTCTTTGTACGTGCTAGAAGACGTGGCCCAATGAGGGTGTCTCCGTAATTTAACTTAGACAAAACAAGGGCTTCGCAAAGGTTAACGCGTAATGTCACACTAAGATAATCTTTAATACGGTACAAAATTTTCAGTCTATAGTAACAGTTACGAACCGTGTTCATAATATACTTCTCAAATCTAAGATTTTCATCAATGATCACCCCAAGATTTCGTGCCTCTGTCACCCTATCTATTGGTTCACCGTCTAAAGTAATCGTCGGACTTTTTGCACCTATTTTACGGATCTGTGTTGATGTTCCCAAAATCAGAAACTTAGTTTTTTTCGGGTTCAACACTAAGGCGTTTCGTTTAGACCACCGAGATATATTTTCAAGGTCAGAATTTAATTTCTTTACTGCCGTATCCGTATCACCTGGTTTGTATGAGATGTATATTTGTAAGTCATCTGCATACATGTGAAATTTGCACAATTTTATATTTTCTATTACATCCGCACTATATAAGATGAACAGGAGAGGCCCCAAAATAGACCCCTGAGGTACTCCTCGAGTAATAATCTTGGCAGTTGACTGGTTTATGAAACTATTACCATCTTTACGAAGTTCAACCAATTGCGTTCGGTTTATAAAATAACTTTCGAACCACTTTACAGCTTTTAAGCTAAAGCCATAGAACGAGAGCTTAGAGAGCAGCAGTGCAATATTAAGGGTTTCAAACGCGCGCGAAAAGTCTAGTAAAGTCAAAATAGTACCCTCCCCTTTGTCCTGGGCGGACAAAATTTCATCAACTACCTCCATTAAAGCCGTAGTTGTGCTATGCTTCTTCCTAAAACCAGATTGCCTTAGAGGTAAAATATTATTCAACTCGAGGTAGCTAATGATTTGTTTTGTGTTTATTGTAGTAGCGAATACAGTTACCCATGAGCCATCTAGCCACCTTACATAATCTATATTTAGGTATTGATAGTTCTATTTCTAGTATTAAAGTTATGGTGGCTACTATTTTTTTCAAACATATCAGTGTGTTTTCTTACTTACATAAATAATAATTTGTTGCAATTCTTTATGTCTCACTACTGTAAAATCCCTAATCTCCATTGACTTGACTACACCATGCAGCCCAAATAGTGCATAGTACAGCCAAGCTTAATAACCTGGGTGTTTGTGTATTTGTCTCTGTGTGTCCATAGCACCCACAGAAAGAATCCTAGTGTGGGTCTGTGAGTTTCGGAAGCGTCTATTTATCACCAGTTCATTAACAAAATGTCCTTAAATAAATGGTCCAGAAAATTAATAAATAGTTACCTAAAGCACTGGGCACGTTGACGTCCATTTGGACTGGGTAATAGACCAATTGCTGGTTGATATGGCTGCCGAATCTTAGGAAGTCGATTATTGACTTCGTTCCTGCAAACGAAATGTACAGTATAAGTATAATAAAGTATTTATTATTAATCAAGATAATGATAATTGAAAATAATAAAGTTTGGAAAATCCAAAAGTGCACGACGCATAATGCTCATTTAATTATGAAATATAAAAAAAAAACTTAAGTCGTTCAAAATTAATTGCTGAAAAAACAGCTGTAGTAGGAAGAAGGTACTGCACAAGCGCCCCTGATGGAATAAATGTACATAATATCTATAGATATACAGTCTTGTAGTTTTCGTTTTTTATTAATTGCAATTAAACGACACTGAATTAATTAATCATTCGCATTCAGTGACCTACAATCGTCGATTAGATTTTTTTTTTTAAATTTAACTCAAATGATGGATTTTTTCACAAGTTACAGTGTTTTCAGGTTTCACACATGACGGACAGGAAATTTTTTTGACCTATTTTGGTGTTTCTTTCCAATTCTATTGCAGTAAATCAATTTTTAAAAAGTATGGAATTAATCTCCATTATATTATCTCGACAATAGTATGCAAAATATCTTGATTCCGTGAACTATCAAGGCTATAATAATAAAAATAGCCGCCAAAATGAAGCGAAAAAAATTTTTCGATCGTAAAGCACTCTCTGATGCTTCGCATCATGAGTCGTGCAAAAATGCCGTGCTTTCCTAGTCTAACAAACTTGTGTAAGATTTTTAAAGAAAGCAGAAAAGAGGACAAAAGAGGAGTATAAGTCGCATCAAAAGCATAAAATGCTCGGGAGTCATTAGAAACAGCTCCAATTTTGCTATTTATTTTTATTTTATTATTTCTATATTACTTATTTAAAAGTAAAACATTCAGTACGTGTCAATACGCGTAAACGACTTAAAAATATATGGATATTATATTTACTATATTTGCGCAGAAACTATAGTCTGATTGATAATTAGGTGTCCAAAATGTAAACAAACCTATCAAGAAAATACGTTTCAAATGGTAGTTTCTTATTTTTGTCGATATTATAGTTATACAACAATAATAAAATAATAATCTAAATAAATTAAGATTAATTCACATTTTCTAATATTTATATCACATCAATTTCGTTCCATACAATAATAATAATAAAAAACAAAGTTAATGGTAGAAAATTAAAATGTGATAATGGTAACACAATCGAAATCCAAAACGTTTCTTGTGCCGTCATTTTTAAGTTTCGTAGCTGATATTATTAATTTTCGTGATTGTGATCGAACTCTTTTACATAACGCGTTTGTTAAATTGTGTATATTTGTTTAAGTTTTAGTTTTTTGTTGAGTATGTTTTGATTCTGGTTTCTTGTTAATTTTGACAGTGACATTTCTTTGTTTACATTTTGGACACCTAATTATGAATCAGACTATACTTGATAATTTCGTCATATGTACTTACTGTCGTCATCAGCCCAACTCTCAAAGCTTGTCTGGTTGATATGCGTCGCGTAAACAGTCTTATCGTGGATTTTGATCACGATGTCTATGTGAATCTGGAAGAATCAGTTCATTATCAACAATAACGCATTTCTCTCCCACTGCTGGGAACGGGTTTTAACCAATGATAACGGGTTTAAGTCGTAAGCTACCATGCTAGGCAAATAGGGAGCAGTAGACTATACTTTTAAACGCAGGCATATAGTTTTACTTGTTGTCAACCCATTACTGTTCCACAGCTGGGCACGTTTCTCTTCTTAGAGCGAATTGTCCAGCCCACCGACCAATTTTGGATTAGTACACTTAACATACTTTTGAGATATTTTTATACCAAATTCTCCGGCGTGTAGATTTCTTAACCGTTAAGGCAAGTGAAGCATTTGTACTCGTAATAAGTCGAATGTGACATAAACCAGCCAAATAAAATATAAAAGTAGGTTTCAAAGCTGATGTGGTCTGAATTAGCTCCAGCTCCACATGTACCATCACGTTAAGTTGACATTGTCAAAATTATTTTTTTTAAAAGATGTGTGTTATGGAGTTTCTTTCGCCGCTTCTTCTCCATAACGAAACACCTTGTGAAGTGGTGGTAGTTGTATTGACATTCAAAAAGTGCTCTGTAAAGAACCTATTTGGAATAAAAAAAAATGATTTGATTTGATTGATTTGAGTTGATCAAAGATGCACTACTTAAGACTAAGTTTGTCGCCTCATATGTAAGTCAGTCTTCGGCAAAACAACCAGCTACTAATAATGACGACATTATCTTAAGTCAAAAATCTTCAACCCTCTTACCGTGTTCGGGTGTAACAGGAAACCAGGTATAGCTGCCTTCCAGCCCTTTCCACGGAACATGGTTTCTGATGTCTTCAGGTTCCAAACCTTCAACTTCTGGAGCAACTGGATTAAGGGCTGCACGTTCACGCCCTTATTGTTTTGATTTTGTAGGTTCTTGTATATGTTTGATGACACCCCTTCCGCTATTATGTATACCTGTGGCAAACAAATGACAATATTTAGATCCTGGTGATATAGGAGTAGCAGGTGAGCATGCAGTCCACCTGATGGTAAGTGGCTCCTGCCCATGGACATCTGTAATCAACCACAGATACAATTAGATTCCTACCTGCGGTCGGCCACATATACGCCGCTACCCCTGAGGACTTAGCTGGATTGCCACGGGAAAGTATGCTCCCTTACCACACCCTTCAAACCAGAACACAGCAGCGTTTAACACTGCTGTTATTGTCAGAAATAAGTGTAGTAGTGGTGCCACTGGAGTCGATTATAGGTGGTTCTACCAACTTCATCTTTCTTTGACTTTTCCATTTTATATATTGGTATATTTTTGTTATTTTCCTTTATTTTTTTTAATGATAAATTTAGTGTTACTCCAAAAATAAGACACAATAACAATAATCTCATATTTTCCCTTAAACGTACAGTTATTTTAATTAACTCCTAAAATGTCACAAACAGTCACGTTTATTTTTGAACATTACTCACAGCTGCCTGATACGGCCTCTTCCCACCAGTCGACAGTTTAACTGCAGCCATCGCCGGCATCGGACCACTCGCCTCGCCAACGCTGAGGAACTGCAGCGACGCTGCACCCACCTCCTCCCCAGAGGTCAGGATGTAGTTGTTGGTCGCCCAGTAGGTCGAATCTGCGTCCTTGACTTGGTTAACCACGAAGGGAACGTAATATGAACTGAAAAGAAGATAAAAAATGTAAAACAAGAAAAGGAAACAAGGTTTCTTCTATCTCATGTTTTAAATCGAGACGAATCTCTTAAGCCCTCGGCTAAGTAGCACCCAGGTCCTTCGTAAGATTAACTCAATAATAGCATATTATTGCATTTTAAATGCGGTAGAATCCTTTAGGGTTAGACTCCAAAGGCGCTAATGCCGCACCTATTTCTAGTTTAAGTGCTGCTACGTTCTTGTAGCAACGCATCGGTAGCCAAGCTCAGGTAGAATTCTAGTTTTATCTGGGGTTGATTGGGTATATCTATGGGCGATAGTAGCTACTTACCATCAGGTGAAATGCAAGCTATCAATAGAAGTAGTGAAAGCCTACTGGTTGAAACGTGGCCTCTCAATCGAGGGTTCAAATATCAGGAACGCACTTTTGATTTTTCAAAATTATGTGTATATTAGAAATTAATTAACACTTGTTCTACCGGTGAAGGAAAACATCGTGAAGAAACCAGCATTCCTGGGAAACTTTAAAATAATAGTTTTCAAAGGTACGTAAAGTCTACCAATACGCACTTGGCCCGCGCGGTGAACTATGGTATAATCCTTCTCATTCTGAGATCCGTGCCCAGCAGTGATGGGTTGATGGTGGTGATGATGATGAACTGCATGCTCGTTTGCTACTCTGTATTATAAAAAAAAATAACTCACACAGTCCTATACCCCCCATAAAACTTATTAATCTCCAAGCTCTTGATCGTGCTGTACCAGAACCTCTTGAGCTGGCTACTGGTGGAACTCCTGATGAAGTTGTGGATGAAGAGGAAATCGGTAGCGCGGATGTCCGAGCCGAGGAGAGCGTGCAACGCCGCGATTCGGAGTTGTATGTGTTCTGACTCGTCGATGAGAATGGGTAGGGAGGTTTCAAGGACCTGAAAACCACAAATATATCAGATATTCCTAGCAATAAAAATAAACCTTATGTTAAGTCATAAAATATAAACTATAACCCTTTTGAACCCATAAGCCTACGGAGGGATATAGGTTCCCTCTGCATGTTCTACCGGCTTTACAATGGTGGGTGTTCTGAGGAACTGTTCGATCTGGTGCCTACGTCACCCTTCCTTCATCGCACCACTCGCCGAAGGATGAAGTTCCATCCACATCAACTTGACCCGTAGCGGTCCTCGACGGCTCTGTTTGCTTGGTCATTTTTGCCGCGTACGTGCAAAATGTGAAATGAATTTCGTCCTGAGACATTCCCTCAGGACTATGACATGGGCCTCTTCAAGAGGGGTGTAAAAAGACCTCTTCATCAAAGCCGGCGATGCATTGGCGACTACTCTGGTGTTGCAAATGATCATAGGCGACGGTGACTGCTTTCCATCAGCCTGTCTGCCTTATCGTTAGGTTAAATATAAAAAAAAAATATTATCTATATTTACACATATCTTTGATATAGAAACTCAGTAGACTCGCGATACCTATTTTGCCTTATATCGGCAATGTGGTGCTGGTGTGTGCTATGAAGGATATTTTTAGGGAGAAAAATTACGATGCGTTCAAACTTAGGGATAGCAGGTCATGTGTAGCGGACCACACACGGATGTAGTAGATATCCATGCAAGAATAAAAGTACCATCAAGCGAACTCCACGCAATGAAGTCGTTTGAAATTTGGCTCACTCTGGAGTCCCAAGTATGAATCTCAGGCAGATGTTGTGTGTGTATTAAAATTTAATCATCACTTGCTTGAGTGGATAGAAAACATCGAGAACCTACACGCTTGAGAGCTCTTAAAAATCTCAAAGGAAATCTGTGGCCTAAACTCCTCTCAATATTACTTTGGACCCAGCAGTGGGACAGTAATGCTCTCGTTTGATGTTTCAACTTCGTTGAAAATCAACTTACGCTGTATCCTCTCAAATCGTAGCCACAAGCCAAAGAAGCCCATAGTCTCTCATGACGGTTTCTGGAGACATCAGCATGAATAGTTCTAATGTAGGACTCGGCCGTGTAACCCAGGCTGCAGAGCCCTTGGAGCCAGACCATCCTATCCAGGTATTGTGGGCAATCTGAAATAAGAACCCGTCATTGCTTATGAGAATAACATTGTCGAAAGATTGGAAGTAGGCATTTTAAAGGAATATTGGCGACACAAAATATTTCTATCAAATAATTAAATAAAACATAATTCACTATTTTCTTATTTCTGGTTTTCTTCTATTCAGTACTTCAAATTCAACTTGTTCAATTACCATTTTCTGATCTCACATCTCATTTAAATTCAAAAAAAGGTTTTATATAAAAATCTAAAGCTAAAGCTGGAACGCCTCGAACAAGTATATCTCCCTTACCACACCCTTCAAACCAGAAAACAACAGCGTTTAACACTACTGTTATGAGGCAGAAATAGGTATGGCAGTGGTGCCGCCGGAGTTAAACCACAAAGAGTTCTACCACCTTCAAACTTTTTATGCAAACTTGCTCATTTAGTAAGGCTAATCTTCAAAACGACTATTATGAAAGATCTTTCATGTTAGACTATGCTATATTTAAGGGGTTATTTATTGAGGACTAACAGATTTGCTGGCAACATAAGTTCCATAAAATTTTACAAATCGACTCACCACTGTACATCCTGAAATACTTCACAACAATATTATCAAAGTAGTCCTGCTTGACCCTCGACAGCTCCATGGTCTTCGAGGCTAGCGTGGCGAAGGTCAGGATACCAGCGTGCCTGATCTCCGCGGGGAAGTCCAAGCCCAGCTTGTTGAAGACCTCCAGATCCTCGAGCAGACTCTGGCTGTGGTTCGCCACGTTGAATGGCAGCTTCCTGATGAGCGAGAGGATGGTGGCTTCTTCTAACTTTTCCTGAAATATAAAATGGGTTGAGAGGTATGAGTGTAGGTTGAAATGTATCAAAACATATTGTTGGATTTTAAAAGAACTAAAGATGGTTGAACTTTTCATGTTTTGTGTGTGTGATGATGATAACACTACAACCACATCTATTCTTTTTTACACTATAGAAACAAACTACTATGCAGGTGATGGTAAATGTCAATTCTACGTAGGATAAGATTACCTGAGATCGGTCACAGATGTGTTAACATACCTTAGGACTACAATGGAATGCTTGGTATAAGTATCTGCTTACCACATCAGTCAAACTTGTGTACAGCATGTTAGACTGCGTCTAACTACACCTTTTTTTTTTGTTCACGAGGGAAAACCTTCAAAAGGTACCCGATGCTGTGAGAGCGACGTAGGGTTTTGTGGGATTCTTACCAGACTAAGCCCCCCCGGTGGCCATCCTCGGCGCTGCGTTGAGGGCTCCGGGATCTCCAAAGGAACGCAACCGAAGTCCTCTTCGCACGTTGCCCCGTCGGGCTCCGCTCAGGTGAGCTTGGTGCTCCCCACACCGTCTCGTACGTACGACGGTATGTCCACATACCGCCTTTCTTCCCGTGCTGGCTGGGCGATTCGAACTCCCACTCTTGCCACCCGCAACCCCGGAAGTCCCCGTTTAGTCGAGAGGCAAGCGATACCGTAGCCCTACTCTGGTCCCAAAACTACAGGGACAGTAGTCTAACTACACCTATCTTAGAAATAACTAGCAATCTGGAGCTACAACGAAGGTTGTAGCAATCCATACCTTTTCCTCCACAACCAGATACTTGATGAACCTGGCACAAGCATCACTTCGAGCATGCGGCAGAACTTCCAAGAAGATGTTCCGAGCCGTCTCCTGGTCGTAGCTGGTGCCGAGCGCCAGATCAGCGAACAACTTTGTTAGGGAATCGTAGTTGAGCTGCGATACTGTACTGAAAATGATGTGGTAGAAAGGAAAGCATTAAAATTTAGAAGAGATAATAAGATACATCATAAATTCTTCAATTTCAAGTTTATATTCGAGTTAAGATTTATAATAATAAGCAAAAAAAATCTAAATATATATAATTCAAAGGTGACTGACTGACATAGTGATCTATCAACGCACAGCCCAAGCCACTGGACGCGCCGGGCTGAAAATTGACATGTAGGTAGATGTTATGACGTAGGCTTCCGTTAAGAAAGGATTTGATCAATTCTACCCTCAAGGGGATAAAATAGGGGATGAAAATATTACTTCGTAACGCGAGCGAAGCCGCGGGCAAAAGCTCGTACTCGTATTATATAAAGGCTTGACCTAGCACTTTTTGCATTTTAATTCCAGTTATCGAGTAATAAAAAAATAAATACAAGTATCGATTGTCACTATTTAAAAACGCTTCTTTCTACGATATATAATTAGTAATAATACTGATGTCTTACATCAGTATTATTACTAATTAATACTGATGTAAGACATCAGTATTATTACTAATTATTATTTAATTTTAGTTATTAGTATCAAAAATTTATTGGTGTCTCACAAGGAAGTGTCCTATGACCGCTTTCTTTCACTATACAAAATCTTGAAAGAAACTACTTATTACTAAAAAAAATACTATAATCAAAACTACGATTATATTGATAAATAGATACTTACTTTAACAAATTAACAAAATCCAAGCTGTGTATAAGTGATTCGTTTCTAACAATATTGTGAGTATCGATACCTTTTCTTGCAATTTTTAAAAGAATCTGAAATAAATAATCGTAATATATTATTTTTATTAGCAGACAGCCTAGCGGTTATAATTTGTCCTCTCAATCAGTCCGAGGTTCAAATATCAGAGAGACATACATACACATAATGTATTAAATATTGATTATAATGTAGAGTAACATTGCGAGCATCTTGCACACCTGCAAAACAAAACTTGCTCAACGGTGTGTGTCTACCAATACGCACTTGGTCAGCGTAGTGGATTATGGCATAATCCTGCTCATTCTGAGAGAAGACTCGTGAAGATTTCATGTATATTTCAGTGTTTTACACCTAAACCCCGAAAAGTTTGATGGAGTTTCACTTATTAATATAAGGTATCAGTCACAGACAAATAACACTAAACTTACAGAAAAAATACCAAAACGTTTGTCCCTTGGAAGCGCTTTATAATGTTTTTGCTGTTTCACTTAATTATTGAAGGTGGTAGAACCCTTTGTGGTTGGACTCCGGCGGCACCACCGCCACACCTATTTCTACCTAATAACAGCAGTGTTAGGCGCTGCTGTATTCCGGTTTGAAGGGTGTGGTAAGGGAGACAGACTTTTCCGAGGCGTTCCAGCTTAGTCCTCAGGGGTAGCGGCGCATCTGTGGCCGACCTCAGGTAGGAATATCTAATCCAATCTGGGGTTGATTACAGATGTCCATGGCCGGCAGTAGCCACTTACCATCAGGTGGACTGCATGCTCTATACTCTACTCTGCTCTCTCGTCTGCTACTCCTATATTATAAAAAAATATATATATTTTCAAGCAGTCGAGCCTTTATATTTGGCAAGAATCAAAATACCTCATAAGTCCGATTCGCCAACGCCCCTTGCGAAACAGTCCTGATACCGCCGGTGGGATCCGTGTAGTCACTGGCGGTGTACTGTATACTCATTTTGGATAGATTCAGCTTCTCTACACTCTCAGCTGGGGAGTCTGTGTCGTGGTAGAGGGATAACCTGGAATTTTGTCATAATATCTTAAGATTCGAGTGTAATTATTGGGAATTAATGTACACGACATTAAAATTGGATTTATCCAATATGAACAATGATCAAATTATTATTTGGTCTAATATGTATAATACACGATTGCCAAATCGTCATAAATTCAATGATCTGGATAGAGCGTTTGACTAAGTTTGTGTAGGTTTGTAACATATTTGTTGATCAAGCCTTTTTTCCTAATATAGGATTAGCAGACGAACATTCAGTCTACTTGGTGGTAGGCTACTGCCGTATAGGCATCTGTAATCTGCCCCAAATAAGATTCTATTTCTACCTCAGGTCGACCACAAATGAGCCACTACCCCTTAGAACTAAACTGGAATACCTCGGAGTATGTCCCCCTTACCACACACTTCAAACCAGAACACAGCAGCGTTTAACGCTGCTGTTATATAGCAGAAATAGGATACCGCCGTTGAACCTTTGATTGAGTTGAACCACAAAGGGTTCGTCGAAGTTGATTATCCCATATCTCTTTCCACCTTTTCACATAGTAGTGGTCTATTAGAATTCCATTTTGCAGAAGTAGCAGCTACATATAGTAAAATAAAGAATAGAAATAAGAAGATAATACATACCCAGAAGACACCGTCAATATGTGATCATTGACTTTATATTGGAAATTTCCATTCAATTCCAAGCTCAACAGACCATTGGAATCCAGCTCGTACACCCTCTCTGCTGTGGCTATGGCATCTGGCTGTAATTAACGTTAATTTGTAAGAGCAACTGCAAATGATTTCTGACTACCCTATTTTCGTTCATAAAATAACAAACAAGCATGCAATTAGTTACGTGTAAGGGACAGCCCTACACGTTAAGGCTGCATCGCGCAGCCCTACACCGTGCTCACGCTGCATCGTGTCTTCGCGGAACGGTCAACGCTGACGAGGCGCGTCCCTCGTGCAGGTGGCCGTCCGCCATGGGAACAGTTTACCTCCATCGCGGAAAGTGACTCTACCTATCTCATATATTTCTTATTATTCCTTATTAAAAGAAGTTTGTGAAAAATATCAATATATTTTTTTAATTCGTTCGCGAAATAGACTAATTGGAATTCTTTCCTCGACGCCCAGCTCTCATAACTGCTCTCATAACTAACTCATAATTTTCTATCGCGGTGTTTTATAAAATAATCAATCTTTTAAATGTTTATCTTCCAAAGATTATGATTTCACAATATCAATTACTAGCTGACCCGGCAAACTTTGTACCGCCTCAAAATCTATTTATCAAATATATTTCATATAAAATATTGCCTATGTTACTCCTGGATAATGTAGCTTTCGAATGGTGAAAGAATTTTTAATTTTTTTATTTTGAGCCTATTCATTACAATCAAACAAACAAAGATTTCCTCTTTATAATTAAATTAGTATAGATGAATATCTATTTGTAGTTCGACTCCAGAGGCATTGGAAGCATAATCCTGGCTAATAACGGCAGTATTAATTACTGGTATATTCCGCTTTGAAGGTGTTCCAACTTATTTGTCAGGAATAGAGGCTCAGGAATGAAGACCACAGATGTGCCGCTACCGCAATTCCTTGGCCGATCTCAGGGAGGAATCTTATCTTATCTGAGCTGGAAAACAGATGTCCAAAGGCAGCCACTTACGATCAGGCGGACTGCAACTCAAAATAGCGCATATTAAGTCTTGGTTTTCAGAACTTTTGTTTAAATACAAGACAAGTATATTACGCCAATTTCTTCCTTACAACAGCTGTTTTTTTTATTTCCAGCAGAAATATAAAAAGTGCAGCCAATCAGCAGATAACGTCGTAAATTGGACTAGTCACCCCAGATCTTACCACTCCTCTCCCAAAGTCCTGGGTCCAGGGTACCGAGCTCCAGCTGTGTTCAGTGGTACTTGAGGACAGTTGCAGGGTGGTGTACTTCTTTATCGTGTCGCCCTTCGCCGTGTAGACCATGATGCAACTGGCGTAGAGGCAGGGCTGAAATTCCAAAAAAATGTTGGTTTAGTCCTCTAGCGGACTAAGTTAGGGCGGAAGGGGCGATACGCCCCGGGCCCTCGATTCTGGGCCGCTACAGTTGCTAAAAAAGGTAGGTAGGAAGGTCCGCGGGCCTTATTTCTCGCTTTTTTCTTTAAATTACTATAAATTCTTGACGCCATTTTTTGCAATTTTATAGACTATTTCCTAATACATACTATGTATCCCAGGGTGCCAAAAAGATTGCTGTTCGCTGGTTTAGACAACAAATTCCTAACTTGTGAAATAGCTAACTTTAGAAAAGACTAATTATTTTTAGAAAACAAAGATCCACCAGGTGGGATCGTCTGGACAGTTTCATCTGCTGCCTCAGATCTGAACGCATGAAAAATGCTTAGAAAACTTCAATAGCGTGATTCAGAAGACACATGTTGCGCATCTTTTGATGAGTTGTGGAAATTTTACTTACCTCACTACTAGTATAAGATCCGCTGTCCTTCTTAAGCTGGAAGTTGATGGACAGTGCTCTCTTCACGTTCACACACCAGGCCGGTTCGGCCCCGACGTATATGGCGCCGATGAAGCCGTTTTCCTGTAAGTTAGTCATCATCATCATCATCATCATCCCATTACTGTCCCACTGCTGGGCACGGGTCTCTCAGAATGAGAAGGATTAGGCCATAGTCTACCGCGCTTGCCAAGTGGATTGGTAAACTTCAACAAACAATTAAAAACAATTTAAAAACCGCATATCGTGAATACCCGTTACATAATAAAATGTCTCAATTCCGCGATTATTTTTATGTTTAGCAAAAACACCCTTTGATTTTGCACTTTAAGGTCCAATAATGTTGCGCGCAAAAAACTGTAAGTCAGCTATACCCTTCCCTACCCTAAACGCAGAACTGCTTCCCGCTACCAAAAGATGTGGTGATGGTGCCTTCCCATTTGAAACTTACTGGTTTACGACCTTTCAAATTATTATCAAGAAAACCTTTAATTACCTGATAATCGACTTCCCATTCTTGCTTAAGATAATTCGCAGCTTCCTCAGACTGATATGAAGAGTAGCCATAATTTTTGCTGAACACAGAAGTCTGGAACAGAATTGAGATTTTTATGGCTTTTTGTTATATTGAAGTAGGTGACGAGCACGCAATCCACCTGATGGTAAGTGGCTACTGCCGTATGGACGTAATCAACTCCAGATCGAATAAGATTCCTACGTGAGGTCAGCCACAGATGCACCGCTACCCCTGAGGACTAAGCTGGAATGCCTCGGAAAAGTATATCTCCCTTACCACGCTATTCAAACTGGAACACAGTATTTAACACTGCTGTTATTAGGCAGAAGAGATGTGGCGGTGGTGCCGCTGGAGTCGAACCACAAAGGGTTCTACCACCACGCATTTATATTATTCATCATTATTGTTCTACACTTACATTTTTTAATTTAAGTTACATTATTATAAAAAAGATAGATCAAAGTGACGGTTACAAATGATAACAAAAAGGGTACTTTTTACAGAATGTCCGACCCAGGTCATAAGTCAAAACTTTTTTAATAACAGCGGGGTTTGCTAACATATAACGTATTATCGATAATTCTTCATTGATAATGTTTCGAATGGAATAATTTTAGATTTTTGATAAAACAAGTAAAAAGCTTTTTTTATATTTACCCATGGATCTATAAGCAACCCCAATACATATTACTACCTGAGGTCGGCCACAGATGCGCCGCAACCCCTGAGAACTAAGCTGGAATGCCCTTACCACACACTTCAAACCAGAACACAGCAGCGCTTAACACTGCTGTTATGAGGCAGAAATAGGTGGGGCGGTGGTGCCGCCGGAGTTGAACCACACAGGGTTCTACCACCTTCAAACCAGCTTGTAGTATTATTATTATTAATAATAGTCCCATATAATTGTAATGTAAAATAAACTTATGCTCCACAAAAAATATTGAAGCACATTTTTCTCCTCTCCATCAATATTATATTTGAGGATTGCAACTCATTCCCCTCTGCCTATTTCTGCCTTCACTCCAAAATACAATCGTAAGAATAATTTACTGTGATCCTGTAAAATAATCTTTTCCCTCCCCTTATTTCTATCCATATCTCTATAAAAAAATAAATGTTGAATGTGGGTCGTTCCACATAAACTTTTTTTATAATGTAGGAGTAGCAGACGAGCGTGCAGTCCACCTGGTGCTATGTGGCTAATGCCGCCCATGGACATCTGTAATCAACCCCAGATAGGATTAGATATTCCTACCTGAGGTCGGCCACAGATGCGCCGCTATCCCTGACTAAGCTGATACACCTCGGAAAAGCATTTACTTACACACTACCAAATTATAGCCATAAAATATTTTATATCTTACTGCCTCATTTCTATGCAATAGGTTTTCCTTCTCCAATCGCTACCTCCAAATTTTATCCCTCAAATGACTCTTATTTTTATTTAAATCCCGCATTAACCCTCACCAATCCACACTTCTAACTGTCTAACATTTCACCCTAACTTGTTTCTTTCATAAAATTCCGTTTCCCTCCTCCTATTTCTGCCAATCCCAACCTCTAAATTAATCCCTTAAAAGTTTTTTTTATTTTTCATAAAATCCTTTTTCCCTCCCCCTATTTCTCACACCTTACCTCCAAGTCCTCAACTCTGAATCTCACTCTGGTGTAGTTATCATACACTAAGACCACCAAGCGTCCCTCCAAGGTCCAGTAGGATTCACTCTCCGTCGAGAGGAGTCCCGTGGATATGTTCGACTTGAGAACATAGCTGTATTGTTTCAGCTCGGGAAACAGGGTTTGTAGGGTTGCGCTCACGATGGTTATACCTGAATAGAAATTTTGGATTTTTAATCTTCATATAAAGAGTTTCAGGTTCGATTCCCGGCTAGACAGATATATGAATGATATATTGAGGTATCTAGTCTGGATCCGAGTATTTTGGACTGAAAAGCGTGGGGTGCATTTTACTGCGGTTCACAACAGAACTATTATCTCATAGATAATTGCCAATAGAATGATTGTAATATTTAAAATATCAAGCACCCCACAATTTTTACTTTGAATTGAATTATTATTTTAATAACTTGAATTTTATTTTAGTTTGAGGCAAAATTATAACGGTTTTCGATTTTAACGGTATCCGTAATTTTCAAATATTTGAGGCTAAATTTGGTTCATTTTTAAATTCACACTAATTTTTTTAAAGTAAACAGTCAGTTTTGAAATAATTTTAATTTCTATATACAACGCTACAGTTCGTGATATCTTCTTAAATCACAACAAATTGTTTACAAATACTAAATTAAATTTAATTAATAATAACTTACCGGTCAAAAGAAGAAAGCAGTAAACAAGCATAATTAATTATCTGTAAGAAAACAATATTTAAATTAATTGACATTATTAGTACCTCTAATGATGTTATGACTCAACTAGCTGACCCGGCAAACTTTGTACCGCCTCAAAATCTATTTATCAAATATATTTCATATAAAAGATAGCCTATGTTACTCATAGATAATGTAGCTTTCGAATGGTGAGAGAATTTTTAAAATCGGATCAGTAGTTTTTGAGCCCATTCATTACAAACAAACATACAAATTTTCCTCTTTATAATATTAGTGTAGATGATACAGGAAAAGTCATAACAAATGGCACTACGGTTTTGAAGGCAGAACCCTTTGTGGTTCGACTCCAGCGGCACCATCGCCACACCTATTTCTGTTATAACAGCAGTGTTAAGTGCTGCTGTGTTCCGGTTTGAAGGGTGTGGTAAGGGAGACAGACTTTTCCGAGGCGTTCCAGCTTAGTCCTCAGGGGTAGCGGCGCATCTGTGGCCGACCTCAGATAGGAATATCTAATCCTATCTGAAGTTGATTACAGATGTCCATGGGCGGCAGTAGCCACTTACCATCAGGTGGACTGCATGCTCGGCTGCTACTCCTATATTATTCGCAAATAAGTTTAGTGTTCTACCTTCGGCCGGCTACAGCGTTGCTATACCTGAGAAATAAGTTGAAACGTCTCGTAAGTCCTCCGTCTCGTAACCACATTTCAAAACGGAACACAGCGCTTAACACTGTTACAGAAATAGGTGTGGCGGTGGTGCCGCCGGAGTCACAAAGGGTAGGTACCTATCACGCTACAAAACAGAACACAGCGCTTAACACTGCTGCTACAGAAATAGGTGTGACGGTGGTGCCACTGGAGTCATAAAGAGTACATTTAAGGTACACCTACCACACTACAAACCAGAACACAGCGCTTAACACTGATGTCACAGAAATAGGTGTGACGGTGGTGCCGCCGGAGTCACAAAGAGTACATTTAAGATATCTACCACTCTATAAACCAGAACACAGCGCTTAACACTGTTACAGAAATAGGTGTGGCGGTGGTGTCGCCGGAGTCACAAAGAGTACATTTAAGATATCTACCACTCTATAAACCAGAACACAGCGCTTAACACTGTTACAGAAATAGGTGTGGCGGTGGTGTCGCCGGAGTCACAAAGAGTACATTTAAGATATCTACCACTCTATAAACCAGAACACAGCGCTTAACACTGTTACAGAAATAGGTGTGGCGGTGGTGTCGCCGGAGTCACAAAGAGTACATTTAAGATATCTACCACTCTATAAACCAGAACACAGCGCTTAACACTGTTACAGAAATAGGTGTGGCGGTGGTGTCGCCGGAGTCACAAAGAGTACCTACCACACTACAAACCAGAACACAGCGCTTAACACTGCTGTTACAGAAATAGGTGTGGCGGTGGTGCCGCCGGAGTCACAAAGAGTACATTTAAGATATCTACCACTCTATAAACCAGAACACAGCGCTTAACACTGTTACAGAAATAGGTGTGGCGGTGGTGCCGCCGGAGTCACAAAGAGTACATTTAAGATATCTACCACTCTATAAACCAGAACACAGCGCTTAACACTGTTACAGAAATAGGTGTGGCGGTGGTGTCGCCGGAGTCACAAAGAGTACATTTAAGGTACACCTACCACACTACAAACCAGAACACAGCGCTTAACACTGCTGTTACAGAAATAGGTGTGGCGGTGGTGCCGCCGGAGTCACAAAGAGTACATTTAAGGTATCTACCTATCACAGTACAAACCAGAACATGCGCTTAACACTGTTACAGAAATAGGTGTGACGGTGGTGCCACTGGAGTCACAAAGAGTACATTTAAGATATCTACCACACTACAAACCAGAACACAGCGCTTAACACTGCTGTCACAGAAATAGGTGTGACGGTGGTGCCGCCGGAGTCACAAAGGGTAGGTACCTATCACGCTACAAACCAGACCACAACGCTTAACACTGCTGTTACAGAAATAGGTGTGACGGAGGTGCCACCGAGTTACAAAGGGTAGGTAGTATCACACTACAAACCAGAACACAGCGCTTAACACTGTTACAGAAATGGGTGTGGCGGTGGTGCCGCCGGAGTCACAAAGAGTAGATCTAAGGTATCTAACACTCTATAAACCAGAACACAGCGCTTAACACTGCTGTTACAGAAATAGGTGTGACGGTGGTGCCACCGGAATCATAAAGAGTACATTTAAGGTATCTACTACCACACTACAAACCAGAACACAGCGCTTAACACTGTTACAGAAATAGGTGTGGCGGTGGTGCCGCCGGAGTCTCAAAGAGTACATAAGAGTACATCAGAAGAAACTAAGGTTGAAACGGAAAAACTGGAACCCTCACACTTCAAACCAGAACATGCGCTTAACACTGTTACAGAAATAGGTGTGGCGGTGCCGTAACAAAGAGGTAGGTACTGCCACACCTTTAAGGTATCTGCCACTCACATAACAGCACTACACTATAAGTCAGAAATAATCTCTTTAAAATATATTTAAAATAACTTACTTATATCACTAACATATTCATTTGTTTGAAATTATAATAATGTTATAACGTACATCTTGTGACACATCTGTGGTATAAATGATGTGTTTCTGTACTGAGATGTAAGGAAAAGGATTGTAACTCTAGAATTAGGTTTTTTAATTTCACTGCTGGGCAACAGAATTAGATTTTAAAAGGAGGATAAGTATGTCGATTTGATATGGTACAGTCCCACTATTGGGCATTAGTTTTTGGGGTAAAATTCTTATTTTTTTTATACACAACAGACGAGCATGCAGTCCACCCGATGGCAAGTGGCTACTGCCCCCCAGGACATCCGCAATCAACCCCAGATAGGATCAGATATTCCTACCTGAGGTCAGCCACAGATGCGCCGTTACTCCTGAGGACTAAGCAGGAACGCCTCGGAAAAATATGTCTCCCTTACCACACTTCAAACCAGAACAGAGCAGCGTTTAAAACTGGTGTTATGAGGCAGAAATACGTGTGGTAAAAAAATCTAGGTTGGTGTAGTTTTAGCGTTTCGTTGGAAGATTGTGTTTTAAAGTTGATTTACATAGTCATAAGTGACAATATTTGTGATCGACTTCAGGTGGGACCCCTGTTTTAATGGAGTTGGTTTTGTTGCCTGGGTGACACTAACTTATTGAAGGTGGTAGAACCCATTTTGGTTCGACTCCGGCGGCACCACCGCCACACCTATTTCTACCTAATAACAGTAGTGTTAAGCGCTGCTGTGTTCCAGTTTGAAGGGTGTGGTAAGGGAGACAGACTTTTCCGAGGCGTTGCAGCTTAGTCCTCAGGGGTAGCGGCGCATCTGTGCCCGACCTCAGGTAGGAATATCAATCCTATCTGAGATTGATTAAAGTTTTCCACGGGCGGCAGTAGCCACTTACCATCAGGTGGACTGCATGCTCGTCTGCTACTCTTATATTATAAAAAAAAAATCCACTTACTATTAGGGTCCTAAAAACATGCAGTCCATGCTTTATAGGATTCCATACGCAAAGTGTAAAAACGGAACCCTATTACTAAGCCTCCGCTGTCTGTACGTCTGTCTGTTTGTCCGTCTGACATATTGCTCTATTTCCTTAAGCGTAATAGATAGACACTTGAAATTTTCACAAACTATGTATATTGGCAGCAGCAAAGAAAAAGCAGTGATAGCCTAGTGGTTAAGAAACTCGGCCTCTCGATCGAGGGGTCCGAGGTTCAAATCCCAGGCACGCACCTCTGACTTTTCAAATTTATGTGCGTATTAGAAATTAATTATCACTTGCTAAACGGTGAAGGAAAACATCGTGAGGAAACCTGCATCGTGCATACCTGAGATATTTATGAAAAATAAAATCTCAAAGGTATGTGAAGTCTACCAATACGCACTTGGCCAGCGCGGTGGACTATGGCCTAATCCTTCTGAGAGGAGACCCGTGCCCAGCAGTGGGACAGTAATGGGTTGTTGATGATGTATATTGGGGTCCGCTAGAAGTAAAAAATAAAAAACTTAAAATTAAAGAGGGTCTCCATACAAGAAACCGGTATTTTTCAACGTGTTTCCCTTTATCTATTAAACCGTAATAGATAAACAGTTTAAATTTTCACATTGCATTTATTTTTATAGCCGCTACGGTAAAAAATACAAAAAATTAAAAAAATGTAAATTTTGGTGGTAGGGAACCCTCCAGGCGAGTTCGACTCGTACTAGAGTTATTATTTATGACATAATAATATATATATATATATATATATTATTATGTCATAAATGTCTGCATTCATAAAAAAATTAAACTAAATATTGCATAAAAAAAATATATATAAATATTAAATATAATTTTATAATTATCGAGTTACGTTACTTCGAATCAGTCTTATCTTAGTACGATGACAATTGTCTGCACTTTTGACCCTTGAATTAAAGACTCATTAAGACTGACCATTATTATCTGACCTCTACCTTGAGAACAACAACCCCTCTGTGCCCACAAACACTATTGTACACAAGGGGTAGGGAGGTCATTATAAAATGGTGATGTCATTTAGTTAATCATAAAACCAAGGCCAGTTTAGTAACTATAATAATTACTTAATTATGTTCCAAAGGAATCCAATTTATTATTATTTTTGTTTATATTTACACAGGAATTATTGTAATTAGAGGTGGTAGAAAATCTGTTCAACTCCGGCGGTACCACTACACCTATTTCTGTTAGCAGTGTTAAGCGCTGCTGTGTTCTGCTTTGAAGTGTGGTAAAGGAGAATACTTTTCCGATGTATTTTGGCTTAGTCCTCAACGGTAGCGGCGCATCTGTGGCCGAACTCAGGTAGGTTCTAATCTTATCTGGGATTGATTACAGAAACCACTTTAAATAAGATGGACAGCATGCTCGTTTGTTATTTCAATAGTATAAAAAAGTCAGTAGACAGATAAACATTTATAAACACTTCTTGAAACCTTTCCTGACTTCGACTTGTATGCGGACGAATGGCAGAAAGTTTCAATGAGTTCCAGTGAGGGCAACTAAATAATCTAATACTGTTATTAATTATATCATTATTGTTACAATTATTATTTATTTCCAAAGATTACTTATTGTTTTGCAATTATTAATTTCTTATCATTATTTTTTTTAATTGGAGATGTATTATTGTTATTTGATTTGTATTTATTCTTTATGTCGACATCAAATTGTTTTATAATATCATTTAATTTGTGCGTGTCAATTAGTATAATTGGTTCTGTGAAACCGTTCTATTTAACAATATTTTTTTTTTTTTATAATATAAGAGTAGCAGACGAGCATGCAGTCCACCTGATGTTAAGTAGCTACTGCCGCCCATGGACATCTGTAATCAACCCCAGATAGGATAAGATATTCTTACCTGAGGTCGGCCACAGATGCGCCGCTACCCCTGAGGACTAAGCTGGAATGCCTCGGAAAGGTCTGTCTCCCTTACCACACCCTTCAAACCGGAACACAGCAGCGCCTAACACTGCTGTTATTAGGTAGAAATAGGCGTGGCGGTGGTGCCGCCGGAGTCGAACCACAAAGGGTTCTACCACCTCCTTAAATAAATATAAAATAATAATAAATAAAATACTTTTATCTTATCAATTTTGAAACAAAATTGTTATGCGGGTGAAAATTACATGACACATATCACACATATCCGTTGCAATATAATTTGAATAACAATTTCCTGTGTATTTGTCTGTATAATTTGAAAAATATTTTCACTAAATTTAAAATAACAAATAATATTTTTTACATTATTTAATTATAATTAATTAAAATATGTTTTCAATTCGTTTAATTTTTATTTATAACATGTTTTCAAATCGTTCGAATATAAAATTATTGAAATATTAAAGCAATTATTTTTTAATTTTCTATTAATTATTTAAAATTATTTTTTGCAAACACCCTGCTGATATTTTATTATAAATGGTGTTTAAATATATTTAAAATGTGCCTAAACATACTCAGATTGAAATATAAAGTATTGGGAATTGGGATCATGTATTGAAATTATACATCTTTATATTTCAATGTAATCAAAATAATTGTGACGGAGGTACCTTTTTTATAATATGGAAATAGCAGACGAGCATGCAGTCCACCTGATGGTAAGTGGCTACTGCCGCCCATGGACATCTGTAATCAACTCTACCAGATGCGCCGCTACCCCTGAGGACTAAGCTGGAACGTCTCGGAAAAGTATGTTTCCCTTACCACATCCTTCAAACAGAACATAGCAGCGTTTAACACGTTGTTATAACACAAATAGGTGTGGCGGTGGTGCCACCGGAGTCGAACCACAAAGGGTTCTACCACCTTCAAACCTTCACAGTCAAACCATTAATCAATTATTTACTATATTTAAACAATAAATTAAGTATTGAAAACCGGACAATTTATTTATTTTTATATAGACAACAAATTATAGTTGTAAATAGTATATTTCTATGTCATTCGTAAATCGCCTTCGAAAAATATATAAATAACAAAAATAAAACATTATTACTTCATTTCAAAATGGATCTCAAATTGCTGTGTGTTTTTGTAATCTGTTTATCTTTTGGAAGTGGTATGTTATTACTTTAAGTTTGTTTCAATGAAGCGTGTATTACTCCTCTTATGTAAATCTCTTTATTAGGGTTCTGTACCTAAATGATAAAATGGAACCATATTATAAAACACCGCTGGCTGTCTGTCTGTCATAAGGCTCTATCTCTTGATCCGTAATAGATAGACACTTAGTTTTTTTACAGAGTATTGTTATCGTCGTTAATAAGAAGCTTGGATATTAACGATATCACATTTTTATAACGTTACATTAAAGTAATAAGTGACTCATTTGATACTACAGTTTAAAAACAGATGCGGGTAGGTGAAGTGGGGACGACACCTTGGCGGCGCTCGAATTAACAGAGAGCGACATTCTGGTCGGAGACTTCAGCAAGAACAGTCGAATAACGGAGATACTTGTGTAGTTATAATACCTCTAATCACTAGTGTGAACTTACTTACGTATAATTGTTATATCGTTACTCTGTACCGTTTATGTGACTATATTATTACATGACTTCAAGACCTTCAAGATGACTTTGATTTCAGTACGTTTAAGGGTGGCCATTATAACAACAAATTCTAAAAGTAACAAGCACAGATGCACCGCTATCCCTAAAAACTAAGCTGGAACGCCTCGGAAAAGTATGTCTCCCTTACCACACCCTTCAAACCAGAACACAGCTGCGGTTAAAACTGCTATTAGGCAGAAATAGATGTGTCGGTGGTGCCGCCTGAGTCGAACCACAAACGGTTCTACCACCTTCTGGTTGGCTACTAGCTTACCTATATAGCTTATTGGCTACTAGCTTACCTTGAAAGTTATTACCTAGCTTAGCTATACCTTCCAACATCAATCCACATTGGAACAGCATAATGTTATGCATTCCCTAATTGGAAAGGGAGATGTGCCCTGTGGGCAAAAAGGGTTGCGGCATAGCTTTTACAATTGTTATAAACTATATTTTACATCAACAGGTCTTCTTGATGGCCAGAAAGCTCATTCACGACAAAAAAGGTAATATTTCTAAAATTATTTTTGAATTTGTATATATCTTATCGTTTGCTTTTGATAAATGCGTAATTAGGGAGCCTACATATGAGTGCAGATATAATTATACACAGGGTTGTCTTAAGGAATGCTGGGGCCCCATATGCCCATAGGAATTTAAGGGGCCCAGGGGGGAGTCCAGTATAGTCCGCGCCAAACTGTTTGTCCGCTCTGAAATTGTTGCGAGCAGGTGTAGTCAATTTGCTATGGCGACGCGATTCATTTCTCTATTCAGAGCGGACTAGCAGTTTTACGCGGACTTTAACTGATTACCATCAATTGCATTGCATCTGCATATTGCATGCTAATTTTAAAAATTATATCATTTTGCCCAAAAATGTATTTTCCTACGTGTCAAGATTATATACATTTTATAATCTTTTGAATTTTTAGATGCATCGTTGTCCAAAAGCAATCTGGAACCCATGGGGATAGTACTGAAGGGGAAGAGGACAGAAGACCAGAGATTAAGGACAAAAGACCAGGACGGCGATCGGAATTTGGAGACCTCAAGAGACGAGACGTGGAGGTAAAAACGTGTTACAATCATCAGATTAATTTTCAAGTAATCTTGCAACAAATAGACATTCTTTTACTTATTTATAATCTACTCGACCAAAGACATTTATGTAATCAACCACAGGTAAGATTAGAGTCCTATCCGAGGTCGACAACAGATGTGCCGCTACCCCTGACGACTAAGCTGGAATGCCTCGGAAAAGTATATCTCCCTTACCACACTTTTCAAATCAAAGCCACCACCGCCACACCTACTTCTGTTATAACAGCAGTGTTAAGCACTGTTGTGTTATTTGAAGATTATGATAAGGGAGATATACTTTACCAAGGCATCTTTGTCCTTAGGGATAGCAACGCAGCTGCTGCCAACATTAAATGTAAAGATAATTTTATCTTGGGTTTCACAGATGTCTATGGGCGTCAGTAGCCTCTTAACACCAGGTAGCACTGAATGATCCATAATTACTTATATATAATAAAAACTAGCTGACCCGGGAAACTTTGTACCGCCTCAAAAGCTATTTATCAAATATATTTCATATAAAATATAGCCTATGTTACTCGTGGATAATGTAGCTAATGTAGCTAATGGTGAAAGAATTTTTAAAATCGGTCCAGTAGTTTTTGAGCCTATTCATTACAACCAAACTAACAAACAAAGTTTTCATCTTTATAATATTAGTGTAGATGAAAGAAATATTACGTTTTTATTTAAAATATAGGAGTAGCAGTCCACCTGATGGTAAGTGGGTACTGCCTACCCATGGAAATCTGTAATCGACCCCAGATAGGATTAAACATTCGTACCTGAGGTCTGCCACAGATGCGCCGCTACCCCTGAGGACTAAGCTGGAACGCCTCGGAAAAGTCTGTCTCCCTTACCACACCCTTCAAACCAGAACACAGCAGCGTTTAACACTGCTGTTATGAGGCAGAAATAGGTGTGGCTGTGGTGCCGCCGGAGTTGAACCACAAAGGGTTCTACCACCTTTAAATGATTTAAAGAGATATACTTTTCCAACGCATTCCTTCTCCTTCTTAGTCCTATCTATCCTATCTTAGTCCTTAGGGATAACAACGCAGCTGCTGTATCTGGGGTTGATTACAGATGTCCATGGGTGGCAGTAGCCAGTTGTAGTTATGCTGCTACTGCTAGTCCGCTCTGAAGTTGTTCCGAGCAGGTGTAGTCATACAATTTGCTATGGCAACGCGATTCATTTCTATATTAAGAGCGGACTAGCAGTTTTACGCGGACTATACCATCAGGACTGCATACTTATTTAATTATTCTATATTGTTTAAGTTATTTTGATAATGTAAGGTCTAAGAGGTCTAATTAATTAATTTGGTTCCAGGCAATATCTCCGGAGCTACTTAAGTACAAGATCCTGCCAACGTCACAAATTAACGACATAATCCACCTGAGAAATCGTTACAGACATCGGTATTATTAATTGTGAATTTTCAAATTACTATGTGATATCGACATTGAAAAGAGAAATATAAATATTTTCTTAAAAATGAACATTACCGTTTTTGATTTATAATTTATTTTATATAACCTTTTTTGATATAGAACACTGCTAAAATCCTTTAATTATATTTCTACAATTAATTATATTTACAAATTCGAACTATAAATTTCCTTTATAATGCCATTTATCATTACGTTCCAATGTTTCTTATAAGCAAACTCTATTTTTATATAGGTTATGTTTTTGAAAACTTTAAATTTGTTTTGATAAACTTCTAAATGGAATTGTTATATTCTCAGGTAGAATAATGCTTTCTTTATCGAATCCTTCGATCACTTATAGTTCTTATTAGTGATCGAAGATCGAATCGTACATTTTTTGTTCGTTCATTTTTTTCGTTCGTTGAATCCAGTAAAACCTTTTTGTAATTTCTTCGTCTTAGGATTCCGTACTCAAAGTACGTAAAAGCGGAACCTTATTACTAAGCCTATGTCTGTCCGCTTATCACGGGGCTCTATCTCCTGGGGGCCTACCACCACATGTGTTTAGCCCAAATAAAACAAACACAATGCATCAACATCTTTTATTAAAGAAATACTGACCATTTCCAGCTAATATCAAACCAGTGAACGCAATATATTTCTATTTCTATGGATTATCATTTATTTCAACACATACATATTATATTTAATACAAATATGGATTAGAATATTGCTAATAAATGAAGGTAGAAATAAGTGGACAGTGGCGACACCAAGTCTAGACATTTTTGGTTCATAACAGGTGTTGATTTAGCAGTTATTTTTTTCTTTTTATATAGGAGTAGCCGATGAGCATGCAGTCTACCTGATGGTAAGTGGCTACTACCGCCCATAGACATCTGTAATCAACCCTAGATAAGGTTAGATTCCTACCTGAGCTCGTCCACATATGCGTCGTTACCTCTGAGGACTAATTTGAAATGCCTCGGCCTTACCACACCCTTCAAACCACATTTTTTTATCTTAACCCATATTTGCATTAAATGATATTTAAAAAACTAATTTAATTTAAATATATAAATCAACCAATTACTTAACATTTCTTAAATAACCTTTATAATAACGGGCACACGGAAGTGCTGCAGCCAAGTTCATAACAATGTTTTTCAAATAAACTTTTCTTTAAATTTTAAATTGCTATTGGATATATAAGAACAATCTGTCTGTTCATACTTTGTACATTATTTTATGAATATACAAAATATAATATATATTTTATATAATTCCATATGAAAAGGTTTTGGCACTATAGGTTATATTACGTATACCCCATCTACTATCGGTTCTTTTTGATAAATGAGATTTTTATAATATAGAAGTAATGACGAGAGTGAAGTCTATCTGATGATGAGTGGCTGTCACTCATGGACATCTGTGACCAAAATATAATAGAGATTCTACATGAAGCGACATGAGACATGCGTTGCTATTGCTACTAAGGACTAAAATGATTGCCACATATGCAGTCAGTCATCCACTCCGGCATACCGCAACTGCTTCACGTAACAAGTGTGACGGTGGTACCTCCCCAACAAAATCATACTGGTTTTCCCACTTTTCGATTATTAGGATTATTAGGGATGGTAAAATTACATCATATCAAATAGATTGTCGATAACATTTTAGTATAATTTATATTTGATTATGAAACCGTATTTAACCAAAAGTTTCGTGTATACAACAGATTAGACGCATACAGACGTACATACTATGAGAATTATATCTTTATATATAAAAATACAGCTTTAGTTTTTGTCACTGTGTTCAAAATCAAATTTGTGTCAAACTCGTAAAATAACGATCGATTAAAGTTTTCAAGTAATTTTTTACCCATTTTATTATTTTAAAGCAATGTTTTATATACCGTTTATCCGCACAAAAAAAGAAAAACGCATGACATTATTTTATTTCTTCTGTCACAATATAATGTCAAAATATATGTCACTTGACAAGCATTGAAATGTCAAATAGAACATTTCATAGTAGATGGAGTATACTCATAAATCATTTCTGTTAATAAGCATATTATTATAATAAATATACATATAAATAGGGTCAATTGCGATTGACAATATTTTAGAAAATTGAGTTTTACATTTAAAAAAAATGTTTGTTCCAATAGGCCAATATTGGCCAAATTTCTACATTACTTATTATGTACGTACGAAACGGTGGTTATGTTTTTTCACCGATAAATATTATTTAATATTACATATAAATGTAGTAATAAATAAATGTTCAAATACTTAAAACATTAAAATATAGTCAATTGCAATCTAATAGTTGGAATTCTTTAACCACTTTAATTAGACCACAAATACAAACCACGCCTTTAATTACACGACACCACAATACATTTTCCTAGCTCCAAATATTGGTTCCAACATTTGTTCCAGTATGGGCACATAAATATAGAACCAACCTAGAACCAACATGTGACATCATTTTTTTTTATAACAGTTGAGGACCTAAATTAAGAAGTAATAGATGATGTGTTATAACATGCCCAATATTTTAACCAACATGCTAGCCAACTTTTTAGCATTCACAGAAATTATAAACAACTGTTGAGGTAATATTTGTCCAATATTGGTTCCAATAGCCAACATTTGTTACTAGATAATTTATAAATACAACTTCGCAACGATTTGTTGCAACCAACATTTGAAACCAGTGTGCTTATTATACAAATATTCGACCAAAATTGAATTATTAAAGAATCATAAATTTGGCACTTAATTTCAAAATTTGGCAGTGTATCAAGTAAATATTTTAGCCCTTACCGTTCTAAATAGGTTGTCCACATGCTCGCCAAACATCGACAAACCGTTACAAATACAAACGTGAAGATAGAGCGTTTGACTTGGTTTGTGTACAAGCTCTTGTAGGTTTTTAGCAAATCAAAGCGAATTTGCCAGAAGTGCTTGTAACGCGTCCACACTATCCTGTTCGTAGAGGTTTGCGGCTAATGCCGAGCGTTTGGATGCAACATTAGATGAAGTACTATAAACACCAAATAAAACTGTCTTTCTATCTATAATAATTAAATTTTGGTCTAAAATCACTAGTTATAGTATAAAATTTACTGAGAAATCTACAGTACGTCTAGCAATTTTAATTCTTAATTATATATCTATTTCTATATCCACTCGTTAATCATCTCAGCATATAATCGTAATATATGTGTCTAAAGCAATATGGATATAAATGAACAATATAAAAAAGTTGTTTGTAGGATGGTAGAACCAATATGGTTTGACCAGAAACGTACCATCGCTAAACCATTTTTTTCATTATTTTTTTATAATATAGGAGTAGCAGGCGAACATGCAGTCCAACTGATGGTAAGTGGCTACTGTCTCATGGACATCTGTAATCAACCCCAGATAGGATTAGATATTTCTACCTAAAGTCGGCCACATATGTGCCGCGACCCCTGAGGACTAAAAGTGAACGCCACGGAAAAGTGTGTCTCCCTTACCACACTCTTCAAACCAGAATACAGCAGCGCTTTACACTTCTATTGTAAGGCAGAAATAGGTGAGGCGGCGGTGCCGCTGGACTAGAACTATAAAGGGTTTTACCACTTTCAAAGGCAAGAAGCAGTACTGCGTTTCGAAGGGCGTAGATGTCAACTGACTTACTCGTACATAAGAGGCGATCATTTTAGTCCCTAAGAATGGTAACATCTCCAACCCTTAAGACCCTTTGTAGACTTGAGACCCTTTGTAGAGCCATTATTATTCTGTATAGATTCGGCATAGATTAGTAAAGATACTTCGCCGCCTTGAAATTGAATGAAGCCACAAACAGCTTATTTCAGTAAGTTTCTTTTTTGAATCCTTGACAAATAAAATCATTTTTAGAGAAAATTTACAAATAAATAACTAATTTACGTAATAAGTACGTAATTTACGTAATAAATAAATAATTATGTCAAATATTTTAGGGACATTTTAGCACGGAGACGTGGCAAAACTTTTTACGCAACTATTTCAATGGTCAAAACTGGTTACATTTTCTTGTTAGGAGTGAGTAATCTTTACTAATCTATGAGATTCGGTAACAGATGTCCATGGGTGGCAGTTATTTGGTATTTCTATGATATAAAAACATAATTATATTGAACCGACAATATAATTTGCATGCAATATCGATCGACTCGATCATACAATTTTAGTAACATTTAAAAGCAATATGAGTAATGCAATATGGAGTATAGAAAATACAATATGAATCAACCATATTGCTCAGAATCTATGCTTTACGAGGCGTAGAAATTATGGGTACTTATGCAAATATTTTTAATACAAAGGCAATATAAAGATAAATGATCATATTGCACTGAACAAGCATAACCATATTACATATATTGGAGATGCTGATGATATGCTGAGATAATTAACAAGATTTAATTATTTTTCAATTATATTTTTTATATTATAATTACAATTTATGATCTCACAGTTCCACTTATCAACCGCAGCCACCGTATTGGAAAGAAAGATAAGTATTATCATATTTTTACTTTCCTTTCGTAAATATGTTGAAGTAAAACCTTCTTTAGCGGTTGTGCACTTTTTGTGATGGGTAAAAAATATTAAGCTCGCGTCAGGTTTCGTGTACTGATCGAAAATTCGTAAGGCAAGGTAAAATACAAAGGTCAAGATGGCATACGGTGTCAGTAATAGTATGAGCTCTTACGTTTTTACAAAAATACCTGTTTTGGTATTTGTTTACGTTTTTGCTCATACATTTCCAATCAGCCCTAGCGGATTCTATCAGAACTGATTGGAAATGTATGGAAAAGGAAATACGTAAACAAAAATAAAAACAGTCATTTTTGTCAAAACGTAAAAACTCATACTAAGTGTACAGCATAGAAAAAATATGTCAATGGATACCAGTTTCATTTTCATTTATCATATTTTATTATTCAAGGTAGGTTTCCAAAGTTTTCACTTCTGCTGTCACTCCCGGAGAGCAGCAGTTATTATTTTTTTATCTTAAACGCGGTCATTAGAGTTGATAAGTGGAACGTGCCCATTTTGTCACATACACACTAACATATATATCAGGAAACATACAAAGAATAGTGAAGGGCTCTTATGTATATTAGCACACCTTATATAGTATATTATGTACATAGATATTCTTAACGAACACATTTCTTTTTTAACAGATAAACTATTACATAGATGCACACCGATAGATATTAAATTCAATTTCTGTGCAAAAAATATTTAATTTTAAGAGACATCATCAATACTACTGTCCCACTGCTGGGCACGGGTCTCCTCTCAGAATGTGAAGGATTAGGCCATAGTCCAACGCTCTGGACAAGTGCGTATTGATAGACTTCACATACCTTTGAGAACTATTTTTTAGACTTATCAGGCATGCAGGTTTCCTTGACCATTTAAGCAAGTGATAATTTCTAACACACACAATTTTGAAAAATCAGAGGTGCCTGGGATTTGAACCTCGGACCCTTCGATCAAGAGGCTCAGTTTCCCACTAGGCTATCACTGCTTTATGAGTCATAACAATGCCAGTAAAATTATGTAAATTTTTGTTGTCTCTTTTCTGAAAATACACAACTTTGTGAGCATATTTCAAATTTATAAAATACTTTTAAATACCTACCGATATAAATCTATATATTATAAAGCAACACATTATAAATAATCTGTTAAATATAAATTTAATAGATAACGTAAATTAGTGCCTAAAATAACTACATAGATTAGTAAAGATTAGTTACTCCTAACAAGAAAATGTACCCAGTTTTGAGAATTGAAATAGTTGCGTAAAAAGTTTTGCCACGTCTCCATGCTAAAATGTCCCTAAAATATTTGATATAATAATTTATTTAGTATGTAAATTACGCAGTATTAGTTATTTATTCGTAAATTTTCTCTAAAAATGTTTTTATTTGTCAAGAATTAAAAAAAAGAACTTACTAATAAGCCATTTGTGGCTTCATTCAATTTCAAGGCGGCGAAGTATCTTTACTAATCTATGATTAACTTTGAAACAATCTTACAGTCATCTAGTCTGTCAAATGTCAATATTTGGCGCCATTCCACTTGATATATGTAACGAATACACTGTCATTCCACTTAACTTTGTGTTTGATACAACTAATTAAAAAGCGTAATTTATATTTATTAACAGGATTTCCGTTAGTATTGATTTCAATTTTATTTTCTTTCAACGAATATCTTAAGTTTTTTGAGAAATATATATAACGTGAAAGATATTTGTAATTACATTGAAATGTGTCAATTTGTAAGTTTTTATTATTATTGTTATTTTATGCTAAATATAGTTAATAAAATTAGGATAATCTTAGCATTAAAGCGATTTAAAATGTAAATATATATAAGTTAAGCGGAACAGCATTAATTTCGATTCGTCATTCACGTTTTTATCAAGTGGAATGCTTACTAAAATCTAAATAACAATAAACAATAGCATGAGACACTTATAACCACACAAAACAATTTTAAATACAATCAAAACACATTTTTATAACACTCGTAATTATATTGTTTTTATTCATTTATTTTTAACTTGCAACCATAAACAGACTATAGCAGTTCTGTCAAGTAAATGTCAGTTAGGCACAGATAAAAAATACCACCTGTCAAGCCACTCATGTCAAAGCACAGATTAAACACAGTAACACTACGCGATAATCTGGACATGTTTCTTCTCCCGTGGTTCCTTCAGGACGTATGACGTCGTCCTGCGGAGGGAACCGACGGAATCTGAAAGATAAATTATTTAGCGTAAATGAAAAATTAAGGTTATTTTGTTTTTTTTTTTTGAGAAAGATAAATTAAGCATTGTTAATATCAGCTTAAGGATATAATTTTTAATTTTAAGAAAAATATACTGAGGAGTGACAACATCAGTTAAACAACATTTTTTTCTTAAAGATTTTTAAAGGTTAAGGGCTTCTAATATGACATGTGGCTTTAGTGACGTTCTGTAAAGTTACCAGAAACCACGTAACATCACTAACAATTTAGACTCCGATTTTATCGTGAATTTATTGTTCATGTTTTGTTTGTGTAGCGGGCGGAGCGTCGGGCGAGGCAGCGGGCGAGGCGGCGGGCGAGGCGGCGGGCGCTGGTGGTACTCACTGTAGTGGCGACAGCGCCGGAAGGAGTGGTGCGAGCAGCGCGGCGGGCGCGCGGCGCGGGCGAGGCGGCGGGCGAGGCGGCGGGCGCTGTGGGTACTCACTGTAGTGGCGACAGCGCCGGAAGGAGTGGTGCGAGCAGCAGCGCGGCGGGCGCGGCGCGGGCGAGGCGGCGGCGGCGCTGTGGGTACTCACTGTAGTGGCGACAGCGCCGGAAGGAGTGGTGCGAGCAGCGCGGCGGGCGCGGCGCGGGCGAGGCGGCGGGCGCGTGGGTACTCACTGTAGTGGCGACAGCGCCGGAAGGAGTGGTGCGAGCAGCGCGGGCGCGGCGCGGGCGAGGCGGGGGCGAGGCGGCGGGCGCTGCTGGGTACTCACTGTAGTGGCGACAGCGCCGGAAGGAGTGGTGCGAGCAGCGCGGCGGGCGCGGCGCGGGCGAGGCGGCGGGCGCTGTGGGTACTCACTGTAGTGGCGACAGCGCCGGAAGGAGTGGTGCGAGCAGCGCGGCGGGCGCGGGCGCGGGCGAGGCGGCGGGCGCTGTGGGTACTCACTGTAGTGGCGACAGCGCCGGAAGGAGTGGTGCGAGCAGCGCGGCGCGGCGCGGCGCGGGCGAGGCGGCGGGCGCTGTGGGTACTCACTGTAGTGGCGACAGCGGAAGGAGTGGTGCGAGCAGCGCGGCGGGCGCGGCGCGGGCGAGGCGGGGCGAGGCGGCGGGCGCTGTGGGTACTCACTGTAGTGGCGACAGCGCCGGAAGGAGTGGTGCGAGCAGCGCGGGGGCGCGGGCGGGCGAGGCGGGGGCGCTGTGGGTACTCACTGTAGTGGCGACAGCGCCGGAAGGAGTGGTGCGAGCAGCGCGGCGGGCGCGGCGCGGGCGAGGCGGCGGGCGAGGGGGCGGGCGCTGTGGTACTCACTGTAGTGGCGACAGCGCCGGAAGGAGTGGTGCGAGCAGCGCGGCGGGCGCGGCGCGGGCGAGGGCGGCGGGCGCTGTGGGTACTCACTGTAGTGGCGACAGCGCCGGAAGGAGTGGTGCGAGCAGCGCGGCGGGCGCGGCGCGGGCGAGGCGGCGGGGCGCTGTGGGGTACTCACTGTAGTGGCGACAGCGCCGGAAGGAGTGGTGCGAGCAGCGCGGGGGCGCGGCGCGGGCGAGGCGGCGGGCGCTGTGGGTACTCACTGTAGTGGCGACAGCGCCGGAAGGAGTGGTGCGAGCAGCGCGGCGGGCGCGGCGCGGGCGAGGCGGCGGGCGAGGCGGCGGGCGCTGTGGGTACTCAAGTAGTGGCGACAGCGCCGGAAGGAGTGGTGAGAGCAGCGCGGCGGGCGCGGCGCGGGCGAGGCGGCGGGCGCTGTGGGTACTCACTGTAGTGGCGACAGCGCCGGAAGGAGTGGTGGAGCAGCGCGGCGGGCGCGGCGGCGGGGCGAGGCGGCGGGCGCGTGGGTACTCACTGTAGTGGCGACAGCGCCGGAAGAGTGGTGCGAGCAGCGCGGCGGGCGCGGCGCGGGCGAGGCGGCGGGCGCTGTGGGTACTCACTGTAGTGGCGACAGCGCCGGAAGGAGTGGTGCGAGCAGCGCGGCGGGCGCGGCGCGGGCGAGGCGGCGGGCGCTGTGGGTACTCACTGTAGTGGCGACAGCGCCGGAAGGAGTGGTGCGAGCAGCCGCGGCGGGCGCGGCGCGGGCGAGGCGGCGGGCGCTGTGGGTACTCACTGTAGTGGCGACAGCGCCGGAAGGAGTGGTGCGAGCAGCGCGGCGGGCGCGGCGCGGGCGAGGCGGCGGGCGAGGCGGCGGGCGCTGTGGGTACTCACTGTAGTGGCGACAGCGCCGGAAGGAGTGGTGCGAGCAGCGCGGCGGGCGCGGCGCGGGCGAGGCGGCGGGCGCTGTGGGTACTCACTGTAGTGGCGACAGCGCCGGAAGGAGTGGTGCGAGCAGCGCGGCGGGCGCGGCGCGGGCGAGGCGGCGGGCGAGGCGGCGGGCGCTGTGGGTACTCACTGTAGTGGCGACAGCGCCGGAAGGAGTGGTGCGAGCAGCGCGGCGGGCGCGGCGCGGGCGAGGCGGCGGGCGAGGCGGCGGGCGCTGTGGGTACTCACTGTAGTGGCGACAGCGCCGGAAGGAGTGGTGCGAGCAGCGCGGCGGGCGCGGCGCGGGCGAGGCGGCGGGCGAGGCGGCGGGCGCTGTGGGTACTCACTGTAGTGGCGACAGCGCCGGAAGGAGTGGTGCGAGCAGCGCGGCGGGCGCGGCGCGGGCGAGGCGGCGGGCGAGGCGGCGGGCGCTGTGGGTACTCACTGTAGTGGCGACAGCGCCGGAAGGAGTGGTGCGAGCAGCGCGGCGGGCGCGGCGCGGGCGAGGCGGCGGGCGAGGCGGCGGGCGCTGTGGGTACTCACTGTAGTGGCGACAGCGCCGGAAGGAGTGGTGCGAGCAGCGCGGCGGGCGCGGCGCGGGCGAGGCGGCGGGCGCTGTGGGGTACTCACTGTAGTGGCGACAGCGCCGGAAGGAGTGGTGCGAGCAGCGCGGCGGGCGCGGCGCGGGGCGAGGCGGCGGGCGCTGTGGGGTACTCACTGTAGTGGCGACAGCGCCGGAAGGAGTGGTGCGAGCAGCGCGGCGGGCGCGGCGCGGGCGAGCGGCGGGCGAGGCGGCGGGCGCTGTGGGTACTCACTGTAGTGGCGACAGCGCCGGAAGGAGTGGTGCGAGCAGCGCGGCGGGCGCGGCGCGGGCGAGGCGGCGGGGCGCTGTGGGTACTCACTGTAGTGGCGACAGCGCCGGAAGGAGTGGTGCGAGCAGCGCGGCGGGCGCGGCGCGGGCGAGGCGGCGGGCGCTGTGGGTACTCACTGTAGTGGCGACAGCGCCGGAAGGAGTGGTGCGAGCAGCGCGGCGGGCGCGGGCGCGGGCGAGGCGGCGGGCGCTGTGGGTACTCACTGTAGTGGCGACAGCGCCGGAAGGAGTGGTGCGAGCAGCGCGGCGGGCGCGGCGGGCGGCGGCGGGCGAGGCGGCGGGCGCTGTGGGTACTCACTGTAGTGGCGACAGCGCCGGAAGGAGTGGTGCGAGCAGCGCGGCGGGCGCGGCGCGGGCGAGGCGGCGGGCGCTGTGGGTACTCACTGTAGTGGCGACAGCGCCGGAAGGAGTGGTGCGAGCAGCGCGGCGGGCGCGGCGCGGGCGAGGCGGCGGGCGAGGCGGCGGGCGCTGTGGGTACTCACTGTAGTGGCGACAGCGCCGGAAGGAGTGGTGCGAGCAGCGCGGCGGGCGCGGCGCGGGCGAGGCGGCGGGCGCTGTGGGTACTCACTGTAGTGGCGACAGCGCCGGAAGGAGTGGTGCGAGCAGCGCGGCGGGCGCGGCGCGGGCGAGGCGGCGGGCGCTGTGGGTACTCACTGTAGTGGCGACAGCGCCGGAAGGAGTGGTGCGAGCAGCGCGGCGGGCGCGGCGCGGGCGAGGCGGCGGGCGCTGTGGGTACTCACTGTAGTGGCGACAGCGCCGGAAGGAGTGGTGCGAGCAGCGCGGCGGGCGCGGCGCGGGCGAGGCGGCGGGCGAGGCGGCGGGCGCTGTGGGTACTCACTGTAGTGGCGACAGCGCCGGAAGGAGTGGTGCGAGCAGCGCGGCGGGCGCGGCGCGGGCGAGGCGGCGGGCGCTGTGGGTACTCACTGTAGTGGCGACAGCGCCGGAAGGAGTGGTGCGAGCAGCGCGGCGGGCGCGGCGCGGGCGAGGCGGCGGGCGCTGTGGGTACTCACTGTAGTGGCGACAGCGCCGGAAGGAGTGGTGCGAGCAGCGCGGCGGGCGCGGCGCGGGCGAGGCGGCGGGCGCTGTGGGTACTCACTGTAGTGGCGACAGCGCCGGAAGGAGTGGTGCGAGCAGCGCGGCGGGCGCGGCGCGGGCGAGGCGGCGGGCGCTGTGGGTACTCACTGTAGTGGCGACAGCGCCGGAAGGAGTGGTGCGAGCAGCGCGGCGGGCGCGGCGCGGGCGAGGCGGCGGGCGCTGTGGGTACTCACTGTAGTGGCGACAGCGCCGGAAGGAGTGGTGCGAGCAGCGCGGCGGGCGCGGCGCGGGCGAGGCGGCGGGCGAGGCGGCGGGCGCTGTGGGTACTCACTGTAGTGGCGACAGCGCCGGAAGGAGTGGTGCGAGCAGCGCGGCGGGCGCGGCGCGGGCGAGGCGGCGGGCGCTGTGGGTACTCACTGTAGTGGCGACAGCGCCGGAAGGAGTGGTGCGAGCAGCGCGGCGGGCGCGGCGCGGGCGAGGCGGCGGGCGAGGCGGCGGGCGCTGTGGGTACTCACTGTAGTGGCGACAGCGCCGGAAGGAGTGGTGCGAGCAGCGCGGCGGGCGCGGCGCGGGCGAGGCGGCGGGCGAGGCGGCGGGCGCTGTGGGTACTCACTGTAGTGGCGACAGCGCCGGAAGGAGTGGTGCGAGCAGCGCGGCGGGCGCGGCGCGGGCGAGGCGGCGGGCGAGGCGGCGGGCGCTGTGGGTACTCACTGTAGTGGCGACAGCGCCGGAAGGAGTGGTGCGAGCAGCGCGGCGGGCGCGGCGCGGGCGAGGCGGCGGGCGAGGCGGCGGGCGAGGCGGGCGCGGAGGCGCCGCGCCGCGCCCCGCGCTACGACCACCGGAGCTCTTTTAGTTCCACAGTGCTGGAGGCGTCCGCCTGAGGAGAACATTACCAATTACTTAGTATCGATTTATAGATCGATTATTTCAATAGATTTATTTTAAAAAAGTAACTAATTATATCACAGAAATTCAGAATGAAAATAAATAAAAAAATTGATAAATGAATTTTAATAAATGAATTTTGAAAATAAATTCAAGTTCATCACGTTAGATTAAAAATAATTCTGCAAAAAAATAAAATTATATTTATGCTTAGAGAATCCATCTCTAATAGTATCGATATAACTAGGTATCAAATAAATATTTTTTGTAGATAACTTAAATTGTTATTTTTACGACACACAACAGTAAAAAGGAGCACCAAAAAATATTGATTATTCATAATTATGTTTTATTTCGATTCGGATTAAAATTCGATTTTACCTGCGATTATGTATCAAACCAAATCAGATTAAATTGGTAAACGTTTATATTTTAGGATGAAGCAATGTTGTATCTGTCACCTCATATCTCGCTGGTGCTGGCGGTACGTGGGTGGCTGGTGAACACCTGGAGCATCCAGGTCTTAGCACAGTCCTGGAGGATCCTCCCCGCATCGCTGTTCTCAACTCCTAGAATAATTGTCCAAAGTGTGTGCAAAAAAACAAGAGACAAAATTCACAGAATTTTTATTTGCGAAAAAAATATTTTAGGGAAAATAATATGCGAATATTAACATTTGGTAACGCTTATTGATTATCCCTGAATTTGGTGGAAGCACAGCCGTGCATCTAGATCGTGACACTTTTTTTGGTAGCTAACAAGCTTAAATTCAACCTGATTAACCTCAATCAGACACATGCTGGTGTTTGGCAGGGATGCATACTCTCCCCACTACTATTCAACGTCTATACAGAGTGTATCATAAGAATTGTCTTGGAGCAATGGAACAAAGACGTGTCAATAGGAGGCAGAAAGACATCTAACTTGAGGTACGTTGACGACGCGACTCTCCTCGTACAAACAAAAGAAGATATGGAACAGCTCTTTCGCACTCGGAATCAACAGAGCCAAAACCAAAATGATGATTGTGGAGGTGGACCGAGCTGAACTAAATCAACCTGAAATCGATATGATTGGCAACTGTGAAGTTGTTTAGCTACGACGAGACGAGATACGAAGGAGATGTGCAATCACAAGATCTGCCGTAGACTAACCCAAAAAGAGTATGATGCAACCGCATTATCACCAAAGTCACAAAAGTACGCCTTATGAGAAGTTTGGTCTTCCCAACATTTCTGTACGGTGCAGAAACTTGGACGGTTCGCCTCAAATACCGACGTAAGATTGATGCACTTGAGATGTGGTGCTGGCGGAGATTGCTGCGGATCCCTTGGACAGCGTTTCGAACCAATGTTTCGATCTTGGAGGAACATTAGTTATCGTCGATTGTACAAAAACGAATCCTCAAATATTTCGGACACATTATCCGAATTATACAAATTATACTGTTTTCTAAAAAAAAAGGAAGTTGAAATCAAATCCTAAAAAGTATTTTTAGTAACTAAATACTAAAAAGATTTTTTTTAAATGTTTTTTACACTCACCTGCCCCATCTCACTGCAGAGCGACTGCCGCCCCTGTGTAGCATTCTTCTTAGTGTTCCAACAGAATTCCAAAATGGCCACCACTATGGCCAACGCCAATCCGCATAACAGCGTCACAAACACACCACCTGGAAGTTCAAGATATAGTTAACGTCCAATTTATCTTATATATATCGTAACTGCTCCAGTGTGGAACGTACCACCCTCGTAATAGGAAGTTCTACCTCTAAAATATATTGCGGTTCGACTCCAAGCACCGCCGCCACACCTATTTCTGTCATAACAGCAGTATTAAGCGCTGCTGTGTTCTGGTTAAAAGCTTTGATAAATAAGACGTTTTTTTCCGAAGCATTACAGCTTAGTCCTCGGGGGGAGCGGTGCCTCTGTGACCGACCTCGGCTGGGAGTCTAATCCTATTTGGGATTGATTACAGATGTCCATGGCCGGTAACCACTTATCATCAGGTGGACATGCTCGTCTGCTACTCCTATACTATATAAGAAATGCCTGGCTCTGGCTTCCTTCGCAAAATGGACAGTATCATCCAATCAAGGTCACCACGCGGAGACACGGAGTAACACCAAAGGTTCTACTAGCTTCTAGTACTGCTAGTGCTTTTGTGATACTTGTGGATAGGACCTTACCAATATTCTGCACCCCAAGGGGATTCGCTTTACTATCCTTTCCATCTCTGTTGCAAACATCCCCCGTGTTCTTCCACCACTTGTCGTACAGGATCTGGATCACACCCTTCTCCTGTAACTCCAGGATGGCCAGGGATATCTTGTCTCTCCAGGGACTGCCCTTCCAGGTCGCGATGCCGTATCCCTACGAATAGAAGTAAATTATGAAATTTTTACTTTTTTCAGTTCTTTACAATTTGTGTTTTCTTGTATAATTGAAATATAAAAAACTTTGACATATTTGTAAAAATGAACTAAAAAAATGTTGCCTTATACGCTGTAATTAAAGTACAAATATAATAGCTAAGCAACTTTGAGAAATATTATCACTTTAATTACATAAAATCAAGAAAAAGACAAATATTTCTGAAGTAAAAATCGAAAGATACGAAATTGGTTTGTCATATATAAATAAATATATTTCAGAAATCTTTAATCAACTTTTCAACTTTATTAAACATTTTGCCAATATTAAAAAACTATTTTTTTAAGTAAAAAAATCCCACAATAATACTCATTTCATCTTCAAAATTAACCCAAAACATTCAAAATGGAGTCAACTATCTCCAACTTACTTTAATTGATTGATAAGTCTTTTACCTTTGAGTCCAAGAGTCCTCCAATCTGCGTCAAGTTGCAATCCCTCTGCACCCGATGGTCGAGCATCGTGGACTCCATCAGGAACGCGTAATTTCCACCTAAGACCCTCTTCACACCTTCCTCGTATGAGGAAACCAGCGCTGGTGGCGTGGCCGTTGACATGTACTGCCACATCTTCTGGTAGATGTCGATGTTTGAGTCCTGGGGAAGATGTAACCAAATTATCTAAGATCTCTCCATCAATTAGCCCACTGTTGAATATGGGCCACTATAAATTGGTATATATCATTGTAACTTCACCAGCTCATTATAATGGGCAAAATCGCGGGGAAAAGGCGAGCAGGAAGAAGAAAAAAATCTTGGCTACGAAACATTCAAGAGTGAACGTGAACGTGAACAAAAGTGAGATAGCAAGCGCAGCTGAACTATTTCTCCTCTCAAAAAACCGTGAGGGATTTAGACAGCTGACAGCTGACCTTCACTAGTTGGAGAGGCACCGCAAGATGAAGAAGAAGATAAATTGGTGCTACTTAGACCCTTTTTGCTTAAGAAGACTCTCGTGCAGAAGACCAAAAATAGGTTGATGATGATGAAACCTGTATTCTTTGCAAAAATACTTATGGCCTTCAGTAATAGAAGATATTTATTGCAAATCTAATGACCACATAATTTAAAGTAAGCAATGGCATCAGACATTTTTAGCTAACCCCAGACACGATAGGATATTTTTTTATACTATAGGAGTAGCAGACGAGCATGCAGTCCACCTGATGTTAAGTGGCTACTGCCGCCAATGGAAGTCTGTAATCAACCCCAGATACGATTGAAGTCTCAAGTCGGCCATATTAGCGCCACTACCCCTGAGGACTAAGCTGAAACGCCTCGAAAAAGTATGTCTCCCTTACCACACTTCAAGCCAGAACATAGCAGCGCTTAACACTGCTATTATTAGGTAGAAATAGGTTTGGCGGTGGTGCCGCCGGAGTCGAACCACAAAACGTTCTAACCTTTAATATCTGGCATCAATTTCAAATAGGACTATTTGAAGTTGATTCAAGATAGCCCTGAATATTGTGTCCGTCGTCACTCTTGTTGTCGAAAAGATTCGAGTAACTAATCATAATTATAGATAGTTTATTCATCACTCTTTCAATCATTCCTTTCTTTTAATGTTTGCCTAACCGAAAATGGAACACAGAACTCACACTCGATAGTTACCGTACCTCGAATCATCAAAATCACACTGATTATTGACTTTGTACTGTGGAGCTAAGGCTTCCTAATATAATATAGGTTTAGAGTAATGTTAAGTTAGTTATAATAAAGCCTTCATTCAATCTAGACGCCACTTTTACTCACACGACCCTGCGACATCACTACATGGCGACCCTGCCAGTCCGGAGCACTTGTGGATCACGTTGCATGCGCACCGGGTGGCATTCCAGAAGAAATAAATTAGGAAGCCTTAGCTCCACACTACAACTTCACGCGATGCCACTTAAATTCATGATGAATAACATTCAACTTACCCTGAAGAAAGTCATAGTAGATCCTCCATTCAAGGTCCCGTACTGTATACTGTTCTGGGCGGCGAGGTCCGCAGCACTCTGTATGGGTAAGACAGTACGCTCCACCGTCAGGAAGGCTGCCAGGTTCGCGGTGTACGAAGACAGGATGATTAGTGTGAAGAACCACCAGATACCACCCACTATACGGGTTGATGTTGCCTGAAAGTATAGTGGGATTAGGTTAGGTTATAAATATATTTGTTTGCCTTTTTAATCATATTGACATAAGCACATTTATGTTACATTACGTTGTTATGTTTCAGTTTTCTGGAAAAAGTACCGTAGGTAAAAACAGAATAGTATTTTAAAAGTATATAGAGCAGCGTCTTTGTTTTACATTCTGGAGAGTATCCCTTACCTGAATTTACCAAATAAAACATGAAATTAAATAAGGTAAAGTCACCTAATGCCGAGGGGTTCTGAAATTGGCACCATATTCCGTGGTATTTAAAAAAACGGCTTTTATAAACTATTTACCAACTCATTTTTAATAAAAGGTATGTTATTTAATAGATAATTTATCACTCTATTGTCATATGGCTATCGTAATAGTATTATGTGTATGGTTTTTTGAATAATCGCATAGTTTTGCATTAGTGCCTCCATCAAACGCATGCTTCATACATTTTGGGCCTTTTGCACGTGAATGTCACGATTTCGCAAATAGTGATTTTTTCAGTAAATTTGCATGTGTGTGATAGTGTTTCGATGAAAACATTATATTGAATATTTATGAAATCGATAACATTTAAATTTTGTGCTTATTTGTTAACAGATAAAAGTAAAAATAAGTTTAAAAATACAGCGGCGTTAGGTGCCAAATATTTTGGGCTGTCCCTAAAACTGAGGTATACCACGGAATAGCAATTTCATAGAGTTGTTTTTAATTTCAATTTATGTAGTTGTTTTTATGAATAAGCACGTCTTGCTTCGGATTTGACAAATTTCATACTCAATTAATATCGAAATCATTTTCCGTGGTACTGCATTGTACTGCATTACCTAATTATATAATATCAAAGATGACCTATTTATGTACTTTCCTAATTTCTTCTATGGGACAACTAAGGAGACAAAATGAAGTTCATCCAGATATGGATGTTATATTGAACAAGTATTGTATATCATTATGTACATATTTGAATAAAGCATGTTTCTGTCTCTAAGTTGTGTAAAAGTCTTTTATTATTTAATAATCGGAATTTGGAAACGTGATTTTTAGTTATGAAACGCTATTCCGATGTATATAAGTCGGAATTAGGTTATATGGGCACATTAATCCGCGGCATAACCGAAAAATACTATAAAGGGTGTTTAAAGTTTTCATCGGTTTTTAAGAACATTTCTATTGTTTGTATCCGTAATTCGCTTAATCCTAATTAATGAAGAATTAACATTGTTATACGATTATAACGGATAATTAAATAAGAACTAGAACATTTTACGACGTTTTCATTTGATTAAATTATTTAAAATGAAATAATTCTATAAACCTCATGACGGTATTCCATATTATTATTATTTATGGTGTACGATAATAAACCTTAGTAAAGTACACGAAGAAGAATGTCCAAAATTGTATTGCAGATACACGAATTGACTGCAGTTTTAAAAAAATACATGATATACATTAGTAAAATTAACCTATCACGAAACTATACTATAAAAAATGTTTATTTCGGCAGCTTCCCTTTAATCATAGCTAAGAACAATTTTGATAAAGCTACTCTTTAACTAATAAAAAAAATTGAATCGAAATTGAAACTAAATTCAATAAATAACATTTATTTTTATACACCATGTAGCAGTCGTTCTATCTCTTTCTCTCCCTTATTTTGTATACTCGGAATTAGGAACCAAATACATCGGAATAAGGATTTTTACATCGGAATTAGGGTTTTCTGCCGCGGTTCATATTTATTTAAAATACACATTTAAATCAATATTTAATCGTAAAATGTCGAGTTTATTTCAAGAGTACAGATAATAAAGCTTCTGCTAAAATTATCTAATTCCTTATTAAGCCGTAGCAAATGCTTAATATCTGACGCTCTTTCTAGTTTTAGTGAAAATACCGCGGAAATAGGTGACTTTACCTTATTAATAACCATTAAATTTAAAAGTCTCTTAAAAATACTGTAACATCTCCTGCTTTTATTGAATTGCTATCAGAGCTTGTAACGTAGGATGTTTAGAAAATGTTGATATCAAACCCTGTCACCGATTGGAATCCCTTAACCAACCCTCACCTTTGGATTAAGCCCAGATCCTTGCCTCAAGAAGGTCCCAGTGATGAACCAGAAAGAGTTGCAGACGCTGAACTGGTTTGTGAGCAGCTTGGTCTCGTGGCCACATACGTGGGTACTGGAAGACCTGGAACCATTGAAGTTCTGTAAAACTCATTCATAGGTCAACTGTAAACGTCATAAAATATGAACCACTTTTTTTAAAGAGGAAACGAGCATGCAGTCCACCTGATGGTAAGTGGCTACTACCTTATGAACATCTGTATTCAATCCCAGATAAAATAAACTTCTACCTGAAGTTTTCAGATGCGTTGCTACAATGCTGGCTAAATTGTAAAGCCTCAGATAAATATGACTCTCTGACATACTTTTCAGGTAAATTTCAGCTTATTCCTCAGGGGTAGCGGTACATCTGTGGCCAACCTCAGGTAGTAATCTAGTCTTATCTGGGATTGATTATAGATGTCCATACGATGGGACCCACTTACCATCAGGTGGACTGCAAGCCCGTCTGCTATTCCTATATCATAAAAAATGAAAAAAAAAAAAGTTTACTTTTACTTAAATAAAGTTTATTTTTTTAGATACCAAAAGTAATTAAGGGTTATTTAAAGGTTTAGAACCCCTTGATTCCGGCGGCACTACCACACCTTTTTTTCGTGGAGTTGATTCACAGAAGGTTCTTACCTTCAGCAAATACCAACAGGTACCTTTCACATCTACCACTTGGATTCTCTTACCACTCATAAGGCGAGAACCTCGCCATCACGAAGAGTGTGAAGGAGACCAGGATGTAAGCCGCGAGGACGTACAGCCAGATCTCGATGGCCAGGGGGTTGAGGAAGCTGAACAGCCTCGTCGGTTGGGAGGTTGGTACCTGAAATATGTGAATTATGGTACCAATTAATAAATGACATGACAAGGAATAATGCTTGCTTGGAAGATGATTTTGAAATCGCACAGTACAATGCAAAAATAATGTGAAATCCATTTGATGATAAGTAGCTACTACCTCCTGTGGACTTTAAACAGGGTAGAACACTCTGTGGTTCGACTCAGGAGATACTACCTCCACACCTATTTCTGCCTGACAACAATGTTAAGCGCTGCCGTGTTCTGATTTGAAGGGTGCGGTAAGGAAGACATACTTAGCCGAGGCGTTCCAACTTAGTCTGTAACCATCTGTGGCCGAACAACCGCTATTGATTACAGATGTTCTTGAGCAATAGCCACTTAGCATCAGGTACACAATATATTCCTATTTATACATAAAAAAGCCTGCATCAGATATTTCCATCACTAAGTATTTGGGTAATTTTGATTCTCAAAATAAATTTCCCTTGGTATCCAATCTGTGTTTGCATTATTCCTTATGTAACAAAAGTGTTAAGCGCTGCTGTGTTCTGAAAAATATGTCGATAGGCTATTCGTACTGTTAGTGGCTGAACACAGCATACTTGGTGTTAAGAAAACTTTTGATAACATCCACCTTTGATTAGCCTCTAATCCTTCCTCCACCACACATTGCCCAGTGGGACATAAACACGTCACAGTAAACGTTAATTCAATTTGCAGATAACGATATATCAATCAGTATGAACACTCAGATTTAACTCACCCGGAATAGAATCCCGATCCCAAGGTTCATGAACGGCTTCGTGAAGTCTATCACTGCTTCCCTCGCGTAGTTTATCGTCATCGACGCCACAGCTATATCTGCTTTCTATAAGTAAAAACATAACTTAATAAAAATATATATATCACACAAGCTTTTCGATTTCTAATTCGATAGAAAATAAGTAAATAGAATTTACTATCTTGTGGCAACTTGTGGTACTCATCAAGAGATGGCGCTACATGTTTCTGAATCACGCTATCGAAGTTTTCTCAACATCTTGCATATATACAAGCTCCGAACTGAATAGTCGGTGCACGGCAGGAGATCACTCGCGGCCAAAGTGAAGGTATTTCTGTGTTGAGCCCTGCACTACCTTCTCATTATTCCTTATTTAACTTTAAAGTTAAGTACTCCTGGGTTCTGGTTTGAGGGATGTAGAAAGAGAGACAATTGAACAAGGTGTTGCAAATTGGTGCTCAGGGGTTCAACGCATATTTAACCGATCCCTATTTTCGATTTATGTTTAATTAGAGAACTTTTTAGTTTCCTCACGATGTTTTCGATAAATCAAATCAAAAATAATCAATTTTCAAATTTTCAACGCACATAACTTCTCAAAAAAAAATCCGAAAAAGCAGAAGTGCCTGAGACCCGAACTTTTTACCCCCGATCGAGTATGGAGTTTCAATCGGCTGTGACCACAATGAACACACCCATTTATCACAAGTTTACAAACTAACTCACCCGATCCATCAGCTCCCGGACAATCCCATTCCATTGCCCGGTATCCGGGTCCCTGGCGCCATACATATTATCCGGGACCAGTCGTAGCCGGTAGTGGAAGCCGGCCCTCGCAGCCACCCTCGCCAGGAGGTCGATGCAGAATCCTTCGAACCGGGCGTTGCCTTGGAGGTTCCAACCTTCTTTCACCATTACGTAGGGTTTTTCCTGGAAAAAGGAGGTAAAAAAAATTACCGTATTTATTGTATATGGGCTTCGATCACTAATAGGAACTAGATACACAATCAGCGACGACAGAATGACGCGACGAAAAGCGCGCCCAATTTGACATTTGGGTGCTTTTTTAGGTTAGTAGTGTTTGAACGATCGGAGAATAAACATGCCTCAGTGCTCGTTTAAAAACTGCAAAAATCACACGTCTAGGACGTTAAAAAAGGATGGAATATCGTATTTTCGGTAAGTATTATTATTATAAGTATGTAATTGCTATCACTCAATTATAAATACTGCTATATCGTGCGTAATTAATTTATTTTTAAGTTTTCGAAATTATCAACAGAATGTATAAACCATGTAAATTGTAAAGTCTGTTACTAAGCGTACAATTATTACTATTGCATGCCCACTTGATTTGTTCGGGTAACATGGTGACTCTGTTCTATTTTGAATGGAGACGCTATTGTTTTATATTTTTTTCTTTAATTATTTTTTTCTTTTTTTTGTTTTATAAAAATATTTGTTTTGTATAATAATCAAATATATGCCTGGTTTACCTAAAAGGTTAGGCAGAGGTTTTAGATACCAAATGTAAATAGGAAATGAGTAAAATTAAATTATTAAGTAAAATATTATATAATATATTTTTAGCTTTCCTCGAGATCCCTTGCGTGGTGGTGGAGAATGGACATCTATTGTAGCACAACAAAGATGCGAGGAATTCTTTAAGCCATCACATTTCGTAGCTTTGACTACATAACGTACTAAATCTCCAGCTCCATATCCCACTATATATTCACTATTCAGATCTACATTCGGATTCATTGAGTTTCGACGATAATATTTCACAGTCTTTTTTCAATATCTATATCTTCAAAGATATTGAATTTCGACAGTTAAGTTGTCATTATATTCGTCTCAAATACCAAAGTGTCCTTAGATAGGTGTTGAAAAAAAATCAAAATTTTTAACAAAATATACACAACAGACTTCTATGTCACTACAGAGTAAAAAATAATTGAAATAAATGTTGATTTGGTACATATTTCTTTAGTCGGCGGCAATATATTTCGTTGGACACAACGGCGTAAACAGCTTGTTGATTTTTTAATTAAATTACTTGTATTTGGTTATATTTTAATTTTAAACTATAACTAATCCTTTTTGTGTTCTTCATTGTTCTTTTTGTATGATTTATTTTTATTTTATAATATAAATTTTGTGACTGCATATATATATTAGTTTCATTGATAAATTATTATTATCTTATTACTTACATTCAGGTAAAATATAATTATCTTCATTCAAATTAATTACTTCGACCTAATAAAAATATTAAGTGATAATTTATAATAACCGTTTAAAGTACTGACAGTTCGTCTCCACTCATCCCTTGTCCAAGTGACAAACCACGGTCGTAAAATTTAATGGCTTTTTTTTTGCTTTGTAAATGCGACTTTAACTTCATTCAAATAAGGTTAAATTTTTTATGGTAGCTTATGACAGCTAGCTTATGTCGTAAAAATTTATTGCTTTTGGTAAGCAGTTTTTAAAAAACACCTTGAAATAATGGTGATAAAGTTGATTTTGTATTAATTGTAGATTCTGTCACTTAGAATTTTTTAAACACGTTTGACGCCACTTTTTAAGTTCATTTTTGTATGGGATTGTGTATCTAGTTCCTATTAGTGATCGAAGTATATGGGTCTAAAAAAATTCTTGCAACTAAGCAATTATAAAATTAATTTTGCTATTTAAATTTTAGTGCTTGCAAATTATAGATTACTAAATACTACTAGTAAATGACACGATCAATCGATATGAAGATGGTAGAATCCTCTGTGGTTCGACTCCGGCGGCACCACCACCTATTCGTATCTAATAACAGCAGTGTAGCCCTTCTGTGTTCTGGTTTGAAGGGTGTTGTGGTAAGGGAGACATACTTGTCCGAGACGTTCCATCTTAGTCCTAGGGATAGCGGCGCATCTGTCATCGGTTTCAGATAGGAATTTTACTTATCTGAGGTTGATTACAGATGTCCATACGGCAGTAGCCACTTACCATCAGAGGGCCGGCATGCTCATCAGCTGCTCTTATAATATAAAAAAATAATATCTTCCATATTCTGTATATTTAGTCCTCAGGGGTAGCGGCGCATCTGTAGTCGGCTTCAGATAGAAATCTAATTTTATCAGGGGTTGATTACAGATGTCCATGACTGAGAGAAGCCATTTACCATCAGAGGACCTGCATACTCATCAGCTACTCTTATATTATAAAGAAAAAAAATAACAATATCTTCCATATTCTTCTATAAAACATGACCATACCTCAACAGTAACAACAGTTAGCGTCACGTTCGGAGGTGGATCCCTGCTGTACGCAGCAGGATCAGTCACCACCAGACCCTCAGCGGGGTTCCAGTGGCCAGTGAGCACCGGGCCACCGTGCTCGCCACCCACGATCCTCATCAGCTGGAGGTTGAAGGTGGTGCGGCGGCCGTTCGTGAACTCTATCGGTCCGGACAAGCCGTATGACTGGACCTAGAAATAGTAAAGGCAATAAGGTAGGCACAAATGACGAAAACACGCAAATGTATGGTCCAATGGACGAACAAAAATTGTATCAGGATCATGAACACAGTGGCCAATAGCGTAACAACATAGAAGAAGGAAGGGCAGATAAGTAGGAGGAAGAGAAGATAAGAAGGAAAAAAGCAAATCGTTATCAACCCATTACTGTCCCACTGCTGGGCACGGGTCTCTCAGAATGAGAAGGATTAGGCTATAGTCAACCGCGCTGGTCAAATGCATTTTGGTACATTTCACATACCATTGAGAACTTTTTACGATCTCTCAGATATGCAGGTTTCCTCACGATGTTTTCCTTCACCGTTAAAACAAGTGTGAATTTATTTCTTACCATGTAGCTGACCCGGCAAACTTTGTACCGCCTCAAAATCTATTTATCAAATATATTTCATATAAAATATAGCCCATGTTACTCGTGGATAATGTAGCTTTAGAATGGTGAAATAATTTTTAAAATCGGTCCAGTGGTTTTTGAGCTTATTCATTACAACCAAACAAACTGTACTATGTAGTGTGTGCTAGACATGCAATTGTATGCATTATAAGATCGAGGACAGTAATAAAAGATGCATCGTACGGACAACACGCCTTTTATTTACGGACTAACAACGAACCACATTACATGGCGACCCTGCCAGGATTGACCCTGCAAGGAGAAACAAAGTTTTCCTCTTTATAATATTAGTGTAGATACGCACATCCATTTGAAAAATCAGAGACACGTGCCTGGGATTTGAATCTCGGACCCCTCGATCAAGGGGCCGAGTTTCTTACTATATTACTGCTTCTATACACGCACTTACCTTATTAAGATTGTTGATGAGAGTCTTCCCGTACGCCCAAACGGTCTCGTTCTCGCACGAGGCGTTCCCGGAGTGCACTTCCTTAGTCGCTGCTAGCGCTAGTGCCAGGACTTGCACTGCGTCGTAGAATAGAGCTGGTTCTGTCTGTAATAAACAGTAAAAATAGCTTTTAGTTACATCATCATCAACCCATTACTGTCCCACTGCTGGGCACGGGTCCCCTCTCAGAATGAGAAGGATTAGGTCATAGTCCACCGCGCTGGCCAAGTGCAAATTGGTACACATTTGAAAGTGCTAGAATCCATTGCGGTTCAACTCCGGCGGCACCACCGCCACACCTATTGATGTCTCATAACAGCAGTGTTAAGCGCTGCTGTGTTCTGGTTTAAAGGATGTGGTAAGGGAGACATACTTTTCCGAGGCGTTCCAGCTTAGTCCTCAGGGATTAGCGGCGCATTTGTAACCGACCTTAGGTAAGAATATCCTATCTAATCCTATCTGGGGTTGATTACAGATGTCCATGGGCGGCAGTAGCCACTTACCATCAGGTGGACTGCATGCTCGTCTGCTACTCCTATGATTAAAAAAAAAAAAGGTATCCAAATTCATCATTCAGATGACCGGGGTTCTAAACTGGATCAAATTGGACCGCTCCGCCATGCGGATCGAAAAAATGAGAGCGGCGGTAGTTCCTCTATCGGCCACATAGCAACTCTTATTAATATGTTTTTTTTTTATAATATAAGGGTAGCAGACGAGCATGCAGTCCACCTGATCGTAAGTGGCTACTGCCGCCCATGAACATCTGTAATCAACCCCAGATAGGATTAGATATTCCTACCTGAGGTCGGCCACAGATGCGCCGCTACCCCTGAGGACTAAGCTGGAACGCCTCGGAAAAGTCTGTCTCCCTTACCACACCCTTCAAACCGGAACACAGCAGCGCCTAACACTGCTGTTATTAGGTAGAAATAGGTGTGGCGGTGGTGCCGCCGGAGTCGAACCACAAAGGGTTCTACCACCTTCAATATTTCAAAACTATTAACTCTTTTTATTGTAAAGCAAGATATTGGAGCTAATGCTTTATTAATTATATGTAAAAATGATGGCATTTAAAAAAAAAGAGAGAAAAAGAGAATACTTAAATAAATATATTTCATTTCATTTCATTAACCCGGGTGGTTTTAATCCCAAAAACCGATAAAGAGAAGATGAACTTCAAACAACTTCTATAATCTAATTGATTACCTTTATATACCCCCCACTGAGTATAGAAGCTCCTATTGGATGAAACTTCTCCATGACCTGCAGCGCCTCCTTCACCTTCTCGGAGTCGTGGTCTACGATCCTCCAGCCGCTCATGTTCACGCGGTTGTAGTAGAAGTCCTCCAGATCAAATAGTTCCATGTCCTGAAAATTTGGAAACTTTTCAGATACGGTAGATTCCTGCACTGTATATTGGCAGTATACAGCAAAAGAGGTGCAAAATTTAAAAAAAATGCAGTAGACCACTGTAATCACAGCCTAGTGTTTAAGAAACTCGGCCTCTCGATCGAGGGGTCCGAGGTTCTAATCCCAGGCACCACTGATTTTTCAATGCGTGCGTATAAAAATTAATTATCACTTGCTAAAACAGTGAAGGAAAACATCGTGAGGAAACCTGCAACCTGAGAGATTAATAAAAAAAAGCAATCTCAAAGGTATGTGAAGTCTACCAATACACACTTGGCCAGCGCGGTGGACTATGGCCTAATCCTTCTCATTCTGAGAGGAGACCCGTGCCCAGCTGTGGGACAGTAATGGGTAGATGATGATGATGATGACTGTAATCACAGTGCATCTAGAAACACTGCCATAAATAAAGAATGTATGTGTTTGTGTCAAATGCGTGGTGGTGTGTGCAATGTTTTTTGAGGCAATGAACTTTCTATGCATCGTTAAAAAAAACATTAGCTTCTGCACTTCTTCTCTATATAAAAAGTAATTGTGGTAAATTTCATACTCTTACGTCCGTGCAATTTTCTAAGAAAGGATACAAAGTTTTTGCTTCACGTATTAATATATAGATTATAAATACGTACAAAAGAAGTAAAGATGTAATGATAATTTTCATTGTTCATCTGCAGTTGTAAGATCTGAAAAAAAAACAATATTGATTAAATAATTTTTATAAGGCATCCGGCTCGAAGGACCATAAAGATATATGAGCTTACTTCAACTGTTTTAAGTAATCAACGGTAGGTTATACAATATTGGTATTGTTAAAATAAGAACTCGTTTTAATATTTTTGTTATTATGTATACGAACATTCTGTAAATAAGTTTTTATAAGTACATAATGTAATTTATTTAATCTTAATTAAGTAATAGTATTACTTAAGGTTTTACAGTTAAGTTGTATTTATAATAGTGAAATAAATAAGAACTCGTGCAAGACTATTCCACAAAAAATCCACGTATCCGGCTCAAAGGACCAAAATCTCAAATCCAGCTCAAAGGACCAACTTACAGCTCTCGCCAGCTGCTTCAAATGCTTGGGGTCGGTATCAACGATGATGCGTTCGATCCTCTGCGCCTTGATCAAGGATAGCGCGGTGCGGTACTCCCGCGGGTCGCTGCACCGCACCGCGTACATGTTGCGGCCGTCGCCCGCTAGCTTTACTAGGTTGAGCTCCCCTGGAATAGACACGTCATTCATTAATACACTTTGCTGCATCCATTTGCTTGGCAGTTGCCAAAAACGTCAAGAAACGCGCCAGCAAGCTTGCCAAATCTCATCAAAATGTCACAAATTCAAATGTGTGGATGGAGCACTTGTCTTGGTTTGCGTAGATTTCGGACGGGCGGGCATCAATTATTGTCCTAGACTACAATAGCTGCAACACTAGTAGTATAGAGAATATTTTTTTTATTTTTTTATAGTTTAACCTAACGATTAGGCAGACGTGCTACCTGATGGAAAGTAGTCAACGCCGCCTATGGACATTTGCAACACCAGAGGAGTCGCCAATGCATCGCCGGCTTTGTATGAAAGCTCTTTTTGCACCTTTTTTTAAGAGCCCCATGTCATAGCGCTCCGGGAATACCTCAGGAGGAAGTTCATTCCACATCTTACACGTCCGCGGCAAGAACGTCCGTGCAAACCGAACCGTGGAGGACCGCCACGAGTCCAGTTGGTGTGGATGGAACTTCATCCTTCGGCGAGTGGTGCGATGGAGGAATGGTGACGTAGGCACCAGGTCAAATAGTTCCTCGGAACACTCACCATTGTAAAGCCGGTAGAACACACAGAGGGAACCTATGTCCCTCCGCAAACTCAAAGGTTTTAACCGATTAATATAAGAATACTTACCATATCCATAATCCTCGTATATAATCCCCATCCTGGTCCAGTTGAGGTACGCGGTGAGATCTCCGAAGGCCTTGTTCATGATCTCCCGGGAAGGATAGAGATTTATTGTGAAGGACTGTGTGTTGTTTGGTTCTGAAACAGATATTTTATTATTAGAATACGCTAGAGTAGTTTTGTGACTCGACTCCAGAGTACTGCCTATTTCTGCAGCACAGCAGAGTCTGGTTACTATCCGTGGTAGTTCTCAGCCCTCTGTTATATTAAAAGCAAAAATGAACCTGTTTAGATGCACCGTGAGAAGATTGACGTATATGCGCATATATTGGGCAAATCCGTAACTGTCTATTCGATCCGATGAGAGTAGATAACTTCAAAAATGCGTTTCAATCTCCTACTTCGCATTTTGGATTAACGAAATACCTTCGAAACTCAAAACTAACAAACGATATGCACCATTAGATGAGCCTTCGTATTTAGTTGAATGCGGTCCGTACATAAAGCCGTTTAAAAATAATACTAACAAATCCGAAAATCCAAAGTTAAATCCGAAGGGGTAAAACAGATCCGCGGCAAGTCCAAAAGTGCGCTGCGATCTTTCACTTTTTTATTTTCAAATGACGAAATACCTTCAAATCCAAGACCAATAGACCGACATGCACTATTAGTCTCACCTTCGTCCATAGCCTATCGTGTTCTGTATATAAATCCGTACTAAGTACTAACCGAGCAGCAAGTGCGGCGCGACGGTGAGGTAGGGCGCGTGCAGCGAGCGGCACATGGCGCCGAGCGTGGCGCCGGGCAGCGGACCTGACGCGCTGAACACCGCTACTGCGCGCGGATTTCAGTGCACGCTAAAGTAGCCTAATGTTAACTTCCTAAGATCTATGTTAATGCAAAAGGGGAAAGACCACTCCGAAACGCACTATGGTAAGTACATCGTATGTGGAAGCAAGACAAGTCCATAGCGATGCAAAGGTGTATTGCGACCACACACTTTGATTTTCTTTTAATTTGCATATTAGCATGACTGAATACCTCCCGTATCACGTGACGAATACAGCGACATGCACCAATAAAGACAGCCTTCGCCTTCAGTCGTCTGCGGTCCGTGCGTATCCTTATGAAGTGAGTACTAACCGAGCAGCAAGTGCGGCGCGATGGTGAGGTAGGGCGCGTGCAGCGAGCGGCACATGGCGCCGAGCGTGGCGCCGGGCAGCGGTCCTGACGCGCTGAACACCGCTACTGCGCCCGCGCGGATTTGGGAGCACGCTGGAATGAACAAGGCTTAAATGTTAAATAACTATAACACCAGAACGAGAGCTATGTAAAACAAGTATTAAATATTACGATGAAGACATTATAAGCTTGAGTAGGAGCGAGTGAGGAGGAACGAACACATCGAAAAGCAATGATATCCTAGTAGTTAAAATCAATTATGGACTGGAAAAAACTGTGAATGTCTGGTGGTTACAAACACAGTCTCTGAATCTGGAAGGGGCTAAGATGCGAATCCTAAATACAAATCCTTAATTTTTAAATTAATATGCGTATTAAAAAAAATCTATCTCTCAGATCAGATCAGTCTTTATTTGCAAATAAGGTTATACAAATCTCTCTCTCATAAATGTTGAAGTAAAACATCGATTGGAAACCTGTATTTAGAGTTCTTTAGATAAAAAGGTAACCTAATCCCTCTTACTCTGAGAAAATCCTTAACCAACGGGACAGAAATGGATAGAAAATTGTAGAAAATATCCCTTACCACAATTCTACCTTAAATTTAATATCAATAAACAAAATTTTCAAAATATCTCTCTTCATAAAAAGCATTTTTTTACATTTATTATTTTTAAATATCATAAACATTAACAAATTGTAAAGAATATCACAAATCGTCAAGCGTGTACCGTACCGGAAGTGCGGTCGGCGAGCGGAAGCGATACGGACGGCCACCGGAAGTCCCGTTCGAGAGCCTCACGTTACGCTCAGTGAAAATTGAGGTACCCTCGAAACCTCTTCAAATGTGAGTGTGAATGGAAAAAATGAATTTTCAAAAAGGACTCCGGTTTTGCGGTATTTTTTTAGGGTTCCGTATTCAAAGACATTTAAATAATGCCATTTAAAAAAAATGAAAAAGAGAATTTTAAAATTAAAAAAAGACCAACCCACTGAGTTCTTACCGGATCTTCTCAGTAGAGGTCGCGTTTCTATCCGGTAGTAGTTTAAGAAAATATTGTAACTGACAATTTGTAAGTGCCGCCGTTGGCCTATACAAAATAAATATATATATTTCAAAGGGTAAAAACGGGACCTGATTAATTGGTTTTCGGAGTTATTTGCTTCGGATCGGACGACACCTCATATGAAATTCGTTAAGCCACTTGGGCTGTAGAGCAAGCCAAAGAATAAGAAACACATCCTGTTATCGTCTTTATAATAGTACTTTAAAATTATAAGTCAGAACAGTTAAGAACAGTTTAATAACGGGGATCTCGTCATAATACCTCTAATCACTAGTGTGTACTTACTTACGTGTAATTGTAATATCGTTACTTCGTACCGTATATGTGACTATATTTATACATGACTACCTTCAAAAAGACGTCGATTATAATCCTTACATACAAACATACGTACATACGCTAATAATATATATATATATATATATAGGTATGTATAGGTGTGTATATATATATATATATATATATATATATATATATATATATATATATATATATATATGTATATATATATTTATGTATTTTGACACCTGCCGCAAATTCTCTCCACTCACCAAGGGTTGACTGGTAGAGAATGCCATCAGGCATTAAGTTTGCCCTGTTGTACCTTAACCGTGTGTTTGTGTTACAATAAATATATAAATAAATACGCTCGAAAAAAACATACTCACAAAAATTACTAAAAACTTAGCAGCAGTACGGAACCCTCCATGTTTTTTCGCGGTCGACTCACACTTGACCAATTAATTTTGACACGCGTAGCGTAGTCACACTCATCTGCCACTCAAAAGGTTCGATCCGCTTCCGAAAATATTTTTTTGAAGTTACACTTCTTTTGACGCTTTGGTAAAACCGATCCGTGTATTTTTAGCGTGGATCGGAATTGCGCGCCGATGTAACACATAATTTATTTGTAAAATTTCGTTTTTGTCTATTGCTCGTTACCGTGTAAAAAATAGTTAAAAGTAGTCAATGAGCCATCTTATATTTATTTGTTTTATTCTTGACCACCGAAAGAACACAAAAAAAACTTTGAAAAATCCTAGTTGCGTGTCCGGGCTACGAACCTCGGACCTACAGCATCACGAGTCTTTTATTTTATTTTATTTTACAAGAGAGATTTTATAAGAGTCTTTGAAAAGAAACCTATCACTGCTGTTCTATATGTATAAATAAATAATCACAAACGTGTGTCCGGGATTCAAACCTCGGAATTAATCAACAACCGACTTTGAAAACTAAGCTATCACTAATGATAACATGATAAGTACATGAAAAAATGAAAAATCGTAAAAACCCGTGCCCGGGATTAGACCTTCGGGCCTCTACCATCAAATACCGATTCTAAAAACTAAACTATATGAATAAATGAAAAATCGTAAAAACCCCGTGCCCGGGATTTTAATCTCGGACCTTTCGCATCAAAAACCGAACATCAAGCCCCCTACCATCCTTTTTTTTTCGTTTTTCGAGGGGGAAACCTTTAAAAGGTACCCGATGACGTGGAACGACGCCAGGTTATGTGACCGCACTACAACCCCCCCGGTAGCCGTCCTCAACGCTTATTGGAGAACTCCGGGATCTCCGACGGAACACAACCGGAGTCCTCCAAGCGCGATGCCCCGATCGGGCTTTGCCCTGCAGCGGGGTGCAGTTTCGCGCACACCATGCGATGTGCGACCACACATACCGTCGTCCTTCTCGGATCGAGCTCCCACTCTTGCCGTCCGCAACCCCGGAAGCCCCCTTTTAGTCGCCTCTTACGACAGGCAGGGGATACCGTAGCCCTATTCTAGTCCCGGAACTACAGGGACAAGACCCCTGCCAACCTACGAGTATATTAATCACAGACCAGTATTAGATACAGTAGGTACCCTTATTGAGATTAAACGTTTTTACAAAAATGACTGTTTTTGTATTTTTTACGTATTTCCCATACATTTCCAATCAATTCTGATACAGTCCGCTAGGGGCGCTGATTGAAATGTATGGGCAAATACGTAAGCAAATACAAAAACAGTTAATTTTGTAAAAACTCATACTAACGGTACAGGTCCGTGATATTAAATCAAATCAAATCATTTTTCTTTTATTCAAAATAGGTTCTTTACAGAGCACTTTTTGAATGTCAATACAACTACCACCAGTGGACAAGGTATTTCGTTATGGAGAAGAATCGGCGAAAGAAACTCCGCAACACACATCTTTTAAAAAAATGTTTTTTTGCAATGTTAAACTTGACCTAATGATACGTGTGGAGCTGGAACTATATCAGACCACACCGTTTTGTCAGTCAAAGAATCACTTAGTTTATAGTACGCTGGTTACATTACAAAACATATCAATTTCTCAAAGTGATGTGCATATTACAAATTAATTATCACTTGCTTAAACGATGAAGGAAAACATCGTGAGGAAACCTGCGTACCTGAGAGATCTTTATAAAAACGTTCTCAAAGGTGTGAAGTCTAACAATACGCACTTGTCCAGCGCGGTGGACTATCGCCTAATTCTTCTCATTCTAAGAGGAGACCCGTGCCCAGCAGTGGGACAGTAATGGATTGATGACGATATACAGGGTGAATTTTTCAAGTGATCGTTGTTAATAATAAAAACTAAGGTATCATTGTCAAACTAAAAAAGTAAATAGATTTAAAAGTCCAACGTCTGTATAGCTTAAGTAGATCAAAAGCTCGCTTAGTTATTAAGAGCCATCAAGTCTTCAAAGCACTTCTAACTCAGAAATCAGCATTTTCCCGCGCGTGTCCAATCGCTGTGACGATTTGCCCTTTAGGTCCCGACTTGGCAAAATGCCGAAGTCACGAATACCAGACCAAATCAGAATTTTTTTATTTATTTTTACCCGACTGCCAAGGAAGGGTTATGTTTTTCGCGCGTATCTTGTATGTTTGTCTTTCTTTATACCCTCGGATCTAACAAATGACTGGATGATCGACAGCTCAATATATATATTCGCTCAAATACCCAAGAGTCCAACATAGGTTTGAAGGTGGTAGAACCCTTTATGGCTCGACTCCGGCGGCACCACCGCCACACCTATTTCTACCTAACAACAGCAGTGTTACGCTAACGTGTTCTGGTTTGAAGGGTGTGGTAATGGAGACATACTTTTCCGAGGCGTTCCAACTTAGTCCTCAGGAGTATCGGTGCATCTGTGGCCGACCTCAGGTAGGAATCTAATCCTATCAGAGGTTGATTACAAATGTCCAGCCACTAGCCTAGTCCAGGCAGTAGCCACTAATAGTCCGCGCCAAACTGCTAGTCCGCTCTGATGTTGTTGCACACAACTACACGCATATATTCCGTAGCAACGTAAGGGCATACTAACACAGCTATGTACCCGCGGGCGAGAGCGGACAGCGGTCGGTTGTCAGGAGGGTCCCGCGCTGTCTTCCTCCCACTAATATCTACAAATTGCTATTGCCGCGACTCATTTCTATATTCGGAGCGGACTAGCAGGTTGGCACGGACTATACCATCAGGTGGATTGCATGCTCGTCTGCCACTCCTTTATTATTATTATTTTTATTATGTAGGAGTAGCAGACGAGCATACAGTCCACCTGATGGTAAGTGGCAACTGCCGCCCATGGACATCTGTAATCAACCCCAGATAGGATTAGATATTCCTACCTGAGGTCGGCCACACATGCGCCGCTACCCCTGAGGACTAAGCTGGAACGCCTCAGAAAAGTCTGTCTCCCTTACCACACCCTTAGAACCGGAACACAGCAGCGCCTAACACTGATGTTATTAGGTAGAAATAGGTGTGGCGGTGGTGCCGCCGGAGTCGAACCTCTAAGGGTTCTACCACCTTCAAGCATTTTATTATAAAAAAACCGCTAGAAATACGTATCAGTTACTGAACGAAATGAAGCTGATACTTAAATATTTTTAATTTCCATCATGAACATCGGTGTCAGTGGCAGGCAGCTGGGAGGCTCGCTCTAATTAAAACCTTGCTTGATTAATGAATTACTTAATTACAAAATATCAACTGTTTCTGTATCTTACGGCACGCCATTTTTGTTTGATGATATTAACACGCTTTTTTGCTTACGTTTTGAAAATTTGTGTATTTATTAGTTGCACCAACAAAGTGTACACCATCTCCTTCAATACACAGGCTTGACTAAATAACACAAACACAAACAAACAGTTACAAACTAAGTGTCACCTCAATTACAGGTACAAACATACATTAATACCAACATTAACATTCATGTATTAATCTTTGTCAGTTTTGTCAGTTATAAAATTTGGTTGACGGTGACTTACGAGGCGAGGTTATTTTTCAGGAGTGGCGTGCATCTTTGAAGGTGATAGAACCCTTTTGTGTTCCAACTCCGGCGGCACCATCGCCTATTTCTGCCTAATAACAATAGTGGTAAGCGCTGCTGTTTTTCCGAGGTGTTCCAGCTTAGTCCTCAGGGGTAGCGGCGCATCTGTGGCCGACCTCAGGTAGGAATATCTAATCCTATCTGGGGTTGATTACAGATGTCCATGGGCGGCAGTAGCCACTTACCTTCAGGTGGACTGCATGCTCGTCTGCTACTCTTATTAGGTAAGTATAAAAAAATCTGTGATCGGCTTCAGATAGAACCTGTCTTATATGGTGTTCATGGGCGGCATTAAATAACCATAAGATGAACATTAAATAATAATAGTGATAGCCTAGTGGTTAAGAAACGCGGCCTCTCGATCGACGGGTCCGAGGTTCAAATCCCAGACACGCACATCTGATTTTTCAAAGTTATGTGCGTATTAGAAATGAATGATCACTTGCTAAACGATGAAGGAAAACATCGTGAGGAAACCTGCATACCTGTGAGATTTATTAAAAAAAGAATCTCAAAGGTATGTGAAGTCTACCAATACGCACTTGTCCAGCGCGGTGGACTATGGCTTAATCCTTCTCATTCTGAGAGGAGACCCGTGCCCAGCAGCGGGACAGTAATGGGTTGACGATGAAGATGAACTTCAAGCTCATTTGTTACTCCACTCTTATAAAAGAAAGAAGTTTATCTTTTTCTTCTTTCCACGTCCTACCTTTCTTATAAGTCCTGAAGGTATCTCTCGCTGTAGAGTACTGGATGTCGTATACCAGCGTCGTATCTGGTAGAAGACTGCGTTCCTTATTTATCCTGTACACAGCGTATTTAAACGCTAGCTCTGCGCTGCCACCACGCGCTTCTTCTGTGAAGATTGCACCTAGAAGAGAAGAGAAGATTAAAAATATGAAAAATATCAAGTAACTTTTCTGTTTTCTGTGTCCTGTAAAAATTCATTCATACCGATATTATGGAAGTACATTAAATAAATAATGGTTTAAAAAAAACTAAAAAAATACACTTTTTTATAGAAAATCCAACTAAAAAATAGAAAATATTTTTTTTTAAATTTGAATTAAGAATAGTGTAAATAAGATAAAAATATTTTTTGTTGTAAAAAAAGCGTGGGGTGCATGGTGTCAATAGTTATAAATATTTTATTGATAGATATTGAGTAGAAGGATTATCATTTTTATAATATCTTAAAAAGCACCCCACGCTTTTTTTACAATAAAAATATTTTTATCTTATTTACACTATTCTTAATTCAAATTTAAAAAAAAATATTTTCTATTTTTTAGTTGGATTTTCTATAAAAAGTGTATTTTTTTAGTTTTTTTAAACTATTATTTATTTTTCATTTTTTGGTCGAATTTTTTATAAAAGCGTATTTTTTAGTTTTTTTTAACTATTATTTATTTTTCATTTTTTAGTGATTATTTTAACGATTATTACGTAGCGTATTATCAAGTTTATCTTTCGAATCAGCATCAGCACCTTTGCTTAGCAGTGCAAAAATGAATATTGGGTCATTGTTTAACACAGCTATATGAAGTGGTGTTTTACATTGGTGTTTATTTTTATTGTTAACGTGAAAATCCCAGAGGAGTTGTTGAATGACATCCGAATTGCCAATGCTAACTGCTTTCTTTCATAATTTATACCATATCCCAGGTCCTCTATCTTGGATAAAAGTAATCACGGAAAAAGGATGATAGAGCATCTTTTAAAAACAGGCGCTGGTGGCAATACTCAAGAGGTCAACTGCTTTACATCTAGCCATTTCAAAAGGACGTCGTCCAATCATCGATTTAATATTACAGCATGATGATGTTAATATCAAAAATAATTCTAGAATTTCTTCTCTTTGTGTTGCTGCTGCCTGCAGAGATTTTAAAACTGTTAGTAGTTTAATTAATTTTACAGCTCGAGTTAATAATATAAGTTGTGACTATGACGATGAGCTGAAATCATATATACCTTTACATTTGGCAGCAAAAAATGGGAACAATGAAATAGTGGAAATCTTGTTAAAGGAAGGTGCAGGTCAGGTCAGGTCAGGTCAGGTCAGGTCAGGTTAGGTTAGGTGTTCGGCGCGCCTGGTAGATTCCTTTATTGGTCTTAACGCAGACCTTCCGGGTCTCAGGAAAACAAAAATGGTTGATCCTGATTATCCTATTAAGGATAACGGGTCAGAATGTTTAAAATATTGAATTGTCATCGGTCCTTAATAAGTATGCCAAATTTCAAGTTAATCCGACGTTTTGAAGGGGGTTAAAATCATGTTCAAAGATTCCGTTACATACTAACATACCAACATACCAACATACATACGTCTGAAGCTAATAAAAGCGTATTAAAATCGTCTGCCATTTTCGGAAATCCGCCATATCGAATTCAAAATAACGAAACTTCAATAAATAAAAAAATAATATATGTCGGTTGAAAATTTCATAAACTACTAGCAATTATTATAAAAATAAAAAATCCGACTGCCTAAAAACATACGTTATGTTACTCTCACAATTTAGACGAATCCAACGACACCTCATATGTTAATAACCGGCAAGCCGTTTGTGCTGCAGCGTGACAAAGAATGAGACATACATACATACATACATACATACAAACATACATACGCTCATAAAACATTACCCTCCGCAATCGAATAGACGCTTACTGAACTGTGGACACTAAAAATTCTACTATAAATTTTTAATTTTATTAGTCATAGTCTTCCAAAAAAAAACAAAAAAGGAACATTTAGCAAATACATTAAAATAATTACAGTTTAAAAACTAAAAATCACGCTAAAATGGCACAAAATCGTTAATCCTGATTCCTGACGATCCTGATGAGGTGTATTGTCATCGATTCTCGATAATTGTTCAAAATTTTAAATTAATCAGACCGTTCAAAGTGGGTAAAAACCGAGTTCAAAGATTCAGTTACATACATACATACATACATGACATACAGGTCAAGCTAATAAGAGCGTGGTAAAAATGTTCTTAATTTTTTGTTTTAGTCCTTATTGACAACTTATTTAGTACTCACCAATTTTAACGACAGGTGACAAGGCAGCAACAGCATTCAGGGCGACCACGAACCAACGCCAACAGCACCACATGTTGCTTCCTCATCACGGCTTGCCCGCTTCACCTGGAGAATATAGGGTGAGGTTATGAAGAACATAGGGTGACGAAGGAATTATTTAAACAGTAAAAGTCATAGCAATGAAACAAATGACTATGTAATAAAAATATACGCCCGTTATTAATAATCAATCGATCAATCAATCTACTCGATACGAGAAATTCTTAAATTTAGATCTTTGGTAACCAAAATTTGGATAAATTGAACATAATATTGGGCGTCAATAAATGCATTTAGAACGTGACGTCACGATCGCATTCAAAGCGCCCACGAACCAACGCCCACAGGACCACATGTTGCTTCCTCATCATGGCTTGCCCGCTTCACCTGGAGAATGAAGTTCAAAGTATGAAGAACATAGGATGACGAAGGAATTATTTACGCAGCGAAAGTCATAGCAATGTATAAACAAATGACTATGTAATAAAGATATACGCCCGTTATTAATAATCAATCGATCGATCAATCTACTCGATACGAGAAATTTTTAAATTTAGATCTTTGGTAACCAAAATTTGGATAAGTTGAACATAATATTGGGTGTCAATAAATGCATTTAGAATGTGACGTCACGATCGCATTCAGAGCGACCACGAACCAACGCCAACAGCACCACATGTTGCTTCCTCATCACGGCTTGCCCTCCTCACCTGAGGAATATGGGGTGAGAGTATGAAGAACATAAGTTGACGAAGCAACTTTAATGCACAACTGCAATGAAACTGCGAAATATTCGGCAGTCTAAATGCAGAGCGTGTAGTGTGGAGAATGTAGGGTGAGGGTATGAAGAACATAGGGTGACGAAGCAACTTTAATGCACAGCTGCAATGAAACTGCAAAACATTCGGCAGCCCAATTGCAGAGTGTGCAGTGTGGAGAATGTAGGTTGAGAGTATGACGAAGATAGGGTGAGGAAGAAATATTTTATCCAATTTCTAAGGGTGGGCAACCTATCCCCGTCCCACTGCTGGGTATACTTCATTACAATTTTATATACATAATTTAAATAATAATTTAGTTTTGAATAATGTTATGTATGATTTGTTTTAATTTTTTGTATTATATAATCTTGTATAGAGAAATTAAAGTTTATTCAATATTTTGTGTAAATTTAAACTTAATGGAATTATTCTAAATATTTGTAAATTGATCTAGTATTGTATAATTTTTTTTATGCATCTATTTATTACGTATGCCGTGCTCACCAATTATGGGGACATAATAAATAAATAACATGATAACGTAAACTGTACAATGTAAACGTAAACGAAAAGATTGAAAGCAAATGGTTTGGAAGCAAATGAAATGTCGCGATCCATTAGTGTACAATAGCCCCTAATGGATCGTAGGTAAGGGTTGGATCGTACAGTTACCGTAGACGTAGTAATCATATAGAGCCTTTTATGATATACTCATATTAAAGTCCCCTGTAAGAGAGCATAAAAAATTATAAGTTGCTTAAAATGTACGATAAGAACCCGTTTGCCTAAAAATCTAGCCAATCTCGCCCAAAATTTAGACGAATCCAACGATGCTTTATATATTAAAGTCTGTGATATATTTTATATATGTCCATCTGTCCGTCTATCCATATTTATACATATTTATTGTTACCAATTATATATAAATATTTGACATTTATTTATTTCACTTAGCTATTTTTGTATAAAATACATACATATATACGAGGGTGGATTAAAAAGTTCGTATTTTAACAGATTATTCTAAAGAAACGTTGGCAGCCCTAGTTAACAAGAACAAAATGAAAAGTCCCGAACTTCCATTCCATACAAGACGAAAACCGTAGACAAACAAACTCCTTTCCGTTTCAGCTGAAACTTTAAGAAACTTGGCTGACAAATTTAAAATGAGTGACTTATTTTATTAATAAATAAGTCAAGTTGTGTAAGGCCGCGTCCACACGCTTGGCGATTGCTACAAACGCTTGCAAACTTACACAAATGAAGCCAAACGCACTATCCACACATTTCAATTTGTGGATAGTGCGTGTGACGATTTTGTAAGCACGCGGACGCGGCATAACATTTGTTTTTAGGGTTCCGTACTGAAGGGTAAAAACAAGACCTTATTACTAAGTCTCCGTTATCTGTCCGTCTGTTTGTCTGTCCGTCTGTCACACGGTTCCATTTCTTTAAATAGTTATATAGATAAATGAAATTCACTTATTTCACTTGTATTTTTTTTTAAAATACTAGCTGAGCCGGCAAACCTTATACCGCCTCAAAATTTATTTATCAAATACATTTCATACAAAATATAGCCTATGTTACTCGTAGATAATGTAGCTTTCGAATGGTGAAAGAATTTTTAAAATCGGTCCAGTAGTGTTTGAGCCTATTCATTACAATCAAACAAACAAACAAAATTTTCCTCTTTATAATATTAGTATAGATAGTATAGACTAAATTTTTTGAAGTGTACAATTAGTGTTTTAAATATTCTAACTTTGTTGGCAACCCTATTTAACAAGAACAAAATGAAAAGTCTCGAACTTCCACTCCATACAAAACGAAAACTGTAGACAAACAAACTCCTTTCCGTTTCAACTGAAACTTTAAGAACTTGGCTGAAGAATTTAAAATGAGTGGCTTATTGTATTATTAATAAGTCAAGTTAAATCTTTAACATTTTATTTAAACATCGTGTTATGTATTCAAGTATTGTAGTATTGGAGGTGGTAGAACCCTTTGTGGTTTGACTTCGGCGGCACCACCGCCACACCTATTCTGCCTATTAACTAATGATTTTGCAAAGTTTTATGCGTGTTAAAAATGATTTGTCATTTTCTCCAACGATGACGAAATACTTGTGGAAACCTGCATACCTGAAAGATCTTTAAAAAAATCTTCAAGGTATGTGAAGTCTACCAATACGCACTTGTCCAGCGCGATGGACTATGGCCTAATCCACATTCTGAGAGGAAATCCGTACCCAATGACGATTATATATTTTTGGGTCTCCCACAAAAATAAAATCCCAAATATTTGTCCTCATACACTCGACATTTCTTAATTCAGCGCACAGAACATATTTCTTTTCTCATTACCGCTTCATTAAAACCAAAAAACGCCGAAATGCTTTCCAAAAAAATATATTACTCGCTTTTATATTTTTTAAATTACACGCTCAAAAGAGTGTTCGTTTTAACCGCCAAAAACGGCTTTGTCGTTAAAAATTACACGCTCTTAATATTTTCAAAAATAGAACAAGTTTTTTCTACGCATCCTTTGTGATAATATTTTTTAAAAAAAGTTTCAAAAAGCGTCAAGACAATGATTTTGGTTGTAATTCCTCCTAGAAAAAAAAATATTGCTTTTTACAAGCTTAAATAGCTTGTAGACAAAGCGCAAAAAATAGAGCTGAAATTTTACATACACGTTTGGTTTAAATTACAATGCAGGATTAGCTTTTTTATAATATAGGAGTAGCAGACGAGCATGCAGTCCACCTGATGGTAAGCTACTGCCGCCCATAGACATTTGTAATTCACCCCAGATAGGATTAAATATTCCTACCTGAGGTCGGCCACAGATTCGCCGCTACTCTCTCTCTCTCTCGTACCACACCCTTCAAACTAGAACACAGCAGCGTTTAACACTGCTGTTATAACAGAAATAAGTGTGGCGGTGGTGCCGCCGGAGTCGAACCACAAAGCGTTCTACTACCTTCAAATACATTTAAACCAAAACGCATCAGCGATACACTGATGTTATACTAGATATTGGTGTAGTTTTATATCCTTTAAAACCTCTATTAGTTTTTACATTTAAATAAAAAACGAGCAATATGGCAATATGGCTGTTCAATTTAGAACAATGCGACTTATACTGAGTCATAAGCCGGGACTTACTGAGTAAGCCACGACTTATATCTGTAATCCCCACATGAAAGGACGTGGAACACCGAATCGGGATATTGGAAATCGGGATGGCGAGATATCGGGATTTGGGGCATATTTGTTTCTGGAATAACGAATAACGATTTTTAAACGACTTCAAAAAAGGAGGTCTCTCAATTCTACCGTATATACATATATGGCTTTTTTATGTTTGTTCGCGATTAAGCAGCAGTGTTAGGCGCTGCTGTGTTCCGTTTTGAAGGGTGTGGTAAGGGAGATAGACTTTTCCGAGGCGTTCCAGCTTCGTCCTCAGGGGTAGCGGCGCATCTGTGGCCGACCTTAGGTAGGAATATCTAAACCTATCTAGGGTTGATTGCAGATGTCCATGGGCGGCAGTAGCCACTTACCATCAGGTGGGCTGCATGCTCGTCTACTACTCCTATGTTATAAAAAAAATTCGTTGTTTATTTTGATATTTTTTTTTTTTGAAAAAAAAAATATTTCCAAGGTGGTCCCATTATAAGGAAATCAGGGTCTGATGATGGCAGACCAGAGAAATCGAGGGAAACTTTTAAAAATCGTAGGGGCGACTAGTGCGTGTGTGTTTTTATTAAGTATCTTTATTAATCTTGTATATAAAATTCTCGTGTCACAATGTTGGTTACCGTACTCCTCCGAAACGGCTTTACCGATTTTCATTAAATTTTATATGCATATTCAGTAGGTCTGAGAATCGGCTACTATCTATTTTTTATACCCCTAAGTGATAAGGGTTGTTCACCCTTAATATTTTTTTTATTTATATGGCAACACAACGTTAGCCGGGTCACTAGTATATTATATTAATGTAAACGTTAGTATGTCATCGCTAAAAAGGGTGAAAAAATGTTTTCAACAACAAAATATCAAACACATACATACATACATACACACATACACACCTACACACATACGTACATAGTACACATAATTATGTACATACATAGTTCTGAAGTTGAGCACCAACTTCAGAACTATGTACTAAACCAACATTTATTTCAATTATCTTTTACTTTGTAGTGACATAAAAGTCGGTTGTATTTTTTTGTTATTAATCTTTTTGAAACCATCGACTTCTAGATACATTTAATTATTCTTAAAGGAGATAGAACCCTTTGTGAATCGTCTCCATTGGCACCGCCACACCTATTTGTACCTTATAACAGCAGTGTGTTGCTGTGTTCTGGTTTCAAGTGTGGTAAGGGAGACATACTTTTCCGAGGCGTTCTAACTTAGTCCTCAGGGGTAGCGACACATGAATGGCCGATCTCAGGTAGGAATCTATTGTTATCAGTTGATTACAGATGTCCATGGGGAGTAACTTACCATCAGGTGGACTGCATGCTTGTCTGCTACCCCTACATTATAAAAAAAAACACAACATTTGCCATATAGATTAAAAAAATCTTTATTTCTCTTGTGTGTATTTATAAAAAAATATAAGAATCTAGACAGATTTTTTGAAAACGCAACAGAAACGCCAGCTGTCAAAAGCGCAATCTAGGGGTTTGTGCTCAAACACGCTTTGAGACTGCTAACGCCAGACCCCTTAGGGTCTAAACTAAAAGTCTTTGCACATCTCTTTTATGTGTCGGTGGAAAATAAATACTAGTCTAGCGGTTACTAAAGTATTTTCTAAGATGCCGCCTAAACGGTCAATTATATTGCGCAATATTGCGAATTGTGCAATATTATTGACCGTTTATGGTTATTGAAAACTGCGCAAAGATTGAACGAAAGTTTGAGCGAGTATCATTTTTATTGCACCATATTTTTTATTGCATGTAGGGCCAGTACTTCGCAATATTTGTACCCGAATCGAATCAAATCATATTTTTTTAAAATTAATATATAATTAATATTCTTTACAGAGCAATTTTTGAATCATCACAAGGTGTTTCGTGAGGTATGGATGTGTTTCGTTATGCATTGTGCAGTTCGTATTATCTATACATATAAATAAAATTGGAGTGTCTGTTTTAATATTGAAATAACCGCTTTTTACTACATGCATATGAATATACATACGGTACATACACCAAAATAATATCGTTCAAAATGTTTGTCGGTCTGTCTGTCTGTTTGTTCTAGCTAATCTCTGAAATGGCTGGACCTGGATATTGACGTGACGTTTATTGGCAGGTAGCTGATGTAATAAGAAGTAACTTGGGCTACTTATATTGTAGAACTAGCTGTGCCCCTGTTTCTTTTTAACGCGGATGAAACCGCGGGGCACAGCTAGTTGTGCAATAAAATTGCTCGTTTGGAGTCAGAGCGCCTTTTAATCTTATTGTACATTAAGAAGGGTTGTACAATGTTATTGAGGGCAGCCTTATAGATTAAAACTATTTCGTGATCCAATTTACAATTTTTATTATTCCCGCGCAAAATACAACTCAAACGTCAAGAGGGTTCTTTTTCTTTTTTATTCTAACTCATATAATCATACCAGCCAGTGACTATAGAAATGGGAACTTATTATTATAAAAATAACACACGAAAAAAACACAAAATAATTAATTAAAATAATACTATAACTAAATAACTTAAATATGTTTCTAAAAAAATATTGTTTACATTTAATTTTATAGCAGTCATAACCTAATGGTTAAGAAACTTAGCCTCTTTATGGGGGGGTCTGAGGTGCAAATCCCAGGCACCCCTGATTTTTAAAGTTAAGTGCGTATTAGAAAATATAATTATCACATGCTTAAAGTGTGAAGGAAAACATCGTAAGGAAACCTGCTCACCTGAGAGTTTTAAAAAATCTTAAAGGTATGTGTAAATCTACTAACACTTGTCCAGCGCGGTGGACTATGGCCTAATCCTTCTCATTCTGAGAGGAGGTGCCCAGCAGTGGGACAGTAATGGGTTGTTGATGATGATGAAATAAACACTAATGTACTTTCCAAACTAAAACTAAAAAATAACTAAATAATTGAGACCTAATCGTTTTTAAAACAATAAACGCTTGAGAAATCTTTACCAAAATGGCTTCCTCAATTACCATTCTTTCGTCATAATGCCTTTTGTAAGAATCCTATCCCTATTGTCTCCAGAAATTCTTTTCCTGGAGAAAGTTAATGATCAGTGCACAGTACATATCGTAACAGATGGATCCAGGTTTAATTCCTAGCTAGCTAATTAACGGATCGTTTTTTTAAGTTTGTCCCTACGGGGCCCGACGGGGCAGTGCGCTGAGAGGACTCCGGTTGCGTTCCTTTCGAGATCCCGGAGTCCTCTACGCAGCGCTGAGGACGGCCACCGGGGGGTGTTAGTGCGGTACAAATCCCACATAACCCCGTGTCGCTCCCACGGCACCGGGTACCTTTTGAAGGTTCCCCCTCGAGAAGAAAAAAAAAGGTTTTTTAAGTTATACTTTTACACGCAGCATGAAAGAAAAAATATTTGGTGAAACGATTTTGGTAACTGAAGCGGTATATTATACATAATAAAAGTTAAGAGCTCGCAAAATCGTCCATGTGTAAGAAGCCTAACCATGTCTTTTTTTATAATATAGGAGTAGCAAACGAGCATGCAGTCCACCTGATGGTAAGTGGCTACTGCCGCCCATGGACATCTGTAATCAACCCCAGATAGGATTAGATATTCCCACCTGAGGTCGGCCACAGATGCGCCGCTACACTGAGGACTAAGCTGGAACGCCTCGGAAAAGTCTGTCTCCCTTACCACACCCTTCAAACCGGAACACGGCAGCGCCTAACACTGCTGTTATTAGGTAGAAATAGGTGTAACGGTGGTGCCGCCGATGAATGTCTGTTAATGACCGACTTATCCTGCACTAGAAGCATTATAACTTAGTCCTTACTGGTAGCAATGCATATGATCGATCTCAGATGGAACTCCAATCCTATCTGGAGCTTACAGATGTCCACAGCTTAGTTCTCAGGGGTAGCGGCAAAACTAATCCTATCTGGGGATGCTTACAGATACATTATGTACAAGTATCTAGTTGATTATGTACAGGGCGGCAGTAGCCACTTACCATCAGGTGGACTGCATGCTCATATGCTTATCCTATCTTAGATATAAATTTCTCGTGTCACAATGTTAGTTACCGTACTCCTCCGAAATGGCTTTACCGATTTTCACCAAATTTTATATGCATATTCAGTAGGTCTGAGAATCGGCTACTATTTTTCATACCCCTAAGTGATAAGGGTTGGTTAACCTTAACATTTTTTTTATTTATACGACAACACAACGTTTGCCGGGTCGGCTAGTATTATACAAAAAACTCAATCTCGACCAAAAAGCTAACGTTTATTCGCAAAATCGCTCGTGTGTATTCACCCCAACGATACTCAAAATGTATAATCTACAATCTACAGCTATGCTAATATCGAAATTCCGAGGGTCCAATTGTAAAAGTTTTTTTATTTGATTACGCAGGGTCCCAATTTTGGAATAAGATATAAATTTATTTCGTCACTTTAAATTTAAAATGTCATGTCGAATTGTTTGTATTGCCCTTAATTGAAGGGTGTTTTATGTTGAAATTAAGTTTTAGTTACTCAATTAAATTCATATTTATATTTTACGTGACTTTTTCACACTTCATTCCTTTTAGATATTTACTACCTGACCCGGCAAACGTTGTTACCATGTAAATAAAATATGTTAAGGTTAACCAACCCTTATCACTTAAGGTTATGAAAAGTAGATAGTAGCCGATTCTCAGACCTACTGAATATGCATATAAAATTTGGTGAAAATCAGTAAAGCCGTTTCGGAGGAGTACGGTAACTAACATTGTGACACGAGAATTTTATATATAAGATTAACATACAAAGAGAATACAGGCAACGGCGGTTCATTTAAAGGTGGTAGAACCCTTTGTGGTTCGACTCCGGTGGCACCAGCGCCACACATATTTCTACTTAATACCCGCATTGTTGAGCGCTGCTGTGTTATAAAGTAGGTGGTAAGGGAGACATACTTTTCCGAGACGTTCCAGCTAAGTCCTCTGGGGTAGCAGCGCAATTGTGGCCGACATCAGAATCTTATCTTATCTGGGATTAATTACAGAGGTCCATGGGCGTAGCCACTTAGCATCAGGTGGACTGCGTGCTCGTCTGCTACTCCTGCATTATAAAAAAAACGTATGCATACATGTTCATTTGGAGGTGCACACAACTCCGTTTAACCTACCTACTTATTTTTAAACATAAAAAACGAATTATGGTTTTCAAAATCCTATTCCAAATTATATAAAATCAACTTTATACCTAATGAAAAATAGTTTAAAAACTAAAACCCACGCTAAATTCGCACAAGGAAAATCGTTAATCCTCATTCCTGACGTTCCTGATTTCTCCTCGAATGGGATAAAATAATTAAAATCGTGTATTGTCATCGGTTCTTGATAATTGTTCAAAATTTTAAATTAATCGGAACGTTCAAAGTGGGTAAAAATCGAGTTCAAAGATTCCGTTACATACATACATACATAGATACAACCCAAGCTAATAAAAGCGTGGTAAAAAGGCGCCCTACTTAAACCAAAAACAAAATACTGCCCTAAGTTAAGAACCCCTACAAGGGCGGTGTAGAATTACGTGAAAATTGAGGTAGAATGTGTTATTTAATCTGTGGTCATTCTATAGGTTTACTTTTTGAAGTATAGTCCGCGTAAAACTGCTAGTCCGTTTTGAAAATAAAAATGAATCGCGTCGCCATTGTAAATTGTATGACTACACCTGCTCGCAACAACTTCAGAGCGGACTTGCAGTTTAGCGCATACTATAACTGTTTTATTATTTTAAATTAGTGAACGAGCATGCAGTCCACCTGATGGTGAGTGGCTTCTGCTGTATGGACATCTATAATCAACCCCAGATCGGATTAGATTTCTACCTGAAGTCGGCCACAGATATGCCGCAACCGGTGAGGACTAAGCTGAAACGCCTCGGAAAAGTATATCTCCCTTACCACAAACTTCAAACCAGAACACAGCAGCGCTTAACACGTTAGCTGCGGAACGCGGCTTAAAACACCTCGTCCATGTCTGGTCGTTATAGCGGTAAGAAAAAACTTTAACTTCTCTGTGGTGCGAGAGGCATAACTTCCGTCTGGTTCAGTGTAGGAGAGTGATAACTATATGTTTGTGATGTGCTACTGATTCCTAGTTCTATGGTACACCAACCTAATGTCGGGTTTGTTAGACCTCGTACCGCACTGAACAAATAATAATGCTAACACAGTGCGGAACGAGGTTGGGAATGCCTCGTTTCCCCACGCACCTCGTACCGCACCCCACGCTAGCTTCACGTGGTTAGTGTTGTGCAACGCAGTCGAGGCTGCGTAGCGACGAAGTAGGACCGCTGTCTTTATGTTGAAAATTATCATGTCGAAACGTTGCCGAAAAAAGTTGATCATGGAGGAAGATGAAGAAAAACCGGTTGAAAAATCTGAGCCAGAATCAGAATACAGGAAGATATTTCAAAAACAGGTAAGTCACAAATATACTCTGTCTAGATGAAAGTCCAGTAGTGAGACTTGGCAGGCTAGGCGTATATCAGTATAGTAAGAAATTACATTATAGATAATTACGTTTCCTGTTATGGTTCAAACAAAAGTTAAGTAGCTACATTATTGATATAGGAAACATAGGCAAAATCGTTACCGAGTATTCCGATTACTCTTTACCCTAACCTACTCGCTCCTACTTTTCAGAATGCACTGCAAAGAAAGCACATCATCTCGATAAGGGTCCAAAGAAGAAGAGATGTGTCGGATGCTACGAAAAACTCCGCACATTCTTGACATGTCGTGAGGCAGACAAAAAAACCAAAAAAAAAATCTCACGGAATGCACTGTTTGCAAAAAACCTTATTGTCTGAAATGTTTCAATGAAAAACATCCATAACTTTTCCCCTTTTTGTATTCATTCTGTCCATAACGTTGATAAATAAAAACAATAAAATAAAATCGATATTTATTTTCCCATCACTAAATTATATGGAAACCTGCCATTTTTCAGTGCGGTCCGAGGTGCATTAGACCCACATTTTATTTTACCCATAGAATCTAAAGTAACGAATTTAACCAAGGGCGGCGGCAGTTTTAGGTTAATCAACTCATTGTTAATAATAATCAAGACAAAAGCCGTCGATTTTGTCTTATTTGGCGCCAAAAAAAGGATTTTAGTCTCCTTCGGGCGGTGGGATTTAACACGCCTCGTGCCGCCACAATGTCGGATATAGGACGAGGTTTAAAACAACTCGTAACGCAGTAATGGAAAGTACAGAAAAATCTGTGCCGCAGGGAACGTGTTAACACTGCTGTTATTAGGCTGAAACAGGTGTGGCGGTAGTGCCGCCGGAGTCGAACCACAAAGAGTTCTATTACCTTCAATAAATATTCTTCTTCTTATAATAATATTTATAAGTACAATTCGATAATAATTATAATCTTAGAATTCTAATATCATTTTCTATTTGTATTTGGTGGTATGAAAGCCTCCAAGTGCGAGTTTGACTCGTACCTCCTTGGCCAATTATTATGAAAAAACTCTTAAATTTTATGAAAAAAGTCTCTTCGATTTTATTGTGGCGATTATTAACATCAGAACGTGACATCCGGTTAGTATTACAATCAGATAATGGTTAACCTTCGCTTCTCAACTCTCGAGAGAATCGATATATTATACTGCAATTTCTAGAAGGTCAGAGCCCAAGTGTCAAGGTAGTCAGCACCAGGACCACTTTTAAATAGACCAAAACTTTTTGTAAAGGACTCTTCGTGGTTAGACTCCAAAGGGACTACCACAACTAATACTAAGTCTCCCCTGTCTGCCCGTATTTTTTTTATAATATGGGATTAGCAGACGAGCATGCAGTTCACCTGATGGTAAGTAGCTACTGCCCTATGGACATCTGTAATCAACCCCAGATAGGATTAGATATTCCTACCTGAGGTCGGCCACAGATGCGCTGCTACCCCTGAGGACAAAGGTGGTACGCCTCGGAAAAGTATGTCTCCCTTACCACACCCTTCAAACCGGAACACAGCAGCGCTTAACACTGCTGTTATTAGGTAGAAATAGGTGTGGTGGTGGTGCTGGAGTCGAACCACCTTTAAGATAGATATAAACGTGGTTATTTGTCTGTCTGTATTAAGCTATATAATACATCGCATAGTAGCGACCTTAACTATGGCTTATCGATTTAACTGGGTAACGAGATAATGCCTACCAAGGTAAGCTGACGACCTGATTTTCTACTTTTCACAAGCTTTTATTTATTTTCAAGGTTCTACCTCTGTTGTTCGACTCCGGCACCGCCGTCACACCTATTTCTAGTAACAGTAGTGTTAAGCGCTGCTGCGTTCTGATTTGAAGTGTGGTAAGGGAGACATACTTTTCCGAGGTGTTCCAGCTTGATCCTTAGAGGTAGTGACGCATCTGTGGTCGACCACAGGTAGGAATCTTATGTGGAGTTCAAAGGTGTTCAAAGATGCTAGAACTCTCAGAAATTCGACTCCGGCGGCACCGCCGCACCTATTTCTGTTATAACAGCAGTGTTAAGCGCTGCTGTGTTCTAATTTGAAGTGTGGTAATATAAGGGAGACATACTTTTCCGAGGCGTTCCAGCTTAGTCCTCAGGGGCAACGGCGCATCTGTGGCCGACCTCAGGTAAGAATATCTAATCCTATTTCGGGTTGATTACAGATGTCCATACGACAGTAGCTTACCATCAGGTGGACTGAATGCTCGTCTGCTACTCCTATATTATAAAATTATCATAACGGCTCCGAATAAGCGGCGCTTCGAAAAATACACACAAGGCACGCGCTTCCACATAATATGTAGATTAAATGTTGTGTAACGTCGAGGCACGCAATTCACATAATTTGTGCGTATAACGACTTGTTTAATGAAAGCATAACTTCTACATAGAACATAGAATACAGCAGTTAGTATACAGCATAACACTTCATCATCAACCCATTACTGTGCCACTGCTGGGCACGGGTCTCTGAATGAGAAGGATTAGACCATAGTCCACGGCGATGGCCAAGTTGTTGTTTGATTTTTTTTAACATACCTTAGGTATACAGGTTTCCTCACGATGTTTTCCTTCACCGTTTAAGCAAGTGATAATTAATTTCTAATATGCACATAACATTGATAATCATAGCCTGGGATTTAAACCTCCGACCCTTAAAGCGAGAGGCCGAGTTTCTTAACTACTAGGCTATCACTGCTTTTTTATCCATAACAATTATTTTGTTTTCGAGGGGGAAACCGAGAGTTACGTGGGATTCTTGCCGCACCTTCTGATCCCGGAAAATACTTATTTCTGCCTAATAATAGCAAACGGCGCTGCTGTGTTCTGGTTTGAAAGGTGTGTTAAGGGAGACATACTTTTCCGAGACATTCCAGCTTAGTCCTCAAATGTAGCGGCAAATAGAAAAAATAGGAATCTAATCCTATCTGGGCGGCAGTAGTCCCTTACCATGTGGACTGTATGCTTCTATTTTATGAATAAAAAGTCACGGAATTCTCATAACATATTTATTGAATAGCCCACATAGCTGACGGCCATATGCAAAATATTTCAATTGCAAAAATACCGAACATTCGCAAGTTCAAAAAAATTCGATATCTGTAATAGTGGTTGAAACTCTTCTCAACCAGGTCTGAGGTTCAACTCCCGGGCATGTTACTCTGATTTTTGAAAAAAATTGCGTATTAGAAATTAAATAAATATCAATTGTTAAGTTTAAATAAGTTGTTAAGTTTAAATAAGTATCAATTGTTTTAACTGTAAATACAAGATCGTGAGGTAACTTTCATCTATGAGATATATCTTAGAAAAGCAGTTCTGGAAGGTATGTGAAGTCTACCGATTCGCACTTGTCCAGCGCGGTGGACTATGGCCTAATCCTTCTCATTATGAGAGGAGACCCGTGACCAGCAGTAGGACAGTAATGCGTTGACAACGATGCGTTTTAAAGGAATGTGTGTAATATTTATGGAAGGGAAGCTTACTATTCTCTCATGTCACTATGGAGTGATAGAATTTGCTGAACCGATTTTGATAGAACTTTCGCCCTATAATCATATCAAGTAAGGACACACAGATGATACAGACTTGCATCCGTTATTAATAGTCCAATTCATCTTTATTTTGCTAAACCAAGATTAAGATTTGTCAATTTATAGTACGCGACATAGTCAAATGTCAAATGCCGTAGGCAATACAATGGATGGATCGTTTTTTTAATAACAGACATTAGTTAACGGGGTCTTTTCGACGGAACCCTAAAATTGCAGGGATTTCATATTTATTAAACGAAATAATGCTACACTTTGGAATATTTTAATAAAAATTATCTTTAATTATATTTGAATGACTTGAAATTTTGACAGAACATTGCCTTTCTATATAGGAGTGTGTTTATTATCCCGAAATTCCCGCGGGAAAAGAACTGAGCTTCTACGAAGCGTAGTCAAGTGTATCTAGCACATTATATTATTATACTGTGCTATGGAGCTACATTCGCTACGTAGTATGCTACGAGCTTAACTACGAAGCTACGAAAGTCTTTCCTGTCACGCCTGTCTGTGTGCGGATCTGGCCCGCTTGTCACATTTTTTATAATATAGGAGTAGCAGACGAGCATGCAGTCCATCTATTAGTAAGTGGTTACTGTCGCCCGTGGACATCTGTAATCAACCCCAGATAGGATTAGATATCAAGGTCGGCCACAGATGCGCCGCTACCCCTGAGGACTAAGCTGGAATGCATTATAAATGTAAGTCTCGCTTACCCCTTCAAACCAGAACATAGCAGGGCTTAACACTGCTGTTATTAGGCAGAAATAGGTGTAGCGGTGGTACCGCCGGAGTCGAACCACAAAGGATTCTACCTTTTAAATTCTATCGCTTAATAGACAATTTTGCCGCGACGCGAAGTGAATGTTTAAAGCAGATGGGAGACGAATGGTGACGTAGAACCGCGTGACAAGAAAGTGGCTTTAAGGATACTTCCCTTTCACGCATGTATTCGCATGTCCCATACACTTACAGTTTATTTTGATGTTGTATGTCAGTCGGCAAGTCCAAGGTTCGAATCCCAAGCACACACCTCTGATTTTCAAAGTGTAATTTGTGCGTATTAGGAAATAATTATCACCGGCTGCAACGGTGAAGGAAAACATTATGAAGAAATCTACACACCGGAGAAATTTTTGGACAAAAAATATTAAAGCTATGTGAAGTCTACCAATACGCACTTAGCCAGCGCGGTGCACTATGGACAACTCCTCTGGAGGAGACCGGTACCCAACAACGGGACAGTAAGATGATGACGACAACGAAATCTTGTTTTTCAGATTTCAGGGAACTGCTGAAAAAAGTTCTTCCAATTTCCTTAAAATAGGTTACTATTTTTGGAGGGGTAGTACCTTTTTTTTTTGTTTACGAGGGGGAAACGCTCTGCCCTGGGGGAGTAGTTTTCGCTCCTCCCACACCATATACCTAGTGTTTACGACGGTGTGCGACCACACATACCGCCGTCCTTCCTGGGGTCGCTTGCTGGACGGTTCAAACTCGCACTCTTGCCGCCTGCAACCCCGGAAGCCCCCTTTTAGTCGCTTCTTTCGACAGGCGGGGGATACTGTCGCCCTATTCTAGTCCCGGGACTACAGGGACAACCTGTGAACCTACTTCATACTATTATCATATTAGTTTGAATCATCTCAATCGGTCGAGGCGTCACAAAGTAATCATCAAACATACATCCTAACTTATATTAGAAATACTAATGTGAGTTTGTTTGTCACACTTTCACGCCTTAACTACATAACCGATTGTTGAAATTATGTACACACGTTGTCAGGGGTCCAGAAAAGGACATAGGGTACCTTTCAACCCTAAAATACTGTTCGCAGGGCATATATAAAAAATCTGAACGTGGACGAAGCCGCGAGTAAAAGCTAGCAAAATATATAAGCGAATAGATAACCTCTTTCCTTTGAGAAGTCGGTTAAAATCATAATAGCTATTTAATGTTCTGTCTCTTTCTGTTATACGCATGTTTAGAGAGATAGAAGATACTACAATATATATTATGCTCATATTATGCTACTATTTTATTTGTATTTTTGTTCTGGAACCTTCTTTTTATAAAATAATTCATTATTTTAGTTACAGAATTTAAAAAATCATAAAAATCTCAATATTATAGATAAATTACCACTTATTATTAGAAATATTATTATATACAACTAAATAATAAAATACTGAGTGTACAGATAAATAATGTAATTATAAAATAGGCCAAAATTGTACTTTTTAATTGAGGTTAGTGATGTGCAATCACTAACCCAATTATCGGTAAATCATTATCACTGAATTGGGTTAAAAATCGTAAACAAAGCTACAATTACGAATATAATATTAAGAACATACCATTTAATAAGCCAGTGACATGGAATCTCGAATCATTAATTTTTTCGCAAGTCGCCAATTCGTAAGCTTTCCCATCGTCTTAAATACGTCAAAATACCATTTTCCTAACAAATCACGTTACACACCACACTATTAATCTATTTTACACACGAAATAACACAAATAAACGCTATTTGAGTACATAAAACCGTAATTATAATCTTTTTAACGTTATAACACGATACACGCGCGTTTTTCTCGAAAGAATGAGTTCTACTGATTATTTCATAGCAAAACGTAGACATAGTTATGTAAAATAACATAAATTCGAGTAAAACAAAGGAAAATGGTCCTTAAATAAAGGCGTAATAAGTTAGCATTACAGTATGTGAAGCCTGAGGTGGCTCTGCACCCCCCAACAACCCCCATCCCTTGTCTAACGTTTTAGGGATGTGAGAATCGTAACCGTTTTCAACCCTCCCGGTTTTCAGTTTATTTCTCACACATTATTGATGTAAAAAGTAAATAAAATAAAACTTCAGTATATCTTATTACTAATACTTATAATATTGTGAGAATAATATTATGTTGTATGTCAATGTTCAATATTCATTTGCAGGTTTTTTTTTATATTTGAGCCTAACGATAAAACAGACGTGCTACCTGATGGAAAGTAGTCAACGTCGCCTATGAACATTTGCAACACTAGGGGAGTCGCCATTGCATCGCTGGCTTTGAAGGAGAGCTCTTTTTGCGCCTTTTTTGAAGAGCCCCATGTCATAGCGCTCCGGGAACACTTCAGGAGGAAGTTCATTCCACATCTTGCACGTTCGTGGCATGAATTTCCGTGCAAACCGAACTGTGGAGGACCGCCACGGGTCCAGTTGGTGTGGATGGAACTTCATCCTTCGGCGAGTAGTGCAATGGAGGAATGGTGACGTAGGCAAATGTATTGTAATCCATTACTCAATTTTCATGTTTGAAAGAAACGCGAGTGGAAATCTATGAGGATCGCAAAGAGGACACACGCATAAGGTGCACTTGAAAGGAATGAAAGATAGAATAGAATAGTGCTCACTTGTCAATTCAAACGCACTTTTAAACGAGTAACTATTTATTGTATTGATTTTAATAATTTGCATGTTTCCATTGCACGGCGGGATAATTTCAAGTCGAGCGATCATGTTATATTTCTAAAAGTGAACATATCGCTTAATTAACATGAATATAAAACAAAAAATCACTACTACTTCCATTTGTGGCAGGAGTATTCATGAAAGAAACAAACAAATTATTGATCTATTGATCTATATATATAAAAATCAATTGCTGTTCGTTAGTCTCGTTAAAACTCGAGAACGGATGGACCGATTTGGCTAATTTTAGTTTAAAATAATTTGTGAAAGTCTAGAGAAGGTTTAAAAGGTGAGTAAATATGAAATATATTTCATAAATAGATTCTGAGGCGCTACAAAGTTTGCTGGGTCAGCTGGTAATCATATTTTTTAACGAAAGCTTACTTAAAAAGTTTTAACGGTTAATATAGCAACAAGCACTTCCCTAGTTCCCATTTACCCAGTGTTGCCAAAAATAAAACCGTATTATTATTCAATTAAACCAGGAGTCATTGTCTTAATATTTCCGAGACATATTCTATGTATGGATATGTAAATATAAAGTATAATCAGGCCAAATTTAAGCGTCAGACATTATTATTCATACTTGAGAAGGGTCCCATTAACCGTGTATTAATTAGTTCTGGTCTAAGGACCTTTATTGTTTTCTTGTTGAAGTATTTCATTCGGAAATGAGGTTGCTAGGGACATTTTCAACCTCGTTTTCAGGGTGGCATTCTTTTATTTACGCAGATTTAGATAAAAATGTTGTGAAATCGGACAACTGTTTTATTATATTCTGTATTGAATAAAATGTTCATTTTATTGAGAACAAGTTTGTTTTCCTTGATCAATCTTTGATTACTTTCATTATCAATAGCTATTGTATTGAATATACAAAAAATACTTGATTTTTGTTTAATAATTTAATGTCTCATTTAAATTATTGTGTACCTTGTCGAATAACTTGCCGAACAATCACGCACATGTAAACGACGCGTACGAATATACACGCATATTGCTTTTATTCGCGCCACATACCCAACACCGCGCGAGAGCTGGCGAGTTTTCGTGGCAAGTAATGAGTACCCCCGAATAAGTTACTCCCATGCACATAATCGCGCACATTCGTCTGTATTCACTAAGTATATAAATGTTGTATTAAAACATAGCTAGAATAATAAAGTTATAATAAAGAAATGAATATTTTTCTTGCTTTATGTTATAGAACAAATATTATGTCATTTTACTACAATATTAGGTAGATTTTTAAAATCGCACAAGGTAACATTTTTCTTATGTCAGTTATGTTATAGAGCCAGTATCAAAATATAAAATAACCTCAAATAAACATTGAGAGTTATGAAACAATTTTTAATTATTTAAAGTCTATATATATTAAAATTTGTTGTAAAATAACAAAATTATTATTCCCAATTCAATTTACGTTCGTAACAATGAATATAGCCCGTAAAATCTGCACAATTCGTTACCAGAATGTCCGTAAGAACTTCGTCAGAAAACTCCGATTAACTGCTTCTAACTACGACTCAGCACCATCAACACAGCCTCAGGTCCAAGAAGAAAAGTTCGACTTCGAAGATCTCAAAATATACGAGAGAACAACACGAAAAAAAGCAAAAATCCCTCCCTTCATGAAAGACGTATTTGTGTCTATCTTTAATCGCGAATTACTCGCGTATCCTGAAGTTTTAAACAAAGATGAGAGCGATGCACTCGACAACCGTGTCGCTGCGCTCGAAAAAGTGTTTTTAGATCCCGAAAAAACGGAAAACGATCGTAAAAACGTCTTAAAACACACGAAAATGTATGCCGCGCCAGTAGAACTGACTAAAAACGGCTTAGCTATGACCCATACTGAGAGTTTGCGGTATTTAGAGGTCATATCCTCAGATTTGCAGCTCGGACAAGCGATCAGCGAGCATTGGGTGTGTTTGAAGGCGTTGCAGATGGGTTTGAGTCGGGAAATGTACCAAAATATTGTAGATGATGTTACATCTGGGGAAAGATTGATAGCGCTGTGTGTTAAGGAAAGAATAGCCGAGAGACCAACACAGGCTGACTTCAGAACTACTGCTGTGTTGGACAGTAATGGTAAATAAAAGAAATTAGTTAATACTTTGGCATTAGGTACAGATTTCTGTAGTTTTTCAGACTTGACCATATATAAATTCATTTATGCTTTTTTGTAATATAGGGATAGGAACAAGCATGCAGTCTTAATGGTAAGGCTACTGCCGCTCACAGACATCTGTAATCAATGTTTAAGTGGCTACTGCGCCCTAAGACATCTGTAATCCACTCCAGATACGATTAGTCTTACCTGAGGTCGGCCACAGATGAGCTGCTACCACTAAGGACTAAGGGACACCATGGAAGAGTATCTCCCTTACCACACCCTTAAAACCAAAACACAGCAGCGCCTAACACTGCTATAATTAGGCAGAGGTAGTTGTCGCGGTGGTGCCACCAGAATCAAACCACAGGGTTCACACCATGCAACTGAATCGAAATATAGGCAGTAACGAAATACAAAACAGCATATTGTGAGTCACGTCATCAACCCATTACTGTCCCACTGCTGGGCACGGGTCTCCTCTCAGAATGAGGATTAGGCCATTTTTTAAGATCTCTCAGGTATGCAGGTTTCCTCACGATGTCTACCTTCACCGTTTTAAGCAAGTGATAATTACTTTCTAATACGCACATAAGTTTGACAAATCAGAGGTGCGTGCCCGGGATTTGCACCTCGGACCCCTCGTTCGAGAGGCCAAGTTTCTAAACCATGGGCTATCACTGCTTTTTTATTGTGAGTACCTATTCCATAGTGGAGCTTGTAAACAATGTTCTTTCGCAGATTTATGGTATGTGACCGGTGAGAAGGTCTGCACGAACACCTCAGGATACCTCCTGGTGCTATGCAATGTGGAACCCTCACAATTGAAGGCATTCCTGATTCATCCCAACGCAACCGGAGTCTCGAATAAGGATAACTTTGTCGTATTCAGGAATACACCAGGTAATTCTTATATTCAGATAATTTTTATATGAAATCAAAGTTTTTATTCTAAGTATATTAGGAAAACCGGAAATTATTTTTTAAAGCATGTAATGAAAACTGATCGAAAAGTAATTATATGTTTTCTGACCGGAAAACAGTTCTTTTATTAATGAAAATACTAAACTTAAAAAAATTTTTTTTTAAAAAACCCTTGATGGTGAAAATGTACATGAAAAGGGATAAAATTATTTAAAAACTCCCGACTTCAATATTTTATTTGTCGGGTCTCCTCTCAGAATGTGGATTAGGCCATAGTCCACCACGCTGGACAAGTGCGTATTGGTAGACTTTACATACCTTTGAAAACTTTTTTTTGAAGATTTCTCAGGTATGAATGTTTCCTCACGGTTTCCTTCACCGTTTAAGAAAGTGATAATTAATTTGTAATACGCACATAACTTTGCATTGTATTACGAAGAAAAAATTATATAATTTGGAAATAGAGGGCTATATATTACTAGCTGACCTGGCAAATGTTGTGTTGCCATATAAATAAAAAAATGTTAAGGATAAACAACCCTTATCACTTAGGGGTATGAACAATAGATAGTAGCCGATTCTCAGACCTACTGAATATGCATATAAAATTTGTTCAAAATCAGTAGCCGTTTCGGAGGAGTACGGTAACTAACATTGTGACACAAGAATTTTATATATACCTAAGATTAAATAACTTAGAAAAATCAGAGGTGCGTGCCTGGGATTTGAACCTCGGACACCTCGACCAAGCCGAGTTACTTAACCACTAGGCTATCACTGCTGTTTCACAAACCTATTTTTAAACCCTTTTCAGCGACACCCTTGGATATGGTGAGCGAAGAAGCCCTATCACAGGTACTGGGAGCGTCTCGTCTCCACACCGCCACACTTTACCGATCGTGCCTTGTAAGGGCGTTGAAGGGCTGTGCTGATTATACTAAACCTAGGTACTTCGGTGGTGAGTGAACTGACTTATGTTATAATACTAGCTCCACGGGTCCTACGTGAACTGGTGCAAGTGCGACTCAACTTTACAGTAGAGCGATTTGAATGTTCTGATGCGTGTAACTTTAACATTATTCAACGTACATAGTTCAAATTTTTAAAATGGTATAATTGAATCCTTTTGAGATAAAACTGCATTATACGTGAATAATGTTTAAGTTCTATTCTTTTATATCATTTTTCTACAAAATTACTAGAAAAAAGTTATACGAAATAAAAATTCCAAATTTAGATCTATTTCCGTTATTAATAATATTAATTTTCATTCTACAACAAAGAGTTATATTATATCAGACAGACAGACAGACAGACAGACAGGCAGGCAGGCAGGCAGGCAGGCAGGCAGGCAGGCAGGCAGGCAGGCAGGCAGCCAGGCAGACAGACAGACAGACAGACAGACAGACAGACAGGCAGGCAGACAGACAGACAGAGTTACTTTCGGACTTATAATATTAGTAAGTATTCAAGATTACATTGAAATATTCGCAGGCAAGCCGCTATCAAACCTATCGACAATACGCAACACAATCGGAGAGGCCCTTCTGAAGATATACGCGTGCGAGAGCGCCGAGTACTTCACTGCCGGGCTGCTGGACGGCTACGAGGACGCCGACGCTGAGCTGGAGATGGCCATGTGCAGGTTGGTGTGACAGCGGTACGTGAGTACCATACTAAGAACATACAGTACGGAAATTGGTGTGACATCGGTACCCAATGTACCGATCTTGTTACGTAAGTACGTGATATTGATACCTATATTCATATTGGTGTGACATCGGTACCCAATGTACCGATCTTGTTACGTAAGTACGTGATATTGACACCTATAGTCATATTGGTGTGACATCGGTACCCAGTGTACCGATCTTGTTACGTAAGTACGTGATATTGACACCTATAGTCATATTGGTGTGACATCGGTACCTTGTGTCGTAATGGTATGTCGTCGGTACCTCATGTACCTTCTATATGACATCAATACCTGATGTGATATTGGTACCTGTTGTGTTGTAAACAGAAATTTATTATATTGCAATTATTTTCAGAAACTTCATCGCCCATCATGGTCAATCGATCCTCATGGACCTACTAGCTGTGCAGGGTGTGGAAGGGCACGAGGAAGGTCTCCGGCTGCTCCAGGACATGAGGTCGCTATCCCTTAGAGGAGAGACGGTGGAAAATGTTAATATGTTTATTGGTAAGTCTATATTTAGGGTTATCTAGGGTTTCGTACGCAAAGATGCAAAGGCAGTGGATAGCCTAGTGGTTAACTCGGCCTCTCGATCGAGGGGTCCAAGGTTCAAATCCCAGACGCACACCTTTGATTGTTCAAAATCATGTGCGTATTATAAATTAATAATCACTTGATTAAACGGTGAAGGGAAACATCGTGAGGTAACCTGAGAAATTTATAAAAAAAAATCTCAAAGGTATGTGAAGTTTACCAATACGTACTTGTCCAGCGCGGTGGGCTATGGCCTAATCCTCTGAGAGGAGACCCGTGCCCAGTGGGACAGTAATGGGTTGATTATGTACGCAAAGGGTAAAAACGGAACCGTATTACTAAGCCGCCTCTGTCTGTCCGTGTCTGTCTATCACAGGGCTCTTATCTCTTGAACCGTAGTAGATAGACACTTGAAATTTTTACAGAGTATGTATTTCGGTGGCCACTATAACAACAGATAATAAAATATTAAAAAAAGGGTTGAAAATATTAACGCTTTCTAGACTTACCGCCCTACACTAGGATTCCCTGTGTCGTGGGTGCCATGGACACGCACAGAGACAAATACACAAATACCCAGACCCAGAAACAGAAATCTAAATTCATCATTTAGATATCTGTCTGGCCGGGGATCGAACCCGGGACACTTTGCGCGTCAGACCGGTATGGTGACAGCTCCGCCACGCGGGTCGTCAAATAAATCTAGGTCACCATATAAGAAACTGCTATTTTACGACGTTTTTCGCTTTATCTATTGAACCGTAATAGGTAGACAGTTCAAATTTTCACAATGCATTCATTTCTATGGCAGCTATGATAACAAATACATGATATAAAAATAAATAATTATGTGTTATGTTAGAATGAGTCGAACTCGCACATGGAGGCTTCCGTACCACCAAATGTTCATTATTTTTTACTTACTTTTATTCATTTTATTATTTTCAACAATACTTAGTTATATGACACAACAATAGATGGCGTTGGGGTGATGATTTTTTTTTATAATATAGGAGTAGCAGACGAGCATACAGCCCACCTGATGGTAAGTGGCTACTGCCGCCCATGGACATCTGTAATCAACCCCAGATAGAATTAGATATTCCCACCTGAGGTCGGCCACAGATGCGCCGCTACCCTGAGGACTAAGCTGGAACGCCTCGGAAAAGTCTGTCTCCCTTACCACACCCTTCAAACCGGAACACAGCAGCGCCTAACACTGCTGTTATTAGGTAGAAATAGGTGTGGCGGTGGTGCCGCCGGAGTCGAACCACAAAGGGTTCTACCACCTTCAAAGATGAAAGATACGTAAACAACGTATAATAAAATTAAAATAACTATATTAAAAGGAGTCGGTATTTTTGTTTTTATAATAATTATTAATAGTTTTTTGGTATTATTTTCAGCATTAAACGGTATACACCACGCCGGTAAAATTATGGCGACTGAAATCAAGCAAATGAGAAATCCGCTGTTCAATCCGTCGTTCATCTTCAAGAAGATTCTAGCAGACAGACATCAGGTATGTTTCCTTAACAAGCGAATTTTTGAAGTGAAAACTTCTTTAGCGGCGTGGTGCACTTTTTGTAATGGGTAAATGTTAAACTCACGTCAGGACACGTGGCCTGATCGAAAATTCGTAAGACGGCAAAGTAAACTGCTAAAATCAAGATGTCATCCTGTGTCAGCATAAAAAAATATGTCAATGGGTGTCAGTTTCATTTTTTGTTTATTATATTTTATTATTCAGGTTAGATTTCGAAAGTTTTCACTTCTGCCGGCACTTGCGGAGTGCAACCCGTTGATTTTTATAATAACTTCTTAATGAGATTTTTTTTTATAATATAAGAGTAGCAGACGAGCATGCAGTCCACCTGATGGTAAGTGGCTACTGCCGCCCATGGACATCTGTAATCAACCCCAGATAGGATTAGATATTCCTACCTGAGGTCGGCCACAGATGCGCCGCTACCCTGAGGACTAAGCTGGAACGCCTCGGAAAAGTCTGTCTCCCTTACCACACCCTTCAAACCGGAACACAGCAGCGTTTAACACTGCTGTTATTAGGTACAAATAGGTGTGGCGGTGGTGCCGCCGGAGTCGAACCACAAAGGGTTCTACCACCTTCATACAGACATAAGATAAATTCTAGATTCTAGGAGACATAAGATAAATTGTTAAATTTTCTAGTATTTTGCAAAACTCGCTATACTTTCTAACCCACTTTATGGTGTAGATTTCTATCTGTCGTTTGTTTTTTTGTAAAAAAATCACTATCATAATTTCGCCCAAACTCCAAAATGAATTAGACACAAATGTCAATTTAACACTTTTTAACGGACTTCGAACAGAAGTAGGGTCCGTGTTAGGCTGTATGTATTTTATTAGTAAGGTTAAAGTTAATTTGAAATGATATATTTCAGCGAAAAGTCACATGAATTATAATAACTCTGAAAAGTCAACATTCATCATTCGAACTATCGATTGACATCACTCATAATGGTCCTTCAAGCCGGATTTCCAAAAATCTAATTCTTGTAACGATATTTCTGTAGGAGAAAGACGATCCGAAGCTGGACTTATTCCTGGCGGAGCACCTGCATCCTTCACTGCGGCCCCCCGCAGGGCAGCTGGAGTACGCGGTGCTGCGGATGCGGTTCGCGTGCGAGACGCTCATGAGCAGACACGGACTGGCCGTGGGGGAGGCGTTCACGTGAGTTGACTACCGCTGGTCTAGGATTATATTTTTTTTTCTTCATGACATAGAAGGAGCAGGCGAGCATGCAGTCCACCTGATGGTAAGTGGCTACTGCCGCCCATGGACATCTGTAATCAACCCGATAGGATTAGATATTCCTACTGAGTTCGGCCACAGATGCGCCGCTACCCCTGAGAACTAAGCTGGAACGCCTCGGAAAAGTATATCTCCCTTAATCACTGCTGTTATAACAGAAATAGCTGTGGCGGTGGTGCCGCCGGAGTCGAACCACAAAGGGTTCTACCACCTTCATAATATAATATACACAAACACACAAACATACAAAAACACATTTACACACATAAACAGACGCTCGCACATATTCAGATACACAGAGACTCACAAACACACACACAGAGAAAGACAGACGCACAAAAACATACAGACAAAGACATACACATGCACGCACAGACACGCACACACTTGCACACATACAGATAGAGAGAGAGACAGGCACACCCATACGGACACTCACACTCACACATGCGCGAGCTCGCACACATGCACACAAACTGACACACACACACATCTTGCTACTTTATGTTCCAAATAAATATAATTAGTATTACGAGTATCAACACTAGGTCCTATATAATTTCCAAGAGTATATCTTCATTTTTATATAATTCCAGTGAACTGACCAGGTTGGCAGAAGCCGCCACTGAAATATTGGCCATGACTGCCGTGCTGGCGAGGGCTTCCAGGTAAATTGTGAATTTTTAAAATAGTACATTACGATATGCGTGGCCAAAGTAGCCTATTTTTGCACGGCGTGAAGTTTGCTAAACGCCGTGCACATAATAGGCTACTTATGTCACAAGTATCGTATACTATTTTATAGCTCGTGTGACATAAACCCGCTTATACTTGTGAAGTAATATGAAAACATATGATAATTATTTTGAAAGTTATAAATGATTGAAACTAAAAATTATGAATTAAAAAAACAATAAAAATGTGACACATACGTCGAAATCTATCAAGCCATTTAGGCTACGTACAGGCGTCTAGACCAATGACTTATAATGGGAACTCCACCTAAACGTATTAAAGAAACATATGATAAGCAATCACATAATGTACTAATACATGACTAATACTAGTGATACAGTAGAAAATCGATTATCCGGACCTCAGTTATAAATATTCGCGATTACAAACGTGAACAAGTAACTTTGCAATAACCCTTGCAAATCAGCCACATTTTGTGTGACATGTGCATTTAAATTCCGGATAGTCGCCAAATCGCAACTAAAAAATTACTATAAAAAACAAAAACCCGATTGCTAAAATTTTCCGATTGCGAGAAAACATAGGCTATATTAGCCTATGTTATCTTCACAATTTAGAAAATTCCAACGACACATCATATGTCAAAATTAGTGAAGTCGTTTGAGTTTGCCAAACAATGAAAAATACATACGTATTAAACATATAGTCGAAAAACATTACCTTCCTAAATCGGTTTAAATAGCGTTTCTTCATAAACTCAATTATCCAAATTTTCGATAATCCGAATGCCACAAATACGACAACAAATAGGTCGCTTAGTCGAGATTCTACTGGAGTAGTATTATGGCTAATTTTGATAATGATTTCTAATTTAAATATCTCCTACTATGGTGTGTAGCCAAAATACACAGTCAAAACAAACAATAAAACTCGATAAAGCCCAACAGTTGATCTTATAGTGATGCTATTGCTTAGTATATACACAATGGCAAAAACATTTATAAATACGTCCAAAATAAAATATTAACATAATTATAGCTTTAAACAAAATACGCATTACTCACTTTTAATGTTTAAATGGCATTTAAAAGTATGAAACGTTCATAGCTATGTTTATTTTTTACAACTGTGAGGGTAGTGTATTTATATTCATACGGTGCAAAAATCGGGTACTTTGGACACAGAAATGCGTGGCTAAAATGCGGGTTTAGGTCACAGAGTGCTATAAAAATATATTCGAAAAAAAATTTTTTTTAAAGCGCGTGCGTACTTATGTACGTATGCCTTTTTTTTTACAAAAAAGCGTGTATTTATATGCCTAAGTAGGTAATTATTATCAAATCATAATTTCGTCTGCTTAAATACCTATAGAAAAATATTTAAGGTACCCAAAAGGTAAAAACGGAACCCTATACTAAGACTCCGCTGTCTGTCCGTCTGTCACAGGGCTCTATCTCCGGAGCAGTAATAGATACACACTTGATTTTTTTACAGGGGATGCATAAGAATGGCTGATATAACAAAAAATCCTAAAAAAAGTTGAAAGTAAATGGCGATCCGCCATACAAGAAGATTTTTCGACGTATTTCGCTTTTCCTATTGAACCGTAATAGATAGACAGTTCAAATTTTCTCAATACATTTACTTCAGTAGCTTTTTTTTTTTTTTTGTTGACGCATTGCATTTTTTGTTAGCGCATTGCCCCATCGGGCTCTGCCCAGGTGAGCTTATCGCTCGCCACACCGTCTGGTGCGTACGACGATATGCGATCACACATACCGTCGTCCTTCCCGGGGCCGTTGGCCGGGTGGTTCGAGCTCCCACTCTTGCCACCCACGACCCCAGAAGCCCCCTTTTAGTCGCCTCTTACGACAGGCAGGGGATACCGTAGCCCTATTCTTGTCCCGGAACTACAGGGATATTACTTCAGTAGCTGCTATGATAACAAAATCCTCCTATGCTTCCCCTGTAAAAATGTCCAGTTTCTATCTTTTACAGTTCAAAAGATGTGACAGACGGACAGACAGCGGAGGCTTAGTAATAGGGTTTCGTTTTTACTCTTAAAAATCTACTATAAAATTATTAATTTTCGTTTTCAGATCATACTGTATAGGTCTAAGAAACGCGGAAGTCGAAATGAAATTATCCGCTTGTTTCGTCGAAAAGTCCAAAGACAGAGTGAAGAGATTGATTTTGGAGATCGACGACGGCGAGTTTTTGAATCTAGACCATTTCAGAATCGAATTTGGCAAGAAAGTTATCGATACTAACTCTGTGTTAGTAGAAAAACCAACGGCTAGGGTATTTTGGTAGTCACTTTTAGTTTTAAAGGTGGTAGAACTCTGGTTCGACTCTGGCACCACCGTCACACCTATTTGTTATAACAGCAGTGTTAAGCGCTGCTGTGTTCTGGTTTGAAAGTGGTAAGAGATATACTTTTCCGAGGCGTTTCAGTTTAGTCCGCAAGCGCGTCTATGGTCGGGCTCAGATAGGTATCTAATCTTATCTGGGATTGATTATAGTTTTTTTTTATAATATGGAAGTAGTAGACAGCATGCAGTTCACCTGCTGGTAAGCTACTGCCATATGGACATCAGTAATGAACCCCAGATAGGATTAGATTCCTACCTGAGCTCGACCACAGCGCCGCTACGTGAGGACTAAGCTGGAACGCCTCGGAAAAGTGTCTCCCTTACCACATCCTGTCCATACGACAGTAGCTTACCATCAGGTGGACTGCATGCTTGTCTGCTACTCCTATATTATATAATACTAGCTGACCCGGCAAACGTTGTGTTGCCATATAAATAAAAAAATGTTAAGGGTGAACAACCCTTATCACTTAGGGGTACGAAAAATAGATAGTAGCCGATTCTCAGACCTACTGAATATGCATATAAAATTTGGTGAAAATCGGTAAAGCCGTTTCGGAGGAGTACGGTAACTAACATTGAGACGAGAATTTTATATATAAGATAGATCCAGTATGTTTCAACCGGGGAGGTACCACCGTCACACCGTCTAGAGTGGAGCTTCTGTCTTACATATGAGGGTAAACATCTTAGTCCTCAGTGGCCACCCATGTGATCGGCTTCAGGTAGAACCTGATCTACATATATGGAGTTGGTAACAGTACCTTTTTTGATTTTTACGTTTTTACAAAAAAGACTGTTTTGGTATTTGTTTACGCATTTGCCTGTACATTACCAATCAGCGCCCCTAGCGGATTGTATCAGAACTGATTGGAAATATATGGGAAATACATAAACAAAAACAAAACAGACATTTTTGTCAAAACATAGAAACTTGTACTATAGTCGTCACAATTTAATAGGCCCATTTTGACACATGCCATCCTAATGTCATTGATGTCTTAAACTAACTTTTTAGTAGGCAGGTTACCACGTGACGGCTAGAGCTTGCGGCTTCAAATCATTCGGAAGAAACCATAATCGATTAACTTACAAATAATCGAAGCTTAGAATTACCAATAACTAATTATTTTTCCTTTTTTCATCTTAACTACAATAAAATAATCAAGACTTTGTTTCTTAGTGAATGATAAAACGAAAAAAAATACAGTTTACGAGCGAGGCTTTATTTAATCTTCTAAACATGATTAAATTTTTAAATTACACTAGAATTTGTTTTATTTTTTCCTTTTTATTAAATATTTAGATGATTTAGAAAAATACTAAATAAATATTATCTTTAAAAATATTAAGTAATCTATACAATACGATGTGTGGTTGAAATCGATTTGTCGTAAAAATTGGTTTCTTTGGTTATCGATTTGTATGTCACATGCTTAGAGCCTAGCGATGGCATGTGTCAAAATGGGCCTATTAAATTGTGACGACTATAAGGCTCAATTTACATTGCCGCGGAATGGAATGGAAGCGATTTTTTGCAAACAAATTCTGCATAGCATAATGAACTTTATGTCAATTGTGGAACGTACAAACTAAATAGGTGCCAAAAAAGGTTGCGCGTCTTCCGGGGAATCCTCGCGCATTCTCGAGAATTCCCTAAACAACTGTCGGCGCCGTCTGTGGATTTTGTCACTATTCACATAAAGTTCACTATGCTATACAGAATTTGTTTGCAAAAATTCGCTTCCATGCCATTCCGCGGCAATGTAAATTGAGCCTTAGGGGTACAGATGTCAATAACGAACGAACTGCTACTTATGTCTGTAATGTAAAAATTATACCTACATTATTTATGAAAGGTTACTTATTGTTATAAAAAATAAAATAGATTTTGACATTTAAATAGTTTTATTTATATTCCTAAATCGCTACAGAAAGCCCTTCAAATTTTAAAACACTATTTTAAGAGGTACACATATTATAATGATGAATGATGATCATAATATAATGATGCTCTCAAAAAATACACTACCGACCGTTGACTAACAAAATGGCATAATTTTTAGCGCAATATTTAAATACATTTAAGTGATTATAAAATCAAAAATGTTTTCGGTTATAAGATTTCCACCTCTCCTACGTATAATATCGTAACTACAAAATGACAACTATACAGGAGAGCTTTTCAAAGTTTCGAATATGCTAAAATTCGAATAAAATTGCATTTCTGCAGGTATCTCTATGAAATTTGGTATATATGTTGTATTTTATTATACGCTTTATAACAATATTTGTGTCAGATAGTTAATTGTATCAGGCGTTACTTTGCGGAAATCCATGCTATTAAGTTAAGATTAAAACTACTTCGCAACAATCCGCTACAAATATGTATGATGGTATATATTTTAAACAGACATGCAGTATGTACCACCCGCCTTCCCTCAAAGGATGCGTGCAGATGCAAAAATTAAAAATATACACCACCATACATACCACCACCAACACGTGTTTCGCTCCAAAACGGAGCATCATCAGGGTAAGTTGACTCTACGACGGTTAATCGCTAATATTTGTGTCTATAAACACATTAAAATAAGGCAATTTATGCAACGAAAACGAAAAGGTACTTTTATGGGTTACGATATCCAGGGCCTGATTTAAGGGAGGGCAACCGGGGCGGCAGCCCCGGGGTCTCCACAAAAGAGAGGCCCCTACAATAGGGACGTCAGATTTTTTTTAATTCCGACTAGTAAACACTAGTAAAAAAAATATATCTTTTCCTTTGATATTTTTTTCGGTGTTTTACCTTTATCTACAGTACTTTGTACAAACATGAATACTAGAAGAATCTACCTGCGTTTCACAATAAAATATTTATTGAAAAACTCAACTGAAAAAATTGTTCATTTTATTCGGAAAATAATTTGGGGCCAGGGGGCCTCCACTCCTTTGTTGCCCCAAGGCCTCTAGATTCTAAATTCGGCCCTGACGATATTATACGGAGAGGAGGAGAGGAGGGGTCGATTTGTCTATCTATACTATTCTATACCATTATAAGGTTTAAAATAAAAATTCAAAGTATAACTCCGTGCTTTATTTTATTTTAAAGGAATTTATTTATCGAAAAGAAAAGAACATTAACTGGTGCTCTATTTTGTTACAAATTACTTTATTTGTCTAAAAGCATATTAATTATGCGGAAATAATTATTTATTAGTCATCTCTTATTTATCTAGAAGCATAAATAGGATATTAATTGTGCGGAAATAATTATTTAATAGTCATTTATTATTTATTAAGAAGCATAAATAGAATATTAATTATGCAGAAATTACTATTTATTGGTCATCTCTTAATCATCTACAATATATAAATAGAATATGAATTGTGCAGAAATTATTATTTATTAGTCATCTCTTAATCATCTACAATATATAAATAGAATATTAATTGTGCAGAAATTATTATTTATTGGTCATCTGCAACCTCCATGAAGGCAATCATAGATATAGTCCGCGTAAAACTGTTATTCCGCTCTGAATATAGAAATGAATCGCGTCGCCATAGCAAATTGTATGACTACACCTACTCGCAACAACTTCAGAGCGGAGCAGATTGTTGCGGACGCTTTGCCACTCCTGAAAGTGGACCTAAGGTCTATAAACCCCTCGAGGGTAGACACTTATAACCGACACCCCTTTATCCACCGGTTTGAAGGTATCCCCAATGGTAACACTCTTAATAACCTTCCCTTTTCGTCTGCGAAGTTTCTTCAACCTGTCCACCATTTTCCGAGGTAATTTCGGCTTAGATTCTAAAGTAGCGTCGAAAGCTTTGACTTTATTCTTTTCTTTACGCTTGTAGTAAAATACCTCCCAGGCTAAAGTAATCATTGCTAAGCCCAGCCCGAATAGAGTCGCTATGAATACTCCACCTTGAATAAAAAAAAACATGATTTAAAAAACTAAAAACCACGGTGTTATAATTAATAGTAAAAAGTTATAATTGTTGCAATCTAATAACATTGCCATTAACTTTCTCTAAGGCGCTCGAAAATGTTAATCCTGATGATCTTGATAAAGACAATGGGTCAATATTAAAATTTTTTATTGTCATCGGCTCGTGATAATTGATCAAACTTTTGAATTTAACTGACTGTTCGAAGTGGTTAAAAATGATTTTAAAATTCCGTTACATATAAAAATGACCTATTTGAAGGTCAAATTAATAAAAGCGTGGCAATAAAATAAATTAGTATAATTCGTTTGATAACATTAAGAGATGGCACCACACGTATTATGAATCACACTATCAACTTTTTCTGGAGGTCTTATAAATATATATCTATATAGGTCTATCCATCTATCTATCTATATCTATATAGGTCTTATAAATATCTTATAAATTTTAACTAGCTTTGTATAGTCTCTTTTTAATGCTGTTTATGTATTTAGTTGGTTTGCCATTTTTTAAATAAATAAATAAATATAGAAACTTCGATCTTAGAGTATTCTAGCACAGTCGAGCTCGAAGCATAATCGCTTAGCCTGACGGGAAATCGAAATTTGGTATTTTCAAAAATTAGTTTAACATTTAATTTAAAAAAGTTCATCATAAAATTAAACCAATTGCTGGGACTATCATCAACCAGAATGTCACAAGGAGTGATTTATGCTACTTTCAAGCCAAATTCAAGTCTTACTTATATAAAGAATGGTACACTTACCCAAGCTCTCCAAAGTAATGCCCTCTGACTCATCAGCATCTGGACAGGACATCCGTGCAGTTTCATTCCAGTATCTAAAATAATAGAAGAAAAATAATACATATTAAATAATGTGTTATATTATTATATTATTGAAGCTACTTGCTTACAAAATTTATTTATTCATTATATCATATTCACTAACATTACAAGAATAGGCAATTTAAATCATCAAATGTGTTAGTATACATATGATATTCATTAATTATAATTATTCCCAGAGCGCTATGACATGGGGCTCTTCAAAAAAGGTGCAAAAAGAGCTCTCCTTCAAAGCCGGCGATGCATTGGCGACTCCTCTGGTGTTGCAAATGTCCATAGGCGACGGTGACTGCTTTCCATCAGGTAGCACGTCTGCTTTATCGTTAGGCTCAAACATATTAAAAAAAAAAAAAAAGTTTTATTGTCTTAACATTTGTCAATATTAAGGTATAAATCAAATATAATATAAGTAAATATAAGTTAAATCAAATTATTAGCAAAATCATTATTATTAGTAAGTCACAGTCCAAATATAATGTTAAATTATATACTATAGGAGTAGCAGACGAGCATGCTGTCCACCTGATGGTAAGTGGCTTCTACCGCCCATGGACATTTGTAATCAACCCCAGATAGGATTAGATATTCCTATCTGAGGTCGGCCACAAGCGCCGCTACCCCTGAGGACTAAGCTGGAACGCCTCGGAAAAGTCCCTCCCTTACCACTCCCTTCAAACCGGAACACAGCAGCGCTTAACACTGCTGTTATGAGGCTGCTCCGTTTTGGAGCGAAACACGTGTTGGTGGTGGTATGTATGGTGGTGTATATTTTTAATTTTTGCATCTGCATGTATCCTTTGAGGGAGGGAGGGTGGTACATACTGCATGGTTTAAAATATATACCATCATACATATTTGTAGCGGATTGTTGCAAGCTGTTATAACAGAAATAGGTGTGGCGGTGGTACCGCCGGAGTGGAACCACAAAGGGTTCTACCTTCTACACAGACTCACTTGGCCGCCAGCTGCTCCAGACAGCGCTCCTTCTGCAGGTCGAGCAGCGCGCGGGACAGGTCCTCCTGCAGCCGCGAGCCCTGCGCCACGCCCAGCGCGTAGGGCTGCTCCGCGAACACCTCGCCCACCTCCGTCAGGTTGCAGTTGCGGGTTAGCTCGTATCTAGTTGCCAACATTTGTCCCTGTAGTTCCGGGACCAGAGTAGGGCTACGGTATCCTCTGCCTGTCGTAAGAGGCGACTAAAAGGGGGCTTCCGGGGTTGCGGCAAGAGTGGGAGCTCAAACCGCCCGGCCAGCGACCCCGGGAAGGACGGCGGTATGTGTGGTCGCATACCGTCGTGCACACCAGACGGTGTGGTGAGCGTCAAGCTCACCTGGGCGAAGCCCGACGGGGCACAACGAAGCGCCGAGGACGGCCACCAGGGGGGTTTTAGTGCGGTAAAAGTCCCACATAACCCCGTGTCGCTCCCACGACACCGGCTACCTTTTGAAGGTTTCCCCCTTGTTACCAAAAAAAAAAAGGGTTGCCAACATTGTATAAATAAATAATAAAGTATGAAAGTGTTTTTACTTAAGTATGAAAGTCGACCTTAAAGTAGTCTGTAATCCAAATCTCTACCTCTGAGTTGTGAAAGTCATATACATTTTTTTAATCTGGTTACTTCCCGCTACTAGTCAAGAGAAGGCGCCACGAGTATTCTGAATCACGCTATCGAAGTTTTCTGAACATGTTGCATATATACAAACTCTGAACTGAGACTGTTGAAGTACGGTCGCTGGGCATGATGACCTAGCCCACAGTGAGACCTCCCGCAGCCAAAAAATTATCATAATTTGCCTGATACTTCTCTAGTAATCTACCGTTCTCAAGATTGTATGAAGTTTACCAATTATTAAACTTAAACCCCTTTTATCACGGAATAGATCCGTTCCCAAAAGACCGATGATGCAAGAAATTCGAAGTCTACTAATCTACTCTGGTACACTAGATTATAGCCTGACCCCCTCTCATTCTGAAAAAAGACACATGCCCAAGATTAGAAATAATGAGAACAAACTTACTTGATCTCAGCGGAATCATGTATAAAGGCAAAATCAGCTTCTGTGTGTTCATTAACTTGTCGAAAACCTGTTGCAGCGTCGGGGACAGGACCTGTATAGTATAAAATTTAATTATACATCAGCGAATAGGACTACTGAGGCACTACGTCACACCTATTTCTGTCTTATAACAGCAGTGTTAAGCGCTGCTGTGTTCTGGTTTGAAGGGTGTGGTAAGGGAAACATACATTTCCGAGGTGTTCCAGCTTAGTCCTTAGGGTGTAACGGCACTTGTGGCCGACCTCAAGTAGGAATATCTAATCCTATCTGGTGTTGATTACAGATGTCCATTCGGCAGTAGCCACTTACCATCAGGTGGACTGCATGCTCGTCTACTACTACTATGGTATAAAAAACAAAAACAAATATTTCTGCCTTATAGGGAGGCGGTACATGGTTTTACTTTGAAGGATGTGGTAAAGGAGGCAGTTTCTAGTCAAACGCTCGAGTCAACAGCCAAACGCAACCGACCATAAGTTTTAGCTGTGCTGAAAGTTTTGGTCAATTTTTAACCGAAACTTGGCCGAAGCCGAATCTTCGAACGGTCACTAGTAACAGTATAAGGTGGCATTAGCACACCCTTCAAAATAGATCACAGCAGCTAAACATTACTGTTATCACCCAGAAATCAGTGGCGGATTTACCAGTAGGCTGAGTAGGCTTCAGACTAGGGCGGTATATTTTTTGGGGCGGCAAATTTGGGGACCCAATCGTTCCTGCCTTAAACGTGTCATGAACTGACATGACGAGCAAAAAAAACGGGAACCGAGTCACAAGCGGGCGTGAGGAGAAAAAAAAAACGGGAACCGTGTCACGAGCGGGCGTGAGGAGAAAAAAAAACGGGAACCGTGTCACGAGCGGGCGTGAGGAGCAAAAAAAAACGGGAACCGTGTCACGAGCGGGCGTGAGGAGAAAAAAAAACGGGAACCGTGTCACGAGCGGGCGTGAGGAGCAAAAAAAAACGGGAACCGTGTCACGAGCGGGCGTGAGGAGAAAAAAAAAACGGGAACCATGTCAACGGGAAACATGACAATTGTAGAAGCAGGGGCGGCAAAAACTGTACAGCCTACACCTTTTTTTTAAATCCACCACTGCCAGAAATAGATGTGACAGTTACCACATTATCACAAAGATTTCCATCTTACCTGAAGCATTAATAGCCAGAAGGATATGACCATACTGCTCTCTAATTGGATAATCCCAAACTCGATACTGTGCTTGATCGGAGGTGGCATTCAGGGTGATTTCCTTCCAGACCCTAAAATTGAAGGAAAGAAAGAAAGAAATAAAATACTTTACACAATGCAATTAAAAGTAGACGAAATAAATAAACACACTGTAAAGTTATAATACAAATTAATAAATAAATAAAACAATTAATTCAAAAAGAAAAAATAATACCATTAATAATTCCTCAGAAAAGAAAAAGAATACGTAAACTTTTTTTCTGTAAATAATTAATTCTGATCTCTATTTCTTAAACAAGAATACCAATATAAAAATCTTCTAAGTATATATAACTCAAAGGTGACTGTGATAGTGATCTATCAACGTACAGCCCAAACCACTGGACGGATCGGGCTGAAAATTTGGCATGCAGGTAGATGTTATGACATAGGTATCCGCTAAGAAAGGATTTTGATCAATTCTACCCCCATGGGGATAAAATAGGGGCTGAAAATATTACTTCGTAACGCGAGCCAAGCCGCGGGCGAAAGCTCGTCAAAAATAAAACAGCATTTCAACGTAGAGCACCTATCTTTTTCTTCCTTAATTTCTTCTTATTTATCTTTTTCCCCATCGTCATTTTATATTCTGTCACTTTTCTTCTTTCATAAAAGTGACACTGAGAAAAAAACGAGAGTGACTTTTTTGCAATCTAAGATCGAGGCCATGAATCCATATCATATCCATAACGAGCAATAATCTACATTTATATTATCATCACCTTAACTACTTATTTCTCTCAATTCTACTTATTATTTATTTTTTCTCTCATTTTCTTTTTCTTCCTTTCTCCCTCCTACTTACTATTTTTAATTAATCTAATTCATGAAAATGTACTAGATCCTTGTGTTTCTTCCAAGTGCTTACCTATAAAGAGTGTCTTCAGCAAACTTCATATTAATGAAGAACTGGTGAATAGTAGAACCTTCAACTACCGTATAATTTATTCTAGACTGCCTAGCTAATTGCTCTAGTGTCGACACTGGTGTCTGAAAGAGTAAATTTTTTGTCAGAATACTTATTTAAAAAACTAAAAAACACGCTTTTATAACTAACCAAATCAAAATTTTTATTTAAAAACCTAAAAACTATTTTTATACTTAATCCAACTAAAAAGTTACAATAGTTGCATTCTAGTAACGTTGCCATGAACTTTCTCTAAGGCGCTCGGAAATCGCCTCGAAAATCGTTAATCCTCATCCTCATCCTGATAAGGAAAATGGGATAAAATCATTTAAATTATGTATTGTCATAGGTTTTTGATAATTGTTTATTAATTAATTAACTTTAAATTAAACTGACCGTTCGAAGTGGGTAAAAATAGAGTTCAAAGATTCCGATACATACATACGAGTACATAGGTGACATCCATAAATTACACACGAATTTCTTGTTTATTCCCCCCTTCCCCGTCCTTGTCACAGTTAGTCACATTCTGTGGGCTTCCCAGTGGCGGATTTAAAAAAAAATAAGGTCTAGGCTGGACTGTTTTTGCCGCCCCTGCTTCTACAATTGTCATGTCTTACTAGAGGTGAGGCGTATATACTGGTTCAGGGACTAGGTAGTTTCCCGTATTAGGTGGTATATTGGACTAGGTAGTTTATCGGATTAGGTAGCTTGCGCTCCTGTTTTTTTTTTTGCTCGCCACGTTGGTTCAAAACATGTTTCCTGTTGTTGTATGGTCGTCGCATCAGCTTATGATACGTTTAAGGCATGAACGAACAAGCTTCGTAATAGCAAAAAAAACATTCGGTCCCCAAATTTGCCGCCCCAAAAATCTGCCGCCCTAGTCTGAAGCCTACTCAGCCTGCTGGTAAATCCGCCACTGGGGCTTCCCCTAGTGTGACGTCACATATTTTATACAATTTTACTTTTACAAATTATTAAATTAGAACAGCACAACCGATTTTTTTTATTTTCATTCAAATTTTCTACAAATAAAATTGTAGTTACATATATTACTTTTAAAATGTGACGTCACGAAATTTAGAACTCCCCACCCCTTGTCACACTTCGTCCACCCCCTCCCTCCCACTTAACTTGTAATTAACTTAATTTATGGACGACCCCATAAATCAAATCAAATCATTTTTTATTCAAAATACGTTCTTTACCGAGCACTTTTTGAATGTAAATACAACTTTTTTTTTTTATAATATAAGAGTAGCAGACGAGCATGCAGTCCACCTGATGGTAAGTGGCTACTGCCGCCCATGGACGTCTGTAATCAACCCCAGATAGGATTAGATATTCCTACCTGAGGTCGGCCACAGATGCGCCGCTACCTCTGTAAACTAAGCTGGAACGCCTCGGAAAAGTATGTCTCCCTTACCACACCCTTCAAACCGGAACACAGCAGCGCCTAACACTGCTGTTATTAGGTAGAAAACTACCGCTACTTCACTTCAGGATACACATACATACAAGATGACCCCATAAAAATGGTAACAGACTAAAATAGGGTTTACCTGCATCCTCTCAACAGTAAGAAACGCAGCCAAGTTAGCGGTGAAGGTGGCTAGCATGAGAACCACGAAGAGCCAGTAAGCAGCCACTAAAGTGCGCCCAGAGAGCGCCTTGGGAGCTTCGCCCCCGCCCTGCGGCGTGAAGGACGTTAGGGCGAACCAGAAACTCTCTTTGAGGGTGAAATTCCTGTAAATAAGACATTCTTAAGGTACGCAGGTTTTTATAATATAGGAGTAGCAGACAAGCATACAGTCAACCTGATGGTAAGGGGCTACTGCCGCCCATGGACATCTGTATTCTGTAATCAACCCCAGATAGGATTAAATATGCCTGAGGTCGGCCACAACGCCGCTATCTCTTAGGACTAAGCTGGAAAGCCTCCGAAAAGTATGTCTTCCTTACCTTACTTCAAACCAGAATACAGCAGTGCGTAACACTGCGTTTTATAATAGAAATAGGTGAGGCGGTGGTGCCGCCGGAGTCGAACAAAGAGTTCTACCGCCTTCAAATTTAAAGTAACTAAAGCAAATTGCTAGAACGTTATTGAAACCCTCTATGTCATATTTGTATGGCTCTACCTCTCTGGGCTCTACTGACAGACCTATATCTAAATAGATGACACATGTTCATTAGTATGACATCAACGCCCTTAGCGGACTGTATCAAAACTGAATGGAAATGTATGGGAAATACGTAAACAAATACAAAAACAGTGATTTTTATAAAAACGTAAAAACTCATACTAAGTGTACAGGTCTATGGCTCTTCCTAACTATAGTTATCCTTCCCAAAGATACAATAATAAAAAATAAAAATAAAAGTTAAAAGTTTAAGTATAGTTAAAGTAGAGACAGGCCGTAAAATATCGCTACTTTCAATAACATTATTTTCATACACATCCAACGCCATCTATTAGCTTTTATTTATTTTATTTTATTTATTTATTTAGCTTTAACCTCCACTCACCTGCAAGGATACGGGTAAGCTTCAGGATTATTCCTCGCAGAGTACGGAGAATACTTCTCCAGTAGCCATATCATGAACCCGGTGAGAAGGAGCGCTCCCACAATACTCAGCCACACCTCAGTACGGAGAACAGTCATGAACTTGAACAGCGAAGTCTTTTGTATTGGTCTTCGTATCACTGTGGACAATACTTTTAAATGTATTCATCATCATCATCTCAAATTCAACATCATCTTCAACTTAACTGTGTATTCAAATTCATCATCATCATCATCAACTCAGCTGTGTATTCAAATTCATCATCATCATCATCAACCCACTGCTGGGCACGGGTCTCAGAATGTGGATTAGGTCATAGTCCACCTCGCTGGACAAGTGCGTATTGGTAGACTTCACATACCTTTGAAAACTTTTTTTTTAAGATTTCTCAGGTATGCAGGTTTCCTCACGATGTTTTCCTTCACCGTTTAAGCACGTGATAATTAATTTGTAATACGCACATTACTTTGAAAATCAGAGGTACGTGCCTGGGATTTGAACCTCGGACCCTTCGATTAAGAGGCCGAGTATTCAAATTCAGATCTCATTTAATCAAAACTAATTCAAATAGAACTTTTTTTCGACAATCTACCGCCTATGGGCATCTGTAATCAACCCCAGAGATCAGAGTTCTATCCGAGGTCGACCACAGATGCGCCGCTACCCCTGAGGACTAAGTTAGAACGCCTCAGAAAAGTCTGTCTCCCTTACCACACTTCAAACCAGAACACAGCAGCGCTTAACACTGCTTGTATAACAGAAATAGGTGTGACGGTGGTGCCGTCAGCGTCTAACCTACAGGGGTTCTACCACCTTCATCTATTATTGAAGTTATGTTAATTAAGATATTTTAATAAAGCACTAAGGTACTGTGGCGACCTCCCGCTACTCGACAAGAGATGGCGCCACGAGTATTCTGAATCACGCTATCGAAGTTTTCTAAATATCTGGCATATACAAGTTCCGAACTGAGACTGTCGGAGCACGGCCGCTCCCCGGGCATGATCACCTAGCCCGGCGGGAGATCTCCCTTTGCCAAAGTACTACCACCCAAAACTTGACATTATGTCTCTTATTCAGAAAAATGTCAACTAACAGGATATTATAGCACTTTTTGGCTTATAGCTCTTTTGTGTCGGACTTTTAATACACAAAGTGCATACCAATCAATATCCCAGTTTGCTCAAAGTATGGTGCAACGAAATCGATCACTTCTTCTCTTTCTGCTGTCATTGTTAAGGCTGCTATTGATATATCGACTTCCTGTAAGAAAACAAGTGTTTATTAAAAATGGAAGAACAAATGTTTCGATTCCGGTACCACCGCCACATCTATTTCTGTTATAACAGCAGTGTAGCGCTGATGTGTTCTGGTTTGAAGTGTGGTAAGGGAGACATACTTTTCCGAGGCGTTCCAGCTTAGACCTCAGGGGTAGCGGCGCATCTGTGGCCGACCTCAGGTAGGAATATCGAATCTTATCTGGGGTTGATTACAGATGTCCATGTGCGGCAGTAGCCACTTACCATCAGGTGGACTGCATGCTCGTCTGCTATTCCTATATTATAAAAAACACTTTTCTGAGGCATTCCAACTTAGTCATCAGAGGTAGCGGCGCATTTATGGCCGACTTCGATAAGTATCTAGTCGTATCTGTGGTTGATAACAGATGTCCATGGTTCCAGCTTAGTCCTCAGGGGTAGCAACGCATCTGTAGCTGAACTCAGCTAGGACTAGCTATCTGGGTTTGATTACAAATGTCCATACGGCAGTAGCCACTTACCATCAGATGGATGCGCCAAAAAATGTTTAACATCAATAAGTAGAAAAATTATGAGAAAGAACTTACTCCTCTCATCAAATCATTAATAATTCCATCCCAAGATCCATTTGGCAGCCGTTTCCCGAATGTACCAGACTTGGGCGTGATAATCTCATAATCAAAATTCATCACCTACAACAAATATGACACCTAATAAAATAATATAGTCTTAGAAAACTGAAGAGGGTATTCCGAACGTGACGTCACATCACCCCACCTTTACGGCTTTATAAGCCGAAGAAGAGCAAGTGCCGGGCCTTTCGTTCGTCAGACGTTGAACTGAACACTGAAACTCTGCCCGATTTTATACCGATTTATTGTTTTCGTTAAATTGTTAATAGTTGAAATGATTATTTTTATTAACGTTTAGAATTAAATATGTGGAAGTTTATAACAAGCACTTTGTTTAGTTTTGTGATTATTTGTGATGAATTAAATCTTTTTTTATGCTTCTAATCTTTCATTTCTAAGAACAGATAATTGACGACTCGCTGAGGGTCTCGGGTTCGACCCCCGGTACACAGATGTCTAAAAATTCTAAATAGTGAATTTAGGTTTCTGGGTCTGGGTGTTTGTGTATTCGTCTATGTGTTGTCCATGATACCTAGAACACAGGGAATCTTAGTGTGGGGCTAAGTGTAAATGCGTTTTTATTATTTATTAGCTTGTCTTCTATGTATGTATGTATGTATGTATATATGTATGTATGTATGTATGTATGTATGTATGTATGTATATGTCTTTGAACTCGATTTTTACCCGATTTAAACGGTTCGATTAATTTAAAATGTTTAACACTTATCAAGAACCGATGACAATACACACTAATGGTATAATTTTGTCCCATGTTCCTCATCAGGATCGTCACTTTTTTAAACTATAATTGTGTACTTATTGTTGTATTTAGTCCTCAAAATCAAGACAATACTTACTTCAGCTAACTTAGCGGCAAGATCGATACAGTATCCTTCGTACACTGGATTGCCGTGCTCGTCGACCATAGGTTCACCAGTCACTGGGTCCATTTTAGGCATGGTCCATGGTACTGCCTGAAAAATAAACAAATGTGTTGTAACACATCATCACATCACATCAACAATTTATTGTCCCACTGCTGGGCACGGGTCTCCTCTCAGAATGAGAAGGATTAGGCCATAGTCCACCGCGCTGGCCAAGTACGTATTGGTAGACTTCACATATATTTGAGATTTTTCTTATAACTCGTCTTCTACTCCCATATTATAAAAAACGATGATTACAGTGGTTCATACGACAGTAACTTCACCACAAGACCGACTTAACAATTAAAGAAAAAGGGGCCCTGGGCATATAAAAATAAGGGACCCCATTGGAAATTAATAATCGAAGAAAAGATAACCGTTCAGTTATTTATAATCTAAAACATTAATTATAAGCAAGTCACAATGAGTTAATGAATCGTTAATGATCAACATTGCTCCGAAATTCTATTATTAGATACTAAATGTAAGTAAATATATTGGCCTTTCGGGGGCCCTTGAATTCGGGGGCCCTTAGCATAAACATGGGCCCCCTGTACACGTAGGGTAAAGAAATAACTTCGCCATCAGGTAGACTGCATACTCCTTTACTACCTCTGCTAAAAATAGGTTGGTAATGTCATTGCATAGCATCATATGAAGGCAGTGATGGCCTAGTGGATAAGCACTCGGTCTCTTGATCGAGGGGTCCGACGTTCTAATCCCAGGCACCTCTGATTTTTCAAAGTTATTTGCATAACATGGTGAAGAAACCTGCATACCTGAGAGGTTTATAAAAAAAAACTAAAAAGGTATGTGAAGTCTACCAATACGCACTTGTTCAGCGCGGTGGACTATGGCCTAATCCGTCTCATTATGAGAGGAGACCCGTGCCCAGCAGTGGGACAGTAATGGGTTGATGATGAATGTCATATTTACCGGTGAAGTTCCAATCCTGAAGAAGTTCTTCAGCGGTTCCAGTACAGCACCAGGTAATAACCTGAACTCTTCGTTAGCAGACCATTTGGCAATGGCCTCCACACCGGCATCTGGTTTGTATGTTGACAAGATGAACTTTGAGCGAAGAAATAGGGAGTATCTGTTGACATTATGATGATAGGAATCGGTTTATTAAAAAATATAAGGTCGGAGAATCCTCTGTGATTCGACTCCGGCTGCACCACCGCCACACCTGTTTCTTTTATAACAGCAGTGTTAAGCGCTGCTGTGTTCTGGTTTGATGGTGGTAAGGAAGACATACCTACTTATCCAAGATATTCCTGATTCCAGCTTAGTTATCACGGGTGACAGAGCATTCATGGGCGACTTAGGTAGGAATGTAATCTTACCTGTGGTTAGTTACAGATGTCTATGGGCGGCAGTAGCCACTCACCATACAGTGGATGCCTCAAGACGGCGGTCCAATTTTATATGCACTCATATGAGTATCAAATGAAATGTGTGTTTTCTGGGAAAAATACGAAAACCTTTTTTAATAAAGTTTTTTTTTTATAATATAAGTAGCATACTGCCGTAATGGACATCTGTAATCAACCCCAGATAAGATTCCTACCTCAGGTCAGCCACAGACACGTCCCTACCCCTGAGAACTAAGCTGCAATATCTCAGAAAAGGATAGACATACTATATAGACATACATAAGCGAGATTCCTTATTAGACTTCAAACCAGAACACAACAGCGCTTAATGCTGTTATAACAGACAGGTGTGGCGGTGGTACCGAAGTCGAACCACAGAATCTTCAAAAATAAATTTTGAACTTACCTTTCCTCATCCCAGTAGAACAGGGTCTCATTGCTCACATCAGCATCTTCAGCCAATAGCCTATACATTTTATCTCTGGTAGTGTTCACACTATTGCTCTGTTCACAATCCACTTGCATAACCTCGGCGTCTAACCTTGAGACCACGTCGATCAGGTACGTGATTAGAGAGTTCAGGATATGTTGCTTCTTCTGAAAGAGGTAGTTTAGAAGATTTGGTTAATATTATTTGGCAAAGAGAGATTTCCCTGTATGCTAGGTGATCATGTCCGGACAGCGGCCGTGCTCCGACAGTCTCAGTTCGAAGCTTGTATATATGCAAGATGTTTAGAAAACTTCGATAGCGTGATTTAGAATAGTCGTGGCGCCATCTGTTGACGAGTAGCGGGAATCACAAATGCTAATTGGCAAAAACAAAGTTACAAGTAATGTTTTTTATTACTCAAAATCACTTTTTTATACTCAGTACAAAAGTTATTCAAAAACAAAATAGGATGATTAATTTTGCGCCATCCTGTATAAGCGGGGAACTGAGAATGTTGGAGCTCGGGCCACTCTTTGGGCATGATCAGCTCGGCAAGATCTCCCTTTGCCTAAATTGTTTTTATTATATTGGCGTGGCAAATAAGCTTACCCGGGTAACTTGATTGTACCCGGGTGAATCATATTTATACCCGGGTGATTGTTTTTTTTATAATAAAGAAGTAGAAAACGAGCACACCACCTTGTCCACCTTATAGTATTTAATCACAGTCACCCATAAACATCTCATAATAATTTCATACTAAAGCAGACTCTCTTTTTTTTTCTATATATAATATAAGAGTAGCGGACGAGCATGCAGTCCACCTGATGGTAAGTGGCTACTGCCGCCCATGGACATCTGTAACCAACCCCAGATAGGATTAGATATTCCAACCCGAGGTCGGCCACAGATGCGCCGCTACCCCTGAGGACTAAGCTGGAACGCCTCGGAAAAGTCTGTCTCCCTTACCACACCCTTCAAACCGGAACACAGCAGCGCCTAACACTGCTGTTATTAGGTAGAAATAGGTGTGGCGGTGGTGCCGCCGGAGTCGAACCATTAAAGGTTCTACCACCCTCAAATGATCCCTGATGATGAGTTGCCACTCCTGAGGTTAAGATTGTCGCGTCATATTATGTAAGTCAGCCCTCAGCCCTCAGCCCTCAGCAACATCCAAACCCTTAATTTTCTAATTCAATCTTATAAAAATGTGACAACTTGTCGGGAGATTACATATTGTTAATGAAGGTCAACCTCAAAATCCTGAGGGCAGCTACATTCCTCCCTCAAGCCCATCAGCTTACAGCACTCCACTTCGTCTGCCTGCAGCACCATTGTTGGTAGGACCAGCTGTGACACATCCATGGTATAGTCTGTGAAGATGAGGTTCCATCTAAAGTCACGACGCACCAGCTTCTCCTTCACAGCCTGGGCATAGAAACACTTTATTTAACGGAAGTTTTACTTAATTAAAAAATAAACAAAATATCGTTAGGAAACCATCAGGTTTTTTTTATAAAAAAAAGATCTCTAGAAATAAAGAAATTCTCAAAAGTGTGGACTAAATCCCTTTTTCTGTGAGGAGACCCGTGCCCAAGAGTAGGACAGTAATGGGTTGACAACGATGATAAAGTAATTGCCGTACAGACATTTGTATTAAAAATAGGATTGAAATCCTTTGTGGTTCAATTCCAGTGGCACCACCTACATCTACAGGTGTTTCCTCCTAATAAAAGTAATGTTAAGCGCTGCTGTATTCTGGTTAGAAGAATATGGTAACACATGAATGTGTTATTTCAACCCTTGCTTTTCTCTTCTATGTTTCAACCTAATCCTCTAGATTTACATAGTAGGTAACTGAAAACAAGCACATGTGGAATTCCAATCTTATCTAGGATTAACAAATGTCCATAGGCAACAGTAACACTCAAAGATACTGTTTGCTCATTTCCTACTGCTGTTTTAAGAAATAAATCATCTGCGAACTAATCCGGGTTTAGGTGTGAACTCACCCTGGTATAGCATGTACTCATCCGGATATAAGCTTATATTCAACCGGATATAAGAATATATTCACCCGGGTATATGTATATACTTACCCGGGTATACATTTACTCACCCGGGCATAAGTATTAACAACGAAACTAGTACGTCCGGCCACTACATAGAAGCTGGGGTCAGGTCGCATGCCTCTCAGCGCGTTAGCAGAGTCTCTGGTTAACCCTGCGTGCACCCAGATGCGTGTGCTTGAACGACCGAGCAACTCGTATAGGGTTTGGTCGACGTCTGTTGAGAACAGGAAGTTATTACAAAATAAGCTGTGTCCGCCACGATCAAATTCAGAATATAATTTGAGTAAAGTTGCTCTGACTTTAAATTGTTATAACTTTTGATTAAGTAAATCGATTTTAATGAAATAAAGTCACATTTGAATGAAATAAACATACGGACTATGAAGTAGTTATGCTTTGATGTTTTTTCAAACACATTATGTGTTTAAACATAATATCAGTCCTAACTGTCCAACTTTTTTTGCAAATATTCGATGTACGAGATACGCGAAACTTATATTATGGTTAATATGTACCTATATGTATATATAGATAGAGAATATTCAGAAATAAAGCAATCAAGATTCAACTCCACGGCGCAAAAACACAATTTATTATTTTATTCAAACTATTAGCTAGTTCTGCCAAATTTCCAGCTTTATACATACTAAAACAACGAGGTATTTGCCCGAAACGGCACTTCGGCCAAATACGGCCAAAGTCACGGCCGAAGCCATTCCACTTACCAATCTCACTCTCCAATATAAACACAGCATCTGTCGCATTTCTCATAGCTAGATATTTATCCAAAGCTGATATTAGTTGCTGGGATCCTAATGCAGATCGCAGTAAGGGTACACCAGTGGTTGCGGCCAGTTGCTCCAACAGCTCCCAAGGGGCCCAGGAAAGGTCTATTATGGCTGAGACCCCTTTAGATAATGCTGAGCATACTGAAAGGTTTAACCAAGTAAGTACAATAGCCAAATAGCCAAATATATATAACAGTTTTGATACTAACAAAGCAGTGACAGACTAGTGCTTCAAAACCTCTAATTTGGGGTTCCAGGGGTCAAATCCCAGGCACGCACTTCTAATTTATCAAAATTATATGCGTATTTGAAATTATTTATCACTTGCTTAAACGGAAAGGAAAATATCGTGAGGAAAATGGCACGTCTAAGAGTTCTTCAGTTTTCAAAGGAAAAAAGTTCTCCAAAAAGTTGCCAAAGATATGTGATGTCTACCATTTCGCACTTGGCCTGTGTGGTAGACTATAGCCTAAATATATGTGGTCCCTCCAGGGGCGGCCCTAGGGCGGTGCGAGCGGTGCGAGCGCACCGGACGCCGTCATTCGATGGGCGCTGAAAAGACCCGGGCGTAACTGTTTTGTAAAGAGGCTAGGCTTTTAATTCAACGGCTTACTAGTACTAGTACTAGTTACTTAAGCTACTTGGCTGCAACATAAGTATGGGGTGCGAGCTAAAAAAAGCTTCCCCAGGACCTAAAGAGCGCCACCATGAGATATGGCACGAGCTAATTTTTTGCTGGGGCCGCCACTTCCCCTTTGATAAGAGACCCGTTCCCAGCACTGCGACAGTAATTAGTTGGCGATATATAGAGATTCTTTCTCCGCTTCTTCTCTATAGCGAAACACATATGAACATAAATGACGTTCAAAAAGAATTCTATAAGTATGAATCAATATTGATTAAATGAGATTTGAATTAGAGAATACAACAATCGCCATTTTGTTTACCTTTTTTACGAAAACAACATATTACAAAATATAATTAAAAGGTTTAAAAAACCTACATTTTCTTTGACTCTCATCTTCATTTTCTCTGTCCAATTGTATAATATCTTCTGAAATGCGTACCGACTTACTCTCTTCTGAAAACTTGATTGCTTCTCCTATCTTTTGCGGTAGATCTTCTTCATGATTCTCTGTTATAAATACTGTAATATCATCGCTATTTTATATTATAAATCTTATTACTTAGTACTTTATACTAATTTATAAAAATCGTGAAGAAAAAAGACACGCCTTGAAGTTATCCATGTTCTTAAAGTGTTTTTAAGTATAGAAATAGCAAACCAGCATACAGTCCGCCTGATTTTAAGTGGCTACTGCCTGGCTAATCAACCCCAGATAGTCATACCTGAAGTCGGCTACAGTTTTGAATTTGAATGTGGTAGAACCCTTTGTGTTTCGACTCCGGCGGCACCACCGCCACTCCTATTTCTGCCTAATTACAGCAGTGGTAGACACTGCTGTGTTCCGGTTTGAAGGGTGTGGTAAGGGAGACAGACTTTTCCGAGGCATTCCAGCTTAGTCCTCAGGGGTAGCGGCGCATCTGTGGCCGACCTCAGGTAGGAATATCTAATCCTATCTGGGGTTGATTACAAATGTCCAGATGGACTGCATGCTCGTCTGCTACTTCTATATTATAAAAAAAAGTTTACCAATCAGGATTAAGTTGGAACTGCTCGGTGATTTATACCTTCCTTTCCACAAACATGCTGTTATTAGACAGAAATAATGCTTTGGTTATTTCTGGTTTATAACATTATTAAGCGTTGTTGTATTCTGGTTTGAAGGGAAACCGAAAACATTCGACAAAGCCAATGGCATATCTCAAGGTAGAGGCCTCAAATATACTTACCAAACCTTAAACTCAGCTCACAAACAACACTAGTCAAGTTTATGAGAAATGTTATTAAAAACAAAATCTGTAACTCCATCTTTGTTTACTTATAACATGACGCGCAATTACATCGTCTTACTTTGTTAATTAATATCGCAGATATATACTCCTGGAGTAGATACGGTATTAGTAAAGTTAGGAATAAGTAGAATAGGATGCGTAATTTCTCAAACATTTATTATTTTGAAGCCTAATTTGGCTGAGCGGTGAATTAAGAAGTGTTTTCCGCGCTTTACCTGCAAGAAATATTTTAAACATTTATAAGTAGTTGTAACAGAAAAATCACGTAATAATAATTCAAACAAATTGGTTCTAACGCCATCTAACGTCGTGTCATAGAATCTGAATCTGCCGGCGAGGTATTACAGTAGATTTGAACATATTTAGCTTTTTAAAGTATCTATTAGAAGTTGTAGCCGCTGTACTTCTTCTATTTTAATAAAAGTAAAATTCAAGATCTAGCTATGCACGTAGAATACTTACCTACACGTCAAAAAGGAATATTTTTTATAAGATCTTGATACTAGCATCAAATGCTGTCCTTTAAATAAACGAAACCACATAGTAAAGCTAGTTAAAAAAATGTACCTTCTGATAGATCGTTTAATTAATTATCTTTAACAATTTTTGACATTAATTTTCACTTTATTTACTAATATAACTTTCAAAAAAACTGTTTGTTAAAATGGTGGTATTTCTTTTCACCTCTTGCTAATTTTAGACTAATATTATCGAAGAATTGAGACGTTTTATTGTCGAGATTTCTTTTTTATTATCTATCTTTAGTGTAATATATTGTCTTGTGATTCGACCAAAGATTGGAACTCAAAGAAACAATCTATTTGTAGCTCGCACGCTTTCGACACGTCCGTCTCACACAACTACTGAAGTAGGACTGACTCGAATCGACCGACGGGTTGCATTCTCACATTTATTATACAAATCGCGGGTAGTACAATATATATTTTTATTACAAACGGTAAGGAGTATCGTCCGCGCCAAGCTGCTTGTCCGCTCTGAAGTTGTTGCGAGCAGGTGTAATCATACAATTTGCTATGGCGACGCGATTCATTTCTATATTCAGAGCGGACTAGCAGTTTTACTCGAACTATACCTACACCACATCGTATAAGGAACATAAAAAAACCGCCATTTTACATAAGTTTTTTTCTACCAATAAACATACCTAATATTTTCGCTTTTTCTCAAATTAGTAAAAAATATATACTATACCTTCAATTTAGTAACAAGATATATTTTTATATATTTAAACTTGTCGTGTTAACCTTAAATTCAAACCGTAAATGAAGGTATGATATGATGTGCTTACTTACCTAACTGCCTCTTCAAGAAATGGTAATGGTAAGGCTGTGATTATAGTAAAAGTTTGAGTATTAAAGTTTTATTGGTTGCGTCTGGATATGTAAGAAATTAAGGTGGTAGAACCCTATGAAGTTCGACTCCGTTGGCGCCACTGCCACACCTGTTTCTGCCCAATAACAGCAGTGTTAACCGCTGCTATGTTCTGGTTTGAATGGTGTGGTAAGGCAGACATACGTAGCTGACACATTTTAACTTAAGCTCTCAGGGGTAGCAACGCAGTAGTGGATGATGTTATGGGTAGAAATCTTATCTTGTCACTTATCCTTATCCTTACTAATATTATAAATCCGAAAGTAACTCTGTCTGTCTGTCTGTCTGGTTGTCTTTTCTTCACGCCTAAACCACTGAACCGAGTTTAATGAAATTTTGTACAAAGATAGTCTGAGACCGGAGAAAGGACATAGGATAGTTTTTATCCCGGGAATCCCACGGGAAATAGGGATGGCGATCTAAGATAATCGGAGAATCGATCTTTTGGATAAAAAAACGATTATTTTAATCGATATTAGTAAGGATTGAATCGTAAACTTTCCATTTGATCAAGTGGTGATCTTTAGCAAAGTTGTTGTCCATGAGCCCACGAAGGTTTCAGAGTTGGTACGACCAATTTTCGCCAGATGGCGCCACTGGTATTCCAATGTCATATTATCTTCTTTTAACGCGGGCGAAGCCGCGGGCAAAAACTAGTCAGCTATAAAGCTGTTTATGGGCGGCAGTAGCCACTTACCATCAGGAGGACTGCATGCCCGTTTGCTACCATTATAATTTAAAAAAAAACTTACGTCTGATTCCATCCCCACCAACTGGACTCGTGGCGATCTTCCACCGTTTGGTTAACGTAAACATTTTTTCTGCGTAGGTGCAAGATGTCGATTTAACTTCCTCCTGAGATACTCCCGGAACATTATAACATGGGGCTCTTCGAGATGGTGCAAAAAGAGCTCTCCTCCAAAACCGGCGATGCATTGGCGATTCTTCTGGTATTGCAAATGTTCATAGGCGACGGTGACTATTTTTAATCAGGTAATCCGTCTGCCATACCGTTAGATTCTAAATAAAAAACGTAGATAAATAAGACAGCTGTTCTAGTTATTTATTATAAATCTAACCAAGTTCTATAACCGCTACCGCCTATGCATTATATAAATAAAACGCTTACACTATGCGCTCGCCCCTACAAACCCTTCTTAACTGAATTATTGAAAAGGAAAGCTAACTCGTGTTTAAACAAAGCACTACCCTCTATTATCTGTTGTTTGCACCGTACAGTCGTGTGGTAAAGTGAAAATGAAGTTATGATGGATATTTTGAAGGTAGAACCCTTTGTGAATCGACACCGGCCGCACCACCGCCACACATATTTCTGTTATAACAGCAGTGTTAAGCGCTACTGTGTTCTGCTTTGAAGTATGGTAAGGGAAACATTTTCTGAGACGTTCCCCCTTTCTTATAATATAAGAGTAGTAGACGAACACCTGATGATAAGTGGCTACTGCTGCCCATGGACATCTGATATCCCAAGTAGGATTAAATATTCCTACCAGAGGACGACACTAGATACGCCGCTACCCCTGAAGACTAAGCTGGAATACCTCGGAAAATTATGTCTCCCTTACCACACTTAAAACTAGAACACAGCAGCGCTTAACACTGTTGTTATAACAGAAATAGGTGTGGCGGTGCCGCCGGAGTCGAACAGAGTTCTACCAACTTGTGTTCAACTTGCAACCATAGATTAGTAAAGATTACTCACTCCTAACAGGAAAATGTACCCAGTTTTGAAAATTGAAATATTTGCGTAAAAAAGTTTTGCCACATCTCCGTGCTAAAATGTACCTAAAATATTTGAAATAATTATTTATTTTTTACGTAAATTTTCTCTAAAAATATTTTAATTTGTCAAGAATTAAAAAAAACAACGTACTAAAATAAGCCGTTTGTGGCTTCATTCAATTTCAAGGCGGCGAAGTATCTTTACTAATCTATGCTTGCAACACTTTGCTAACAGACTGTACTCGCTTAAATATTCAAAACTCCGTATCAAATCAGGTAACAATTTGTTATGATTTACCACGACATGAGAATACCGCATACGTTCTTTGCACGCGATATTCAGTATAATTCTACTACAATTTTACTTGCAATACGTGCTAATAAAAATACGAATGTGCGTTTCTGTTTGTTACGCTTTCATGTCTTAACGAAATCTTTTAGCTAACTAAATATTTATTCCAATATTCAAATAATATTGATAGCTCCATCGAATGTCAATCTCTCTCCCATAGATTAGTAAAGATTACTCACACTCACTCCTAACTAGAAAATGTACCCAGTTTTGAGAATTGAAATACCTGCGTAAAAGTTTTGCCACGTCTCCGTGCTAAAATATCCCTAAAATATTTGAAATAATTATTTATTTATTATGTAAATTCATGTAAATTACGCAGTATTAGTTATTTATTCGTAAATTTTCTCTAAAAATGTTTTTATTTGTCAAGAATTCAAAAAAAGAACTTACGATAATAAGCCATTTGTGGCTTCATTCAATTTCAAGGCGGCGAAGTATCTTTACTAATCTATGCTCTCTCCCCTCGACTCACGCACGTTGTCATCACAACACCATATTAGTAGCTTTGTAATCTTATATATAAAATTCTCGTGTCAGTGTTAGTTACCGTAGTCCTCCGAACGGCTTTACCGATTTTTACCAAATTTTATATGCATATTCAATGGGTCTGAGAATCGGCTACTATCTATTTTTCATAACCCGTAAGTGATAAAGGTTGTTCACCCTTAACATTGTTTTATTTATTTGGCAACACAACGTTTGCCAGGTAAGCTAGTATTATATAACACTAGCTGACCCGGCACTTTGTACCGCCTCAAAATTATTTATCAAATAAACTTCATATAAAATATAGCCTATGTTACTCATAGATAATGTAGCTTTCGAATGGTGAAAGAATTTTTAAAATCGGTCCAGTAGTTTTTGAGCCTATTCATTACAATCAAACAAAGTTTTCCTCTTTATAATATTAGTATAGATTATTAAAAAATAAAACTGCTCCTCTTCTTATCTCAGTTCGTAGGTTATATATAGAAAAATATCTTAATAAACCTCCATATATCTTACGGAAATCTGCAAAGTACTTTTTATAAAAGATTGGAGTAACAAACGAGCTTCCAGTCCACCTTATTGCTTCGTCATCCAGACACCTGTGACTTAATTCCATACAGAGTTCTACCTTTTTTTTTTTGTTTTCGAGGGGGAAACCTTCAAAAGGTACCCGACGAAGTGGGAGCGAGGCCGGGTTATTTGGGATTTTTACCGCACTAAAACCCCCCGGTGACCGTCCTCAACGCTTGGGAACTCCGGGATCTCCGATGGAACACAACCGGAGTCTTCCGAGCGCGATGCCGGTCGGGCTCTGTCCTGGGGGGAGCAGTTTACGCTCATCCCGTTCACCTGGTGTTTACGACGGCATGAGACCACACATGCCGTATCCTTCCCGGGGTTGCTCTCCGGACGGTTCGAGCTCCCACTCTTGCCGCCGGCAACCCCGGAAATCCCCTTTTAGTCGCCTCTCATACAGAGTTCTACCTAAAGCCGTTCTAAAGCCGACAGTTGCGATGCCACTCCCTAGAACTATGGCGGTCTCTCATATGTAAGTCAGCCATCTATTCTTCCAATGGAACGCAGAACTCCTTCATGCTAAGTATAACGGTAGTACTTCTCGTAGAATTACTGGCTCTACTATCTTTCATTTTTTTATAACATAGTATAGTCCGCACCAAATTGCTAGTCCGCTCTGAAGTTGTTGCGAGCAGATGTAGTCATACAATTTGCTATGGCGACGAGATTCATTTCTATATTCAGAGCGAACTAGCAGTTTTACGCGTACTATAATAGCAGACGTGTAAGCAGGGCACCTGATGGTAAGTAACTACTACCGCACATAGATATTTGAAGGTGGTAGAACCCTTTGTGGTTCGACTCCGGCGGCACCACCGCCACACCTATTTCTACCTAATAACAGCAGTGTTAGGCGCTGCTGTGTTCCGGTTTGAAGGGTGTGGTAAGGGAGACATACTTTTCCGAGGCGTTCCAGCTTAGTCCTCAGGGGTAGCGGCGCATCTGTGGCCGACCTCAGGTAGGAATATCTAATCCTATCTGGGGTTGATTACAGATGTCCATGCCCGGCAGTAGCCACTTACCATCAGGTAGACTGCATGCTCGTCTGCTACTCTTATATTATAAAAAAAAAACCTCCGTAATCAACCCCATACGATTAGATTACTTGAGATAGGCCATATATGTACCGCTACACCTGAGGACTAAGCTGGAATGCCTCGGAGAACAATGTCTCCCTTATCACACCCTTCAAAGCCACAGCATCACAGTCACAGCATCGCTTAATACTGCCGTTAGTAAGCAGAATTAGGTGTGACGTTGGTATCGCTGGTGTCGGACTACACAAGGTGATTACCACCATTAAAACTATTAATTTTAAAAGACGTCTTATTGGTTGATTTAGACTACACATTCATATTGTAATATTTTAACTAAAATAAATTAAAGTAATATAAAAAAATAATGAAATAATATAACTTTATTTTAAATTAAATATAAAAAGCTACATCTAAATTGCTGTCCCTGGGATGAGTTCCCAGAATGCTGGCAACATTCCCTCGTTGGATAGCGAGGCTAATTCGCTGTCCGAGGTATGTGCCAGCTCTCTGGTCATTCGTTGACTCTATCAACCGTTTGGACAGATGCTTAAAAATAATCTAGCATTGGAACCCCACGGCCCCAATGTTTCAACACCAAATGGCAGAAATATGTAGTCTTTAATAAGATCTGCATACTTCTGCAACTTGCGAATTTCAGCGTCGGTCGCCACGACACCGGTTGCCCTGGAAGATATGTGAATATGAGAAGGTGCCAGTGTGTCCACGCAAGTAGCGTCCCACACAAGACACCTTCCATTCTTCCAGGGAAGATAAGACGTCTATAATTTCCAGATAAGATTTGAACCCTGCTAGAGGTTGACCACTAAATAATTGCTATCCTTAAATACGAACGCCTCGCAAAAGTATGTCTCCCTTACCACACCCTTCAAACCAGAACACAGCAGCGCTTAACACTGTCATTAGGCAGAAATAGGTGTGACGGAGTCTCTGCACCAAATCACAGATTCTAACACCTTGTCAGCGTAGGAACAATAGGATATTAAATAAAACCACCAATAATTTAATATATAATAACTATTTATGTAAGTATATAAACATACATCGACAAGAAAAAATAATTCATTTACCTAACTCACAAAATGAAGGAAAATAATAATTAATTAATAATAATAATATACCTTAAAAATCAACATACAACCTCACACTACACTTTAAAAAATTTATGTTTAAATTAAAAACCAATTAAATTATTATATATTTTAAAAAATTGTTGCAAATTTTCCATTTTGTTGGAAATCTATTTTTCTGTTATACTAACTTCTTAACTCTAATATTTATTTCAACGCTGCATTTTTACAATTTTTGGGTCCAATTAGTGTAAAATTTCGCTAAAAATTTTGATATATGCAATTCCTATGTCGTGAAAAATTCTCAAAAAAAAAATTCCTCAATTTATTTACCCACACACATCCCAATTGATTTTATTTACAAATCCTTTAATTTTATTACACAAAACTCGAAAAAAATGTTAATTTCGAATATTTTCAGTCGAGATTCAAAATCGGTACCGATTTTTTTACCTGGTATCATTTTTGCCATCACTAAAAGAACCCAAAGTTGTTTCATATGGACAGGGTTACCACCCCATAACTTAAAATCTACCTTTCCAAATCTTTCTAAGAAGTATTACTAGTTTATACAAATTTCCATACACCCCAAAAATTATAATGATAATATTCTAGTATGAAGAAATCTGATGAAAATTGTTATTTCGGCGTCCTAACCTATTTTCATGGTATAAAATTTTTTCTTCATAAAAATTTTCCGAATTCGACACCTCGCGGCGCCTAAAGACAGATGCATTTTTTTAATTTTAAATTAATTTAATTTATTTTATGGTTACATTTTTTTATTATTGTTATCTTTACAAATTTTAATGTAATCTTGTTCAAAATTTTGTAAGAAAAAATACACAAGATTTTTTTAAATACTTATTTCTTTTAATACATTAAAATTCATTAACTAACCTTCACGTAGATAATCAATCTTTACATGTAAATATTTACCTTCCGTATGTTTGTATCCGCGAAAGTCAAAAACTAATATTTTTTTTTACACACAATTGATTTTTTTACACAACGTTGCATTTCTATTTAAGAATGTTTTTAAATACTTTTTATCCAAAATTTCGACGAGAATAAAAGACTAAGCATAACCGGATTTATCCAGTTTACTTCGTCTTTCCAAATACACAATACACATGTCTGTAGGCGCTCACAAAATCGCAAATACATCTAAAATTGTACCGCGCGACAAATATTTATATCCATAATTTATTTAACGTGAATAAATGCGCATTCGGATACGCGAGGAATTATATAACGCAATTCTGTCGCGAATCGGAATTTTCAAACGTGAAACGGCACCACGTTTGGTGGTGTTACTCGAAATTTTAAAAAGTACCGACAAGAATTTCTAAAAATGAATTTTAATTTGGAAACGGTTTAATATCATACAGTTTACTTACAGTATTTTTAAATCTCTTCTAAATACAATATCTCCTTTAATATTGAGTTTATTTTTAATAAAATTCATCGTGAAAATTAAAATTCATAACACATTTTAAAAATATAAACAATTTTCAAGCGCACATATAATTTTAAATTTGAAAATTCATTTTCAAGACATTTTTATCGACACAATTTTGAACGACACGTTCATTATAGATTGAGAAACACCACACAAACGCGTGCCATTGGCAAACGCACCGAAATCTGCGATAGTCAAACTTAAGAAATAAAAAATAGACATCTAGGAACATTACAGCTTAAAACGAAATGTACTCTAAATAATTTATTTAAGACGTGGAAGATTGTTTTTTTATAGCGAAAATTCGTTCTTTTCGATGATATACTGTTGAAACTTTGCTGTTTTTTGTTACGTCTGTGTGAAAGTTACTGTGTGTATTAAATATTGTATGTTTCCCAAATAAAAATAAAATATAAAAAAAACTGAATGTTATCATAAAAGTTGTTTTTTTTTTTAATAAACGCTTTCTACACTCACAGCCCCACACTATGATTCCTTATATCGTGGATGCCATCGACAAACAAGACAAATACACAAACACGCAGACCCTAGAGAGATACCTAAATGCATCATTCAGATATCTGTCTGGCCGGGGATCGAACCCGGTACCCTTTGTGCGTCAAACCGATAAGGTGACCGCTCTGCCACATGGGTCGTCGTATGGTAATTATTATATCATATGGTTTTAATGTAGACAAAAGTCCACAAAAGTTCACAAGAAAATCCAGGTTTCGCCAAATTTAGAGATTGATTTAGTATTTCCTTATAATACGAAAGACTTACATTTCGAGACTTAAAACAAATGACAATTATAATTGAATTGTATATCGCGTAAAATTTCGACACAGAAATTAGAACAATAGAACATAAAATTTCCTAATATTGTAGATTCTGAACTTGCAAGTTGATCTGATTGGTCCCAATCGCCAATACACGCGAGTTACTATTAAAATGGTATAGTTTAAGATTTGTACTTTTAACAGCTCAAAATAAAATAAGATCCTTGATTTAAAATTATTATTTTTAAAAATTTTAAGGTTTCTTTAATTTGATAAAAAAAACATTGCAAAAATAGTGCACAAGGTCCCTAACATTCATTACACATTTCATTTCATTCAAGTATTTTTTCTACCGCTTAAGACTTTCAATTTGAAACAAGTTCTGAATGTAATCAATTCATTACAATTCTACAATATCCACAAACAACTCCAACCAACCAAAAACCCGGAAGCCTAAGCTGGAATGCCTCGAAATATTTCCTTTATTAACCCTCAAACCAGAACACAGCAGCTTAACACTGCTGTTATAACAGAAATAGGTGTTGCGGTGGTGCCGCCGGAGTCGAACCACAGAGGGTTCTACCGCCTTCAATTGTAGGTATTATAAGCCAAATCAAAATAAAACAAAATTTTACCCTTTTCACTTTTGAACCTTCTTTGAACTTTTTTTTTTCTTTTTTATTAAAGCAATTTTCGAGCTTTAGTTCCATAAAAATATCAATTAATTCACTTTCACTTTTACTTTAAGAGTATTTTTTTGTGTGTTACTGTACATACAATCATTTTTTTTATTCCCACGTCACAGTTACATGAAAAAGAACGAATTTTCACTTTTCACGAAAATAAAATATCATATTAAATTACTGCTAACAGATGCATCAACGCACATACTCGGTGCGCGTCGTTTTTAAGATAAAAAAGTTTTAACTGTAGCATTTAGTAGTTCGCTTTCAATTTAAAATATATATATATCATAAAATTTACAATACCGTCTGTACAATACCCTTTTAGTTACGATAAATACAGCTTATATTAAATCAGAAATACATATTCAAATCCAATAACTAACTGTTTACACACAAAAACTATCTCTTTCAGAAAAAAATACAGTCGATCATAGTAATTCTTGAAATTCGACAAAAATACACTCCATTCTCGGTAATCCAATTTTAATTTACGTCCCAAATTATAAAACTGCTAGTCCGCTCTGAATATAGAAATGAATCGCGTCGCCATAGCAAATTGTATGACTACACCTGCTCGCAACAACTTCAGAGCGGACTAGCAGTTTGGCGCAGACTATAGTAAACCAGTGATGTTTTTTGTTAAATAGATTTAAGGTCACTTGACTTACTCGTGAGGACTAAGCTGAATTGCCTCTGATAAGTATGTCTTAACTTGAAAACCTGGAATTCGAACCTGGGCCCTGCAGCGTAAGGGCTGAATTTACTAAACTATCAATGCCTTTCATACTCCTACTACCTATCAAGTATATCTAACGCTGATGTTCAATCTTAGATCTTTCAACCAACAAGTTTTCCTCAAAATAATGATAAAATACTATAAATTAATGATATAATTAATAATTAATACAACATACTAAACACTACAGTTAAAACACATTACAATCCTAATTTGGAAGTCGTTAATACAAATACAAAATACAATAAATTTAAAATAGTTAAAAATAAAAGTTACTTTTTTTGTGTATACTCAAATACATACATAAATTTTATTCGAAACATCAAAAAATCTATGCCACTAAATATATCATAATTATAATAATATATAATAATAATAATACACACTTCATCTAATTAATAAATCGTTTTCAACTATTTTCAATTGCTAATTTTCTTGGGAGATTTTTGAACCAGCAAAATGCGCTTAAAAGGGTCCACCCACACTGCCGCCACAATATAATATCATTTTTTTACCAGTATTGTTCGAACTGAATGATTTATTTTATACAACAATACGAATTTTAGTTTTTTTGTCAGCCATTTCATTTACATACCAGTGTGTGCCAGTGTGTGTAGACCCTAAAATATTTCCTTATCAATGTTGTAGACTTGTACCACCGTATTCGACGAGTATCTATCATCTTTCTTTACCTAAAAAATACCTTTCTTAGAGTTCTGCTTTACGACAAGAAAATCTATTAGCAGCATGTTTAAGTGTGATAAATATTAATTACTTTTTATATATGTGTGCGCGGTGTGCGATATTTCATTTTATAAAAAAAATCTGTTATTTATAAAGTAATCGCCTTTCAAATTACGTTTCAATAATTATCTTTATACACATAAATCATGCGCTATGTTCGTTTATCGCTACCAAAAACGTTCATCCGATTTCAATAAAATTCTATCAATGAGTAAGGTTAGTTTCAACTTGAATAGATTACTTATCAAACTCATAGATGGCGTTGTCAAGATCCTTAAGACGATGAAACGACCCACTAATTTTACTAAGATTTCCTTTAAATATACTTGAACTTATATTACCCTATAATTGACACCATCAAAGGTTTTAGAACAAGTTAGTACAGTTTGAATCAGGAGTTATCACCACCTAACCTATTTCTAGCATAAAACCATAGATAAGTATAGATATCTCACCGCCTTGTAATCGAAGGAAGCCATTAAATGGTTTAAATGGCTGTCATGATGTAATTTACGCGGAACAATGCCAACATGTGCAGTTAAGAAGTGCAAAAACACGAAATTTAAGAAAAAGCGCGGAGAAATATCGTTTCATTCATAAATGACTTAAACACTACATTTTTTAAATATTTTTCAAATAGATGACAGTGACAATTTCAATTGTCAAAACTGGTTATTTTTGTTAGAAGTGAGTAATCTTTACTAATCTATGCATAAGACACCTCTTGCGTTTCGGTAAGTCTGGGGAAGCCGGTTAAGTTATACAGGGTGAATTTTTAAAACGGGCCTTCAGGGCCAAATCCGAAACTATAAGGATTAGCGAAAAATGCTGAAAGGAGTTACGAGGCCGATTTTGTTAAAAACTAAAACTGCATCATTAGTTTTTTAAAATATCTTTTTCCCTAGCCGGGAATCGAACGAGTTCATTTTGAAAAAAAATACACCCTCTATATTATTCCACTATCTGATAGTGTTGCTTATAAGGATCAAAATCTGGGAAGTAATGATAAATGACAAACTAAAGGAAAAGCCTCATAAGACCATATCAGTCCTTAGGAGTGGCTACGCATCTATGATCGACTTCAAGTAAAATCCCTTTTCTATACGGAGTTGATTATGTGATTATAGACTGCAGTAACTACCCACCATCAGGTGGACCGCATGCTCATTACCTACTTCAATATCCTATATAGAGATAATGCAATTTATTCCATTAACGTTTAATACATCGCTGGTTCACTATTGAAAATCGCATTATTGTACAAAAACACCGCGCACACATATAAATGAAAGTATCTAAATATTTTAAAAATGTACTCTGAAATTGTTTTAGTTACCCGCCGTCGGTGGTACGAGCCCTAAGTGCTCTGAGCCACAAAATATATTTCCACCGATACAATATTACACTCCCAGATAATCAATAAATCTTAAAAATAAATAAAATACATTAACGTTAGATAAATTAGTAAAAAAATACTTTTTTTCCAATGAATATCAGCGCACTTCGCTGCGACGGGTGATACTTGACCGATTGGCTAACGCATCCCCCATTCAGTTAAGTGGTTTAACGCATCCCCCAATTGTGATTTAACGCGTTCCCCATTTATGGCGTAACGCGTCCCCCATTTGTGGCGTAACGCGTCCCCCATTTATGGCGTAACGCGTCCCCCATTTGTGGCGTAACGCGTCCCCCATTTGTGGCGTAACGCGTCCCCCATTTCGTGGTTCGGCGCGGCATTACTCACATTTTACATAAACCACATAGGCATTGTAACAATTCCATCACTTCAGAAAAAAATACTACAGGGGTATATAATATACAGTGCAGATTTATAAAACTACTCCAAAAAAATTGGGTGCACGAAAATAAAAAATAAAAAAATCATAATCAAAGTCACGAGAAACGTTAAAAGAACCTTGTAAGTGTTTACGTGTGTGGTGTTTTTTGTATGTGTGTGTGTGTGTGTGTGTAAAAACAAACATTAGTGCGTCGTATTAAAACTAATAAATATGCGATGCCAGGGCACGAGAAGATTGATAGAAAACGAAAATAATAATAATAAATTTCTCTTCTTCATTTCTTATTTTTTTTTTTTGCTTTTGTTTACCATCAGATCGTTGGAACGCTAAACGTGGACGCCAACCCGCCAAAACCGCTGAGATCATACAAATGCAGACCGAATAGTGACCGAATCGCGACCGAAAACCGTTTTTTTAACCCGTTAAGCGCTTTGGCCGGTTGGCGGCCGGTTTGTTCACTGCATGAAATAATCTGGATGGTCGGGATCCTTTTCAAATCGTTTCGCCTCTTCTTGCATGCTCTCTTTGATTTTGAGAATGGCCGCAGACTCCGTTTGGTCGTTTTGATCGCCGCCCGGCCCGCCGAAACCTTGCACAAATAAGGGTACTTGTACTTGATATTCTTTGTAAACCCTCGTTAAGTTTTTCGTACTAACAACTATACTCTACTTATTTACACGCTCAACAAACCGTAATACAGCTGAAAATCGAATAAGAAATTACACAAGCCGCCATATTTTTATAAGATCCATAGACTATAAAAGGTTAAAGCAATCTGATTGTCTATGAGTAGAATAAATTCATAGATAAATTGTCTGTTCGGCCTAATTTTGAATCTCGACGTAAAAATAGTGTTTTAAATTTGACAGGTGTATTCGTGACTATAACTGACTTTAATTAAGTTTGTTTGTTGTCTTGATAGATATAAATAAAAAAGAAATTAAAAACCAGATCTCGGTAATACTATGTTACATACTACTATAGTCCATACCTATATAAAAATATAAAATTACAATGTATTTTGTACAGCGTATTCTGAGATTAAATAAAGCCTTTAAAAGATCATCATCTCTTTTCCAACTCGACAAAGGGACCTACGGGGGCTTTTCAAATAAATTTCAAATTTTCTAACATAACTGAGTATTATTTTACAATTTTCAGCCGCATTCCGATATTAACCTACGGTGTATTAAACTTCTAGCGTCAGAACGACTGAAACAGATCAGGATCTTCGTTCACACCTGAAATTGGAACAAAGTATACCTGACATCTCAACTGTCAAACATATCTTACCCCCACTTCCAAGAATTAGCCCTTTTAACAATAATAACAACTGTTTATAAACTTAATACTTTTATTTTATTTATATTTTTTTTGTTTTTCATTTGCACTTATTTAAAATCGAAACTAAAATTCAAAATTATGACAAAAAATTTTACACATTTGAAATACAATTTCAATCTTACGAAAATACCGATACAATTTTAAAATTCATTTCCACAATTTGAAAAATTCATTTCATTTCTTACATTAAATTTTCGTTGCCCAATTTTCATCCAAAGTACTCACTTAAGTTGTAATCGCCCATTCCCGATCCCGAATCCTCCCGCGGTGTGCCCGGCCCTCCGCCCCCGACCCCTCCCGGTGACGACTTCATCCCGTCCACGCCTCCTAAGCCTGGACCAACAAACACAGCTACTTCTAGTACTACGAAATTATTAACATAAACAATCATAATAATACTGACTTTATAGCTACCCAAAAATATATTAGACAGACTTATGTATTTTCTAAAGATACATTAAAGCGACTTTATAAATATAAAGTCTACACACAATGAAACAATCAAATAAATACTCGCGAATTAATAAAACTGGCAGTGGTAAATGCAACGCTTTTTATGTCCCACTAATGGATACAGTTCTCTCTCAAATGTGAGTTCTGGAGTATAATCTAACACACTGTACCAATTCGAATCGGTAACTTATATGTCAACCATAGTAAATAAAGCAACGCTTGATAAATCAATGTATCGTAACCCACATATTTTCTAATTATTGAAACGCTAGTAAAATGTCTTTCACAGTTTTTAGTAAGTGTAGAATAAATAGATGAACTATTTTGTGAGATTTAACGTCTCTCTACTTAAAAATATCGACCAATTAAGAATATTTAACATATGCGCCACATCTCACGTGACTATTGTAATTTCAGGTCAAAGGTACGTCACTTTCGAATATGTTAAAACGACACATGTTTTTAATAATAAAATATTTAAATATGCCAATATTCCTTCTGTGAAATTTCTACTTGTAAAAAGCGACAGTAATTAGTTATATGTAATATCCTTCGGAGGTTACTTTCAGGTTTTTGGCATTCCCTAAATGACGTCACATTGATTCCGAACTTTGAATCTAACGATTTTCAATTTTTATCAGGTGACTCTACCAAACCGAGGTTGCCAGCCAAATCCTTCAGTACATTTTAGCCTATACACAAATTACTGAAGGATTTACTTTAATGCATTCATTATCAATTATGTATTTTTTCTAGTAAAATTCCAAATGAATTTAAAAAAAAAATCTTGTTTAAAAATCGTTTAATATTTTCAGTTTGTCCAAATCAGGTATATTTTCCAACTAAATTTTGTAAAACTGAATAATAACTACGTAGATGTTACATTTCTTTTAATTGCTTGTTTTCGATCTAAAAATTAGGCACTTTTAGAATTCGTAATTTCAAACATAAAAGAAACGAATATTTTTTTACATTCCATATTTTTCATTGCAACTGGTTTGTCACCTCAGGTCATAGACAATAAAAAAAAACTTAAAACCGACTGGTCTGCGATTTTGACAGCTGTCATCCGTGCCCACAGCGTCTAAAAACTTACAACTAGAAAGCTGTATAGTAGTGGTCTTATTCCTAGGTGCGTACTTATCAAATTTAATCACAAAAAGGGTGCGTTATCAAGCCCTGTAGGCCCCACCTTCGCTGGCGGGTGGCTGGGCGAGGTGCTGGGCGGGCGGGCCGTGTTCGCCGGCGAGCGGGAAGTCGGCGCCGAGTGCACCGGCGCCGACTGGCTTCATCAGCGTGTACATGTTGTCACCGCCTGCCGTAACAACGCGTCACTCCATTTTTTTACTATTCTACTTTATCGAAGCATGTATTTATTTATATTTTTCATTGCAGTCGATAATTTCAATTTTTTTTTTCCATTTCTCAAATATAACTTTTGGTATCATTATTTTTTTATAAGTAAAAATTTATTTCGAAATTTTAGTCTGTTTCAATTTTATTTTATCTCACAAATTTCAATGATACCAATTTTAATTTTTTCAAACAAATTTTGAAACCAAAACGATGCCATTTTCTTTAATGGCTTCAACTTTTTTTTTAATAAAACGATTATATTTTATATATTTACAAATATTTAATTAATGAATATTTATAATAATACACTGTTAAAAAGTAAGTCGAGATCTTACTCGATTCTAGTAGGTTAAACAGATTTCCATCTATATTTAATTTCCGACCACAATCAGAAGTCATAAAACTAATCAGAATCATTTTGAAAACCCTACAGCACCTAACAATAGACCTGAACACTTAAAACGCAATGATTTGCAGCATCTTACGTAGTTATTATTCGTTTTCATACAAACATTATTTAAAAAAAATATGCCATCTAAATATAAATTTCACAAATTTACACTTACGATTTTTTTGAAAATAGGAAACCTATACCTATATTCATGGACACGTGCAGTCCCTAGACACTCAAATAAGACTAGCCCTAATTAAGGATGGTCAGAGTCGCCGAAGACTAAGCTAGAAAGCGTCATGATCACGCGAGCAATACTAATAGTTAACAAACGACATGGATGGGCTACCTTTTTTGAAATAACACGGCTAAGATCAAAAATCTACAATGTGTCCTTCCCATTTAACAGCCTGAGGGTAGGATAACATAAAAAATAAACACGTATTGCATTCAGTTCGATACTAACCGCTGAGCGCGACGGACGTTTCGAAAATCGAATTTCAAAATAAAAAAAATCGTCAACCCCGCCTCAATACTATGTTATAATGTTTTATGACTTCCAACTGAGGGATGTTAACTAAAATATAAAATGTTTCCAACTAGAACTAGAAAAAATAATAATAAATAATAATATAAAAAAAAAATACTTTAAAAAAGTCCTGATAATTTCATTGAAATATTTGAAAATTTCATTTCAAAACTAAAATTGCGTCACAAAATTCTAAATAACTTATATTTAATTTTCAAAGCTTTCTCCGACAACATTTAAATTAATATAAATATTATTTTCAAGATTTTCATTTTGGTTTCTTTTTTTTTATATAACAAAATTAGAAATGTTTTTTTTTTATTTATCAGCCTGAAACACACTTCAGTGTTCTTCATTTTTCAAAAGTGTATCGAGCAGGAATTTCGAAATTTTGTTTTCACTTTAGTATGTCCCGTAATATGCTCGATCACAAGCGATATTACAAAGACTAATCGAGAAATTCAGGGAATTTTAGTAGAACTAATCAATCCAATGTTAAAAAAATCAATTTAATATTTAAAAAATCACTAAGAAATCCGTCTAATTGGAAACACTTAAATTAAAAGTTTACACAAACAGACAGATGTATAACGTACATAAAGTGTGAAACATAAAAAGCATTACACAGTAGTGACCCAAGCGTGAAGAACCGATGTTATGCGAGAACGAAGCAAGCGGACAGAAAAGTAAAGAAATAAGAATAATTTTAACCAAAAATAAATATTTAAAAACGAGTTATCATGAACTGTTTTTTATAATTTATTTTTTAATCATAAGCATATTTTTGTCGATATTCCTGTATAGAAAAAATACTGATTTCCAAAACACTTTTTACTACTAATATATAATTTACAATATAACTGTTTTAGAACAGTTATATTGTTTGTATTGTTATATTGTTGTTTTAGAAAATCACTTAGCAAAATAAATGCTTTTTGTCACAAACTTTTTACTTTTTGCCCATACTCGTATGAGCTACCTTTTGGAAATATGCTTAAATTGAAACATAATTATATTTTTTCAAATAACTGTTGGTATAACGTTTACTTGAGTTTTCAACTTTAATCATGAATATTTTACTTATTAAATAGTTTCGTAATGTACTTTTTTATTTTTATTTGCCATAATACTGACTACAGTATCTATAAAAAAGCAAGTGGAATTTCAGTAATTTATATTATGTTTTAAAACGTTTAAAACTTTAAAAAAGTTACAAACCGGGTGACAATTTAGACATTAAAAATTGTAATTACAGGATATATTTACATTTTCAAAAAAAATGTTGTTTCATCCGTACAATAAAACAAGATATTGATTGCTTTATAATCATCATCATCAACCTATTACTGTCCCACTGCTGGGCACGGGTCTCCTCTCATAATGACAAGGAATAGGCCATAGTCCACCGCGCTGACCAAGTGCGTATTGGTAGACTTCACATACCTTAGAGATATTTTTTTTTATCTTTTTTTAATCTCTCAGGTATACAGGTTTCCTCACGATGTTTTTCCTTCACCGTTTTAGCAAGTGATAATTAATTTCTAATACGCACATAACTGTAAAAATTTGAGGTGCGTGCTTGGGATTTGAACCTCGACCCCTCGGTCGAGAGGCCGAATTTCTTAACCACTAGGCTATCACTGCCTTCTTTATAATTAGATTTTAATCTCAAATCACTTTTTAATAATTATTTTTTTGTAAAATACTACGCTACGATGTGATCCCTAAAATTATACAACATTTAAATACCTGACACTTCAAACGTTTAAACCTGCAAAGTTCTGAACAAAACGTTTACTGGGGTTGAACGATATTTTTAACATAAATTAATATATATTTATATTTAAAAAACTAAAAACCACTCTAAAATCGCATAAGAAAAATTGTTAATGCTGACGATCCTGATAAGGAGAATTGGACAAAATAATTAAAAATCATGTATTGTCATCGGTTCTTGATAAATGTTCAACATTTTAAATTAATTGGACCGTTCAAAGTGGATGAAAATCGAGTTCAAATATTCCGTTACATACATACAGGTCAAACTAATGAAATGTGAGCCGTCACGGGACGCCTGGCAGATGTGAAACATCGACATTATTTTGTAAAAGTAATATGCAGAAAAGAACATATTGTGATAGGAACTAAATATGTCATAATGATAAAATAAAATATTACGATTGCGCATGACGACGCGTCGCCACACTGTACATACTACTGCATATAGACTGTATATATATACCATCGTATATCACGGCATGCGTCGCCACGCCAGAAATCGGTTTTACGTGCGGCTATAGATGTTTCACATCAAAAGCATGGTAAAAAGTCTATCGCGTCAGCGGTTACTAAGTAATCCTAACTAATACATGTATTATAAATACGATTGTGAGTTTGTTTGTTACACTTAACTACATAATCGATTGTCATAAAATGTACACACGTTGTCAGGGGTGCAGAAAAGGACATAGGGTACATTTTATCCCGAAAATGTACCGTTCCCAAGGGATACAAAATTAAATTAATATAAAAAATTCTGAATACGAGCGAAGCCACGTTTAAATCTAGTAAGTAAATATATAACTAATCCCAAAAAAGTGCCACAATCGACAAAAACGCTTTAAAAACAGAATTTTAGTTAGAGTGCAAATTTAAATAGAATTTTCATATAGCATGTGTTATAACTTAGGTTTCACTTGACCTAATTTGCCACTATCGATAAATATGTGTTACAAATTTTTATTACAACAATTTAAGTTGTATTTTATTTCTCTGAAACGTCTTACGCCTATTATTAATATTGAATATATCCAAATGCCTACGAAAAGAGAAAGAGCGAAATTTAACAATGTTTGCTTACTAGTAGAAATTGTCACATTTCGATCCTTGGTAGACAAAACATTGGATAGATCGCTTATTAATCACGGGCATTAGACAACCGAATTACCAAACTCCTAAAAATATATTTACATAAATAGACACATTAAATAAATAAATAAAAGGCACAAAACCCACAACCATCGTACACGTGTCAGAATGAAAACCGATTCTTAAACGAGTACCCAGTTCAAGAACCAGAATCACGTTTGAGAATGTTAAAAAATCACATTCGCAACCAACCACGTATAATCCAATAGTCTTATACAAATAAAACATTTATAATCTGGTCAATAAAATAGATAAATTAGATTTCAATAGTTTCGATAATACTAAACAGAGCTTGGAACTAAGATAGAATAAGTAACTGAGTACCCAGTGCGCATAATAATTATTTATTTATTAAGAATCCCGTATTCGAAGCCAAGAATCTAGTATCAACAATTACAAAGCCGGTACCCAAACCAAAATGCTGCATCCGTACCAGAATCTTGAACGAATAGTTGAAACTTGTTAACATATTCACGCCTAGTGTAGTCCGCGCCAAACTGCTAGTCCGCTCCGAATATAGAAACGAATCGCGTCGCAATAGTAAATTGCAGATATTAGCGGTACTGCGACAACCCCCCGGCACCCCCACTGCCCGCGTCTAAACCTGTACACTTAGTTTGAGTTATTACGTCTGCACGAAAACCATAGATTAGTAAAGATTACTCACTCCTAACAAGAAAATGTACCCAGTTTTGAGAATTGAAATAGTCGCGTAAAAAACTTTTGCCACGTCTCCGTGCTAAAATGTCCCTAAAATATTTGAAATAATTATTTATTTATTATGTAAATTACGCAGTATTAGTTATTTATTCGTAAATTTTCTCTAAAAATGTTTTTATTTGTCAATAATTAAAAAAAAGAACCTACTAATAAGCCGTTTGTGGCTTCATTCAATTTCAAGGCTGCGAAGTATCTTTACTAATCTATGACGAAACGTTCAACGTTTACGTATACGTTCATACAGCGCCCCCGTGGACCGTATCGGAACTAATTTGGCATTATGAGTTTTAAAAACTAAATAGTCAATTGTGACGACATTTAATTTGACAAATATAAATAGAATGCATATATTTTTACATTTCCAATTTAATTTTGATAGCGTTATAGTTCCGTTTTTGACACTTGTAAGAGTACTGCGCGCAACTTCAGAGCGGACTAGCAGTTTGACGCGAATTATACGAATATAAGGTAACGCTCGAGATCCCGTCGCACCAAAGAATCCAGCACACCACCACCTAGAGCTTCGAATCACTCACCGGAGTTCGACGAGTCCTGGGGGCTGGGCATGATTGGCGTGGGGGGTCCGGGGGGCCCGTTGGAGCCCGGCGGGGCGCCGTACGCGCCCGGGGAGCCCCCGCTGTAGTTCAGCGGGGCGGAGCCCCCGCCGCCGCCGCTGCTGCCGCCCGCCCACGCGCCACGGGGACCCATACCCATCGGTGGCATACCTATGTTTCGGGGTTCTTAGTGTAAGGGTTATATTTTCATTACAATTAGTTATTTTCTTTTTCTACGCTAATATTATAAAGGGGAAAACTTTGTTTGTTTGGTTGTAATGAATAGGCTCAAAAACTACTGGACCGATTTTAAAAATTCTTTCACCATTCGAAAGCTATATTATCCACGAGTAACATAGGCTATATTTTATGAATATATTGATAAATAGATTTTGAGGCAGCTAGTATAAAAAATAGGAGTAGCAGACGAGCTTGCAGTCCACCTGATGGTAAGTGGTTACTACCGCCCATGGACATCTGGACAAAAATGGACAAGGCCAAGTAATTCTACGTGTATATAAACTGAGACAAAACAGTTTAACACGATACCATTTTTTGACACATTTAAATAACTAACTGCAAATATTTGACAACTTTGACGTATACTTTATGTCGAAACATTAAATTTAGTAACTATATAAATAAAAACAAATATAACCTAAATGAATTTAAAACAATTAAATTAATCTATGTATAAATGTAAAATTTAAGCTAATGAGAAAGTCATTAAAATAACACGAATTACCTACCTTTGAAATATTACCACAATCAGCTATGTTGCGATAACTATCAATTTTAAATAAAATATAGTTAAAATTATGTTGATGTATTTCAAATTAATACATATAAATAATTGTTTTAATTTTTTTGTATTAATTGCTATATTTTTAGCCGATTTCCCAAAGGAAAGAGGATCTATTCACCGCATTATACCAATATAGCAATATTTGCATTTTGCACCTCATATTATTTTCTGTGACATATATAATCCATAATAATCCAATGTGCTTTTTCCCCCTGGCTCCCCTACCCTACACTCCTAATGGCCTACCGTACCAACTTAGTCCCCCCAAGCCCCCCTAATCGCTACACTATTACCCCCAGCGCGTCTCCTCTCCTACTGCTCTCCCAACCCCTCTAGTGGCCTCTAGCACCTACTTATTTTCCTGCACTCACTTCCAACTCTCTTCCATTCGCCCCAACCCCTCTAATCACTACCCCAGTCCCCCTCACGCCCACTCCTACTCCCACCAACGCCATCTTTCACACTCCCCCAGCCCTAATCACTCACTCACTCAATCACTCCCCCAGTCCCCTTCAAGCCTACCAATACTCCCCTCAACACCCCCACATCACCCCCTCAACAGCCCACACCCCCTGACCCCTTCAAGCCTACCAATACTCCCCTCAACACCCCCACCTCACCCCCTCAATAGCCCACACCCCCTGACCCCTTCAAACCTACCAATACTCCCCTCAACAACCACCCCCCACATCCCACATCCCCCACTCCCCCCCAGCACCCCCCAGCACCCCCACTCACCTGGTCCCTGCGGCGGGGGCCCGCGCATGCCCGCCGCGTACGCGCCGGGGCTCATGGGGCCCATGCCGGGCCGCGGCGGCGTCATGCGCGGCCCGCCGAGCATGCCCCCGCCGGCGGCGCCGCCCCGCTCCAGCGAGTTGCCCATCATACCTTGCCCTGGAAACAATGTCACACGTATCAAGATTTAATTTATTTTACTATAAAGCGATCAAATAAGATTAAGTTAGCATATCCTTTGTAATATAATGGCACTAACGCATATAATAAATAAATAACGTTATCAAAACAAATAAAAGGAAAAATGATTATTGATGTAAATGATTATTATAATGAAGGGAAGGAAGGATTTATTTATCTATTTATTCCTTTTTTTGTATGTGTTGCCAACTTTGAAAGTCGTAGAACCCTATGTGTGTCGACTCCGGCGGCACAATCGCCACACCTATTTCTACCTCATAACAGCAGCGCTAAGCGCTGCTGAGTTCTGGTTTGAAGGGTATGGTAAGGGAAGCATACTTTTCCGAGACTTTCCAGCTTAGTCCTCAGGGGTAGCAGCGCATCTATGGCCGACCGGAGGTAGGTCTCTTATCTTATTTGGACTTGATTACAGATCTCCGTGGGCGGTAGTAGCCACTTACCATCAGGTGGACGGCATGTTCGTGTGCTATACCATTTAAAAAAAAATGCTCATTAACAACTTTTATATTATCCATATATTCTCACAGGAGAGTCCAAATTTGCCTAATTTTGCCCACCATGCTAGCCAAATTTGAATTGGTAGACACTTGCAATTTTTTTAAAGCACTCTAAGGCCTCTGTATTCCTCATGATGACTTTCTCCGCCATTTAAGCAAGTAATAATTTATTTCTAATTCACAAACAACTTTAAAAAATCAGTGTTTCAAAAATCTGGGATTCGGACCTAGAACCCTGAATGACGCACCACATATGAACCATTAAGTTATCACTTTTTTTGTGTTGTGTTTTTTTTTTGTTGTATCACCTGCGATTGGTCTGTCACCTATAAATAGAGGTGTTGCGAGTCCTTAAGCCTTGTAGGAAACTGCTCCCAGCGGAGCCAACCCTTTCTTTCTTTTCGGACTTTCAGTCACACATTAGGTTTTTACTGAAAAATAATAATTTAGCGTTAACTCACCCGGTGGTCCATTAAAATCATTGCCCATTCCCATCCTGACCGCTGACCGTGGTCCGCTCGAGTACCAGGGTCCCATGAAGGGCTGTCCGGTGCCCATCAGCTGCGGCTGGGGTCCGTGGGGCGACGGCTGGGACCCTGGGTGTGGCGCTGGCGGGGACGGCCGGAGTGACGAGTTCGGGAAGAAACCAGGTGGCATACCACCACCACCCATCGCTGAAATAAGAGAAATAAATTGAAATAATAACATTTCTTTCTTTAAACAATGTGTTATGGAGTTTCTTTCGCCGCTTCTTCTCCATTACGATGTTTCGTTATGGAGAAGAAGCAGAAGGAGATAACACCATGTGAAGAGACGGCAGATGTATTGACATTCAAAAAGAGCTCTGTAAAGAACTTATTTTGAATAAAAATTTGAAACTTGAAACTAAATAATTTTGTTACAATGTGGTTAAAATTTGATGTTGGTATAGTCCGCGCCAAACTGCTAGTCCGCTCTGAATATAGAAATGAATCGTGTCGCCATAGCAAATTGTATGACTACACCTGCTCACAACAACTTTAGAGAGGACTAGCAGTTTAGCGCGAACTCTACTGGTTTAAATCTAGTGAGCAGGTGTATTCATAAAATTTACTATGCCAGCAGGATTCATTTCTATATTCAGAGCGGACTAGCAGTTTCACGAGGATTTTACAATACATTATGATCAGGATCTCACATGTGCCACATTGTGGCATAAAAATTGAATCGATTAATATTAAATAAAGAGGTGTTTATAGAAGTAAGATAAAAATTTCAATTTTTAAGCTCCTATAAGGTATAAATTTGCAGAATATATAGTGTAGAAAGAAACCACATCTGTTTCTGCCTAATAACAGCAATATTAAGTGCTGTTGTGTTCTGGTTTGAAGTGTGGTAAGGGAGACATACTTTCTGAGGCAGACCAGCTTAGTCGTCAGGGGTAGCGGCACATCTGTGACCGAACATGAATGGGATTTTATATGGGGTTGATTATAGATGTCCATGGGCGGCAGCAGCCACTTACCATCAGGTTTACTGCATGCTCGTCTACTACTCCTATATTATAAAAAAAATCATGGTTTTCAGAATCTCACATAATTATAATATTATTCAACATACATAGTTAAAATTTTAAAATGGTATAATTGAATCCTTTTGAAAAAAAACTGCATTATACGTGAATAATGTTAAAGTTACACGCATTAGAACATTCAAATTGGTCTACTGTAAAGTTGTGAAAATGCACTTGCACCAGTTTACATAGAACCCGTCGATATGGAGTTAGATACAGATGTCCATACAACAGTGACTTACCATCATGTGGACTGCAAGATCATTCGCTACTCCAATCTTATAATATAACTAGCTGACCCGGCAAACGTTAGAGGTATGAAAAATAAATAGTAGCCGATTCTCAGACCTACTGAATATGCATATAAAATTTGGTGAAAATCGGCAAAGCAGTTTCGGAGGAGTACCGTAACTAACATTGTGACACGAGAATTTTATATATAAGATTATTATTATTATAGTTACAAACTAAAAGCCACCCTAAAATCGCACAAGAAAAATCAGTAATCCTGATGATCCTAATGAGGAGAATGGGACAAAATTTTTAAAATTTTCTATTGTCATCGGTTCTTGTGTAAGTGTTTAATTTTTAAAATTAATTGGACCGTTCAAAGTAGGTTATAATTGTGTTTGAAGATTCCGTTACATACATACATACAGGTCAAGCTAATAAAAGTGTGGTAAAAATTAAATCTATGACTCTCAAACTTGATGAAATATGTGAAAGCTAGGGACTGCATATTTGTGCTAATTATTCTTGAAATATAGGTTAGTATCTAACATACAAACAATAATTCTTGTCACAAGCATTTATAAAAGTACTTATCATTGATATTCTGGAAATAATCATTAAAAAAATTACATATAAGAACATTATTTAAGTTTTATACCATATTATTTAAAGGGTGTGTTTACCAACCCTTAATCTTTCCCAGCCATAGGGGTGGGCCATAGCCCGGCAGTGGGACAGTGGATCACATTTGTCCAAAATGCTAAAACTAACAAATTCTAATATACCTGTAAGTAACCTAAAATAGTAGATATTATGGAGTATTATGAAAAAAATATTTGTTCCTTATTCAAATATTTAGCAGATTTCTTTGCTTTTCTTGCTTGATTTGCACTTAAAACTGTTTATTGAACTTGAACTATAACTTTAAATGTTAATTCAAAGGTATGTAGTTGAGAAAATATATAAATTTTACAATATTTAGTTCACTTTAGTAAATTGATTGGATCATCCTAGTTATGCCTCAAAAACTTTTATCGAAACTGGAACAGTAACCCCTCCATATACTAAAGTAAATAGAAAACAAATATTGTTTATGGGTCACAATATTCTAAATTTGAACTGTACAAATATTGCATCCAACAGCACATCTAAACCATTTTTCTATCACAAACACGAACAAAACCATCAAATTTACACTACAATCCATGATTGTATGAATTTGGACTATTCCAAAGCGTTTTCGAGAGCTAAAAACAACTTTATTTGCACACAGAGATAAGAGGTGGCCTGAAATCGTAACTGTTCGCAACTCGCGATTTTTTTAAAATAGAACAGAATTAGCGCGCGTACCGTCGTTCGGAGGCGCCGGGCCTGCGTTGTGACCGATCCCGTTAACGCCGTAGCCGGAATTGACGAATCCATAGTCGTGGAAAGCCTTAGCTTCGGACGAGTGTTCGCATGTGTCCCGTCTCTCTGGCGCCGCGCAGTACAGGTCCCAAAACACGCACCACCAGGAGTGCAGGAACCCGGGGGGCTCGCCGAGCGTTATATTCTTCTCCCATCGTATCTCTGAGAGAAAAGTTTGCGCCGCTTTCTGAGCCCCAACGTGTAGTAAGTACTCATACACATAGAGTGCCAACTTCTCGCGAGCCTGAGCGTCCGAAGGCACCGTTGAGCCTTTGCCCTTGGCATACATATCGACTGGAAGCCGACGTTTATGTTGGAATTGTTTATTATTTACATTAACGCTTGATATCAATAAATTCAACTTCACAAAATGTCATTGATCGATGGCGACATTTGGCGTCTGTGGCATAGAGTAATCGGATAGTTCTCTATTTCGCGTAGCGCATCGTCGAGCTGTCATTAGTCATTGTCTATGATTGTCACAGAGTAAACTTGATTTTAATTTGATTATGCACTTCACTTTAATTAAAATTCAATATCACTCAATATGTATTGCCCGCTATGCTAAGAACGTAATACATATTACTATAAAATGGATTTTCGAACACATTAGCCGTAGATCATATTATTATAATAGGCTCTTATTTATGGTCATTCTATATTTTATTAAAAATTATTGAATTTTAATCACGGTATTTATAAAATCAGATTTTTTTCTAATAGTTATGCTTTTTGTATTGAAATAGTGTTAGGAAATTATAATAATATTTTAAATACAATAATAAAATTCATAGAAGAGAAAAGCAAGATAAAATTGAATAAGATGTGCAAGTTATCGTGCATATGAAATTATCGATATAAATATCAATAATTCATAATATTCAAATGAAGACTATTTATAAATGTTAAATAAATTTCTAATTTGTCATATCAGTATTATATAAACCTATAAGAGATATTTTATAGTTGCGTTAAGCATCCGTCACTTTTTCATCAAAGTTAATGATTCGACGTTATATTTAGTCAATGATAATATCGATATGAATGAAATATAATTTTGAATATATTATATCTAAATATCAATCTGCACGAACTATATATATAAATGTATACAATCGTATACGCCGTCCAATGTCATTCATATACATAAAACTTTAATATATTGAACCTGTTACCTCTGAAGTTGTTGCAAGCAGGTGTAGTCATACAATTTGTTTTATGGCGACGCGATTCATTTTTATATTCAAAGCGGACTAGCAGTTTTATGCGGACTATTAGCTGATGCTGGTCCCCGGATTTTGACCGAATCCGTATGTCGCATGGTTTTACTCCCCTTTAACTATCCATTTTTATCTATCAAAGATGTTTGATAATTTCTGCAATATATAAATGTCTAATTTCGATTTTTGATACTCAGAATTTGGTAAGATTGAGTATAGCGGGTATAAACCACGTAATGTACTGCAACAAGATTTAACAATTGATATCAACTTTTATATAATAATATATAAATCAACTAAAATAAATTACTGAACGAACAACAGAGTCAAACAATCACCAACGATTATATTATTACTTAGCGTATTGCTTTAAATGAGTTTTGTAAGTTATCAAAGTTTAAAATTATGTTACGCAAAAAATTGAATGAGCCTGTTAAAAAATGTCGATATCGATTTTTTTTCGATATAATACTATAGTATCGAGTAGTTTTTTCATCGATATGAATATCGATATTTTTAGTTCGCATTATCGTTACTATCTAAATCGATATATCGTTGCATACCTAATCTCAATAAGTTACATTAAAAATAATTATAATATTCATGCCGTTTTCGCCTTTAGGGTTCGTACACAAAACTGCGATGCGACGTCGCATCGCAAAAATCTGCGAGCTCCCTCGACGCATCGCAAGAACTTGCGAATTGATTCGCATCGCACAGTGGTTGTTGTTGTTGGTCACCCTGAGAGACGCTACGCCGCACGATATCGCATCGCAGCAATTCGCATCGCAATTTTCTGCGTTGCGAATTCGCATCGCGTCGCATCGCAGTTTTGTGTTCGAGCCCTTAAAAATAAATAAAGCAATAATTCTATTGCGCAGTTTGTTTAGGTAAAAACCATAGACATTTTTCCGAAACGTCAAAGAAACCACACAAAAGTCTAGACATGTCCGCGTTTGTCTATTCCTCTTTCCTTTTCGTGCGGCCGTGTCACCGCGTGGTTCTTCGCCGCGTTTTCGTGAAGAAATAATCAAAATGGCTATCAGACCTGTGTACAGGCCAAAAATCGTCAAAAAGAGGACGAAACGATTCATCAGACACCAATCGGATCGCTATGACAAACTTAAGCGTAACTGGCGCAAACCTAGAGGTATGGAAATGTGTTTCAGTAGTGATCGATTGTAGTTATAACCTAGATGAAGTTGTTTTTTATGTTAAATGGACAATGATTGACCGCGTGGTGAAGTGATCATAATACCGGTCTGTTACAGTGGACTCTGGGTTCGATACCCGGCTAAGCAGATAACCAAATGACAATCTATCCGTGCTCAATCTGAGATTTTGTGTATTAGTCGCTGTGTGTGTGTTCATTGCACCCAGTGTTTGTATGGTAGTCTAATAAAAACCTCTAATTCTCGTAAATAAGCAAACATCTACAATACAAAAACTTCTGAACGAGACTAACCTAGGAAGTAAGCGTTACCTAAATGATAGACTAACATGGAATGCCTTATGAACTGAAGTGTCGAACTCCAGAGGCACCATCACACCTGTCTTATATCAATGTGGTTTTGTTTTGGTCTGAAATGTATAACTAGGTATAGAAAGTATTTTTTTAAAATAGTGAACCATGTGGCTGACTTTAGCAGAAACTCAAGACCTATGTGGGATTGATGACAGATATTATACCATCAGGTGTACTGCACGCTCCTCCTACCACTCAGTTTAAAAAATTGTGCATAAAATTGTAAAAAATACTTTCTTGATCGAAAGCAAATGATCATGCAGTCCACCTAATGGTAAGTCATTGTCTTATGTACATCTGTATACTCGCCAAACTGCTAGTCCGCTCTGAAGTTGTTGTGAGCAGGTGTAGTCATACAATTTGCTATGGCGACGCGATTCATTTCTATATTCAGAGCAGACTAGTAGTTTTATGCGGACTATAACTTCAAAAAGAAAGGTTCTACCTGAAGCCGATCACACTTGCCACTCCTGAGGACTCCAGTCACCTCAAATGTTAGTCAACTAGCTCCTCCTACTCTTAAATTCAAAATTATTAAACAACTTTTGCAAGGGCACTCTGTGTTACACATAATCAATATGTTAGTCACCATTTGTTACCTTGCTAGAGTAAAACTGCCTATTCCTATTCCAAGTAGTCATATTGACTAATTGGTCATAAAGGTAGTGACATTTTTGTATATAAGAGTAGCAGACAAGCATGCGTCCACCTGATGGTTAAAGTCTACTGCAGCCCATGGACATCTGTAATCAACCCCAGATAAGATTAAATTTCTGCCTGAGGTCGGTCACGGTGAGCCGCTACCCTTGAGAACTATGCTGGAATGAATCAGATACGTATGTCTCCCTTACCACACCCTTCATACCAGATCGCAGCAGCGCTTAACACTGCTGTTATTAGACAGAAATCAGTGTGGAGGTGGTGTCGCTTGAATCTAACCACAGTGTCATATCTATTATGGTGTAGGAGATAGTGCCCTGTGACAGACGTCTATCTATTACCATTGAGTAGATGACGTCCTGTGACAGTTGGACAGACAACGGAGGCTTTGTAATAGGGTTCAGTTTTTACCCTGTGAGTACGGAACTCTAAAAAACATACCATTCTGATCTGCAGTGGGCTCTAGGTTCAATCTCCAGCGATATCTACTGATAAACTCAGTTCTAAGTGCCATTATGATTATGATTGTTATTAACAGTTATACTTAAATTATTTCAGGTATTGACAACAGAGTGCGCAGGCGTTTCAAGGGGCAATACTTGATGCCAAGCATCGGATACGGTTCCAATAAGAAGACACGTCACATGCTCCCCAATGGCTTCCGCAAGGTGAGACTATATAATATGACTATAGAAGGGCTGCAATGTTAGAGGCCCGTGGCGGAAAGTTTAAGGGAGGCCAGGGGTGGAAGGCCTGGGGTAGAAAGTTGAATGGAGACACCCAGTCTAAAAAATTGTTTTGATTTTACAAAAAAACAAATGTCTCATAGACTTATTCGCTGACAAATACATATTTCAGTGATGGCTTGATTCCGGCGACCTGTTTTGTTTCATTCGCTGATTTATACATATTTCACAGTTTTTTTTTTAGATATAGTATACTACCTGTGTGTGCCTGTCTATATTAATAGACAGGCACACACTATAGTACTATGAAGCTATGATAGTCAGTGGTTAAAACTCTGCCTCGATCGAGGGGCCCAAGGTTAAAATTCCAAGCACGCACCTCTGATTTTTCAATAATGTGCATATTAGAAATTAATTATCACTCACTTTAACGGTGAAGGAAAATAGTGAGGAAACCTGCATACCTGAGATTAAAAAAAAGTATTCAAAGGTAGGTGAAGTCTACCAATTCGCACTGGGACAGCACGGTCGACTAATCCTTCTCATTCTTAGAGGAGACCCATGCCCGATGTGGGACGTTGATAAAATGACAATGAACCTACCCATGAATACAAGGAGAAAACATTTGATTTTATCATTCAAATCTTTCCTTTGACGATGACAGTGAACCTACCCATAAACCTATATAAAAAGAAAACATTTAATTTTATCATTCAAATCTTTCCTTTATGCAAGGGCACTCTGTGTTTTCATATAATATGTTAATTACAATTTGTTGCCTTGCTAAATAAATTCTACCACACCCTATTCCATATAGCTTGGTCTCGCTATGTGGTCATATTGGTAGATACATATCTATATCAAATATTCACCATATATAATATGGTTGTTTTTTTATAATACAGGAGTAAAAGACAGATATGCTGTCCACCTGATGGTAAGTGGCTACTGCCGCCCATGGACATGTAATCAATGCAAAATTAGACTCATGTCTGACCTTAGATCGGCCACAGATGAGGTGCTACCCCCTGAGGACTATTCCGTCTTTGCCCCAAGGGCATAGGGAGCCTGTTTTCAGAGCCCAGAAAGGCCAGAATATTAGCTTACACGACATTAAGATTTACGTTTAAAAATTTTAAATTGAAATGTCAGTTTTTAAATTTTGATTACATTATTTGTACCCTGATCTCTCATGGGCTCCCCAATTCTTATACCGATGGGTCCTGACATTACTTAACAGCCCTGCCTGAGTACTAAGTTGAAATGCCTCAGAAAACCTCGTCTTTCTCCTGTACCACAACCTTCAAACCAGAACACAGCACTTAACATTGCTCTTATTATGCAAAAAAACTTGCAACAATATATTTATTTAAATTTCCATTCAAATCTCCAGGTCCTCGTCCACAACGTCCGTGAGCTGGAGATCCTGATGATGCAGAACAGGAAGTACTGCGCAGAGATTGCCCACGGAGTCTCCTCGAAGAACAGGAAGAGTATCGTGGAACGTGCCCAGCAGTTGAGCATCAGGGTCACGAATGCCGCAGCACGTCTCCGTAGCCAGGAGAATGAATAAATATAAGTTCTATAATAAAAATATAAAAGTTTGCAGTGTTTTTATTTTGTATGCCCTCTGGCTGCCCCTAGACCTAAATAACATTGGACAATACTTTTTATTGTGCAATAAGATTGAATGAAAACCGCTCTGACTCCAAACGAGCACAATTGCACAATAATACGAACTGCACTGTTTTCGTGTTCAGTCTGAGAATAGTATTGAGTGTAGTTCTCTCCATAAAGCTCAATTTACGTTGCCGCAAAATGGAATGGAAGCGAATTTTTGTAAACAAATCTGCATAGTGAACTTTATGTCAATTGTGGAACGTACTAACTAAATACGTGCCAAAAAAAGGTTGCGCATCTTCCGGGGAATTCTCGAGAGTTCCCTAAACAACTGTCGGCGCCGTCTGTGGATTTTGTCACAATTGACATAAAGTTCATTATGCTATGCAGAATTTGTTTACAAAAATTCGCTTCCATTCCATTCCGCGGTAATGTAAATTGAGCCTAACAAAGCACCTTGTGAAGTGGCGGTAGATGTATTGACATTCAAAAAGCGCTCTGTAAAGTACCTATTTTTAATTTTTTTAAATGTGTTGATATATGTAAAATTTTGGCGGAATACTGATTCTACACGATTAAATAAAAAATATGGTGCAATAAAAATGAAACTCACTCAAACTTTCTCTCTCTTAAACTAACTCAATCTTTACGCATTTTTCTATATTAACCCTAAATGGTCAATGATATTGCACAATATAATTGACCGGTAAAAGATATTGTACAATATAATTGACCGGTCAAAGATATTGCACAATATAATTGACCGTTTAGGCGGCCTCTTTTACAATATCAGTAATATTTAGTACGAACAATTCGTCGAGTAACTTGCAGAACAATGATGAATATGTAAAGGTCACGCGAACATACATGTAATTAAAACAATGCGTGAAGAATAGACATACATTGGCAAGTACCGGACAAGCCCAAGTATTTACATTTATATACTTTATAAAATGGGGCCGTTCAAGTATTACGTAAGCAGATTTATTACAATTATTTACCCCCCCCCCATCCCCCTTGTCAGCAAAAGTACGAAAAGCTCTTACCCCCTCCCTCATGCTTACGTAAACATTTTTCAATGAATGTATTTTTTTTTTATATTATAATTATAATTTTAAAAATGCCTAAACGTATTCATGATTTGCGGGAATCCCCGAAAATGCGTTTCGCTTTCAAGTAAAGACAATGTGAGGGTTGCTATTCGTGTAAACAAGTACCAAACTACCGATGACGTAATCATCGTCTAGACTCCCCTACCCCCCATGTCATCCAAGATAAGCAAAGCTAAGACCCCCCGCCCCCCTAAAAGCGCTTACGTAATACTTGAACGACCCCAATGATAAAAATCATCGATAGATTGTACAACATTTAGAATCACTTAAAAAAGGGCTAGGTGATCACGCCCGGGAATGGGGCGTGCTCCGATAAGACAGGAGATGTTGAGAAAAATTCGATAGCGTGAGTCAGAATACTTGTGGCGCCATCTCTTGACGAAAAGCGGGAAGTCGCCACAACTCTAAAAAATAGGATAGAAAGCCACCATTTTTCTTACATCCTAAAATAAAGAAAAACAAAGTAAGATTTTAGTTAAAAATAATTTATTTCTACAAAAGATAATTTTATTGCAGTCACTTCATTTCATCTGACTTTAAAGTTTACAGACACTGTTTAAAGACTTCCTTTAGCGTCCTCAAACTTCGACAATAACTTATTAATATAAAAATGCTGACATTATTTTCAATTTTAAAGAGTTCAGACATTTTATTTTCTTCACTTCATATAATACTAGTAGTGTCCGCGGCTTCGTCTGAGTTATAAAAAATACATATAACTGGAAATTTGTACCTTCATTTGAACGACAGTGGCGCCATCTGTCGAAAATTAGTCTCACCAACAGAAACCTTCGTGGGCTCATGCACAACAACTTTGCTAAAGATCATCACAAGATCAAATGCATAGTTTACGATTCTATAAAGAACATACAGACAAACATTCATTTATTTTGACGAAATATATCTATTTCAAATTGTACAGAATCTTCAGTTTTATCAAAATGTAGTCCCTCTAACTTCTTTTGAAATCAACCCTTGATTTTCCTGTTTTAATATCTTAATTGTTTTTCAGAAATAAGTATCAGCTAGCCAGTTTACTTATATCTTCATATTGTACTTCTCTTACTAGCCTCCCTCTTAAAACTCCCTCTGATATCTGCAACAAATAAATTAAAATCGTTTACAACTAAAGATATATGAGCATTAATAGGCAATGTGATTATGCTTATATGATTATTATTATAATATAGGAGTAGCAGACAAGCAGTCCACCCGGTAAGTGGGTACTGCCGCCCATGGACATCTGTAATCAACCCCAGATAGGATTAAATATTCCTACCTGAAGTCGGCCACAGATGCGCCGTTACCCCAGAAGCTGGAACGCCTCAGAAAATATGTCCATTACCACACCCTTCAAACTAGAACACAGCAGCGCCTAACACTGCTGTTATAACAGAAAAGGTGGTAGAACCCTCTGTGGTTCGACTCCGGCGGCACCACCGCCACACCTATTTCTACCTAATAACAGCAGTGTTAGACGCTGCTGTGTTCCGGTTTGAAGGGTGTGGTAAGGGAGACAGACTTTTCCGAGGCGTTCCAGCTTAGTCCTCAGGGGTAGCGGCGCATCTGTGGCCGACCTCAGGTAGGAATATCTAATCCTATCTGGGGTTGATTACAGATGTCCATGAGCGGCAGTAGCCACTTACCATTAGGTGGACTGCATGCTCGTCTGCTACTCGAATATTATAAAAAAAAAAAAAGAAAAGGTGTGGCGGTGGTGCCGCCCGAGTCGAACCACAGAGGGTTCTACCAACGTCTAGTAACAATAACTACAGTTATCTATGCTATACGACTAGTATATTATACACCTCAATCAAATAACCTCACAATATTCTCACCTCAACATCACAGCAATATTTATCAGTGTCTATATCCTTTAGTATCCCCGTCTGTCCTCTATAAGCGCCGTTCACAAAGCGAACAGCACGCCCCTGCGATGGTATCACAGTTTCTAGATGATTCTGGAAAGATAATAATAAATATTACATTGAGAATATAAATAATTGTAGTTTAAAAACTAAAAACCACGCTAAAATCGTACAAGGAAATTCGTTAATCCTGATTCCTGACGATCCTGATGAGGTGAATGGGATAAAATTATTAAAATCGTGTATTGTTATCGATTCTTGATAATTGTTCAAAATTTTAAATTAATCGGACCGTTCAGAGTAGGTAAAAATCGAGTTCAAAGATTCCGTTACATACATACAGGTCAAGCTAATAAAAGCGTGGAAAAAAGTGTGCATCTTTTTTATAATATAGGAGTAGCAGACAAGCATACAGTCCACCAGATGGTAAGCTACTGCCGTATGGACATCTGTAATCAACCCCAGATAAGATTAGATATTCCTAAATGAGTTCGGCCACAGATACGCCACTACCCCTAAGGACTAAACTGGAACGCCTCGGAAAAGTATGTCCCCCTTACCACACCCTTCAAACCGGAACACAGCAGCGCTTAAGGCTACAATAGGCAGAAATAGGTGTGACGTAGTGTCTCAGTAGTCCTATTCGCTGTAGGCAGAAATAAGTTATCACTTGACGATTGAAGGTGGTAGAACTCTCTGTGGTTTGACTCCGATGACACCACCACACCTATTTCTGTTATAACAACAGTGTTAAGAGCTGCTGTGTTCTAGTTTGAAGTGTGGTAAGAGAGACATACTTTTCTGAGGCATTCCAGCTTAGTCCATAGGTCGCTGTGGGCAACCTCACGTAGGAATCTAATCTTATCCGAATTTGATTACAGATGTCCATACGCCACTTAGCATCAGGTGGACTGCATGCTCGTCTGCTACTCCTATATAAAAAAAAATGTACATATCATTACCTGATCCAGTTTCAATCTAGTATTTTCGTCAGTCAACTTGACATTCGCTCCATACTTATCGACCACTCTTTCCACCACCGCCTTCTTCTTATAAAACTTTTCACCCAAGGACTTGGTAACTATCTTCACTATTATACCTTCTGTCAGCCAATAATCTTTCCTGTTGAGAAAAAAATGAAATTATAGCATTTTCCCGCAATTCACCGAGAGAGGGCGCTGGTACTATTCTAAATCATAGAGACAATTTTAAGGTTCCGTGGCCAAAGGGTAAAAACGGAACACTATTACTAAGACTCCGCTGTCTGTCCGTCTGTCACAGGGCTCTATCTCCTGAACCATGATAAATAGACACTTGAAATTTTTACAATGTATACAACATTAGCCGCTATAACAAGAAATACTAAAAATAAAATAAAGTTTTATATAAAAGGGGGTCCAAATGCAAGAAATCAACGCCTACACATTATGACTAACAGGATCTGTGGTCACATATAAGTTGTCAGCGCACTCAGTATAGCAAAAACAGTGATAGCCTAGTGGTTAAGAAACTCGGCCCCATGATCGAGGGGTTCGAGGTTCAAGTCCCAGGCACGCACCTCTGATTTTACAAAGTTATGTGCGTATTACAAATTAATTATCACTTGCTTTAACGGTGAAGGAAAACATCGTGAGGAAACCTGCATACCTGAAAGATATATAAAAAAAAAATCTCAAAGGTATGGGAAGTCTACCAATACGCATTTGTCCAGCGCGGTGGACTATGGCCTAATCCTCATTCTGAGAGGAGACCCGTGCCCAGCAGTGGGACAGTAGTGGGTTGATAACAACATACATCTATCTCTATATTTTGAAGGTGGTAGAACCCTTTGTGGTTTGACTCCGGCGGCACCACCGCCACACCTATTTCTACCTAATAACAGCAGTGTTAGGCGCTGCTGTGTTCCAGTTTGAAGGGTGTGGTAAGGGAGACAGACTTTTCCGAGGCGTTCCAGCTTAGTCCTCAGGGGTAGCGGCGCTTCCTGTGGCCGACCTCAGGTAGGAATATCTAATCCTATCTGGGGTTGATTACAGATGTCCATGGGCGGCAGTAGCCACTTACCATCAGGTGGACCGCATGCTCGTCTGCTACTCTTATATTATAAAAAAAAAAAAAAATCTCTCACCTATTCGATTTCTCTTTTGCTCTCTCCTGCATCTCCCTGATCTCATCCAGAGCGTTCTGCTTACTTCTATTCTCTTCTGTCTTCTGTTTCTTGCTTGATTCTTCTTTACTCTTGACTAAAAGTGCCGACTTTGATAATTCTGGTTTTTTGTCTGAAAAAATAGATCCTATCTTTTACTGATTATACAAACAAATGTGATTTTATGTGAATAATTTATCGAAAAGTATAATTAACTGAATTTAGACAAATCAAATGGTATAGTCCACGCCAAACTGCTAGTCCGCTCTGAAGTTCTTGCGCAGAGGTTTAGTTAGCGCACATACGTGGGCGAGAGAGCTGGGCCCGCCCTGTCTTTCTCCGGCTAATATCTGCAATTTGCTATTGCGACGCGACTGGTTTCTATATTTGGATGGGACTAGCAGTTTGGTGCGGACTATACCTTATGAAAAATCAATAAAGTTGTTCGGGCTGCAGAGCTTGTCAAAAAATATGACATATGTACATACATTTTTGAAGGTGGTAGAACCCTTTGTGGTTCGACTCCGGCGGCACCACCAGTATTTCTACCTATTAACAGTAGTGTTAAGCGCTACTGTGTTTTGGTTTGAAGGGTGTAGTAAGGGAGACATACTTTTCCGAGGTGTTCCAGCTTAGTTCTCAGGGGTAGCGGCGCATCTGTGGTCGACCCCAGGTAGTAATATCTAATCCTATCTGGGGTTGATTACAGACGTCCATAGGCAGCAGTAGCTACCATCAGGTGGACTGCATAGTCGTCTGCTACTCCTATATTATAAAAATACGACATTTTCAAAGGATTCATGTATTACCTTCATTTTTCCGTTTCAAGTTTAAGTTCAGAGTCAATCTTTCTTGACTGCTCTCTCGTTTGAACTCCGTGTATGTGGGCTCTGACGCAGTCTCTTTCTTGCCTTTCTCCACTTGCTTTTCTATGAATTCTAGCATTCTTTCCTGAAAAGATTAAATGTTTTATACACAGATCTTTTTCTCAAGAGTGTATTCTAGACAGAGTGGCTATAGTTAAATATCTTGTAGACAAATAAAAATGTACTGTTTACCTTAAATAGTTCTACAAGCATCCGAGGTTCAAATCCCAGGCACCTCTGATTTTTCAAAGTTATGTGCGTATTAGAAATTAATTATCACTTGCTTGAACAGTGAAGAAAAACATTGTGAGGAAACCTTCATATCTGAATTAAAAAAAAAAGTTTCTAAAGGTATGTGTAGTCTATTAATTTTGCACTTGGCTAGCGCGGTGGACTATTGCCTAATCCTCATTCAGAGAAGAGACCCGTGCCCAGCAGTGGGACAATACTGGGTCCATGATGATGATGACTATTTTTTTTTTTTATAATATAAGAGTAGCAGACGAACATGCAGTCCACCTGATGGTAAGTGGCTACTGCCGCCCATGGACATCTGTAATAAACCCCAGATAGGATTAGATATTCCTACCTGCGGTCGGCCACAGATGCGCCGCTACCCCTGAGGACTAAGCTGGAATGCCTCGGAAAAGTCTATCTCCCTTACCACACCCTTCAAACCGGAACACAGCAGCGCCTAACACTGCTGTCATTAGGCAGAAATAGGTGTGGCGGTGACGGAACACACCAGCGCTTAACACTGCTGTTATTAGGTAGAAATAGGTGTGGCGGTGGTGCCGCCGGAGTCGAACCACAGAGCATTCTACTACCTTCAACTATGATAATGGATGTTGCACATCAGTCCATATTCTCACCTGATCATCCTTATCCATCTTCTCCTTCTTGGCCTTAGCCTCCTGTGCAGCGATGGCAGCAGGGTCCCGGTCGATATAGGCCACAAACCAGCCTTTCTCGGTTTCATCCACCACACACTTGCCCTCCCTACCGAGCCACTTCACGAAGTCGGTGAGCGTCTCCCATTGTGTCGCGTTCATGTGAAGATGATCTCTGTATTTAAAAACATTACGAACATTATAAATGTGAATGTTTGTTTGTTTGTCACAGTTTCACACCATAACATTTCTTACAATATAGGAGTAGCAGACGAGCATGCAGTCCATCTGATGGTAGCTACTGCTGCCTACGGACATTTGACTAACTTCGTAGAATGGTGGATACAATTTTTTTTTTTATAATATAGGTGTAGCAGACGAGCATGCAGTTCAACTGATGGTAAGTGGCTACTGCCGTACGGACATCTGTAATCAACCCCAGATAAGATTTGATATACCGACCTGAGGTCGGCTGATGCACCGCTTATCCTTGAGAACTAAGCTGGGATGCCTCGGAAAAGTATGTCTCCCTTACCACACCCTTCAAACCGGAACACAGCAGCGCCTAACACTGCTGTTATTAGGCAGAAATAGGTGTGGCGGTGGTGCCGCCGGAGTCGAACCACAAAGGGTTGTACCACCTTCTAAATTGTATCAGGCAATTCTTTGCGGAAATCCATGCTATTAAGTTAAGATTAAATCTACTTTGCAACAATCCGCTACAAATATATATGATGGTATATTTTTTTTTTTTTCAAAGGCCGACATACTGCATGGTTTAAAATATATACCATCATACATATTTGTAGCGGATTGTTGCGAAGTAGTTTTAATCTTAACTTAACCATCTTAGTGTTTAGGAGCGGCAATATATCTGTGATCAGCTTCAAGTACCTGTTATACATAGTTGGTTACACATGTCCATGGGCAGTAGTGACCATTAACCTAATAAGCCCCATGCTTGTTTGCTACTTTAATATACTAAAACACTTACCTATTAGAAATGTACTCCTGGTAAACTTTATTTGCATTTACTCGCTTCGTGCCAAACTGCCGCTTCAGTAACTCCAAGTAACCATCAGAGAACTCTCTAGAGAACTCGTCGATGTACTTAGAAGCGTTATCAGCGAACAACAGGAGCTGTCTTTGGTGAGATTCGGACATAGTGTGGCATTTGAAGCCGTTTTCGTCTCGGCACTGTTTTTGACACATTTGGCAGTACCAACGCAGTTTTTGGAGGCCTTTCGCTTTTATTTTGTTCGCTATGTACTTAGGTGTACCCTTTTCAGCCTTCCCGCCCATGTTTTAGGTGTTTTTGGACGAATTTTCACGAATAATGTACGTGCGTAAGGACTTTTGGTTTACGAAGTTTGTAAACGATTTTCTAGCGCATTATTGGAATGTCTGTTACTTTTATTAGGAACTCTCGTCTATTTGGAACTCAATGATATTGGTAAGCCATAAATAATTTTAAATAAACACGTAAAATTAAAATAAATACTTCTTCCTTTACAACTTCACTCAAAAAGTCAATGTAATGTCAATTCCAATGACAAAGTATTATTTTATTACACAGTACTTCCAGCCTTGACTTCTTGCTTTTCAACCTAACTTACTAAAAAGTTATGAATACTACTGGAGTTCTTTTGTCTATGGTATTTAAATTTATTTTTAATGTGAACTTTTAATTTTATATGACATGCTGATAATGTCATAAGTATAATGAATATAATTAAACAAAATTTCTTATTAAGTTTACTTTCGGATTATTTTATTTTTCTTGAATGTTACGTGTAGTGAAATGGACGTCTTGTGGTTTAAAGATAGGCTTTACAAAATATTCAGCCAAGTGAGGAAATAATTCAGTTGACCCTCTGTATACTCAAAAATTTTAAATTTGAAAAGATAATTACCTACTGCGACTAAATTATAGAATGCAGCGTAACAGGTTGCATGGCGGATTAAAAGAAACGAAGCCATAGAGGATGAAATATATTTTTTAATGAGAATATATTGTCTAGGACTCACTTCCAATGACAATCAACGCACACGCGTCGGGCGACGGTAGCGCTGCCATGCGGTGCTGCCGACTCTGTGGTGGGGACGCTAGCCTTCGAGGCTTCAATGAGACTTGTGTTTGCGAGGAGGTGGAAATAAGATACGACCAGCTTTTGTATGACTGCTTTGGTGTCAGGGTCTGTTATTATGACTTTGATTATACACAGATAATTAATTCATTACAGCTGCACATTTTATATTAAGGCACACATCGACTAAACTAGAATAGCTAAGCTTAATAAAATTGAAAAAAAATTAAACTATTTGTTAGTCTCTAAAGTATTTTCATAGTAAGATTATGTATACAATTTAAAGTCTGTAAATTAACCCAATATAATTATTTGTATTCTTCTTGCGTCGAGCTAGAATAAGACCGTTCTCTCTCTTCCCATGAATGCATGAAGCGACCAAGGGATTAAATTAGTAGTAGCATCCTAAAATGCTATTGCTAATTTATATCAAAGGTAATGCAAATTGTACATGCAAGTGCGCTGACTGAAAATAATATTCTCTTAACGACATCTGTGTTTACATCCTTCAAACTTTGCCAGCTTCTTGGATTATCACCTAAATCCCTCTCCCTTTCTCTTGAAGATGGTAGAACTCTCTGTGGTTAAACTCCAGCGGCACCAGCGACACACATATTTCCGTGTTACGCACTGCTGTATTTTTGTCTGGCGGTTGTGGTAAGGGACACATACATTTTAGAGGCATTCCAGTTTAATCCTCAGGGGTATCTGTGGCCGACTTTAGGTAGGAATCTAATCTTATCTGGTGTTGATCGCAAATAGCCATGGGTAGCAGTGGACTTACCATCCGGTGGATTACTCATCTGCCAATCCTATATTGTAAAAATAAAACTCTAAGACGCTTTCCTAGTAGTTAGCGTGTTTATATATTATTATTATACCAACATTTTTCAGGTATATCCACCAGATTGTCTGATCTGTGACCACTGTGTACGTCAGCTACGGAACATTGATCGTTTTAGAACTCTCGTGCATGCTGCTTTCGCGAAACAACGCAGCGATTGTTAGTAAATCTTGCTAAATAATAATCCAAGCTAATGTTATTAATGCGAATGTGAATTTATTAGTTACGCTTTCACGCCTTAACTAGATAACCGACTGTCACTAAATTTTGTACACTTCGCCTCGTTGTTAGGGGTTCCAAATAGGACATAGGGCTTTTATCTCGAAAAAAATACTATTCCTGTGGGATAGATAAAAACCTCGTATCGGTACCTGAAAGCCAGTTTAAAATAAATACAGTAGTCTGCTACGATAGACACGTTGAGCATTTATCCCCTTGCGTACCTACAAGAGTTCTGGATTTGCATTAGGTCAATGAACATTCCAAAGAAGTAGGTAAACGTTAGCTTACTTGCATATGAGGCGTTTGTTTTAGTCCTCAGGAGTAACAAAGCATATGTGATGAGGCTTCAGGTAGAATTTGGTCTACATGGAGTTAGTTACAGACGCCCATACAGCAATGACCACTTATAGATCCACTTTATTACTGTTTACTACTTCAATCTTATAAAATACATTGAAAAGCTATTTATTGCATTACCGCCTTTATTGAAAAAAATATATATTTAAACAGTTATCGCCAGAGCTAGTCCGCTCTGAAGTTGTTGCGAGCAGGTGTAGTCATACAATTTGCTATGGCGACGCGATTAATCTATATTCAGAGCGGACTAGCAGTTTTACGCAGACTATATCAATGATTGAAAAATTGCAGATTCATCAAAACATTCACAACTGGGCACCGGCGAGGGCTTCCACCCGCGGGAGACAAACGTCACTGTCAACCAGTGCGCTGACGTCAAACTGCGAAAGCGGTCGAAAACCATACTGCCGAAACGGCGGGAACTACGACGCGATCGCCGCAGCAGTGTTAGCACTAGCTTGGTTGTGAAACGGATGAATATTGCCTGTATCATGTGTAAGCAGCGCTACCCAATGATCGTGCCATTCGAAGGCTGGAAGGAGTTCATATGCTCCCGGTGTAAGAAGAATAGGGAAGTTAAGAGCGTTAAACGGAACAGTTCAAAAATGACGCCCAATGTTAACAGAGAACGTATGGCGTTTACTTCTAAGACGGATTTGAGAGGGCGTAACAGGTAGATACTTTTAATTCTGTTATTTCTGTCCGTTATTTCAACATTTCATCAAGTATTTAGTTACTGTTTTATGGTTTATGTTACTTTAATGATTATAAAAATATTTAGTGCGGTAATCTATATTATGAAGTAGTTGGTGGCAAAGTGGTCTCATTCAGTCTAATACTGAGTTCTGAGTTCGATTCTCAGTGTTTGTGAAGATCTGTGTTCTTTAACTCTATCTCCATCCTTTATTTTACTTCAAAATATCAATTTTATTCAAATTTAAAATTGTTAAAAAAATGTATGCTTTGTTAACAGGCCTTGCTGCTTGTCAAAAAAGTCAACTCAGCTGTCAAAAATAGAAGTGACGTCACGGACTCTGCAACAGAAATATCAATGCAACTTATGCCCTAAGAAATACGTGGTCGCTCAACACCTGACTCACCATATGACGACAGTACATGGTAGGCCTGGGCAGAACTTGGTCTGTAATGTGTGCAGTAAAGGCCTTAGGAGCAAGGAGTCCCTCGAAAAACATGCAAGAACACATACGGGACAACCGGTTTATCAGTGCGATGTATGCTTAAGAACGTTTAAGGGAAAACGGTCCTTCCAAGCCCATTATTTGACGCATGGCAAATAAAAATTAAATATTTTTTTGACAAATTCTATGTGCTATATACTCGAAATATACACGTTTTGGACTTATGTCGGATTTTTAAGCTGTTGAAATGAAATTCGATTGTCTATGGTCACATTTGGCGGGAAATGTCAATGAGGTTGTTGTGCGTTTAATGTTTGTTGCAATATTCTTGTAAGCGTATTAAATCTTTTTAATAAACATTTTGTTTTATTTCATGATAATTGAGCCAAATACAAAAGATTGCATCCACAAATAAAATAATTTACAAAGTTAAATCTTTATTATTCTACAAATTGCGAATAGAGTAAGTAATAATGTTTATTTATTAAAAAGCAAAGATTACACTACAATCTGCGATATAATTATATTTATATAATTTATATTATCATTTGTTTCCAGACTAACCCGAAAATTCTCTTTAACATCTAAAATTAATTGAATATTAAACAATATAAATAATAACGTTTTATGATAAATGTTCCGAGGACCTATATTAAAATAAAAGCAGTGGCGACTTCCCACTATGAGTCAAGAGATGGCGCTACTAGTTTTCTGAATCACGCTATCGAAATTTTTTCAATATCTTGCATATATACAAAGCATGATCAGTGATCACCTAGCCTACAGGGAGATCTCCCTTTGCCAAAAACCCAATCGACCAAACATACGTGGTGCCGCCGGAGTCGTACCACAAAAGTTTTTACCACTGCTCAAACCCAATCCATTATGTCAAATACTTAGATACAGTCCGCGCCAAACTGCTAGCCCGCTCTGAAGTTGTTGCGTGCAGGTGTAATCAGCGAGCCAATGCGGTCGAACACAACTACAAGCATATATTCCGTAGCAACGTAAGGGCACACTAACACAGCTATGTCCCGGCGGGCGAGAGCGGACAGCGGAGGATGCCCGGGGAGTCCCGCGCTGTTTTTGTCCCGCTGATATCCACAACTTGCTGTTGCAACGAGACTCACGACAGACGAGACTTCTATATGTAATATTTAGTTCAAAAACTAGTTATTACATATATTTACCGTGAAATTTAGTATTTCGAGCCGAAAATTATGATTTCGTTACGTTTTTACACAATCTAAGCGAATTTAGCACACTGTTTCCGCATAGGTGGCGCTGGCATCCGTAGAGACGCGACGCAACTCTTCGTGGAGGACAGCTCGCGTCTCAGTCGCACAATGTCGATCTCAGCCTGCCGTTTACGCTAGAAATACACTGATATATTATTTTTTATCTTATTCTTAGTCAAATGTAACATTGTAATGTGTAAAATTTCTAAATAACCAATTATTGTAAGACTTAAAATGTAATGAACAATGACTGTAATGTAATGATAAGAAATTATTATAAGGAAATTGATGGTACAATTCTAAGTAATTCTAGAGTAGTGGCACTACTGTCACATTTATTTCTGTCTTATATATAACAGCCGAGTAGAGCTATGCTTTGGTTGAGGTACTTAAGGTAGTGGGTATGAGAAATTACTTTAATGAAGTATTGGTTCGGTTGATATGTTTTCTTTTACTTAGTAGTAAACGAGCATGCAGTCCACGTGATGGTAAGTGTCTACTGCCGCCCATGGACATCTAAAATCAACACTCGATAGGATTAGACTCCTAGCTGACGTCAGCCACAGACGCGTTCCTATCCCTATGGACTAAGTTGGAACGCCTCGAATACATCTCCCATACCACACCCTTCAAACCAGAATACAGGAGCGCTTAAAGCGCAGGAAAAGACGTGGCAGTGGTATTTTTGAAGCCTAATCACAATAAATTCTACTACCGTCAAAAATCTAAAACAACTATGGGTTTCCTAACCACCCACTGTTGTTATAAGGCAGAAAAAAGTGTGGCTAGTGCTCCGAGTCGAACTTCAAAACTCTAAGATTAAGTACATAGTAGGATAAATAATATTAAAATAAATAATCACCTTCAATTCGTTAGCCAACCTCGCCTCAACCTGAGCAACTCGCTGTCTCAACTCCGCTATATCACGCATGAGTCTTGCTGCCGCTAACTTACTGTCTGCCTGTAAATAACATAGATTAGTAAAGATACTTCGCCGCCTTAAAATTGAATGAAGCCACAAACGGCTTATTTTAGTAAGTTCTTTTTTTGAATTCTTGACAAATAAAAACATTTTTAGAGAACATTTCCCAATAAATAACTAATACTGCGTAATTTACGTAATAAATAAATAATTATTTCAAATATTTTAGGGACATTTTAGCACGGAGACGTGGCAAAACTTTTTTACGCAACTATTTCAATTCTCAAAACTCGGTACATTTTCTTGTTAGAAGTGAGTAATCTTTACTAATCTATGGTAAATAACAAAATACCAAATCTCATACTTTTAAGTGGCAATATAACGTAGATTATAGAGAAAAACGTTTCATGTAATATACAGTACTGTAAGATACGTTTAAAAATATTTTTAGGTCTCTTATTTATTTATAGTATTTATACCTGTATTTATATATATTAATACCTATTTATAAAACCCTTATTCGTGCTGTTATGAGTTCTTTTAAAAAAAATGTAAATCTGTAATTGGCTGTAAGAAATACTGTATAAGAAATATATTTGTATGATTTTAAGAGCTGTGGATTTTGTAATAATTAAATAAATAAATAAAATAAATGAACAATCAAGTTCAAGAAAGATCCCAAAATACAAATTAAAATTGAAATATATAGTTTTTCCCGCCATTATATTACTTATCTGCTACATTCAAAATGCAAACACAGATTACACTTTGGCCCTGCTAATATTTAAGACTAGACAAACAAAAAAAAAACAATGCTTTATTTTACTATTTATTTAATGCCATGGGTGCAAGGTGCTTGCCGCAAACTCCAAACCTCTATAAACATTTGGCCTGATCAGAATCTATGCTACAAGCATTTGCAAACCTACACAAACAGTCAAGCGCTTTATCCACACCTTTGAATTTGTGACAGTTTGACTTGCGAACGAGGCATTCAATTTAAAACTACTCATAACTACTACTAAACTATCTATGTTTAAAACAATGATTATAATCAAGTCATGGATATATTATACGTGATTATACTAACGTACGCACTAGGATAATATATCTATGAATCAAGTCATGTAATGTAATGGCATTTTTGTTTACTCACAACTCTCGAAGGCGCATTCTTAGCGACATTTCTGCTGACTATGTTCGGCAGTTCGGACACCGAGCATGGCGTGAACAGCTGATCGTGCGGCGCCATCTTTGTTACGCCTTGTATAGCCTGTAGGTACAAAATTATAGAGAATAATTAAATTATTTATTATGCACTATAGATAAAAATCTATGGTAGCAACTAAGTAGAGATGGGTTGTACTAGGTAAATTTGGGACTAGGTATGCCTGTTCCTAGTATATACAAATACGTGATCCAGAAACCTGTTCCACTTAGTCCCATAAAGTCTCATTAGTACAAGTTCGTTCATGCCTTAAACCTGTCATGAACCGGCGCGGTGTCCAAAAAAAAACGGGAAACGTGTTAAGACCTGGCGCGGCGAGGAAAAAAAGAAAACTTGGACTAGGTCCGACCTACTCCGGTAAAATACTTAGTCCCTGAACCTGTTCCAGTATATACGCCTCACCTCACTAAGTAAGTGGATATTTTAAAGACCGTAAAACAATATATTAAAAGAACTAGGTATATGGGATGGACCTACGTAGATGATGGTGAATTTATTTTTAATTTTGAAGATAGAACCCTCTGTGGTTCGACTCTGGCGTCACCACCGTCACACCTATTTCTGTTATAACAGCAGTGTTAAGCGCTGCTGTGTTCTGGTTTGAAGGTTGTGGTAAAACAGCATTGTTAAGCGTTTCTGTATTCTGGTTTACACGATTAGTGAGATTTATCCGAGGAATTGCAGCTTAGTCCTTAGGGGTAGCGGCGCACATGGGGCTCTTCAAGAAAGGTGCAAAAAGAGCTCTCCTTCAAAGCCGACGATGCATTGTCAACTCCTCTGGTGTTGCAAATGTCCATAGGCGACGTTGACTACATTCCATCAGGTAGAACATCTGTGTTATCGTTAGGCTCAAATATAAAAAACCTGTGACCGACCTCAGGTAGGAATCTAATCTTAACGGGTTGATTACAGATGTCCATGGGCAGAAGCCTACCATCAGGTGGTGCATGCTCGTCTGCTACTCCTATATTATGATACATTACCTGTGCAACTGCCGTCCTTGCGTGCTGCAAATGATGTGCCTCTTCTTTCTCAAGATGTCGTTTGAGATGCTCCATCTCTGTTACTATGCTGAACTTTTCTTTTTCTAAGCGCAAGTTCGCTTGTTTCAGGGCCTGTAAAATATTATATTTAATTATTAATAAATAACGTAATTATTTATAAACTACTTTTTAGCTGCTGTAATTATGGATATCAGTATTTTCATTGGTACAGGAAAAGCGAAATTTGAAATTAAAATTCTGTAATTTTCTGTAATCAACCTCAGACAATATTACATTTCTTTATTTTTATTTTTTATTTATTTTAGACACAACAGCATAACATACAAACATTCATATAAGTAACATTCACAAGATATAGGCCAGTATGCATGCCACTTACTGGAGTGTACAACAATCGCCAAATTTGAGACATCTTATAGAATTGTTCTTCCTGAGGTCGTCCCCAGGTGAGCCGATACCTCTGAGGACTAAGCTGGAACGCCTCAGAAAACTATGTCTCTCTTACCACACCCTTCAAATCAGAACACAGCAGCGCCTAACACTGCTGTTGTTAAGCAGAAATAGGCGTGGCGGTGGTGCCGCCGGAATCGCACCACAAATGGTTCTGCCACCTTCATATTCAATGAATATTCGCTACAATATGATAATACCTTCATTTTCTCCTTTTTATCCAAATGGCATTCGTCGATCCGCCTCTTCAGTTTTCTTCTTAACTCATCTAGAAGACTCGAGAGTGTGGATCTGTTGGTTTCTAGTTCTGCGCGCTGTTGTACTATTTGGTTGATTGATGTTAGCAGTTTTATGCCTGAAATTATAAGTGGAAATCTAATACCTTTAAACGAGAAATTCTCCTATATATTTATATCAACGATCTCGGAAACGGCTCCAACGATTTTCTTGAAATTATGTATCATGGGGGTTTCGGGGGCGATAAATCGATCTAGATAGATCTAGATAGTTTTATTTACAGAAAATGTCGTATTTTTGTTTTATCATTACAACACCGAGCAAAGCTCGGTCATCCAGGTACTATATTATTAAACGTGATAGAATTAGAAATTAATTATCACTTCCCATAATGATGAAAAAACATCGCGAGAATAACTTCACACTTAAGAATTCGTTAAGAAAGTTGTAAGTTTAAAAGTGGCAGAACTCTGTGGTTCGACTCCGGCGGCACCAGCGCCACACCTATTTCTGCCTATTAACAGTAGTGTTAAGTGCTGCTGTGTTCTGGTTTGAAGGGTGTGGTACGGGAGACGTACTTTTCCGAGGTGTTCCCGCTTAGTCCTCAGGGTCCGCGTATCTGTGTTCAACTGAGATCTGAGAGTATCTGTCCTGAGAGGAACTAACGCATCTATGGCCGACCTCTGGTGGAGATCTAATCTTGTCTGTGGTTGAAACAAATGCCTAAGGGCAGTGGCGGACTAAGCCCGTCGGAGGCCCGGGGCGGAAAGTTGAAAGCAATCGTGTTTAGATTTCGCCAATTAAGCCGCTAGAGCCTATGGGCATTACCACTTAGCATTAGGTGGACTGCATACAAGTATAGTCCGCGTATAACTGCTAGTCCGCTCTGAATATAGAAATGAATCGCGTCGCCATAGCAAATTGTGTGACTACATCCGCTCGCAACAACTTCAGAGCGAACTAGCAATTTGGCGCGGACTATACCAAAGTATTTCTGATATATTAGATAAACATTATTATCGCAACCTAACGCTTCAATGTAACCATTTCCGTTCCAAAAATCGTTACACCAATTTTTAAAAGAAGTTTCTCATCCAAAAAAATATTTCTGCTAAATATAAATAAAACTACTCACGTTGTTCATTCAACCTGTATCTCGCAGCGGCCGGCTGGAAGGCACATGCGTCAGGGCTGGGGGCACCGGAGTCCACGCCGGGGTAGGACTGCGGCCCGGCGTAGTTAGGCAGGCTCATCTCGGGAGAATCCTGGAGTATGTTGGAGAGAGTAATTATAAGAACAACAACAACAAATACTCTTTATTTGGACACCACAATGCTAGGAACACATAAAATAATATTAGAGACGATGTACAAAAAGGCGGTCTTATCGCTAATGAGCGATTTCTTCCAGACAACCTTTGCGACGGAGTTAAAGATATATGAGACATTAAGAAGGAAGGGTTGTTAAGAAGATCTTATAATGAGACGTTAAGAAGGTAGGGTATCTTATTTCTTATGTAAATGTTATAACAACGGTAAGTATAATAGGTACACTATGAAGGAAATGCGTAATAGGGAAGAGGTATAAAAAGAAGGAGAAAACGAAATTGAAGCAAGTAATGAGCCTTGCCTTGGTTCTGAAATACATGCAAGGAACTAGATAGACGGATAGATTTAATAAGAGAAGAGGGGATTTAGACAGAGGAGATTTATACCGAGTTTTTACGCCGGTTCATTGCGAAGGAACTTCGAAAGTGTCTGGGGGCATCTTTTAAAAACCATAATTCGGGAGTGTTTTATTTCAATATTGCATCAAGATTATTTTGTTTCGTACCACGACCACCTTAAAACAGTATTGTTTTATTCCTGCCGAGTGATGTAAAAGCGTAATTTGTCTATTCCTTATCCCAGAGGAAACGAGACATCGAAACTAGTGTCATCTATTTCGCACCACGGTCTTGATTGTTTTCCGTCATACGCAGATGGACAAACTTAAACCCTTATTCATTTTTCGCTTATCCATTGTATAAAACCAACTGAAAATGTCATATTTTGCTTAAAAAGTAAAATTTTCTGCAAAAAAAGTATGAATAATTTCGACCGACATAATATATAATTGCTTATTGTAATATTATAAAAACAATCTTACTTTAACAAGGTCGTGGTACGAAATTACAATGTATGATTAAAACATAGATTAGTAAAGATACTTCGCCGCCTTAAAATTGAATGAAGCCACAAACGGCTTATTTTAGTAAGTTATTTTTTTGAATTCTTGACAAATAAAAACATTTTTAGAGAAAATTACCGAATAAATAACTAATACTGCGTAATTTACGTAATAAATAAATAATTATTTCAAATATTTTAGGGACATTTTAGCACGGAGACGTGGCAAAACTTTTTTACGCAACTATTTCAATTTTCAAAACTCGGTACATTTTCTTGTTAGAAGTGAGTAATCTTTACTAATCTATGGATAAAAATAATATTGTTTTAAGAGATGGTAGTAACATCCCTGATAGTTGTTCTAAAATATACTTCTTAGTTAGGAGACAAAAAAATTAGCCAATCGAATGTCGTAGAAATAAAATAATAATAATAATATGATTTATTGCCCCAAGCACAAGAAACAAATAATTTACAGACATAAATAAAGATACAAAACATAACATACAAAATAATTTCCAACAAAAGCAAACTAAATGAACAATAAGTGGAAGGGCAAAGTGGCTCAGTATTATGCTGGCTCGTGACGTAAGCCCCGAGCAGCGCTGTTTTTCAGCCTCTCCCTACTCCCTCAGGTCTCGTGCGGGAGCTAGTAGCGATGTTCCCCAATGCCATCCGACATACAAAAAATACTTAACCATAGTGAATAGACCAGTATACAGTGAATAAAAAAAAGAACTTAAATAATTAATTGTTTTACTTATATTATATTTTATTGTGACTCTTGCAAGCATGTGTTTCTGTGTGTGTATATGTGTGTTTGTGCATGTGGGTGTGGGTGTGGTTGTGTGGTAGTGTTAATGAACTTGTGCGTATGTATGTGTGTACAGATATTGCATCCTACAAATACTTACAAGTGATTTATACTTCGGCAGCTCATCACCAGAAAATCTGACTGAATGGTTATTGCGAATCTTCTGTGTGTTTTGATGCAGTATTTTCAGCGCCATTTTAAACCTGTAACGAATAATGAAAATACGACAAAATGTTGTTGTAATCTTAAAAATATTACCTATTAAGCACAATTTTAAAAATTGTAGAATCCTTTGTAGTCCGACTCTAGCGCCACGACCACCGAACCTATTTCTGTTATAACAGCAGTGTTAAGCTGCTGTGTTCCGGTTTGAAGGGTGTGGTGACATGTGTGAAAGAGACATAGATTTCCGAGGCATTCCAGCTTAGTCCTCAGAGGAAGCCGGGCATAAGGGAAATATACTTATCCAAAGCTTTACAGCTTAGTCCTCAGGGGTAGCGGCGCATCTTTAGACACGCTCAGGTAGGATTCTAATTTTACCTGGAGCGGATAACAAATGTCCATGGGCGGCAGTAGCCACTTACCATTAGGTGGACTGCATGTCAGCTACTTCTATATTATACTAGCTGAGCCGGCAAAATTTGTACCTCCTCAAAATCTATGTTACTCGTAGATAATGTAACTTTCGAATGGTGAAAGAATTTTTAAAATCGGTTCAGTAGTTTTTGAGCCTATTCATTCACACAAACAAACAAACAATGTTTTCCACTTTATAATATTAGTATAGAAAAAACCCTAATAGCGTAATCACTGCCGTATTCAGTAACCTTATAAGTACCTTTATTTCCCTTACCAGTTATCAATTCAGAATTCGTCACCAGCGACATAAACCACAACTAGATTAGCCCGATACTAGATGTATCTAGAAAGATCTAAAAAGCATTTAAAATACAGAAATAACTCACCCAGTAAGCAAGCGACGCAGTGACTCTGCCGTTTCGGAATTTGCAGGGATTTTCGTATATTGGCCGGTAAAAGCAATCGATTTGAATACAGGGTGATGCTAAATGTAAAAACGGTAAGGAATTTTATTAGTAGGTTTATTGACAATATTTTAAAAAGTTCTATGAACAATCAATACGTTTGGTTTGAATTTAGTGCAAAAATAATTATTAATTGAAAGAACGGAGAAACAGTATGGTTCGACCGGGTAGGTATAGTCCGCGTAAAACTGCTAGTCCGCTCTGAATATAGACATGAATCGCGTCGCCATAACAAATTGTATGACTACACCTGCTCGCAACAACTTCAGAGCGGAAGAGCAGTTTGGCGATAACTATACTATACCCACTTATTTTTAGCGTAAAATAGTTCTGCGTTTCGGTGGAAGGCTGTGAATGCTGTCTACCATACATTATGAGACAACTAACTTAGTCCTAAAAAGTGTGGCAACATCTTTGTATTATTACTTATAATGGTTTAATGATTCAAGTAGCTACCCTCATTGCTCATGGACATCTGTAACAACTCCTGGAGCCTAACAGAGATGCGTTCTCATATTTTATTTTACATGAAGATTGTGAATAAGAATTGTCTTAGGACTTAGGAAAAACATTGGATAGATTGGTTCTTACTAACGAGCGTAAGACACAACATAGCATTCCCTAAAACTACAATCAGTTCGAAAAATTAAACAACTTTGCTTGGATTAAAACCCCTACCTTTAAAATCGCTGCACTACCGCATAATTCCGTCCAATACACTTCGGAACACCCTGTATCAACCAACGAGCCGTACTTGGTACGGGCGGCGTGCATCGTAAAAAAATAACATCATAACCCGAGCATTTCGCCATGCTGGTGATCTGCCATCGCGGACGGTTTATGCAATATGGTATCATTCTTTATTTTTTTAGATAAGTAACGAAAATTAAAATAAAACAAGCGACTGTCTATTAGGGATATATATAGCCCTGTGTACCCTAAAATCACAAAAAATATATATATCACGCTACCAAAATGGATACTATTTTATATATATATATATATATATATATATATATATATATATATATTTAATTTATAGGTGAAGCATACGAGTATGCAATCCACCTGATGGTAAGTGGCTACTGCCGCCCGTGGACTTCCGTAATTAACCCCAGATAGGATTAGATATTCCTATCTGAGGTTGACCACAGATGCGCCGCGACCCTTGACGACCCCTTGCCTCTCACCAACAAAAAATAAACGAATAAAAAAAATCTTTATCCTTGTTAATATATTTGCCAATGTTTGAAAAGATTTATTATTATTTTACATACAAATACCACCTCGCCTATTTTATGTTTAACATAGAGGTAGACTGGTAGAGAATGCATCTTTATTTATTTTAATTATTGTATTGTGTAAAGCATTTAGTACAATAGGTCAATAACAATACATAAAGTTCAATTAAATGCTACCTTTACAGGTGTTACACATGTCAAAAATTAGATAAAAAAAGCGTTAAGTTCGCTTTTTGTACCAATTTCTACGTTCTACTTAATACATTTTTAAATAAATAAAAAACTAAATATTGCACAAAATTAATAATAAACTGTTGCATAAAGCGGTCCTCGCTTTGACAGCGAGTTCAACCGATCAAGTTATTACGCCGCTGCACGCCACCATCCAAACTGTCACGCACATATCTCATTATGATTATCAATATAAGCATTATTATGATTATGTTAGGATAAGTACTACTTCGTAACAATCCGCTACCAATATAAATGATGGTATATATCGCGGTGTTAGAGTCAGATGAACGTATGTACAAAAAAATGTGAGCCGTCACGGGACGCCTGGCAGATGTGAAACATCGACATTATTTTGTAAAAGTAATATGCAGAAAAGAACATATTGTGATAGGAACTAAATATGTCACAATGATAAAATAAAATATTACGATTTTTTTCCAGATAACGATGACTATTTATTGAATAATTTTCATTAAATTTATTAAATTATTTTCATTAAATACAAAAATTTACGAATTTATTTCAAATTGTGACTACTTAATTCGTTTAATGCGCATGGCGACGCGCATCATCGTATAGCGTGGCGACGCCATGCGTCGCCACGGCATGCGTCGCCACGCCAGAAATCGGTTTTACGTGAGGCTATAGATGTTTCACATCAAAAATCAAAAATGGTTTCTTTTTCACAAAACGGTCCACAATGTCATCTTATATGAAATGGCAAAACGACGTAACGCTATATATATACAATATTTTTATTTCAACTACTGTATATTATCTCTATTAATGATCTGGTAAAGTTTGAAGTGGCGAATTGTCACACTATTTTTGCTTTCTTGTAAAATTGACAAAATGTAAGTAGATACTTTCATCAGACTCTTACACCGCGATATTTTAGCAGTGATAATGGTTAAGAAACTCAGCCTCTTGATCGAGCAGTCCGAAGGTCAAATTCCAGTCACCTCTGCTTTTCAAAGTTAGGTATAGTCCGCGCCAAACTGCTAGTCCGCTCTGAAGTTGTTGCGAGCAGGTGTAGTCATACAATTTGCTATGGCGACGCGATTCATTTCTATATTCAAAGCGGACTAGCAGTTTTACGGAGACTATACGTGCGTTATAGTAGTTAATTATCACTTGCTTAAACGGTGAAGGAAAACATCGTGCGGAAACCTGCATACCTGAAAAATGTTTAAAAAAAAATCCAAAGGTATGTGAAGTCTACCAATACGCACTTGGCCAGCGCGGTGGACTATGACCTAATCCTTCTCATTCTGAGAGGAGACTCGTGCCCAGCAGTGGGACAGTAATGGCTTAATGATCATGATGAAGGAAAACTCGGTGAGTAAAACTTACATGCCCAGGAGATTTGAATATAATTGGCCAAGTGAAAGTCGAACTCGTATTTTTTATTATAACATCCATTGAAGTTAATGCACTGTGAAAGATTGAAATATCCATCTATTACGTTTCAATACGCTTCTCTCAGATGGGTTATTGATGATGACTCTCCCAGTTGGGTGCTGGTCTCCCCACGAGATTAAAGGTATAGCCATAGATTAGTAAAGATACTTCGCCGCCTTGAAATTGAATGAAGCCACAAATGACTTATTAGTAAGTTCTTTTTTTTAATGCTTGACAAATAAAAACATTTTTAGAGAAAATTTACGAATAAATAACTAATACTGCATAATTAACGTAATATATAAATAATTATTTCAAATATTTTAGGGACATTTTAGCACGGAGACGTGGCAAAACTTTTTTACGCAACTATTTCAATTCTCAAAACTGGGTACATTTTCTTGTTAGGAGTGAGTAATCTTTACTAATCTATTGGTATAGCATTGAAGGTGGTAAAACATTCCGTTGATCCTCTCCTAAGGCCACACATCGATTCTGGGTTATGACAGCAGTGTAGTGCTGATGTGTTCTGGTTTGAAGATTAAATATGGTAAGGAATTTACACGAGGAGTTTCAACTATGTCCTGTGGGGCGATGTATCTGTGACCGAACTTAGGAATATACAGCTTTTTCTAGACATTTTACAGAGAAAAAATACATTATGACATTATGATGGATTTTTAAAGAAATTTTCCCTGTATTTTGAACTTAACTTTACTACTGACATTCAAATAATAAACTAGCGATCTCTGACTTTTGCAGCCCCAATAAAACTTTTCAATTTACCAAAAATGTATGATTGAAGTAATTTGAATTGCAAAATAATAAAACACTGTAATATTTTAATTAAGGATAGGATTAAGAAAAACTTCAGGGCATATTTTCAAAAATGTGTTTTTTATATTTTATTGATCAGGAGGGGTATTAAAATACATATTTCAGATATAATAGTTTATTCACCAAAATAGCTATTTTTTAAACATTACACATACAATTCCAAAATTGAAAATCTGACGCACCTTTAGAATTATAATAACATGGCTACTGCCCATGGACATCTGTATTCAACCTCAGATAGGATTAGATTCCTACCTGAGGTCGGCCACAGATGCGCCGCTACAACTGAGGACTAAGCTGGAAAGCCTCGGATAAGTATGTCTCCTTTACCACAGCCTTCAAAGAACACAGCAGCGCTTAACACTGCTGTTATGAGGAAGAAATAGGTGAAGGTATCTTCATTTAAGTAATTATAAGTCCAAAGGTACGAATCTTTCAGATAAATTTGTTCACTAATTATAACTAACAAAAATGTATATTTTCAAAAATCTATGTCAATCGCGCTCTAAATGTTTATAAGTACTGAAGAAATATTAAAAAATTAAACTCCTAACAATTATAATAATGCGATATTTTGCGATCAAAATATCTCACTTAAAAGGATAAAAATAAAATATATAGAAAAAAATCTAACGTTAACATAATATTCAAAAATAGCACTTTAATACGTATCGTTAAATTATATTTTAATATAGTCCGCGCCAAACTGCTAGTCCGCTCTGAAGTTATTGCGAGCAGGTGTAGTCATACAATTTGCTATGGCGGCGCGATTTATTTCTATATTCAGAGCGGACTAGCAGTTTTCCGCGGTCTATACAATATTAAACATGTTAAAATTTTAACGAAAATTGTTACAATTTTTTTAATGTAAAAAAGAAAAAGTATTTCGAATATTTAAAAAAGCTGCAATATATTTAATACAAAAGTGTTACAAGTTACAACACTTTAGTATGTACACGATACAATTTCAAAAAAAAAAACATCAAATTCCATATTCAAAATTGCTTGGTTACACGATTAATAAAACAGCTTTTTCACTATAATAAATTCAATTATTTTAAATGATCTACTTTGGAATCTTTTATTTAAATTGCCTTTAGTTCGTATGTATGTGAGGGTCTTCTAGCAACATAATTTTAAAGCAGAGTTAACCACAAACTATTGAGCTGTACCCTTACCATGAGTTTTCAAAACATTCCAAAATTTTACGTTACGTTTACTCAATCCATTATTCTGTTACGTTTGCTTCAGTAGACTGAGTAAACGTAACAATAAGTAAGTGCTCAAGTCTTTTTGTCTGCCTCACATGCTCGCAAAAAAGAGAGATAAAACATGAAGCGCCATTTTGTCAATACATTTAATGTTACCTTACTGACACTATAGTACAGATAAAATCCGCTAGGGGCGCTGATTGAAAATTGTATGGACAAATAGGTAAACAAATACCAAAACAGTCACATTTGTCAAAACGTACAAACTCATGGTCAGGCTACTGTAGTTTTGCCAACTAAATCCAATATGTCGGACACCTGAACATGTCAAACCAATTCTTTTTATGCTATGAATTTAATATAGTTTAAAAGCTGTTTCAGCACCATATATATGGATATTTTATACACATATTATTTACATAGGTTGTATATTTAAGGCACGATATTTGGAAGAACAATATTATTTAATGTAAAATTGATTTTAATTTGAATCAGATAGCGCGAACCAAAAAAGGCTAAAGCTCGCTTTACATTCTCGTGAGAATCTCGCAAGAACGCGAGAAAAGCCCGATTCGTATTGGCTGCACATTCTCGTTTCTCGCGCTCCCACGAGATTCTAGCGAGAATGTGGAGCGGGCTTAAAGGAATAACAAATAAAATTGACGTTTTGGCGAATTTTTTTTATAAAGTAATGTCATTATAATGTTTTGAAAAAATGTATGTATTTTTTATTTTCAAAAAAATATTAATTTTAATTCAATGTCAAGGTTATACGATTTCAAGAATTATTTTTTAAGTTTTAATTTAAATTGATTTCTGTACACGCCATCTAACTTATTATATGTAATTGTATATTCTGTAGAATGAAGTTACGATAATTTTATGATATACGTTTTAATATTTATTATTGGTTTATTTTTAGATTAACTACTTCAATACAACTTGGTCGAATAATCCAATTCTACTAGGGATATAAGTTCCCATAGAATACGTATAACATGCACATAATAATACAATATTTTTATAATTTAAAAACTTCGATACAAATATTTAAATTTTATAGGTTTTGAGGAGGCAAGTAAGGACGGTAAGTCTGCGGTAATATTTACCATTTAAAAATATTAAATTGAGATGTTTAAATATTACGTATTTTACGTGGATTTATTAAAAACTTTTAAAATATCTTTTGGTGACTATATCTTTATTCTTTCTAAAAATTAAATGAGATAAAAGATTATCTGTTAATTCGTCAAACTAAAAATATTAATTATAATAATTGCAATTATTTATTAAAACAATTATTTATTACAAAAATCGATTAAAGAACTTATAAAAAGAAGGGGGCAAAAAATAAAAAGTTTGGTATTTTTTTAATTATTACAAAAATAGAGGGTTTGTGCTTTGATCTATTAACCCCTCCGTCCCCTAACCTTCAACCCCTAAGAATTATAATGTAATACTTAAACACCCCATAACAAGCTGTATACATTTGTGCAAAGAATAATATCAAAAAAATTAAAAATGTCACTTGTTACACATATTTCATTTTCAATAAAATAAAAATGAAAATATTTATAAAAACAAAACATTCTTCAAGTTTAAAATAATTTACGAAAATCGAAAAACTAAAATATAATGTGATGTTAATGATATTTTTGGATTAAAACGCACAATTGACTTGTTAGCGAATGTATTTTTTTATAATATAGGAGTAGCAGACGAGCATGCAGTGCACCTGATGGTAAGCTACTGCCGTATGGACATCTGTGATCAACTCCAGATAGGATTAAATTCCTACCTGAGGTCGGCCACAGCGCCGCTACCCATGAGGATTAAGCTGGAACTACGGAAAAGTATGTCTCCCTTACCACACCCTTCAAACCAGAACACAGCAGCGCTTAACACTGCTGTTATAACAGAAATAGGTGTAGCGGTGGTACCGCCGAAGACACATCGGGTTCTACCACCTTCAGATTCTATTTAAAACATCCAAATAAGTTACAAAACAGAAAGTGCTACAAAGACAGGTGCTTCAGTGGGAATCCTCATTCAGAGAGGAGACCTGTGCCCAGCAGTGGGACAGTGGGTTGTTGTCCACTCGTTACCAAGTCAATTGCAATGAATAATAATGGCAAAAATAACGCCATCTTGAAAAATAAGTACTCGATCTATAACTAAATATGGAGTACTGTTTGAGTTCAAAATATCCAGCTCCACATGTACCATTAGATTAAGTTTGACATTGAAAAAAAAACATTTTTTAAAAGATGTGCGTTATGGAGTTTCTTTCGCCGCTTCTTCTCCATAACGAAACACCTTGTGAAGTGGTGGTAGTTGTATTGACATTCAAAAAGTGCTCTGTAAAGAACCTATTTTGAATAAAATAATTTGATTTGATGTTGAGTTACTGCACTTTATGTAATAATTTGGCAGTCCAACTTATCTATTTTAGACTAATTCAGAACGCTTTACTGCTCCAAAGCTAAGTTGGAACGCCTTTATGCTACTTGGTCTAAGTCGGACGGCATCGTTATCCGAGCTACTTCGAACTAGATTAGAAAAATCATCGGACTAATTTAGAACGCCACGTTGCTAAATTGACTAAGTTGGAACGTTTGTTGCGACTTGGCCTAAATCACGGCTTAGTTATTTTAGCTTTTTTAAACAAAATTAGTTTGTCAATCCGTTGAATAAACTTTTTAAGCAAACTTAGTTTGTCAGTCCGTTGACTAAAGTCAGAATGCTTCAATGCTACAACGCCTAAATTGGAACGTCTCGATAATACAAGTTCGACGACGATTTGATTGTCCAAGCTCCTCATCGCCTTACGCTCATTATCAATAATCATTCTATCTATTGTTTTGCTAACCAAAGTGTCATTTGACAATTACTGCATACTAGACATTTTCAAATTTCAATCTTCGGTAGGCATTCTGATAGATTGCATAATAATAACGGACCTAAGTCAGAACAGAGCCTAAAACATTTTAAATCCGAACTAAGTCTGAACGCCAAACTAGAACTAAACCGGAACGCTTCATGTGCTCAAACTCAAACAGTCTCACCTAAGTCTAATTACATTTCAAATGCCATATTAAATACTCAATACTAACTTACTTAAAAAATCTAGAAATAATTCTTAGGTAATCTGACAAACTTTTTTGTGTGAGGGCGCCACTGGCACTATAATGGTTGTCAAACTAAGGAGGAAAATTTCTGCTTAAAGATATTTATTCTTAAAAAGAAATATAAATTTCACTTTGCAATTTTAAAGATTATATTTTAACTTTCAATTTTAATGATAATATTTATCAATATTTTGGTAACGAATCTCTAATAATAATGTTAAAACTATTAATTATTGACAAACAACATGATTGCTAGTTTTTAATGTAATTTTATGAAATTAAAGTAAAAATTACACTTTTTACGCGATAAAATTGAAAAATCGATATTAATATTTGGAAAATAATCAATACAGCTCCTTCGAATTTACCACAATTCAAGGGATAAATGTTCTGCAATACTTATAACATACACAAAAAAGAAAAATATTTTTAAAATTATAAAAATTCAATTTGTTACAAATATTTTAATTTTTAAAGGTTCTTGAAGCAAGTGAGATAAGTTGAAAAATTGCTGACAATATATGACTGTTTTCGAAAACTGCTACACACAAAAATGTTTGTCGGATTATATATAAAAAAATACGTTAAACCCTCTGTCGTACACACAGCGAAGAGTTCGTAGCGATGCCGATGCTATGGGTTCTTTTTATAATATAGGAGTAGCAGACGAGCATGCAATTCACCGTGTGGACATCTGTAATCAACCCCAGATAGGATTAGATTCCTACCTGAGGTCCCCCTGAGGACTAAGCTGGAACGCCTCGGAAAATATGCATACGACACGATATCGCATCGTGACACGATTTCGTGTCGTGTAAGTCTACAAGATATACTTGTACGAATGTTTACATACTCGATATTGTTAAGCGAGTTATTCGGCGAATATTTGCGAGGAAACTAAGCAATGTGCGATTCGCCGTGTATAGACGAATAAGGGCGAAGGTAAATTACTCGGGTGTCTTCGGTATTCGCTAGGAATATTCGTCAATTCTCGGCGCTATAGGTGTTTAAGTGCAAATCAATTGTATAACTATATTTGTGTGTTGTATTTACATACTCGTCGTTGTTCGGCATATTATTCGGCGAACTATTTGCGAGTGTTGCGATAGGTTAGCGACAAGTCTCGCCACACATTCTCTTCGCTGCCTATACGACAGAGGCTTAAATTGTAAATCTAATACACGTTTACGAGAATATATTGATATTATTAATATATTTAACAGGTTTGTATAGGATCAACGTTGAGAACCACTGTCTTAAGCTAGAACAGTGATTCTCAACCAGTTTATGGGATCAAACTACAAACAAAGTATAATAATAATATAGTAACGGCCCTTATTAATAATCAATCTGTGCTATGTATTCTGTTTGTATCTATTTTTTGCTTACGTGACGACTAAAAATTGAGAGACGAACGATCTTCGATCGACAAAACATAGGATAGGTTAATTATTAATAACGGAATTGTTTTAATAATAGCAACATTTTCTCAATTTTAAGCATATACCATTCGCATTGTCATAAAATTCGTTTAGGCAGTGCCATAGGTTCTACGAAGCCTTTACTTACAGACAAGCATATTTTATATATAGTTATAGTTCGCGCGAAACTTCTAGTCCGCTCTGAAGTTAATGCGAGCAGGTGTAGTCATACAATTTGCTATGGCGACGCGAATCGTTTCTATATTTAGAGCGGACTAGCAGTTTTACGCGGACTATACCAGGATGTTTAATGGATAAATGAAAATATTCTTATTTAGTTGAAAATATAACTGTTTTTATAGTCCGACAAACTTAGCATGGGCGCCACTGGTGATATAGTGTTGCCAGGTTGTCAAAAATACCAAAAAAGTTGGAATTTTCGATAGTAATATTTATTAATATTTTACATAATACGAGCCTCTAATAATAATGTTAAAATTATTAATTATTGACAAATAACTTGAGTTCTATTTTTTAATTAATCCTTTATGGACAATTTATAAATTACGTCCTACGTTTTTTTTATTTTTCACCGTCTGTGTCACAGTTGGTTAAATTTTGAAAGAACCCTTCCCTAGTGTGACGGCACATATTTTGCAATTTTACATTTAGAAATTATTAAATTAGGGCAGCAGTTCCGAAATTATTATCATTATTATCATATAAATTATCTGTGTATGTGACGTGACGTCACATTTCAAAATGTAAAATTGTACATTTTGAAATGTGACGACACAAAATTTAGTCCTCCCACTCTCCTTGTCACACTGCCGACCCCCTCCTACCCTGTGAACATGTGACGTCATTTATAAATGACTCTTTACTTTGGAAAATTGAAAAATCGCTCATGAAGATCAACAAATTACATTTTTTAAAACCGCACACACAAAAAAGTTTGTCGGATTATAAAATTAGAATATAATTATGGAAATGGTGGCATTTATATCAAAGAGTTTAATAATAATTGACTATTGTATTTTTGTACTATATACTTCAATATTATATTATTATGGAAACCATTTATAGATATTTAAAATATAAAATATTATGTTTGGTTGAATATTCGACAAAAAAGACTTTTCGAACAATATATTTTTCGAAAAAAACATTCTTAATTTGGAAATTGAGGAAAATGTGAATTTGTTTTTAAAATATTATAAGTTTGATTGTTAAAGGGTAAAGAAAATGATTAACACTTTTTATAGCAATTATGCATTGAAATGAAACATTTTCAAAATTATCAAAATGTTATTCTTATACAAATACATAATATTACAATAGTTTCCTATTGAATTACTTTTTTTTATCGAAAAATGCAAAAAAATCTAAAACTATTAGTAAAGTAACATTTATTTCAATTTTTCGAAAGTCCAAAAAATATTAACAAAACACGATTTATTACAAATAAGCAAAATTGAAAAAACAAAAAGAGAATATTAAAAAAATTAAAAAAAATCAAAATCTTTAAACATTTTTTCAAATTATTAGTAAAATAGCTTTGATAACAAAATCAGCAAAATTGAAACAATTAAACCAAAAAATATTTCAATGATCATAAAAAAAACTTAATTTTTTTTTTTTAAGTTTCTTGAATTATTTTTTTTTTGAAAATTCTCATTCTCCCCTCGCCTGTAAGTACAACAGCGGCACCATACTTCACTTCTTCAGTAGTTTTTCTTCTTCAGAATCTTGTTCGTACGGCTTGAAGGTAGAATTAGTTTGCGGAGTGGCCGACACCGGTGAGAACTGTGAAAAATATCATAGATTAAGGTATGTTATTAATAAATGATCTATCGACCCTATTTTTGCCTAACTAAGGCCGAAATTTGACAATTTCTGCTTAGAAATACCGATCGGTTTTTGATATTAACCAGTGACAGTTTTGACAATTTCTTCCTAGAAACGCCGATCGGTTTACGTCTGTAAAGCTAGAAAGGTCAAGTCGGCAGAATCACTCGTTTTATATCTCAAAATTTAGTGCTCATTTAGTGCTAATTTAGTGCTGATAACAGATATTTGGTGCTGTGATAGGGGGACTAAAAATGAGAACACTGCTAACTTTTCATTAAGCTAGCAGTGTACCATTCGTGACCGCGCTATGATACAGTTGGAGCGAGAGGCACATCAGCTAATAATTTAGTGCTCAATTAGTGCTGCCTGTACAAGCAAACAGATTTTTCAAAAAAAAAAAATTTTCAATTTTTAAGTATAGATAACTGCTGACATAACGATACGAGCAATCATAGAGCTGAAAGATGACTTTAAAATCGGTATTGGTGAAATTGAAAAGAGTTACAAATTAGTGCTAAATTAATGCAACCGGTGAACCCAGAAATTTTTTTAGGAAAATCATTATTCAACTGCCCGCTAAAAAAATCGAAGATTTTCAATAATCGAAAAGTTATAGGTATTATTCTGTATTGCAAATATCGAGTTTTCATCAGATCTCAACGTTATAAGGTCACAAGAAACGACCCTGACTCCCCTAGCGATGGAGCCGCTGTGTGTGTGTGTGTGAAAAAAATTTTTATTTCAAATCAACTACTAGCAGTCTTGAGAGCTATAAAAAGACTCGAAAACGAAAACAAATGGAATCAAATGACGTCACCATTTAGTGCTCAATTAGTGCTGTCAGTATAGCAAAAAATTTTTTAAAAATATTTTTTTTTTTTTCAAATTAACTACTGCTAGTATAACGACACTAGCAGCCTTAAGAGCTAGAAAAAGACTCGAAAACGGAAACTAATGAAACTTTTGAGATATAAAACGAGTGATTCTGCCGACTTGACCTTTCTAGCTTTACAGACGTCGCCAGCAGCCTTAAGAGCTAGAAGAAGACTCTAAAACGGAAACTAATGGAATTAAAAGACGTCACCATTAAGATTAACTTTTCGATTATTGAAAATCTTCGATTTTTTTAGCGGGCAGTTGAATAATGATTTTCCTAAAAAAATTTCTGGGTTCACCGGTTGCATTAATTTAGCACTAATTTGTAACTCTTTTCAATTTCACCAATACCGATTTTAAAGTCATCTTTCAGCTCTATGATTGCTCGTATCGTTATGTCAGCAGTTATCTATACTTAAAAATTGAAAAATTTTTTTTTTGAAAAATCTGTTTGCTTGTACAGGCAGCACTAATTGAGCACTAAATTATTAGCTGATGTGCCTCTCGCTCCAACTGTATCATAGCGCGGTCACGAATGGTACACTGCTAGCTTAATGAAAAGTTAGCAGTGTTCTCATTTTTAGTCCCCCTATCACAGCACCAAATATCTGTTATCAGCACTAAATTAGCACTAAATGAGCACTAAATTTTGAGATATAAAACGAGTGATTCTGCCGACTTGACCTTTCTAGCTTTACAGACGTGATCTGTTTTTGAAATTAAACAGTGATATAGTATAAGTCTTTTTATAATATACGAGTAACAAACAAGCAGTCCACCTGATGGTAAGCTACTGCCGTATGGATAGCTGTAATCAACCCCAGATAAGATTAGAGTCCTATCTGAGATAGATCACAGATGTGCCGCGACCTCAGGTATAATTTGTAATGCCTCGGATAAATATGTCTCTTACCACACTTCAAACCAGAACACAGCAGCGCTACACTGCTGTTATAACAGAAATAAGTGTGAGGGTGGTGCCGCCGGAGTCGAACCATATTGGTTCTAACTTTCCACGGAGTTTTCACTTAACTATGATATATAAATTATATAATTTCCTATATTAATTTTACCTTTTATACCTAAACTAGATTAATATCTAGATTTAGGCACTTCCAACGTCTGATAGCGTGAGACAGAAGAAATATATTATTATTATTTTATATAATAAATAACGGCTTATTCCACTTTTCCCCGTTGGATGATCCCCATTGATGGGGATTAGTGAACTTTTTGTTCACTATTCCCCGTTGACCCAAAATTTTTATTTAATGGGGATAAGTGAACTAAAAAGTTCAATAATCCCCATTAGGTAGGTACGTTAAAAAAATAAAATATATGAATCATGTTACATTTATTAATTAAAAATATAACTTTCTTATACCTAATAAAATCACAGATTGTACAATTATTAATTTAAAATAAAAAATATAACTTTCTTATACCTAGTAAAATCACAGATTGTACAATTATTAATTTAAAATAAAAAATATAACTTTCTTATACCTAATAAAGTCACAGATTGTTACAATCATTAATTTCAAATTGTAGCATGAAAATATTTCTTTCTTATACCTTGTAAAATCAAAGATTACAATCACTTAAGTTTTTCTAATTAGGTACGTCTAATAAGATACACAATACTGTAAAAGATGCTCATTTTCTAGAGGCGCGCGCGCAAGGCGGTGGCGGAGCGGGGTGCGAGTTAGCTCGTATGTGATTGGTCGACCCATCTTTTGTTTTTGTTTCGTAGTCGTTAAGGGTTAGTAGTGTGTAGTGTAGTTCAAGCGTGCAGTTCTTATCAGTTCGCAGTTATTAGTTTAATATAGGAATAAATAAAGGAAATGGCTGGTAGTTCAACTGACGTTTGTTTAGAGTACGTTAAAAAAGGTAAAGCTACCATACTTCTCCGGGCCGGACATCAATACAGTAAAAAATGCAAATATAAAAATGGTGGAGTTTTGTGGGAGTGTACCACAAGAAAACAAAGTAAATGTGCCGGATCCATCACTGTCATGGTAAGTTACTTATTATATTTTGTGATTAATAATGACAATAATAACTCAGGTTATGTGTGTTATCAATATCACGTTTATCAATATCAAAATTTAAAAATCAACGTTAAAGTTTAAACACTGTTTCTGTCATGGCGGCACGTGTGACGTCATTCTTTTGTCAAACAAGTCTATTACACCTAGTGTAAAAGAGTGTAGCTGAAGTGAATTGTATATATTTAATTATTATTACATATTTTAGTTAAGCATAAAGTGAAATATGTTTTGTTGAACTATTCTGATAGGATAACAACAATTTGTTATAAGTTTTAAAGGTTGTTAAATAGCCTATTTAATTTTGTATTCTATGTAAGTGCAATATTGTTTACTTAAAAAATAATGTAAAGTAATTAATTATTATTACTTAATTTTACAGGACAATCAAGTTGTAGCTGAGAAACGACACAATGTTTGTGAACCTGATTTTGCGCGGAATGAAGTTACCTTGAGGTTATTCAAACTAAAAACTACACTTGCGGATCCAGAAGCACCTGCTATTCCCACTGCTTACAACGCGGCTGTGAGCTCACTAAAAGATACCGGAATTGACAAAATAAAAGAATTCCCTGCCCTGAAGTCTATCAAAACAACATTATATAAACACAGAAATGCAGCATTTGAAGTAAGTAAAATTGAGTTCAAAAATGTTGAAGAAGTTAAAGTACCTCCAGCTCATCAGGAATTTATTTTAGCAGACTACAATGACAGTGGTATCCGTGTAATAGCTTTTTGCTCTGAATTTGCCCGACATCAAATGAAAAATTTGAAGATGTTCTTGGGTGATGGAACGTTTTGGATCTGTCCATCTCCCTTTTACCAACTCTACACCATTCATGGGGATTTGGGCAGTACAGAAAAACACATAAACATTGTGCCACTTGTTTATTGCCCTCTTGAGCCATAAAAATCAACAAACATATGAAATTTTATTTAGTATGCTAAAATCTGCATTACCTGATTGGAATCCAGAAATATTTAAATGTGACTATGAAGTGGCTCCGATGAACGCAATGCGAAATGTTTTTGTAAATATATCTATTAGCGGCTGTTATTTCCATTTCACCCAGGCAATATGGAAGAAAGGAAAACAACTCAAACTAACAAAAGATAAATTAACCAGAAGACAAGTTGCACTTAGCACTGCTTTGGCTTTGTTACCATCAGATAAAATCATTGCGGGTTGGTTTTATGTTGCCTCTCAAAGCCCTGATGATGATAATAGCAAGGAGTTTAGAAATTACATGCTCAGACAATGGCTACAAGATGATTTTATTAAAACGTGGTGTGTATTTGGACAGACTCATCGCACTACGAATTTAGTCGAAGCATGGAATAATAAAATAAAAAAGCGTGTGAAAATAAAGAAACCCAACATTATGAAGCTCCTCACAGCGTTGGCTGAAGATGCATCGTATTACGAAGTTCTTGCATTGGGGGTTTCTGAAAATAAAGGTATAGCGGAAAAAACAAAAAAAAGCATCAATCGCGATAATTATATACAGGAGGTCCAAATGGAACTCATTAATAATGAAATTACGATTGGGCACTGTTTAGAAAAACTTAAGTGATTGTAATCTTTGATTTTACAAGGTATAAGAAAGAAATATTTTCATGCTACAATTTTAAATTAATGATTGTAACAATCTGTGACTTTATTAGGTATAAGAAAGTTATATTTTTTATTTTAAATTAATAATTGTACAATCTGTGATTTTACTAGGTATAAGAAAGTTATATTTTTTATTTTAAATTAATAATTGTACAATCTGTGATTTTACTAGGTATAAGAAAGTTAAATTTTTTATTTTAAATTAATAATTGTACAATCTGTGATTTTACAAGGTATAAGAAAGAAATATTTTCATGCTACAATTTGAAATTAATGATTGTAACAATCTGTGACTTTATTAGGTATAAGAAAGTTATATTTTTTATTTTAAATTAATAATTGTACAATCTGTGATTTTACTAGGTATAAGAAAGTTATATTTTTTATTTTAAATTAATAATTGTACAATCTGTGATTTTATTAGGTATAAGAAAGTTATATTTTTAATTAATAAATGTAACATGATTCATATATTTTATTTTTTTAACGTACCTACCTAATGGGGATTATTGAACTTTTTAGTTCACTTATCCCCATTAAATAAAAATTTTGGGTCAACGGGGAATAGTGAACAAAAAGTTCACTAATCCCCATCAATGGGGATCATCCAACGGGGAAAAGTGGAATAAGCGTAAATAACATATTAAAACAAATAATATAATAAATTGTTCAGATAGTATTTTTAAATTTTTGTTTATATTTTTATATGTGTATATCTATACTAATATTATAAGGAGGAAAACTTTGTTTGTTTGTTTGATTGTAATGCATAGGCTCAAAAACTACTGGACCGATTTTAAAAATTCTTTCACCATTCGAAAGCTACATTATCCACGAGTAACATAGGCTATATTTAATATGAAATATATTTGATAAATAGATTTTGAGGCGGTACAAAGTTTGCCGGGTCAGCTAGTGTATGTAATAAATTTGTAATTACTCTGTAAACTTTTGATTATTTTTCTAATTTAATTAGTTATTAATTGTAGGTCTTTCTTTTTAAATTTGAAATATTTACACTTCATCTAATAATCAACTTTAATTTTCAAAAACGTATAAAATTGTATAAAAATGTTTGTATAAAAATAGTATTAAAAAACTACTTTCAGATCTTTCATAAGTAAAGATACTTCGCGCGTTGTAATTACAAGGCGCGAAGTATCTTTTTATTCAATTGAAGTATTCAATGGCTGATTTTTCAGTTATTTTTTTAATTATTGACAAAAAAAATAACATTTTTAGAGAAAATATACGAATAAATAACTAATACTGCGTAATTTACACAATAAATAAATAAGTATTTCAAATATTTTAGGGACATTTTAGCACGGAGATGTGGCAAAACATTTTTTACGCAAGTATTCCAATTGTCAAAACCGGTTACATTTTCTTGTTAGGAGTGAGTAATCTTAACTAATCTATGTTTCAGATAGATAAAATCAAAAATCGGTACCACGATAATATTATTGTAAAATCTAATTTTTTGAGACAAACAAAGATTCTTTTATATAAAAACTTATTCCCAATTTTTTTGGGAATTTACCTGTTTCGCCGTTTTGTCGTTTTCAATGATATCATCCAACTTATCACCTTCGCGAAGTAACTGAAAAAATACAATTAAAAGTCATAAATATAAAAATATCGTAATTTCGTCCTTTACATACAAATCTCTACCTATCTGGGGACACGACTGTGCCCCTGCCAAATCGAACGAAAAAAGGCACGGCTGTACCATCCTTTCTAGAAGCAATTCAGACTACTTTCGACCTCCCGTTACTTCGTTATAGATAAAACAAGAAGCCTGAATTAGTACGATTGCCAAGTCAATCTATTTATTTAAAACATAAAAGATTTTTAATCTTATGGTCTCATAAGATGTTGTTAACTAATTACGAAATAATTTTAGACAGAAGGTCCCTTAAGCAGGGACTGAATAAATTAACCGACTTGGTATTACACGGATCTCACAAATTTCGGTAGAAGAATTAAGTTGTGAGACTTGTTTTTATACAATTTATGTTTTTGATGGCAAATGTTTATCTTAGACATACTATAAAACCGTACAATTTATTTTATTTAAATTTTAGAGGTAACAAACTTGCTTGCAGTGCCTCTGATGTGGCTACTGCCGCCCATGGACATCTGTAATCAACCCCAGATAAGATTACATTGCTACCTGGGGTCAGCAATAAGCTTTGCTAACCCTGAGAACTTAACTTAAGCTGGAACGCCTCGATAAGTATGTCTCCCTTACCACACTTCAAACCAGAACACAGCAGCTTAACACTGCTGTTATAACAGAAATAGGTGTGGCGGTGCCGCCGGAATCGAACCACAAAGGGCTTTGAAAATATAATTATAATTTTATCCATACCTTATCTACTTCGGGCTCTATCTGTTCGTTGGTCCCACCCTTAGTGAGAGCACCCTTCTCCATAAGGGTGGCGCGCTTAGCTGCCAAGTACATAGAGCTGGGGAAAAGTAAAAGTAATTAAATCATCATCATCAACCCATCACTGTCCCACTGCTGGGCACGGGTCTCCTCTCAGAATGAGAAGGATTAGGCCATAGTCCACCGCGCTGGACAAGTGCGTATTGGTAGACTTCACATACCTTTGAGATTTTTTTTGTAAAAATAAAAGAACCAAAAATAATTAAAATATTGTTAGCTGGTGAAAAACATTTATTTTATAATATACGAGTAGCAGACGAGCATGCGATAATCATGGTAAGTGGCTACTGCCGTATGTACATCTGTAAATAGCCCCATATAGGATTAGTTGCCTACTTGAGGTCGGCCAAAGATGCGCCGATACCAATGATGACTAAGCTGGAATGCCTCGGAAAAGTATGTCTTCTTTACGACACCCTTCAAACCAGAACACAGCAGCGCTACACTACTGTTATACCAGATAGATGTGACGGTGGTAGAGGCTACGCCAAACTTCTAGTTCGCTCTGAATATAGAAACGTGTCTCTTCGTAACAGAAAATTGTCCCCCGACCCTGCTCTCCCAGCGGGGACTTGTATATGCTTGTGGTTGTGTTCGACCGCATTGGCTCTCTGACTACACCTGCGCAACAACTTCAGAGCGGACTAGAAGTTTGGCGCGGACTATACCTCGAAATAGAGGGTACTCTAACTTTAACATACCGTTTGATGGTGAGGTAGTAGAGCTCAGCGATAGCCTTCACGGAGTAGTCTGGCACGAAGGTGTGACGCAACATGGAGTCCATGTTCAGGTTCTGCAAGGACCCCAGGGTTGAGGGGGCTGGGGATTCCGCTGAAACAAAATGTTAAAAGTTGAGAAATAGTTTTCAATGGGAGTAGAATTGAGTTTTTGTGTGTGTTAACGTGTGTGCCACGTGTACGTGTGTGTGCGTGCGTGTGTTTGTATGTGTGCCATGTGTGCCTACGTGTGCGTGTTTTTTCATGCGCGCGTGTGTATATTCATGCGTGCGTATACCCATACGCACTTCTGTGTGTATCTGTGTGTGTGTGTGTGTGCGTGCATGTGCCTGTGCGTGGCTGTGTGTTTTGCTTGTGTATGTGAGTGTGCCTGTGTGTGCTGCTATGTATTTTGTGTGCGTGGCTGGGTGTGCGAGTGTGCGTGGTTGTGTATATGTGGACATGGTTGTTATGTGCGTGTGTGTACATGTGTGTATGTGTGCACTCACCGACGACAATGTTCTGCGTGAGTGCGTAGCTGTGTTTGCGCGTGTGTCTGTTCGTGCGCGTATGTGGGTGTGTGTTCTGCGTGATTTTCTGAGTGAGCGCTTGCACGCCGAAGTACTTTAAGGGTGTGTGTAAGCGTGTAGTGTGTCTGTGTGTGCGTGCGTATGTCTGTCTGTATCTGTGTGTCTCACCGACGCCGTTGTTCTGCGTGAGTGCCTGTGTGCGTGTATGTATGAGCGAGTGCCTGTATACGCCTGTGTGTGTGTACGCGTGTGTATCTGTGTGTGTGTCTCACCGACGCCGATGTTCTGCGTGAGCGCCTGTGTGCGTCTGTCTGTCTGTCTGTCTGTATGTGTGTATATATGTTACTCACCGACGCCGATGTTCTGCGTGAGCGCCTGTGTGCGTCTGTCTGTCTGTCTGTCTGTATGTGTGTATATATGTTACTCACCGACGCCGATGTTCTGCGTGAGCGCCTGTGTGCGTCTGTCTGTCTGTCTGTATGTGTGTATGTATGCTACTCACCGACGCCGATGTTCTGCGTGAGCGCCTGTGTGCGTCTGTCTGTCTGTCTGTATGTGTGTATGTGTGTTACTGACCGACGCCGATGTTCTGCGTGAGCGCCTGTACGCCGAAGTACGTGAAGGGCCCCGCCTCGAACACGAGGTTCTCGCGGCCCACCGTCACCTCCACGCGGCCCTCCAGGATCAGCACGAAGTAGTCCACCTGAGCATGGCATACATAACATTTACTTATAGTCATAATAAGGTCATCTTAAGAAATATCAGGAGCCCTGGACATACAAGAATTTAGGGGCCTTTTACAAAACCGGCCGGTAAATGATCAAAATTTCTATCTACAAAATTTTGAACGTAATCTTAGCGAGTCGTGCGATCGATATAAGGGATTTTCGCTATGCCCTTATTTCGAAGGGGAGTAGTAGAAAAAAGTTTGTAGTCCGCCAGGGCATAACCTACAAAACAGTCAGTTATAGATAAAGGAAATGAGGGGTTTCAACAGTATGTATTAATTTCATACGTAATTGTATATAATAATCAGTAAATTAATAAATAAATTAAATAAAGAAGTTAATAAATGAATAAGAAAGTGAATAGCAGAACGAGGTAGTGCAAAAGATCGAAGATTAAGCACAAAAGAAAGAATAAATTGAACGGGTTCCGTATCCAAAGGTAAAAAACGGAACTCTATTACTAAGCCTCCACTGTCAGTCAATATGTCACAGGGCTCAATCTCTGACACTTGAAATGCACAGAATATGTATACCGAATTTTTAATTTTGGTGTTGCCCGTAAAACGACAAATACTAAAAATAAAAATCAACATAAATGGGGGTTGCCTTACAAGAAACCGCTATTTTTCGGCATTTCACGCTTTATCTATTAAACCGTAGCAGATAGACAATTCAAATTTTCACAATGCATTCATTTCTATGACAACAAATATTAAAAGTAAAAAACAAATGAAAATACGGAACCCTCAGTGTGTTACTTCGATTCGCACTTAGCCAATTATTAACCTTCTGGTATGGAACCTTAAAAAGTATCATCAACAATAGTTTCAGGAACCCTAGAAGCATCAACAACAGTAATTTCGTCAAATGAGTGGCCACTCACCGGCTTCCCCTCCTGGAACACGTAGCGTTTCGGGTCGTCCTTCGCCTCATCTCCGCGCAGCTTCACATGCTGGACCACGTCTTGTTTCAGCAGCCGACGGAGCACCGTCTCTGATATCATATCCGCGCGGAAGGGATCCACACCTGGGGGAAATATCTTTATTATAGTGTGGTCATCATATGCATGCAGTTCACCTAAGTGGCGGATTAGGCTGGTAGATCTTCCGGGCGGAAAATTGATTAAAAAGTAGATTTAATTTTACAAGCTTTTACAAATGGCTACAAGGGAGCTTGTAGACATTTGGAGGCCTCCCAGGACCAGAGGCCCGACATGAATCACCACCGGCCCCGAGCCAGTAAGCAATCAAACCCAGATAAAATTAAATTGCTACCTGGGATCGGCCGCTTACAGCGCCGCTTCCCCTGAGGACTAAGTTGAAGACATAGGGAATATAGAGACTTAGGAATGGCTTAGATACTAGGATATACTTACATTTACTTAGGAATGGGGAACCGGATATCAATGGAGAAGCCTGGACCAGCACGGGCCATCATGCCCCCATTACACTACTTACGGTTGCGCACAGCGACACAATTTAATGGTGGTAGAATCCTTTGTGGTTCGACTCCGGCGGCACCACCGCCACACCGATTTCTGTTATAACAGCAGTGTTAAGCGCTGCTGTGTTCTGGTTTGATGTGTTAAGAGAGACATAATTATCCGAGGCGTTTCAACTTAGTCCTGAGGGGTAGCGACGCATCTGTGGCCGACCACAGGTAGAAATATCTAATACTATCTGGGGTTGATTACAGATGTCCACGGGCGACAGTAGCCACTTACCAACAGGTGGACTACTACGTCTATATTAAAAAAAAAAAACACTGGGGCATCGTGGCCCAGGTACTCACTGGTGCTGAGGAACTGGAAGGCGGCGAGCACGAGCTGCGGGGACACGTGCACCCGCTGGTGCTGGTGGCCCGCGAACATAACAACACACTGGGGCATCGTGGCCCAGGTACTCACTGGTGCTGAGGAACTGGAAGGCGGCGAGCACGAGCTGCGGGGACACGTGCACCCGCTGGTGCTGGTGGCCCGCGAACATAACAACACACTGGGGCATCGTGGCCCAGGTACTCACTGGTGCTGAGGAACTGGAAGGCGGCGAGCACGAGCTGCGGGGACACGTGCACCCGCTGGTGCTGGTGGCCCGCGAACATAACAACACACTGGGGCATCGTGGCCCAGGTACTCACTGGTGCTGAGGAACTGGAAGGCGGCGAGCACGAGCTGCGGGGACACGTGCACCCGCTGGTGCTGGTGGCCCGCGAACATAACAACACACTGGGGCATCGTGGCCCAGGTACTCACTGGTGCTGAGGAACTGGAAGGCGGCGAGCACGAGCTGCGGGGACACGTGCACCCGCTGGTGCTGGTGGCCCGCGAACATAACAACACACTGGGGCATCGTGGCCCAGGTACTCACTGGTGCTGAGGAACTGGAAGGCGGCGAGCACGAGCTGCGGGGACACGTGCACCCGCTGGTGCTGGTGGCCCGCGAACATAACAACACACTGGGGCATCGTGGCCCAGGTACTCACTGGTGCTGAGGAACTGGAAGGCGGCGAGCACGAGCTGCGGGGACACGTGCACCCGCTGGTGCTGGTGGCCCGCGAACATAACAACACACTGGGGCATCGTGGCCCAGGTACTCACTGGTGCTGAGGAACTGGAAGGCGGCGAGCACGAGCTGCGGGGACACGTGCACCCGCTGGTGCTGGTGGCCCGCGAACATAACAACACACTGGGGCATCGTGGCCCAGGTACTCACTGGTGCTGAGGAACTGGAAGGCGGCGAGCACGAGCTGCGGGGACACGTGCACCCGCTGGTGCTGGTGGCCCGCGAACATAACAACACACTGGGGCATCGTGGCCCAGGTACTCACTGGTGCTGAGGAACTGGAAGGCGGCGAGCACGAGCTGTGGGGACACGTGCACCCGCTGGTGCTGGTGGCCCGCGAACATAACAACACACTGGGGCATCGTGGCCCAGGTACTCACTGGTGCTGAGGAACTGGAAGGCGGCGAGCACGAGCTGTGGGGACACGTGCACCCGCTGGTGCTGGTGGCCCGCGAACGACGCCAGGTCCTGGAAGCGGTTCAGCGGGCGCATCAGCCGCTTCTTCGTACGGTTGTCGGCTAGAACAGAGAATTTTAAGATAAAATGATGTTTTGTTAGCTAAAGACTAAGTTATCACACTCAATGTGCCTAATGAGTTATGTTTTAAGACATAATAAATAAGACCTTCTGTAAGAATATCTAAAATAGGATCATATATTTCGATGCCCCATTCCAGCTATAGCACGTGACAAGAACCCTGAGACTTTCGGTATTCTTTCGATAGGATGTTCTAATCTATTTGATCTATGTCCTAAACATACTAAATCGGAACGCCTAGTGTGCCAGATAACTTTTGACTAGACTAAACTAGAATGAACCCTATCCGAAAGCAGAAATAGATCTCTTACGTCCTAGGAACATTATAATACTAAATCGGGACGCCTATTGTGCCAGATAACTTTGACCGTAGACTAAGCTAGAAAGACCCCTATCCGAAAACCGCAAATCATCTCTAATCTCCTAGGAACATCATATTGCGCATACTAAATCGGAACGCCTAATGTCCTAAGTAACTTTCGACCGAAAACTAGAATGATCCGAAAGCCTAAATGATATCTAACATCCTACAAACATTTCAATGCCCTTTATAACCCATGTAGCAATATAAACAACACCGGCACGCCCTGTGTCCCACTCGCAGTAGGATGTCCTACACGATTTGAACCTTTTTCGGATAGACTAAATCGGAATGCCTAATGTTCCACTTAACTTGTAGCTCTGAAGCTTGAAGTAGTTTTGAAACTTTTTACAATAAAGACTAAACCGGGAGGCCTAATGTGCCAGATAACTTTCAACCAAACACTAAACTAGAATAACCACATACTAAATCGGAACGCCTATTGTGCCAGATAACTTTTGACCGAAGACTAAGCTAGAAGGACCCCTATCCGAAAACCGCAAATCATCTCTAATCTCCTAGAAACATTATAATGCACATTATAGACAATCTAGCAATATAAACAATATCGGCACGCCCGCTCCACTCACAGATGACGTCGCTCTCGTCCACGATCTCGGCCTGGATCATCTCCTCGATGACGTCCTCGAGCGTGACCAGCCCCACGGTCTCGTACACCGGGTCCCCGTCGCCCTCCTCGATGCGCTGCACGAACGCCATGTGACCCTTGTAACCTGGGGAAAAATAAACGTATATTAAAAAAAAGAGTGAGCCGTCACGGGACGCCTGGCAGATGTGAAACATCGACATTCTTTTGTAAAAGTAATATGCAGAAAAGAACATATTGTGATAGGAACTAAATATGTCATAATGATAAAATAAAATATTACGATTTTTTTCCAGATAACGATGACCTTTTATTGAATAAACATTTATTTTCATTAAATACAAATATTTACGAATTTATTTCAAATCGTGACTACTTAATTCGTTTAATTAATCGGTGACTTCGGTAATAGTTATTGCGCATGGCGACGCGTCGCCACTGCATGCGTCGCCACGCCAGAAATCGGTTTTACGTGCGGCTATAGATGTTTCACATCAAAAATAAAGCATTTTTGTTTTTCGTATTGCTGTCAAAAAATCTTTATTTTTTATATAATATATAGGATTAGCAGATGAGTATGTAGTCTAGCTGATGGTATAGTCCCCGCCAAACTGCTAGTCCGCTCTGAAGTTGTTGCGAGCAGGTATAGTTATACAATTTGCTATGGTGACGCGATTCATTTATATATTCAGAGCGGACTAGCAGTTTTATGTGGACTATAAATGGCTACTGCCGCCCATGGACATCTGAATTCAACCCCAGGCAAGAACAGATTCCCACCTGAGCTCGGCTACAAATGCGCCGCTACCCCGTGAGGACTAAACGAGAACGCCTCGGAAAAGTATATTGGCGTAACAGCGTTTAACACTGCTGTTATAACAGAAATAGGTGTGGCGGTGCTACCAGAGTCGAACCATAGAGGGTTCTACCACCTATCTATCCAAGGGTCGAAATCTAACAATTGAATCTAACAATAGAAGGTGGTAGAACCCTTTGTGGTTCGACTCCGGCGGCACCACCGCCACACCTATTTCTGCCTAATAACAGCAGTGTTAGGCGCTGCTGTGTTCCGGTTTGAAGGGTGAGGTAAGGGAGACATACTTTTCCGAGGCGTTCCAGCTTAGTCCTCAGGGGTAGCGGCGCATCTGTGGCCGACCTCAGGTAGGAATATCTAATCCTATCTGGAGTTGATTACAGATGTCCATGGGTGGCAGTAGCCACTTACCATCAGGTGGACTGCATGCTCGTCTGCTACTCTTATATTATAAAAAAAAAAAAATTAGCAGAGGCGGATCAAACTCGCCCGAGGTCAGCAGTAATGTTGAATAATGTCCGGGGTGTAAAGTAGATTGGAGGCCCGAGTCTAAAAAGTTAATTAAAATTTTCGCCCAAGAATTCGTAATTCAGTGATACGTATTTCAAATTGATATCGACGACTTTCCACATATGTTGTACATGGCACAGATAATTTGGTACTGATGACCTTAAGCTGATTACACATTACATACAAAGAGTTTTCTATCTATATGATCATTTCAACCACTGCTTCTTAGTTCGGAAGGGTTGGGAACTTTTGGAGAAGCCCCTAGGACCCAAGGCCCGGAGCGGATCACCCCATTCGACCCCCCTTTGTCCGCTTGTTTTCTACACTAATATCATAAAGAGGAAAACTTTGTTTGTTTGGTTGTAATGAATAGGCTCAAAAACTACTGGACCGATTTTAAAAATTCTTTCTCCATTCGAAAGCTACATTATCCACGAGTAACATAGGCTATATTTTATATGAAATATATTTGATAAATAGATTTTGGGGAGGTACAAAGTTTGCCGGGTCAGCTAGTCTAGTATATAAACTAACTGTTAAATATTGATCTTTGGACAAACAACCGATAGATTGATTATAAATAACAGGCGTATATATCACACGTTTTGTTTTCGACCTCAATGTTCGACATATCAAGGGCATACAAACTAAACATTGCAAACAAAGCCACATGCGAAAGTTGGCTTATTTATGTACAATTAGAAAATGAAAACAGCGGCGCTTGGCAGAATGCTATCAGGGATCTTATTTACTTGCGAATTTCTAGGGTTGGGTACTGACACTTGAAAATAAATTTATTAAATATATATGTACTAGCTTTTACCCGCGGCATCGCTCGCGTTCATAATTTTGTATCTATCCCTCAGGAAAGGTATTTTTACCACGCTTTTATTAGCTTGACCTGTATGTATGTATGTAACGGAATCTTTCAACTCGATTTTTACCCACTTTGAACGTTCATTTTTATTCAAAAATTTGAAAAATTATCAAAAACCGATGACAATACACGATTTTAATAATTTTACCTCATTCTCCTCATCATGATCGTCAGGAATCAGAATTAACGATTTTCCTTGTGCGATTCTAGCGTGTTTTTCGGTTTAAAACTATACTTATTATTTATATTGAAATTCATCAACGACCATGCAGTCCACGTGTACACACATGTGCCACTTATGGACATCTGTAATATTCAACCCAAATGAGATTAGATTTCTACGTTAGGTCGGCCATAAAAGTACCGCTACCCCTGGACTAAATGGAACCTTCCCCCTTTACCACACCCTTCAAAACAGAACACAGCAGCACTTAACACTGCTGTTATCAATTTCTGTGATATGCAATAAGTAAAAAGCTGTTATTTTGGTATTAAGAAGAAATACCTACTTAATTTTCTTTATTTACTAGAAGTGCCCGCGGCTTTGGCCGCATTTTAAAATAATTCGCCAAGTACGAGTCGAACTCGCACATGGCGGCTTCCGTACCACCAAATGTTCATTACTTTTCACTTATTTTTATTCATTTTATTATTTTGAACAATACTTAGTTATATAACACAACAAAAGATGGCGTTGGGGTGATGATGAATGATACGTAAATTTTCAACAATAATGAGTTATATGAAATAATTATAGAGTAAAAACTAAAAACCGCGCTAAAATCGCACAAGGAAAATTGTTAATCCTGTATCCTGACGATCCTGATCAGGAGAATAGGATAAAATTATTAAAATCGTGTATTGTCATCGGTTTTTGATAATTGTTGAAAATTTTAAATTAATCGGACCGTTCAAAGTGAGTAAAAATCGAGTTCAAAGATTCCGTTACATACATACATAGATAGATACAACCCAAGCTAATAAAAGCGTGGTAAAAATAGATGGCGTTGGAGTGATGATGAATGATACGTAAACAACGTATAATATTATGAATAAAATTAAAATAACTATATTAAAATATGTTTTATGGTTGTTATTTGCATTTATTATAATACCAGTTATAGTAGTAAACGGATTGTAAAAAGTTCAACCGTCTTCCTAGTACGGTTTAACAGTTAGATCGAAAAATGCCGAAAAATACCGGTTTGTTGTATGGAGACCCCCTTTAATATTCAACTTTATATTATTTTTGGTATTTGTTGTTATAGCGGCCACCGTTATGCATCTTCTGTAAACATTTCATGTGTCTATCCATTACGGTTCCAGAGATATAGCCCTGTGACAGACGGACAGACAGCGAACCCTAAAAATAACATGACATACATATCATTGAAAATCTGCACCTATATTGGTATGACAGTGGCGCCATCTGTCGATAATTGGTACCAACTCGGAAACCGTCGTGGGCTCATGCACAACAACTTTGCTAAAGATCATCATCAAATGCATAGTTTACGATTATATAAAGGACTACAGGCAAACATTAATTTTTATATGTATAGACTAGCTGACCCGACAAACGTTGTGTTGCTATTTAAATAAAAAAAATGTTAAGGGTGAACAACGCTTATCACTTAGCGGTATGAAAAATAGATAGTAGCCGATTCTCAGACCTACTGAATATGCATATAAAATTTGGTGAAAATCTGTAAAGCCGTTTGGAAGAGTACGGTAACTAACATTGTGACACGAGAATATTATATATAAGATATAGATGATTTCTCTACATTCTTGCGTCACGACAGCCCTGGACGTCCATGATTCATATCATGTCAGGTCTAGACTATGTTTATTTTTACAGACGCCACCGCTTCAATATTTCAGTCTGGTAGTGCAAAATACTGAATAGATATTGTGTCTTATGCGTGGAGAATTTTACTTTTATTTTACTACCTACTACTACCTCATGATTGTTAAGAGTTTACGAGGTGGGGAGATATCTTAGTAGTCAAATCAAATCAAATCAAATCATTTATTTTGCTTAATATAGGTATACAGTTGTTATATCCTCAAAATTGTCCTCTATATTACACCTCTTAGAGGTATGCAAAATTTTAATTAATACATAATTGTCTTCTTATTATTCAAATAAATTTTAAACAGTCAATTTATAATTAATTAATTATTATATAATTAATTAATTAATTAATTTATATAATTAATTAATTACAGTCATTCTAAGTAGAGAACTATATATACGTTTCTTGTATAATTTACGCTGATAGATACAATATGAAACACTGTAGATATATATGAAACACTGTAGGATTTATAATAATAATAACTTTATTGACATAAAATTGTAAGTACAATTCAGAAGTTTGAAACCTCTGGTTCCTGAGTTAGTCGAAACTGTGTTTTAAGAACCAGAAACTGTGTTTCAAGAACCAGATTGTGTTTCAAGAACCAGGATTGGTTAGGTTAGGTTGAAACATATATTTTTAGGGTTCTATACCCAAATGGGTAAAAACGGAACCCGTAGGAATAAATGGGGGTCGCTATACAGGAAACCGCTATTTTTCGACATTTTTTTCTGTTCCTAGTGAACCGAGATAGGTAGAAAGTTCAAATTTTTACAATGCATTATCTTATAAGACCGGTATGACGCACTTAAGGCCGCTATGATATCAAATATTAAAAATAAAAATAAATGAAATTTTGCTATTACGAAACCCTCTGTCCCCTTCCGTTACGGAACCCGGAATCTGCAAATTCGACTCACACTTTGATAATTTACGTGTATGACTTGCATATTACTTTAAACACATATTTTGTCAAGTTTGTAACACATAAAATTGACATATACAAGAACTAATTTTATGTTCATCATCATCATCATCATCATCATCATCATCATCAACCCATTACTGTCCCACTGGGCACGGGTCTCGTCTAAAAATGAGGATTAGGCCATAATCCACCGCGTTGGGCAAGTACGTATTGGTAGACTTCACATACATTTGAAAACTTTTTTTAAATATTTCTCAGGTTATGCAGGTTACCTCACGACGTTTTCCTTCACCGTTTAAGCAAGTGATAATTAATTCCTAATACGCACATAACTTTGAAAAATGAGACGTGCCTGGGATTTGAACCTCGGACCCCTCGATCAAGAGGCCGAGTTTCTTAACCAATAGGCTCTCACTACTAAACACACACACACCTAATAATTCTATTTTTATTAAATAGGCTATCATCTACTCAATTTACGATCGCGACTATAACGTTACGATCATTGTACTTTACGATCTAGGAGTTACGATTGGTATTGGGAAGTGGGCGTAACATATCACAATATAGTCGTACGATTTAATAAGTGACCTAATTCGTACTATTTTTAACAGCTTTAATTGTACTATTTTGGCAACGTCAATTATAGTTAATTTACTCAACTTCTACCAATTTTGACATTGTATTCTTTATTATTTTATTGCTTGTGACATTGTATTATTTATCATTGTAATGCATTTAAAATTGTAACTAAAGCTAGTTTCAGTGTTATTAACGGATCCTAATTGAAAATTTTAAATTATTGTTACATTAGCTTAGTATGTTCACTTATAATTAATTTAAATTGCTACACCCTTGCAGGGTTTCATGCCACTGTATCAAAATTTGTAACACCTTTATATGTATGTGATAACTGCATGATGCAATAAAGATTATGATTATGAAAACCACGGAAGATCAGCAGTAGTACAAACACACTCACACACACATATTCAGTGAATTTGTTTTTACCTTCATTAATCTGCTCCCACATAACATCTTTAAATACAAAGTTGTATGGGTGCTGGTAGTACTGGCAGAGCGTACACACACACAGACACGCATACACACGCACTCTCACTCACAAACACACACACATAAACACTCAGCAAAAATTTTATTAATTTTATTTTAATTATATATTAATTTTATCTTTTTTGGACTGCTTCAACTTAACATCCAAGATAGATCCAGAACGTACACAGACACACAGACACACACACACACACACACACGCACATTACCCCCCTCCCCTCCTACACTCGTCAAATAATCTCATACATATTCAGTAAAAAACACACGGTCACTCGCTCTCTCTTTATCTGTCTCTCACACATACGCACACAACTTATACACTCTTACACAAACTCTCGCTCTCTCTTTCTGTCTTTCTCTCACACATACGCATGCACACTTTTACACTCTTACACACACTCTCTCGCTCTCTCTCTCTCACACACACACATACGCACGTTCACTAACAAACAACTCCCCCCTCATACACAAACATACGCACATACTCCCTCCAAGTAAAAACAAACTCTTACCTTCTTTAAACTGCTTGAGCATGACATCCAGCGTGACATCCTCGAAGACGAAGTTGCAGGGGTTCTGGTAGTACTGGCAGAGGGTCCGCAGCGGCGTGTTGTCGTCCGGGTCCACGAAGGCCAGGTCCTTGATGAACAGCACCGTGATGATGTTGCCGCGGGCGCCTTCGTACACTGGGATTCTGGAGTAGCCTGGGGGTGGAAAACATTATGTTACAATAATGTATGTTAATATAAATTAACCAAGTGCGAGTCCATGTCGCACATGGAGGGTTCCGTACCACCAAATTATTATTTATCTTTTAATTTATTGTGAAAATTTAAACTGTAAATTTAATCGCATATAATGGCGGCGCCCATTTATTTTGAATATTTCAAGTTTTAGTATTTCTTGTTATACCGTGGTCGCTATAACAAGAAATACTAAAAATTGAAATGTGGTGGGCCATACGCCGACCATGGACATGTGTAATCAACCTCAGATAGGATTAGATATTCCTACCTGAGGTCGGCCACAGATGCGCCGCTACCCCTGAGCACTAAGCTGGAACGCCTCGGAAAAGTCTGTCTCCCTTACCACACCCTTAAAACCGGAACACAGCAGCATGTAAGAGAATATCAGGTGTACTGCATGCTCGTCTGCTACCTCTATATTATAAAAAAAATTGAAATATACCAATGGACAAACTCACCAGACTTGACAATCTCAGTCATGGTCTCGAAGTCCAGCACGCTGTTGATGGGCAGCATGTAGCAATCCTTTAGCTTAGTCATCACATCCTTCACCTTCTTCTTGCGAAGGTCCAGCGCCCCGGAGATGATGTTCACTTCCTCCTTGTCGAGGTCGTTCACGTGGTTTGTTATCTGGTGGAAAAATAATATTTTTTTATATTTGATGTGAAACATCTATAGCCGCACGTAAAACCGATTTCTGGCGTGGCGACGTATGTCGTGGCGACGCGTCGCCACGCTATACGATGGTATATATATACAGTCTATATGCAGTAGTGTGTACGGTGTGGCGACACGTCGCCATGCGCAAAGATCGTAATATTTTATTTTATCATTATGACATATTAAGTTCCTATCACAATATGTTCTTTTCTGCATATTACTTTTACAAAATAATGTCGATGTTTCACATCTGCCAGGCGTCCCGTGACGGCTCACATTGTTTTTTTTATTTTTGTATTTATTTTGTATAGGCCAACGACGGCACTTACAAATTGTCAGGTACAATATTTTTCTTAAACTTCTACCGGATCGGAACGCGACCTCTACTGAGAAGATCCGGTAAGTAACTCAGCGGGTTTGTCTCTTTTTTTAATAATAATTATTCTCTTTTTTTAATGCCATCATTTTTACATATAATTAATAACCATTTTAATCATTTTTTTAATCATTTTATCATTTATTTGCCATGAATATTCAGTCATTACAGGTCTTACAATATATACATTAGTATCATATTCAGCTATATTAATTTAATAGCAAATATTACAATTCAAACAATTTCAATATAATAAAATACAATTAATTCAACAAAGATTTTACATTACATTATATATTATTACTATATTAAACGTTAACTAATTTATATTAAACGTCATAAATTCACGAATGTCATAAAAGTTATGTTCTAATAAAAAAAAATTAAGTTTTAACTTAAACAATTTTTCCAGTACATTTTTAAAAGTATCAGGCAGTCTATTATAGATATGAGTGACTTTGGTCCTTCGAGCAGGATAAAATGATACATATGTATTTTTGAGACAGAAATAGTTTTTTTTTAAATGTTCACGTCATTGGTAGACCCGGTGACACTAACTATCTGGGAGAAACTACTTATTCTTCTTAAAATCAATTTCAATTTGGTCCTTCGAGCAGGATTTAATGATTAAAAAGCATTTTTGAGGATATGGCAACATCTCATAGTATTTTTTTTATAATATAGGAGTAGCAGACGAGCAAAAGTTTTCCTCTTTATAATATTAGTGTAGATAATAAGAATTAACATAACATGTGTTACATAAGACGATATAAATCATATAATTTTAGTTACAAATTATTATTAGCCACAAATTATGTAGGTGCCGTGGCAAGGTGCCAGTTTAAAGTGAAAGTTGCTATTAAAACTGAAATATTTCTATATTTACCACCGTTTAGAGGTAGGACTTTAGGGTTTATCTGCGGCAGTGTTTTAAAACGATATGATCAACTTATGTAACTTTGAAGGTGATAGAACACTGGTTCGACGCCAGCGGCACCACCGCCACACCTACCTAACAGCAGTGTTAAGCGCTGCTGTTCTGGTTTGAAGGGTGTGGTAAGAGACATACTTTTCCGAGGCGTTACGACTTAGTCCTGAGATAGCGGCGTTCATTTGTAAGGTTGATTCCAGATAGCACCACATCTGGTGCCGACCTCAGGTAGGGATATAATCATATCTGGAGTTGATTACAGATGTCCATATGACAGTAGCCACTTACCATTATGACTGCATGCTCGTCTGCTACTCCTATATTACAAAAAAAAAAGTGTTAATATATTCATGTTTAAACTCAACCGTTTAATGAATTTCAAAATTTGGGTACGGTTGTTTCCAACTTGGAAGATATGATATTTTTGGACCCGATAGATGGCGCTGTTTGCAGCAGTTGCAGCTGTTTGGGGCGAGGAAATCAGCTTTTTATAATATTTTACGTTTATTTTGTATAGGAAAAGCTTTGTAACTCTTTTTGCGCCCTATGACACGTTTTGGGGGCGGCAAAATTTAAATAGGATCTTTTTTGAAATTATACTTGTATTGGGGCTTTTGGGTATAACTTTTTTTTTTACAAAACCGAAAAAAAATCTAAATATGAAGGTGACTAGTACCTAAATATTGTTAGTCTTGCATTTATTTCTACATAGAAAATGTAGAAGTAATACTTCTGTTCCGTTTTATACTTTTTTATTATGTAGTAAACATATTGTCAGACCGTTTTAGGGCAAAAATAAGTGTCTTAGTGGTGCCTACAAAGTCAAACCATGAAAAGGGTTTTACCCCTAAAAACATATCATATAATTGAGGCCAAGTACAATTGTAATAAAACCATTTTTTTTAAAAGACAATTATTTTACTATAGAAAAAGAAATGTTTGTCTATTTTTTTGTTTTATTTACCCTATTTATAATGACAAGGTTATAAATTTGCACGTTTCTCAAGATCTAGTTATATCTGAACCGGACGGCGAGACAAATCGCAAATACTGCGCTAAAAAATTCAGGCAAGCGCCAAAACGTCGCTAAAAATACCTTTGGAGACTTATTCCAGGCAGATTTTCAGATTGTTATTGAATGTAACTCAGAGGCGCATATTTTATAAGTTTCAAGCAGAATTTCTATATATTTTTAACACTATTCAAATTTTTTGAAGGTGGTAGAACCCTTTGTGGTTCGACTCCGGCGGCACCACCGCCACACCTATTTCTACCTAATAACAGCAGTGTTAGGCGCTGCTGTGTTCCGGTTTGAAGGGTGTGGTAAGGGAGACAGACTTTTCCGAGGCGTTCCAGATTAGTCCTCAGGGGTAGCGGCGCATCTGTGGCCGACCTTAGGTAGGAATATCTAATTCTATCTGGGGTTGATTACACATGTCTATGGACGGCAGTAGCCACTTACCATCAGGTGGACTGCATGCTCGTCTGCTACTCCTATATGATAAAAAAAATAGGTTAGTCAGGCCGCCCCCCGAACAGGTGGAACGATGACCTGAAGAAGACGGCGGGAAACTGCTGGCCTATGTCCAGCAGTGGACCTCAAAAGGCTAATGGATGGACACCACTTCCATATTTGAAGTCGGTTTTTAAGGTTTTTTTAAGTATCTGTGATACCTCAGATAAGATTAGATTCCTTAATTTGATTCCTAGGTAGGAATACCTAATCCCATCTGTGGTTGATTACGGATGTCCATGGGCGGCAGTAGCCTCTTACCATCAGGTGGACTGCATGCTCGTCTGCTACTCCTATATTATAAAAAACCTGAGGTCGGCCACAAACGCCGCTACCTCAGGACTAAGCTGGAACGCCTCAGAAAAGTATGTCTCTTACCACACTTCAAACCAGAACACAGCAGCGCTTAACACTGCTGTTATAAGAGAAACAGGTGTCTTTACACCTAAGGGAGTATTTTTGCTTAAGTGTGAGTAATCCCTACAGGATGCAATATCTGTGCACACAAACATACGCACAAGTTCATTAACACTACCACACAACCACACGCACACCCACATGTACAAACACACATATACACACACAGAAACACATGCTTGCAAGAGTCACAATAAAATATAATATAAGTAAAATAATTATTTATTTAAGTTCTTTTTTTCTATTCTCTGTATACTGGTCTATTCACTATGGTAAAGTTTTTTTTGTATGTCGGGTGGCATTGGGGAACATCGCTACTAGCTCCCGCACGAGACCTTAGGGAGTAGGGAGAGGCTGAAAAACAGCGCTGCTCGTGATACAAAGTTTTTAAGTGCTTACCTTAACAAGTTCCTTCAGTCTCTCTCTGTTGTAATGTGTGCCAATTTCTTCGCCTAGGAAATAGTCTAGGAGCTTGCTGGTAGGCCAGGCGAGTGGTGCGCATATACCCATTACGATCTGTTGAGAAAAAACAATATTATTATCTATCAAAGTTTTTTTTAAAGACAAAGATAGCTTAGTTATTTGAAATTCATCTCATTCTGGAGGTCTAAGTTCGAATCCCAGGCAAGCTCAGTTTTCAAAATTATGTGCTTCGTCGTCAACCGATTACTGTCCCACTGCTGGGCACGGGTCTCCTCTCAGAATGAGAAGGATTAGGCCATAGTCCACCGCGCTGGACAAGTGCGTATTGGTAGACTTCACATACCTTTGAGATTTTTTTTAAGATCTCTCAGGTATGCAGTATGCCTCACGATGTTTTCCTTCACCGTTAAAACATGTGATTGTAACTTCCCGCTACTCTTCAAGAGATGGCGCTGCTGAATCACGCTATCGAAGTTTTCTAAACATCTGGCATATATACAAGCTCCGAACTGAGACTGTCGGAGCACGGCCGCTGTCCGGGCACGATCACCTAGCCCACAGGGAGATCTCCCTTTGCCAAATGATAACTACTAGAGATACGCGGAATAGTGGTTTCACCGAATAACCGAATACCGAATAATATTCGGTTTAACCTTTACCGAACCGAATATTCGGCCGAATTATTCGGTTTACTATTTCTGTATTATCAATTTGCCAATTATGTGTGTTCATTAACACTTTAAAATGTTGATTTGAGTTTTAAAAATATATACTGATTTAAGGTTTAAAATAAATGTTGAGTATACTAACTATAAGTAATAAATGTGTTGACTTGAGGTATCAAAATAAAAGTTGATTTAAAGTTTATTTGCTATATTTTATTAGCTTTATTCAACACATTCTTCATAAGAAGTTTTGTGTTATGTCGTGTACACGAGAAAATAGAAATACTCGAACTGAACATATTCGGCACCAAAACCGAATAATTCGGCCAAATACAAATACCAAAAAAGATGCCGAATACGCCGAATACCGAATACCAAACGAATATTCGGCGCATCACTAATAATTAGCAATCACACCTCAAAATTAGTTCGAGGTAACTTTTTCTAATCTAGAACCTACCTTGTCAAATATTGACCATAACTAATTCTGTAATTAATTAAGAAATAGTAGCAATGAACTAGTAATAAATTGTCAGAAGCGATATCTAGGTCGTTGATTAGTTATCCCTTAATTGTTAAAAGCACGCGAAGTTTAGTATCTAATATATTTAATAGTAGGTATTTGCCTACGCCCTTTTTAATTATTGATCTATAGTCCGATTCATAATTAGGTGTCCAAAATGTAAACAAAGGTGTTGACCTATCAAGAAAATATGTGTCAAATGGCAGTTTCTTATTTTTGACAATATTAAATTAATACATCGATAATAAAATAATAATCTAAATAAATTAAAATCAATTCACATTTTCCAATATTTATATTAACTCAATTTCATTTCATACAGTAATAATAATAAAAAACAAGATTTATGAGAGAAAATTAAATTGTGATAATGGTCACACAATCGGCATCCAAAACATTTTTTGTGCCGCCATTTTTAAGTTTGGTAGTTGATATTATTCATTTTCGTGATCGTGATCGAACTCGAATTTTTTCTAGTTTTCATAGCGCGTTTTTTTAAATTGTGTGCAGATATTAAGTTTTTGTTTTATGTTGAATTTTGTGAAAGTTTTGGTTTCTTGTTAATTTGTTAAGGTTTGCAATACCTGTCATCGAATTTTGACAATGACATTTCTTTGTTTACATTTTGGACACCTAATTATGAATCAGACTATACCTATGAAAAGCGAGGGCTGCCAATAAATAAACTAATTTGGAATTTTATAGTAACGTCAATAATTATGAGACATTTTATTTCTATGCATATTTTTATTTGTTGTTAAGTTTATAGGGAGTTTATTATCTATGTTATTGCCACATTGACTTTCGAGAACCAAATAGGTAAGTAGGGAAGTTCTATGAATACTCTGTTATTCATATGTGCGTCTGTGGGAGACCTAATCAACTCATATGAAAGCTTTTTACGTAAATTATCTCTCGGCACATAAATTATTTAAGTCGGGGCTTTTTAAATCATGTTATCCTTTTTCAATCACATTTAACCGTCGTGGGTTTTTTTTTAATTTTTAAATCTTATTTTTTTTTTATAAGTGCGAAGTCAAATCCAAAAACATAAGTTATATGTCATAGTTATATGACATACATTACATGATATATTAGATAACAAATAAAATGGAAAAATGCAAGTTCCTCTCACCTTCATAATCCAGATGCTCTTAGCACCAATCAGGAGTCCATGTCTCGCGCAGATCGCCTGCGGCGTGATCTCTGCTATAAACACGATCGCGAGCGTCGATCCGATGACAGCCACCAGCCCGGAGGTCAGATCATCCAAAATGACCGTGAACGTACTGTTCACCGCGACGTTACTCAGCAGGATCGTACAGAGGAGGTAGTTACCATGCGCTCGGACAGGCATGATCGCTCTGGCATACTTCCTCTCCTTATCTGTGCCAGTATTCGCGATAATCTTCAACTCTGTCCGGTCTAAGGCCATCAGACCTAGATTGAGACCAGAAAACAGCGACGCTAGCATCAGGAGGATCACTATCAGGATCAAAGAGGCCCAAAGAGGTAGAAGCTTGTTGTGGGTAGCGAGGATCTTCCATGGCTGATGACCCTGGTGTATGAAATCCTCATCCATTGGGTTCTTTGCGCAAATGTAGAATTTGTAGTCCTCCAGAGGTGGTGGAGACATTAACTCAAAGACGGCAGATTCCTCGTCTGCTGATTTCACCTGTGAAAGTTTTGGTTGTAGGTCTTATATAAATTATTTTTAACGTTAACAAACTACCGCTGCTTCTTTTATAAAATAGCAGTAGCAGACGAGCATGCAGTCCACCTGATGGTAAGTGGCTGCTGCCGCCCATGGACATCTGTAATCAACCCCAAATAGGATTGGACATTCCTACCTGAAGTCGGCCACAGATGCGCCGCGAATCCTGAGGACTAAGCTGGAACGCCACGGAAAAGTATGTATCCCTTACCATACCATTCCAACCAGAACACAGCAGCGTTTAACACTTATGTTATGTGGCAGAAATAGGTGTGGCGGTGGTACCGGGGTCAAACTACAAAAGGTTCTTCCACCTTCATAGCCGTTTCGGAAGGTTTCGCTACGGAGAAGCGGCTAAAGAAACTCCATACCGTATATTGCGTTATAGAGGCCTGAAGCACTGCACACACATTTTAGGCTGAGTCTATTAATACAGGTACTGTACGAACAATTTATAATTATTAATACGGTTACCATACGAATAATTTATAATTATTAATACGGGTACTGGACAAACAATTTATTATTATCCGATTCGAACCGGTAGATTTTGAGAAATCTCAAAAAAACTACAAAAAAAACTAACCTAACCTGACCAATTGAATAAATGTACGAATAAATATATTTAAAAAAAAAATTGAATTTGTCACATTGTTTAAAGAAAAAAAAAATGAATAAATGTACGAATAAATATATTTAAAAAAAAAACGAATAAATGTACGAATAAATATAATTTATTAGTCCAGTACCTGTACAAATAGTCACATTGCACATTTTATTTAATAGAATAAAACATACATGCAAACTTTTTAATCAAGGTGGTAGAACCCTCTATGGGTCTACTCCGGCTGCACCATCACCACACCTATTTACGTTTAATAACGATAGTATTAAGCGCTGCTGTGTTCTGGTTTAAAGTGTGGTAATGAAGACATACTTTCGAGGTATTCCAGCTTAGTCCTCAGATGTAGCGCATCTGTGGCCGACCTGAGGTAGAAATCTGTTATCTGGGGTTGATTACAGTTCATAGGCGGCAGTAGCCACTTACCATCAATGAACTGCATCATGCTCGTCTACTCTTATATTATGAAAAAAAATGTGAGCCGTCACGGGACGCCTGGCAGATGTGAAACATCGACATTATTTTGTAAAAGTAATATGCAGAAAAGAACATATTGTGATAGGAACTAAATATGTCATAATGATAAAATAAAATATTACGATTTTTTTCCAGATAACGCTGACTATTTATTGAATTCGCTTGCGCATGGCGACGCGTCGCCACACCGTACGCACTACTGCATATAGACTGTATATATATACCATCGTATAGCGTGGCGACGTCGCCACGGCATGCGTCGCCACGCCAGAAATCGGTTATACGTGCGGCTATAGATGTTTCACATCAAAAATACTTTCAAAATTTGACTAACCTTATACTCTCCTGTCAGCAGAAAATGGCATAGGGTCCCGTAGTTCTCCGGAGCGTGGGTAAACGCGATCACAGTTTCATTCGTAAACCCTTCGCCAAACAGCCTCATAGAGAAGAGGGTTTCTCTCAGTACACTAGGTATCATACCGTCCACGATATGCGGTTCCTTCACAGACTCTTCAACCCTCAACCCTTTTAGTTTTATCTTGGTACCGTTCGCTTTCGTTTCCTTCACACCCAAGCTGCTTACAGGGCTCGTTTCAGCTGCCGATTCATTGACTTCACGTTTCAAACGTCCCGCCTGAAGTTTCTCTATTACGTGATTCGGATGCGAAAAGGTTTCGACGTCATCAACTTCTCTTGGGTAATTGTTGATGTTGATCGCAAGATCTTTGAAGTACCTGAAGCCGCCTGTTTCAATATTGTTGTCGGTAGCGAATTTCTCGAGTTTCGCACTTTGCTCTTCATATTTTGTTGGCCTGTGGAAGATAGCTTTAGGTTAGAACTAGACTGCTCTTTCGCCTAACTAACTAGGTAATACGTTTATTTTTTAATTAACTTCTGAATTTTTTAAGGTTCTTCGAAAAAAAAATAATTTGAAATAGAGAGAATTCTTTTTGGTTTGATTCCGGAAACACTACTGTCACACCTATTTCTGCCTAATAACAACAGTGTTAAGCGCTGCTGTGTTCTGGTTTAAAGGGATGTAAGGAAGACATACTTTTCAGAGGCATTCCAGCTTAGTCTTCAGAGGTAACAACGTATTTGCAGCCGACACCAGGTTCTCTTATCTGGGGTTGATTACAGATGCCCATGGACAGTAGCCTATTACAATCAGGTGGACTGCATGCTGGTTTGCTACTCCTATATTATATAAAAAACCCTATTTCTACCTTATCACAGCAGTGTTAAGCGCTGCTGCGTTCTGGTTGGAAGGGTGCGGTAAGGTAGACATTCTCGCCCAAGACGTCCCAACTTAGCCCTCAAGAGTAGCAACGTATCTGTGCCCAATCTCAGGTAGTGCCCTAATCCTATCTGGAGTTGATTAACGATGTCCATGGAAGACAGTAGTCAATAACAATCAGGTGGAATGCATGCCTGTCTGCTACGTCTATATTATGAAAATCATAAATTTACCTAATCAAGCGACTCTCAAAACTTTGGTAAGAATCCGAAACCTTCGTGGAAGCCACATTGTTTACCATTACTAATGACTAGTATGAGTCACAAACATGTGGAGCATATCTTGACACGATTTGTCTATCTCTGTTGACATTATCCATCAAGTACACAGTATTATTGTACGTTTGTTTGGTAAATATATATTGAATGGTTAGGAAGAGAATTGTATGAATAGTTTAGTTTTTTTTATAATATAAGAGTAGCAGACGAGCATGCAGTCCACCTTATGGTAAGTGGCTACTGCCGCCCATGGACATCTGTAATCAACCCCAGATAGGATTAGATATTCCTAACTGAGGTCGACCACAGATGCGCCGCTACCCCTGAGGACTAAGCTGGGACGCCTCGGAAGTCTGTCTCCCTTACCACAACCTTCAAACCGGAACACAGCAGCGCCTAACACTGCTGTTATTAGGCAGAAATAGGTGTGGCGGTACAGAAATAGGTGTGGCGGTGGTGCCGCCGGAGTCGAACCACAAAGGGTTCTACCACCTTCAAAAGTTACTACCAAAGTAGGTAATATCTGCTCGGATAACAACACTTTTGCTTTTTACTTAAAAAGGAGTGTACTTTGTGAGTTATAAAGACATATTTATAGATCCGACGAGGATTAACATGATAATAGGACTTTAAAAAAGTATCCCTTTCAAAGGACCAAAATTAGCACCTAACTATACACTTTTGTTTTTTTTTTGTTTACGAGGGGGAAACCTTCAAAAGGTACCTATGCTGTGGGAGCGGCACGGGGTTATATGGAATTCTTACCGCACTAAAACCCCCCGGTGGCCGTCCTCGGCGCTGCGTAGAGGACTCCGGGATCTCCAAAGGAACGCAACCGGAGTCCTCTTAGCGCGTTACCCCATATACACTATACACACTATATATAACTATACACGACCTTAGCAGAGCGGTCTGACGCGCAAAGGGTTCCAGATTCGATTCTCGGCCATGGATATCTGTCGGATATCGATGGCACTCTCGACAAAAGGAATTCTAGTACTAGGTTTAAAAAATTACCCATAATTTAATAATAATAATTATTATTATTTATTATATTATATATAATTATTATTATTTATTCATTTTTAATTAAATTTAAATTAATTAATTATTTTTACTCCGGTTGTGTTCCGTTGGAGATCCCGGAGTTCTCCACCAAACGCTGAGGACGGCCACCGGGGGGTTTTAGTGCGGTAAAAATCCCACATAACCCGGCGTCACTCCCATGGCGTCGGGTACCTTTTAAGGTTTCCCCCTCGTCAACCAAAAAAGTTTTAAAAAATTAGCTGAAGCTGAATATTTAAATATCTGAACAAATTTTTGGCCAAATGCTTCCCGCTCTTACCTACATGGCCCTTGCCAAAAAGGTAGCCGATTTAACACTAGAAAGACGGGAGCAGTCATTTGACCGGATTTTCAATTTAAAAGTTTGTTTATTCCAAAACTTTTTGACTAAGTTTACTGATAATTTGTGACTTTTATTATTATGAAAAGAATCCTAAAAATTCATGACCAAAAGATTCTCAGGGTCTTTATTTACCTTTTAAAGTGCTGATATACCGACAAAGACGGCGACAGTCATTTGACTGCTGTAACTTAAGTATTGATTATAATTGTAATATGAGGGTGTTTTTGTAAACATGTGAATGGTTATGTTTTATTAGTCAGTCGTTAGAGTAACTGCCTTCATATAGTACGTATTATTTAGAATATTGTGAATAAATTAGTGTAAAAATGTCTCGAAGACTAGATAATAACGAAATACTAATTTATTGCAAAACCTACCAAACGATCAGTCGGAATGTGAATCTGAAATTGCAGTACTTGACAGCGATGATGACATTGTGTTACCTGCTGTTAGTTCGAACTCTGATAGTGCAGACTCTGACCCAGAAGATCAGGTACCCCTTTCGAATTTACGTTACGTTAATAACAATAAACGTGTTCGTGGCAGGGGTAGGGGTCACCGTTTGCTTGCCTGTACTGCTCACGAGCAGGATCGCCATTACACGGCTACAGACGGGACCATATGGGCACTTCAGACGGTATCAACTCCAACTGGTCGTCGGGCTCGACAGAATATTATTACTGAGCAAGCAGGACCTACATCATTTGCAAGAAGGAATTTCAAATGAAATGTAGCCGATGCATGGAGGGCTGTACAACAATTTTTTAACATTTTAGATCTAGTAGGAATCAATTCTTACATTACATATAAGAAATTTACAGGAATAAAAATAAAACGGAGAAAATTTATTTTGGATTTGGCGAGTGCACTTAGTGGAAATAATGAAATTGAAACAGTACTTTCCGGTTCTGATCCTTTATATGTAGAACCTATGCCTTCAACTTCTCAATCTTCGTTACCGATTATCCAAGAGAACCGAAAAGGGCGAGAATGTTATATTAGTAAATGTAAAAATAAAACTAATAAAGTATGTTATTCTTGTAAAAAGCCACTTTGTGGTTCTTGTAATGAAATTAAAACTTTTTAATGTAAAAATTGCAATTAGATATGTTAAATAGTATAAATTATGAGCATTATATTACAATCATTAAAGTTCATAGTAGCATTTTTATACAAATAAAGCATTTTCTGAATATGAGTACTTGCAGTCATTTGACCGCCCGCCGTCTTAGTAGGTAGTTAAATTTTGCCGTCTTTCTAGTGTTAAGGCATCTTTTCGCCAAATGCTTCCCGTTCTACCTACTACCCTTGCCAAAAAGGTAGCCGATTTGGGGCAATCACGTAGTTTAATCGTGTCAGTTAGGAAACCCACTCAATGGCTATCAGTTTATCAGTGGAGTTGAAGCACTCACCATCTTCAATATTAATCCAACAGAGGATTAGGTAACACTATCTAAGAACAATTATACTGTCTCGAGATTGGTTGATAAGCAATGAATGCGGTGGTAACGCCACTTAGTGACCCACTTCTGGTTGTAACGGGTCCCTCTTAATTAGGGTTCCGTAAAAGAGTAAAAAATAATTCGCCAAGTACGAGTCGAACTCGCACATAGAGGCTTCCGTACCACCAAATGTTCATTATTAGGGTTCCGTACCCAAAGGGTAAAAACGGAGCCCAATCACTAAGCTCCACTGTCTGTCCGTCTGTCATAGGGCTCTATCTCTTGAACTGTAATAGACACGTGATATTTTACAGTGTGTACATATAACAGTGACTGATATAAAAACAAATACTAAACTATTACTATTACCCTTTAGGTACGTAACCCTAAAAACGAAATAAATAGACCGAACTTGCTACGCGAGCCCGACTCGCACTTGTCATGTTATTTTAAAAATCAATTTATTTACATAGATAGCACGTGTAACATATTTTATCGAACAATAGCTCATACGTTACCGGCTGGCATGAAACTATTTGTCGATTGTACGTTATAGTCGGGGAGCCCAAGAGGGGATTTCGGGAGTGTCTCAAGCGCGACAGACTGAACTTTGTAGGTGGTAGAACCCTTTGTGGTTCGACTCCGACGGCACCACCGCCACACCTATTTCTGCCTAATAACAGCAGTGTTAGGCGCTGCTGTGTTCCGGTTTGAAGGGTGTGGTAAGGGAGACAGACTTTCCCGAGGCGTTCCAGCTTAGTCCTCAGGGACAGCGGCGCATGTGTGGCTGACCTCAGGTAGGAATATCTATACCTATCTAGGATTCATTACAGATGTCCATGGGCGGCAGTAGCCACTTACCATCAGGTGGACTGTATGCTCGTCTGCTCCTCCTATATTATAAAAAAAGACTAAGATATGGGAGATACCTTACACCCTGTAGAGTATCCTATTAATATTAATGAGCTTTCTATGTCGGAGGGATTGCACACAAAAAAGTCGATAACTGGACATGCTCGAGCGGGGTCAATTTTCTTTTTAATATAAAGGAAATAATGCTACAAAACGGGAAACATCATAATCTACCGATTACCATACGTAGAAGTAGTGAAAAAAATAGTCATTTTGAAAAAAAAACACCCTATATTATTATGCTATCTGAAAGTGTCACTTATTAGCATGAATCCCTGGGAAGTAATGATGTATCACAAACCAAAGGAAAGGCTAATTTTTAGGAAAATACATTATTCTTCAAACACATCATACTATTTTTTTTTCAAATCGTCAGAATAAGAAAACCCCTGCTGAATCGAAAAATATCATATAACCTTTTCTTCATTCTAACGTCTAATCTACACAATCGTATAAGTCCCAATGACGCTCGAGTTTGTACACATTTAGCATCGTGGGCTCCCCTACTATAACATACATTGATGAAGATTATTTGTTTAGTCTATATTCGGGTTAGTAGGCTCTTTTAGATCGCATACTGTCATAAACACCAGATGGTGTGGGAGGAGCCAAAAGTGCTCCCCCAGGGTAGAGCCCGATCGGGGCATTGCGCTTGGAGGACTCCGGTTGTGTTCCCTCGGAGATCCCGGAGTTCTCTAACAAGCGTTGAGGACGACCAGCGGGGGGATTTTAGTGCGGTAAAAATCCCACATAACAAGGCGTCGCTCCCACGTCGTCGGGTACCTTTTGAAGGTTTCCCCCTCGTAAACAAAAAAAAAAGGCTCTTTTAGATGTTCGTGTTCCTCAGTTATAATCCTGAATAACACCAGATATTAATAATGTTGAAGGTCGTAGAACATTTTGTGGTTCGACTCCGGCGGCACGACCGCTACACCTATTTCTGCTTCATAACAGCAGTGTTAAGTGCTGCTGTGTTCTGGTTTGAGGGGTGGTAACAGAGACATACTTTTTCGAGGTGTTCCAGCTTTGTGCTCAGGGGTAGCGGCGCATCTGTGACCAACCTCATTTAGAAATATAATCTTCTTTGGAGTTGATTACAGCTGTCCATGGGCGGCAAGACACTTACCATCAGTTGGACTGCACGCTCGACTGCTACTCCTATATTATATAAAACTAGCCGACCCGGCAAACGTTGTGCTGCCATATAAATAAAAAAAATGTTAAGGGTGAACAACTCTTATCACTTAGGGGTATGAAAAATAGATAGTAGCCGATTCTCAGACCTACTGAATATGCATATAAAATTTGGTGAAAATCGGTAAAGCCGTTTCGGAGGAGTACGGTAACTAACATTGTGACACGAGAATTTTATATATAAGATAACTATATGTATAGTTCTAAGTATAGGAACACTAGTTTTGTAGAAACATGTCAAAAGTTTTATCATACATAAGGATCGCTATTTTAGTGATAAGAAGATAGCACAATCAAACAGTAGGATTAAAATATTATCTTAATATGTTAGGACTTAAGACAGTTATGTAGTGTTTGAAGACTAGTATACTTGACAAGTATAGAGACAAGTAGTGTAGGCTTTTATATAGAACTTGAGTATTTGATAGGCACAACCGCCACACCTATTTCTGCCATAGCTAAGTGCTGTGGTCTGGTTTGAAGTGGGGTTGGGAAGACGCTTAGGTCGTTTGTCCACCGCACCGTCACCGAGCTGATAGCAATAATTTATGACGGCGCCGAAGTAGTGTACATGCATTTACTATAGCCGCTTGTCCACCGCACGTCCGTCACCCGAGCACCGTCCCCGGCCGCCGATATTTCGAGTAAATCGGCGAGACCGCTATATCGGCACCGAGATTTTGACGGGCCGATGTGCCGGCAATATAAAACACGTTGGAACTTGTCCATACATTGCCGTCACACACGTGACAGAAGAACAAAATAAACCGCCGATATCGGTCGCGGTGGGAAAACTATCGCCGTCACGACATATTAAAATCGGCCCGAAATAATCTCGTTCTCGGTATCGGCTCGGTGACGGTGTGGTGGACAAACGACCTTATTCGAAACGTATATACTTACTACTTATGATAAGGTCGCCTTATATGTATGTCAGTCATCCGGACCACACCCTTCCCCAAGAACCCAAACGAATGGTACCTTAAACGAATCATTCTGCTTCTTTCACCTTTCATAAGGATTTTTTTTTAGAAATACTATCGAGACAAATCTTATAATTAATAATTATACATAGTTTAAAAACTAAAAAACACGCTAAAATCGCACAAGGACAATCGTTAGTCCTGATTCCTGACGATCCTGATGAGGAGAATGGGATAAAATTATTAAAATCGTGTATTATCATCGGTTCTTGATAATTGTTCAATTAAATTAATCGGACCGTTCAAAGTGGGTAAAAATAAAGTTCAAAGATCCGTTACATACATACATACTTATAGATAGATACATAGATATAGATAGATATATATAGATAGATACAACCCAAGCTAATAAACGCGTGGTAATTATTGAAATTTCAAGTATCTATCTATTATAGTTCAGGAGATAAAGCCTTGTTACAGATGGACAGAACGGAGGCTTATGGTAGGGAAGCCCAGGATGCTAAATGTGTAGAAACCCGAGCGTCATTGGGACCTATACGATTGTGTAGATTAGACATTAGAATGAAGGAAAGGTTATATGATATTTTTCGATTCAGCGGGGCGTTTTCTTATTCTGACGATTTGTAAAATTGTATGAGAATGTATGAAGAATTTACAAATTTATAGAATTTGTATTTTCCTAAAAAAATAGCCTTTTCCTTTAGTTTGTGATGCATCATTACTTCCCAGGAATTCATGCTAATAAGTGACACTATCAGATAAAATAGGGTGTTTTTTTCTAAATGACTTTTTTTCACTACTTTGACGTGTGGTAATTGGCAGATTATGAGATGTCCCGTTTTCTAGCATTATTACCTTTATATTAAAAAGAAAATTGACCACGTTCGAGCATGTCCAGTGATCGATTTTTTGATTCTGCAAACCCCCCACATAGAAAGCTCATTTATGGTTTAGGATACTCTCCAGGGTGTAAGGTATCTCCCATATCCTAGTCTGACGCGCTTGAGACACTTCCGAATTCCCCTCTTGGGCTCCCCAACTATAAGTAAAAGGGTTCCGTTTTACCTGTACTGAACCCTAAAAAATATATTGCTATCGCAAATGTTATTATACTAAAAATATACGGTCACTTTGCCCTCATAACAATATAGCGATTTATTTGCATGTCTCAGAAGCTTTTACCCTTATTGGCGAATCAGGTCAGCCTTCATAGTGTCACGCGAAGGTACTTTTAATTTAGAAGGGTGCGCCCTAGGGGTTGCTGGGGTGATTTATTATATAAATAAAAAGGCTATTATTATTTATGATTAAGGCCGTAAGAGCTTCTGCTAAATTATGTAGTATTTGGAGGAGAATATAATATTTTTGTAAAAATGTGTTTCGAGCTTTTGCCCGCGGCTTTGCTCGCGTTACGAAGTAATATTTTCATCCCCTATTTTATCCCCTTGGGGGTAGAATTGATCAAAATCCTTTCTTAGCGGATGCCTACGTCATAACATCTACCTGCATGCCAAATTTCAGCCCGATCCGTCCAGTGGTTTGGGCTGTGCGTTGATAGATCACTACGTCAGTCAGTCACCTTTGAGTTATATATATTTAGATAATCACAACTCACATCACACTGATTCATGTATCATCATCATCAACCCATTACTGTCCCACTGCTGGGCACGGGTCTCCTCTCAGAATGAGAAGGATTAGGCCATAGTCCACCGCGCTGGCCAATTGGTAGACTTCACATACCTCCGAAAACTCTTATTTTTTAGATTTCTCAGGTATGCAGGTTTCCATACGATGTTTTCCTTCACCGTTTAAGCAAGTGATCATTAATTTCTAATACACACATAACGTTAAAATTCAGAGTTGCCTGGGATTTGAGCCTCGGACCCTTCGATCAAGAGGCCGAGTGTCTTAACCTCTTTAACTGCTTTTCGGGGGTTGATTACAGATGTCCATGGGCGGCAATAGCCACTTACCATCAAGTAGACTACATGCTCGTCTGCTACTCCTATATTAAAAAGAACACAGCAGTTTTGAAGGTGGTAGAACCCTTTATGGTTCGACTCCTGCAGCACCATCGCCGCACCTATTTCTGTTATAACAGCAGTGTTAAGCGGTGATGTGTTCTGGTTTGAAGGGTGTAGTCAGGAAAACAAACTTCCGAGTCATTCCAGCTGTTAACCTACCCTTAGGACTATCTAAGGGGTAGCGGCACATTTGTGGCCAACCTCAGGTAAGAATCTAATCTTGCCTGGGGTCGATTACAGATGTCCATGGGCGGCAGTAGCCACTTACCATCAGGTGGACTGCATGCTGGTCTGCTACTCCTATATTATAAAAGAATACAGCAATAGGCATAACGCATTTACGTTTTCAGAGATAAGTGACCTAATAATTTAATGAACCGTCTAATCTAAAAGTCGACTTCATTTTATAGCCGCCATAAAGCAAAGATGGCGGCGTTAATGGCGCGAAGTTTATGACAGCATAATTCTTTAATTTCTTCATACTTCAGTCTGAAGGAATTAAACGTAATGTCTGGAGAAATAAACAATATTATAACGAGATTGCCAAATCAAACCACTAAGATTTATCTCCGGAAGCTACACCACACCTATTTCCGCCTGTTCGTCCTTATTAACCCATTATTGTCCCACTGCTGGGAATGGGTCTTTTTTCAGAGGAATAGGCTTAGGTCATAGTTTCATTTTGCAAAATTTTAAGACGAGGGGAAAACCTTCAGAAGGTTAAATGTGTCGTGAGAGCGACACGGGGTTATGTTGGATTCTTACCGCACTAAAACACCCCGGGGGCGGTCCTCGGCGCTGTACAGAAGACTCCAAGGTATCCAAAGAAATTTAACCAGAGTCTTCTTAGCGCGTCGCCCACGGCCCACGTCTCCTCGCAGAGTGAGAGAAGTTTAGGCCATAATTTAAATTTGCAAAATCTGGGGGCATGGCGGTGCCTTCACCAAGTCGACCAATAAAATATTGTCATGCATTGGTATAGTTTTAGATTATAAACTAAGTCTGTTAATAGAATTGCAATGACGTATGCCTGAAAAAAATATGTCTTGGTGTCGTCTAGCGTCTCTCGGCGTTGTGCCAACTGGTCCAGAATCCGGTATCAGCACCGGATTGGCACTTCGAGTATTTATCGTCTTTAGAACGACCATTTATTTATTTATTTATTTATTTGAAGGTGGTAGAACCCTTTGTGGTTCGACTCCGGCGGCACCACCGCCACACCTATTTCTACCTAATAACCGCAGTGTTAGGCGCTGCTGTGTTCCGGTTTGAAGGGTGTGGTAAGGGGGACAGACTTTTCCGAGGCGTTCCAGCTTAGTCCTCAGGGGTAGCGGCGCATCTGTGGCCGACCTCAGGTAGGAATATCTAATCCTATCTGGGGTTGATTACACATGTCCATGGGCGGCAGTAGCCACTTCCCATCAGGTGGACTGCATGCTAGTCTGCTATTCTTATATTATAAAAAAAAAAAAAAAAAAAAAAAAAAAAAATTTACACACAAACACATATCATTTCTAATGATAATTAGGTGAATGTAGTGAAAAAAGATTGATAGTTAGCGGAAGGGGCGTTTCGCCCCAGGCCCTTTGGGCAAACACAGTTGCTAAAAAAGGTCGTCAGATTGTCAGCAAAAAAAAGGTCACCGGAATCGTACATATTTTTCGGCGAATAAGTCTATGACACATTTCGATACCTTTATTCGCAAATCAGCCAACTCCACTTTTTTTTTAATTTTTATTTTTTTTTATTTTGATATCGTTCAACGCCATTTATTATCAAAATAATAAAAAAAAACATTTTGGCAAAAAGCGGAGTTGGCTGATTTGCGAATTAAGGTATCGATTTGTAATTTACACTGGGGGCCCCCTCCGTTCATTCCTTTCCGCCCCGGGTCTCCGTATTACTAATAAACCGTGTTGGATGCCATAAACACACATGCAAACGCATTACACCCAGACCCACAATAATCTTCGTGTCTTTAAGTTCTTATTATATTTATTATATATATTTTTATTTTGATAATAAATGGCGTTGAAAGATATCAAAATAAATAAAAAAAAACATTTTAAACAAAGGTGAGTTGGCTGATTTGCGAATTACACCCAGACCCACAATAATCTTCGTGCCTTTAAGTTCTTTATTTTCCGATTTGGTCGAATTACGATTTTAGATAAGACAGATAACGTCAATTTGACGTAAACCGACATATCACGTCTCTACGCGGTGGCAATGTGACGCATGACGTCAGATTTGCAAACTATAATAAGAACAGCTTCCTTCCTCAAAACCACGTAAATAATTCTACGAGTGAATAATTATATATTATATCAGAGCACAATTTTTTTATAAAATAGGTGTAGCAGACGCGCATGCAGTCCACATGACGGTGGCTACTGCCGCCCAGGGACGTATATAATCAACCCCAGATAGGATTAGATATTCCTACCCGAGGTAGGCCACAGAAGCGCCGCTACTCTTGAGGACTAAGCTGGAACGCCTCTGAAAAGTATGAGTCCTTTACCACAACCAGAACACAGCAGCGTTTAACACTGCTGTTATGAGGCAGAAATAGGTGTGGCGGTGGTGCCGCCGAAGTCGAACCTCAGAGGGTTCTATCACCTTCAAAATTTGAAATTGTAATAAGAATATTTGGTCCACATGCGTCACTGTTTATAACTTCCTTCCTCAAAACCACGTTAATAATTGGACAAGTGAATAATTATATATTGAAGTATCTATTTATTTTAGAAACAAACAATTCATACTTCATAACAGGTAAATGGTTCATAGATACAAGCAGGGGAATAATTACAATTTCCTGTTATCGTTTACTTATTACGGTTACGTATTAATATAACAGCTTTTTTATATTTAACCTACCGATAAGGCAGACGGGCTACCTGATGGAAAGCAGTCACCGTCGCCTATGGACATTTGCAACACCAGAGGAGTCGCCAATGCATCGCCGGCTTAAAGCTTGTCAGCTTAGTAGGTTATCGCTTTCCATGTCTACCTTAAGGGCACGGGCCCAGTGCCCCCGGCCTTAGGAGGGCCCTAAAGGCTTATATTCGTTTACAACACAGACCACACATATCTACTAAGAATTACGGTAGAATATAAAAAATAATAATTAAATGTTCATACAAACAAACAAATTTAAATCTACCAACACAGTTTGTTTTAGATTTGGCTGCTTATTAAGTTTTTAATTTATTAATAACTATCACGCGATGGAGATGCTTTCTTAAATTGTTACGTTTCACGGGCCCCAAATACTCGTGTACCCAGGGGCCCCAACATTCCTTAAGACGGCGCTGGCTAACCGTAGAATATCTGTGTTGAGTGCCATAGACACACACACACAAAAAAATATAACATCCAGATACAAAATAGACATCTAAATACATACATTTAGGGTTCCGTACCCAAAGGGTAAAAACGGAACCCTATTACTAAGACTTCGCTGTCTGTCACAGAGCTCTATCTCTGGAACCGTAATAGATAGACACTTGAATTTTTTACAGGAGATGCATAACGGTGGCCGCTATAACATCAAATACTAAAAATAAAAATCCCCATACAACAAATAACAAACCGTTCCCCATATAACAAACTGCTATACGGTATTTTCCCAAGTAACTTTTGAACCGTTATAGGTAAACAGTTCAAATTTTCGCAATGGCTGCTGTAATAGTAAATACTAAAAAATTAACAAAAAAGAAAATTTTGGTTGTATGGAACCCTCCCGGTGCGGGCTTAACTTGCACTTGGCCAATTTTTCAACTTTGTACACGTTCGATTCTAGGTCAGGCAGATAACGTCAGGTTGACGTAAACACGCATACTTTGCACGTCTCGACGCACGGGCGCGGTGCCAATGTGACGCATGGCGTCAAATTTGCGAATGGGGACGTGATGAGATTCTTTGATCGATTTGATATTGTGTTCTTATTAAGATTATAGCTATTCATTATTTTGTAGTTGAACTTAAGTATAAGACGGGCTTTTTTATTTTTTTGTTCACGAGGAAACCTTCAAAAGGTACCTGATGCTCTCTTACCGCACTAAAACCCCCCCGGTGGCCGTCCTCGGCGCTGCGTAGAGGACTCCGGGATCTCCAAAGAAACGCAACGGGAGTCCTCTTAGCGCCTTGCCCCGTCGGGACGCATAAGACGGGCTACTGGACGAAAAATAGTCACCGTCGCCTATGGACATATGCAACACTAGAAGAGTCGCCAATGCATAGCCGGCTTGGAAGATCTCTTTTTGCTTCTCTCTTGAAGAATCCTCATTTTTTTAAGGAACATAAGGATAGGAACATCTCCTTAGTTAGCCCATAAACATGCAGTTCACCTTATGGTAAGTGGCTACTGCCGCTCATGGACATCTGTAATCAAGCCCCTATAAGATTAGATTCCTACCTTAAGTCGGCTATAGATGCACTATCCCTGGTGACTAAGCTGGAATGCCTCGCCCTACACCCTTCAAACCAGAACACAACTTAACTACAGTTTATCAGAAAAACTCCAATTCGCAGCACATTAAATACTTTTATTCCATTTTTAACACTTTTATCAGCCAACTAGTATTATCCACTAAACAACTTATCACCTTGATGGTCAACGTACGACTCCCAAACTGACTACCCGAGCCGACGTTATCACAGACTTTTATAGCGATTTTAGGTGCATACTACCCACAATAAAAGTTTATTTTAATATCAAACTACCTATTTTAATATTAATTTTTTATCATTGCTGCTAAGACGACAACAAAATAATTATTAAATTCGGAAATCATGACAAGTTATTAGGCAGTAGGTGTGGCGGTGATGTCGCCCGAGTCAAACAAACAGACACTTCAATTTTATTTATTAGTGTCTATTCCATATCTGTTACTGACTATTTATTTACTACGATGAGATAAGACACCCAAATATGTAGTTAGTAATTGATTCCCAAACAAATTTACTGTTTAATATAGATTTTCTTATAAGCCTCGTGTAAATTCAACGTTTGTTTAGTATATACGACAAACTTAAACTATTTATTTAAAAGATTATGTGCTTCGGAAACCACGATATTGCACGTTGGTACATACAATGTGGAATGAACTACTAAAGGTAGAACACTCTGTGGTTCAAGTCCGGCGGCGCCAAGCCACACCTATTTCTGTTACAACAGCAGTGTTAAGCGCTGTTTTCTGGCTTGATGGGTATGGTAAGAGACATACTTTTCCGAGGCGTTCCAGCTTAGTCCTCAGGGGTAGCGCGACAGTAGCTTAACATCAGATGAACTGCATGGTCGTCTGCTACTTCTATATTAGCACACGAGCATGCATTGAATTTTTTTTTTCAATATGCGAGTAGCAGACGAGCATGCAGTCCAGCGGATGGTAAGTGGCTACTGCCGCCCATGGACATCTGTAAACAACCCCAGATAGGAGTAGATATTCCTACCTGAGGGCGGCCACAGATGCGCCGCTACCCCTGATGCCTAAGCTGGAACGCCTCGGAAAAGTATGTCTCCTTTACCACACCCTTCAAACCAGAACACAGCAGCGCTTAACATTGCTGTTATGAGGCAGAAATAGGTGTGGCGGTGGTGCCACCTGAGTCGAACCACAAAGGGTTCTACCACCTTCAGTAATTAAATACATTGTGAAAATTTTAACTGTATACCTATTACGGTTCAATAGAAAAGGCGAAAAACGCCAAAAAATAACCGTTTCTTGTTTATTGTTTTTAAGTATTTTTTACTTTTAGTATTTATAACTAAAAATACTTGCCATTATTATGCATATTCTGTGAAAATTTCAATTGTCTATCTATTACGGTTCCAGAGATAGAGCCATATGATAGACAGACAAACAGCGGAGGCTTAATAGCGTTCCCTTTGAGTAAGAACCCTAAAAACATTATTTTCTTACATATAACTAGTCCACCCTACTCCATACAGTACATAGAGACAAGTACATGATAAATTGTGTAAATTCAACGACCGACTCCGGGGTGACGTCAGCTACCATTGACCGGACCAGCGGGCCAATGCCAGAATTAATGCACTCAGCGGTTCTCAACCTTTATTATCGTGGGGACATCAGTTATGACATAGTACATGGCACTTGTCTTCCGTCAAAACCTTTTTATGTGGTTGTAAGGTGTATTCTCCTCTCCTTAGGGAGGTTGGACAACGGATGGTTCTCAAACTTGTGACAGCTGAACTGATTTTGACAGGGTTTTCGCAGCTAAACGGTTAAAGGTGAAAATTGTTCAATTGGGCAGCGGTTCTCAACCTCTAACAAAGCATATCTTTATACAGATTTTAGCAGTGGTTTGGTGAAACAGAACAAGATGAGAAGATTAGATTTGAGGTTGAGGAGAACAAAGAACAGTTTTAAATGCAATTAACTAACTACTATCTGCTACTAACTAACTAACAACTTTTAAATATAATGGTCATATACATAATTGCCGTGGGTGCTATAACACAAAAACGTGTACTTCTCAGTAATTCTCAATCTTTGAACAGCTCATTTGAGGGGATTTTTGCAACAACTGTGTCCAGGGGGCCTACCACCATCTTTTAAAAACCTAAATCATAGTTCAGGAAAGTTTTATTTCCTCCTTAAAACAGTAATTATTCCGTCATACACAGTTGAACAAACTTAAACCCTTATTAATTTCGCTTATCCATTGTATAAAACCAACTGAAATTGCCATATTGTACTTAAAAAGTTAAATTTCCTGCAAAAAAATAAAAGTATGATTAAAATAATATTGTTTTAAGAGATGGTAGTAACCCTTCAGGTCAAAATTAGTCAGAGGCAAGCGTAAATTAGGGTGGTATCATACGAACGACTGTCTCCGCATTGACAAAAGTCGCCTACAGTCGTCGTATCGTCATAAGACCTTGAAATTTGTTATTTGACAATGGTTATAAAGGTTTCATTAGAAGTTTCGTGTGACTGTGACTGACCAGTTACAAAATAATGAAATTCACGAATCCAACGGTTCTCAACCTTTTTACGGCTGTACAGATATTATTATTGCTAAGACTAGTGACTTATGGACATTTTGACCCGTGTGCAAAGGGTAACTTTTTAACTTCAGAAAAGAAGGTTCTTTATTCGACCGGTATGTATGTATGTATGTATCCATGTATATTTGTATAACCACTATTTTCTCAAAAACTACTTATCCAATTTGATTTGGTTATTCAAGCGTGTATGCACATTCTTTAAACACTTGACGGATGACGGATTTTACCATATGATATGTCGTTTAATTCGCCATAATTTGGGAGTTACGTATTACGAGACTATATTTTAAGCTGTTTTTTGCTTTTGCTCGACTTGGCGTTAGCACTACCGCACCCCAAAAATATTTCTTTATGCGTAAATACTTCACACATATATCAGCACAAATACAATTTATGCCAAACACAGCTACGAACTTCAGTTTATCGTTCAACGAGTCATTACGTTCAATTACTCGGTAATCGGACTCCATTCCCCACAATTGGTCGTAAACAAACTGACAGATGTTTTCGTTATATACTTAGTGCTTACGATAACAATTGGGATGAAAATTTAAGGTCGAATTTTTGTGTTTTTTTTACACTCACAGCCCCACACTAGGATTCCCTGCATGGGTGCTATGGACACACACAGAGACAAATACACAAACACCCAGACCCAGAAACAGAAATCTAAATTCATCATTTAGAAATCTGTCTGGCCGGGGATCGAACCCGGGACCCTCTGCGAGTCAGACCGGCATGGTGACCGCTCCGCCACGCGGGACGTCGTTCGTGTTGAAGTTGTGAAGGATTTGTGACCATTTTTATAATATAGGAGTAGCAATCGAGCATGCAATCGGTGGCTACTACCGTGATTCGAAATATGTAATCAACCCCAGATAAGATTAGATTCCTACCTGAGATCCGCCACAGATACGTCGCTACTTCTAAGGACTAAGCTGTAATGCCTCGGATATGTATGTCACCCTTTCCACACACTTTAAATCAGAAACAAGCTTTTTTTATAGTATAGGAGTAGCAGACGAGCATGCAGTCCACCTGATGGTAAGTGGCTACTGCCGCCCATGGACATCTGTAATCAACTCCAGATAGGATTAGATATTCCTACCTGAGGTCGGCAAGAGACGCGCCGCTACCCCTGAGGACTAAGCTGAAACGCCTCGGAAAAGTCTGTCTCCCTTACCACACCCTTCAAACCGGAACACAGCAGCGCCTAACACTGCTGTTATTAGGTTGAAATAAGTGTGGCGGTGGTGCCGCCGGAGTCGAACCACAAAGAGTTCTACCACCTTCAAGCTGTCTAGTTACAGCAGCGCATAAAACTGCTGCAATGCAAACATATGGCTGTGGTTGAATATATTTATGTTCGAATATATAAATGTGCCCTAACGATATCGTTTCGTCAATTAATTGATATTTATCGTGATATCTGATATGGTGATATGGTTATCAGTCGGCGTACGCTCAGTAGGTTCAATGCCTTACGTAACCCTAAAATAGCGCACATCATTCATATTTCGGTCCACTAATTGGTCTAATAGAGGCCCAACGGAACATTCATATCTATAACTATGCTAATTCAATGGTAGCTCGCTAAAATACGACTCTAATCATTGTAATCAACCGAACTTTGTTTTAAAAATGAATAATTTCTGTAACATTTTTGATGTGAAACATCTATAGCCGCACGTAAAACCGATTTCTGGCGTGGCGACGCATGCCGTGGCGTCGCGTCGCTATACGATGGTATATATACAGTCTATATGCAGTAGTGTGTACGGTGTGGCGACGCGTCGCCATGCGCAATAACTATTACCGAAGTCACTGATTAAACGAATTAAGTAGTCACGATTTGAAATAAATTCGTAAATTTTTGTATTTAATGAAAATAAATGTTTATTCAATAAATAGTCATCGTTATCTGGAAAAAAATCGTAATATTTTACTTTATCATTATGACATATTTAGTTCCTATCACAATATGTTCTTTTCTGCATATTACTTTTACAAAATAATGTCGATGTTTCACATCTGCCAAGCGTCCCGTGACGGCTCACATTTTTTTTAATGCAATCGTCACCCTCGGACGTCCACCGAAACGCAGACACAGTATAAATATGTATGTACCTCTCGCCTCTGCTAAGGAGCGGCTATGTAAAGGCTAAAAAATGTCTTAGGTGTTGTCCCTGTAGTACCGGGACCAGAATAGGGCTACGGTATCCTCTGTCTGTCGTAAGAGGCGACTAAAAGGGGGCTTCCGGGGTTGTGGGCGGCAAGAGTGGGAACTCAAACCGTCCAGCAAGCGACCCCGGGAAGGACAGCGGTTTGTGTGGTCGCATATCGCTGTAATCACCAGGGGATGTGAGAGGAGCGTAAATTGCTTCCCCCAGGGCAGAGCCTGATAGAAGGGCATCGCGTTAGGACTCCGGTTGTGTTTCGTTGGAGATCCCGGAGTTCTCCACCAAACGCTGAGGACGGCCACCGGGGGGTTTCAGTGCGGTAAAAATCCCACATAACCCGGCGTCACTCCCATGGCGTCGGGTACCTTTTGAAGGTTTCCCCCTCGTCAACAAAAAAAAGGTGTCCCACAATGGTATGGTCGGGTGAACGGTTTAACTTCTAATGAATCACTTTCACAATCCATTGTTTATTTTTAAAAATATTAAAAATAACTAAAACTACATACACACGAACACGACAAAACAATGTACACATACACAGCAGACGCACGCGTCGCGTGGTTTGTCACTATCGAGAGAGAGAGAGAGAGAGAGAGATCTATCTATCGCTGGGACGTCTTACCCTCCGGGCGTACATATATTGCGGCAATGTCAACATAAGGGCGGTGGGCAGGAATTTCGGGTCTCGAGGATACCCTCTTTGCCCGGGCAGATTCTCAGGTGGTAAATACCCCCCGGATTCTTGATATTTATTCATAATAATATAATGTTATTTAAAACATAATAAAATAATTAACAAATATTAAAAATATCTATCATCCCCCTGTTGAGGGGGTGATTCGGTACTTATCGCGTCGTTATACCGAGCGGACGGTCGAGAGAGAGAACGAATAAGTCGAATCCTATACTCGGCCTGCCCCCTCTCCGAGGGGGCAGGCCGAGTATTCCGATTAGATATTCGTACCGGAGGTCGGCCACAAATCCGCCGCTACCCCTAAGGACTAAGCTGGAACGCCTCGGAAAAATATGTCTCCATTACCACACCCTTCAAACCAGAACACCGCAGCGCTTAATGCTACTGTTATAACAGAAATAGGTGTGGCGGTGGTACCGCCGGAGTTCTACCACCTTCAGATGGACTGCATGCTCGTCTGCTACGTCTATCTTATAACAAACAACACATTGTATACGTGATATTCGTAATTGCACGTTAAATTATGTGTGGTCACGTATCCGCGATTCGGACTATCTGTTACACAGCGGGACGAATTTTATGATGTCATTCTATTGACGACCAAATTGATTAGTTAGGTACTTCAGTCATCAATACATTATTGTCCTGCTGCTACTCCTATATTATAAAAAAAAATGTGAGCCGTCACGGGACGCCTGGCAGATGTGAAACATCGACATTTATATTGTAAAAGTAATATGCAGAAAAGAACATATTGTGATAGGAACTAAATATGTCATAATGATAAAATAAAATATTACGATTGCGCATGGCGACGCGTCGCCACACCGTACACACTACTGCATATAGACTGTATATATATACTATCGTATAGCGTGGCGACGGCATGCGACGTGTCGCCACGGCATGCGTCGCCACGCCAAAAATCGGTTTTATGTGCGGCTATAGATGTTTCACATCAAAAAAGTTGGACTGCATGCTCGTCTGCTACTCCTGCATTATAAAAAGCAAACGAGCATGCAGTACATCTGATTGTGAGTGGCTACTGCGGCCCATAAACATCCAATCCTAGATGGAGTCTCCTACCTGAGGTCGACAAAAGACACCTTGCTATCTCAGAGGACTAATTTGGTACTCCTCGGATAAGTATGTCTCCCTTACCACACCCTTTTAACCGGAATACAGCAACACAACACTGCTGTTATTAGGCAGAAATAACTAGTTCCTTAAGGGGCTTACTACCATGTCTTAAAACAATATTATTGTAATCATATTTTTACTTCTTTTGCAGGAAATTTAAGTTTTTAAGCAAAATATGACAATTTCAGTTGGTTTTATACAATGGATAAGCGAAAAATTAATAAGGGTTTAAGTTTGTTCAACTGTGTATGACGGAGTATTTTACTGTTTTAAGGAGGAAATAAAACTTTCCTGAACTATGATGGTTTTTTAAAGATGGTGGTAGGCTCCCAGACCAGAACACAGAAGCTTAACACTGCTGTTATTAGGCAAAAATAGGTGTGGCGGCTTCTGAAGTCGAACCAGCGGGTTCTACCACATTTGTGTTGTAAGAGACATGTTTGTTATCTCTTATCATAATATTGATCAACTGACTGCACATTGTAACCATGTGGGAAGCACCAAGGTGACGTCACAAGACTAATGTTAGTCTCATCATGTATGTGTCAGACTGACGTGTCTTCGTGACTCATTACGTCTTGTTCCTAAGCCCTAATAGTTTACTATTTGGATTGAGTGAGATCACGTTTTGGGAATTGCAGCTTATGGACCAATGTTTTTGTATTAAAGTAGTCGAGCATGCAGTCCATCTGATGGTAAGTGGCTACTGCCGTGTGGACATCTGTAATCAACCTCAGATAGGATGAGATATTCCTATTTGAAGTCGGCCACAGATGCGCCGCTATAGAATGCCTAGCATATTGCACTAGCGGTAAAAATCTGACGATCAAATTTGCTACTGTGCATATATTAAGAGCTACATATGCTGCAAGCGCGCGATATACATATATACAGTATACAGACTACAGAGAAATACCAGATGTAACGTAACTATTGTTTCGTTACTAGTACAAGCGCTAAGAGGAACTTACGATACAAAAGATGAGCTCGAAATTTGATTAATTAATTAGGCAAAAATTGTCACATTGCTGAACTTTCTACGCAAAAATTGGTTAATATTGAATTATTAAGGACATTGATCGACATTTATGAATTTGCGTTTTTTCATCTTCGCATTTATACCGAAAACACTTGCACTTAACAAATCAGATCAGTCTTTATTTGAAAAAAAGGTTATACAAATGACTAAAATCGTTGTTTAAATATTTTATTCATTAGCAATAATTTATTGATTTGATAGACTTGACAGAAAATATTTTTTCCTTTTAATCAGAAAGCAGGGGCCCCCATGTCTTCATTGCCCCAGGGCACCCTGACCAAATTCGAACCTGAGCGGTGCGTCATACATATTTCCAGCGCCCGGCCTAAACAATAGTTTGGTTCGATTCTATTTATGTGAGTTCCGTTACCTCGTGTACCTATTTAAAATTCACGGTTGTTTAACCTACGTTGCCTACAAAGTCTGGTCCAGTGGTGTTCAACCTGTAGGTCCCCCTGGGGGTATAAGTATTTTTTTCATGGACATTGTTTTAATTATTATTATCTTGGTTTAAATTTCACTATCACTTTTTATTATTATCATTTTAATGTATTTATGTTTATTCAAATTGTAATTTTTATCTGTCATTGTTCACTAGTGTAATTGGAGTGATCCGTACTAATTGATAAATAAATTATAGTGGCAACATAATTGTAATGTTTCCCTTTACAGGCTCTATCACTTAAACTGTAATAGGTGGGAACTTGAAATTTTCACTAAGTGTGTATTTCTATGGCCGCTACAATAACAAAGCCTAAAAATAAAATAGTGAAATATACAACAAAGCGGTATTTTCGATATTAATTGTATTAACTATTTAACCGAGAACAACAAAATTAACAAATACTACACATAAAACATTAAATATTGTTGGTACGGAACCCTCATCAATATAGAAACTTTCGGTGGTATAATCCGCACCAAACTGCTAGTCCGCTCTGAAGTTGTTCCGAGCAGGTGTCATACAATTTGCTATGGCGATGCGATTCATTTCTATATTCAGAGCGGACTACCAGTTTTACGCGGACTACAACATAAACACATCGTGACATATTGATGTGAAACGTCTATAGCCGCACGTAAAACAGATTTCTGGCGTGGCGACGCATGCCGTGGCGACGTCGCCACGCTATACGATGGTATATATATACAGTCTATATGCAGTAGTGTGTACGGTGTGGCGACGCGTCGCCATGCGCAAAAATCGTAATATTTTATTTTATCATTATGACATATTTAGTTCCTATCACAATATGTTCTTTTCTGCATATTACTTTTACAAAATAATGTCGACGTTTCACATCTGCCAGGCGTCCCGTGACGGCTCACATTGTTTTTTTTAAATAAAGATTTATAAAACCCTCCATGAACAAGATCAACGCGTACTTGGCCAATTATTAGTGTATATATTGGCCATCAAACTATTTCGTCACGCTAAACCACGTGACTTCATTCATAGCGTACCAGCGTAGTTGATTACATTCATTACAGTGAAATGAGTTACGAGAACAGATGGTCATTTCTGATTCCAGGAACAGTTTTAAACAAAGACCGATTATGGGTGTCAGGGTATGGAATTTGCACGAGCTAGTAACTCTTGCTATAGTAGATGAATGAGATTACAAATATCTATATATATAAATCAATTGCTGTAAAACTCGAGAACGGCTGGCCCGATTTGGCTAATTTTAGTTTAGAACAATTTGTGGAAGTCCAGGGAAGGTTTAAAAGGTGAGTAAATGTGAAATATATTTCATAAATAGATTCTAAGGCGGTACAAAGTTTGCCGGGTCAGCAAGTAGATAATATATATAAGAATTGGTAAAGGTTAATAACCAAAAGTATAGTAACCAAAAGTAAGTATAGTAAAGTCTGGCAGTTAAGTTCACGCCATTTTGACTCTTGGTACTCAAAGAATAAAAACAAGAAAACTATTTCTGTAATAGATATATGCCGTATTTTTTACGATGTAGTATGATCTATGAGCATTATAACAATAAATACATTCTAAAAACTAAAGATTAAATCATCAAACATCACAGTTAAAACCACGCCAATAATGAAAAAGCAGTCTATCGCAGACCCCTTCCTATTACACCGACCCCCAATTCGTTTCCCTCACATATATTGATAGAACACTTGTCGTTGTCAGGCCTGGGGGGTCAAGAGACAACTTTGAGTATCAATGGTAGTGTTACGAGCGGTTAGAATTTATCGTGTTCTGTAATCGGATTTTCCCCTCTTTATCATATGCAAACAAACTCGTTGATAGGGCAGCATAAAAATAAATTTTATCACAGTAACCATAGTATAATCAGCGTAAAACTGCTAGCGCGCTCTGAATATAGAAATGAATCGCGTCGCCATAGCAAATTGTATGACTACCTGCTCGCAACAACTTCAGAGCGGACTAGCAGTTTATCGCGGACTATACTCGTGATTGCCAACCTAAAAATAAAATTTGAAGGTGATAGAATCCTATAAGAACCACCGCCACACCTATTTCTGTTATAACAACAATGTTAAGCGCTGTTCTGTTCTGGTTTGAAGGGTGTGGTAAGGGAGATATACTTTTCCGAGGCGTTCCAGCTTAGTCCTCAGGGGTAGCGGCGCATGTGGCCGACTTTAGGTAGGAATATCTAATCTCATCTGGGGTTGATTACAGATGTCCAAGGGCGGCAGTAGCTATTACCCTCAGGTGGACTGCATGCTCGTCTGCTACTCCTATATTATAAAAAGTCATAGCCTCTATATCATATCTGTGTAGTGTGTGTAGTGTGTGTGTGTGTGTGTGTGTGTGTGTCTGTGTAGTGTGTGTGTAGTGTGTGTGTGTGTGTGTGTCTGTGTAGTGTGTGTGTAGTGTGTGTGTGTGTGTGTCATCTCTATAGTCATATCTGTGTAGTAACATAATATATTATATATAGTTGAGTATGTCTGTCATGTTTGTTTGTTGGCAGATAACCAGACCGTATTCTAGACCGGTGGGTGAATGACAAGTATTTTAAATGTCTACATGTATTATGCATATTTAGCATATACATATATGTAAGTATGCCGTACGTCCGAGATGTAACAGGCATTGTTTGTCTTTAATATCTATACTAATATTATAGAGAAAACTTTGTTTGTTTGTTTGATTGTAATGAATAGGCTCAAAAACTACTGGACCGATTTTAAAAATTCTTTCAGCATTCGAAAGCTACATTATCCACGAGTAACATAGGCTATATTTTATATGAAATATATTTGATAAATAGATTTTGAGGCGGTACAAAGTTTGCCGGGTCAGCTAGTTTAAAGGAGAAGCAGACGGGCATGCAGTCCACCTGATGGTAAGTTGCTACTGCCGCCCATGGACATCTGTAATCAACCCCAGATAGGATAAGATATTCCTACATAAGGTCGGCCACAGATGCGCCGCTACCCCTAAGGACTAAGCTGGAGCGCCTCGGAAAAGTCTGTCTCCCTTACCACACCCTTCAAAACGAAACACAGCAGCGCCTAACACTGCTGTTATTAGGTAGAAATAGATGTGGCGGTTGTGCCGCCGGAGTCGAACCACAAACGGTTCTACCACCTTCAAGATAATAATAGTATAGTTAAATAATTTAAATATATTACTAACACCTCAAATATCTCCTTTTAAATTTTAACGGGGAAATACCGCGGCATTTATATAGTTACGTATCTTTCCTCATGACGCGAATCATACAGGACATGTAAGGAATACTAAATAACAGCAGTGTTAAGCGCTGCTGTGTTCTAGTTTGAGGTGTGGTAAGGGAGACATACTTTTCCGAAGCGTTCCAGCTTAGTCCATGGACAACTTTGCTAAAGATCATCACTTGATCAAATGCATAGTTTACGATTCAATCCTTACTAATATAGATTAAAATAATCGATTTTTTGGTCCAAAAGATCGATTCTCCGATTAATCGATCTTAGATCGCCATCCCTAGTTCCCGTGGGATTTCCAGGATGAAATCTATCCTATGTCCTTTCTCGGGTCTCAGACTATCTTTGTACAAAATTTCATTAAAATCGGTTCAGTGGTTTAGGCGTGAAGAAGAGACAAACAGACAGAGTTACTTTCGGATTTATAATATTAGTAAGGATTGGTAATAACTCGTAAGTTATGTATATTAATTTTAGTTTTATTGATGTGAAACATCTATAGCCGCACGTAAAACCGATTTCTGGCGTGGCGACGCATGCCGTCGCCACGCTATACGATGGTATATATATACAGTCTATATGCAGTAGTGTGTACGGTGTGGCGACGCATCGCCATGCGCAATCGAATTCAATAAATAGTCATCGTTATCTGGACAAAAAATCGTAATATTTTATTTTATCATTATGACATATTTAGTTCCTATTACAATATGTTCTTTTCTGCATATTACTTTTACAAAATAATGTCGATGTTTCACATCTGCCAGGCGTCCCGTGACGGCTCACATTTTTATTTATTTTTAAGTATTCAACCCTTTTCTCCTCACCTCCGTCTTGGTACTTCATAGTTGAATGTTATTACGTAAGATATTATTCGGAAGACCTTAAAAGATAGACAGTGTACAGATAACGTTTGTCCTTATCTCTAATCGAAGATAGAACTGTCAGATATTTCGATTTACGTAATTTTTACCAGAAATTACGTAAGTTACGCATGTTATTGTTAAAAACGTCTTTCTGATAAGCGCTTAAATCTTTATCTTGATCAGCACACCGAAAATAGGTCTCTAAGGCGCATTATCAATAAACAATCTATTCAATGTTTTATCTGCCAAAAATTTGACAATTACTGCCTACTACGAATTGGCAAATTTTGATATGTAGGCCGTTGGTCTATCTCCTGGGGGGTAACTACCATCTCTTAATCTTAACGCAATATTATTTTAATCTTACTTTTACTTTTTTGCATGAAATTAAACTTTTTAAGCAAAATATGACAATTTCAGTTGGTTTTATACAATGGATAAGCGAAAAATTAATAAGGTTTAAGTTTGTTCAACTGTGTATGACGGAATATTTTACTGTTTTAAGGAGGAAATAAAACTTTCCTGAACTATGATGGTTTTTAAAGATGGTGGTAGGCCCCCTGTACCGTAAGATAGACACTTAAATTTTTACGGAGTATGTATAACGGTGGCCGCTATAACAACAAATACTAAAATAGAAAAAGGCTTCAAAATAATCGGTGATCCCCATTCCCCATGCAATAAACCGTTACTTTTCGGCGTTTTTCACTTTATCTATTAAACCGTAATAGATAGACAGTTCTAAATTTTTCTATGTGTGCATTTACTTCCATGTGTGCTATATTATCATATACTAAAAATTAAAAACCAATGTTGGTGGTACGGAACCCTACGTGTTACGAGTCCTATGACCACTCCAATTGGCCAATTATTTCATCATCAACCCATTAACGTCCCACTGTTGGGCACGGGTCTCCTCTCAGAATGAGAAGGATTAGGCCATAGTCCACCGCGCTAGCCAAGTGCGTATTGGTAGACTTCACATACCTTAAAGATTTTTTTTTATAAATCTCAGGTATGCAAGTTTCTCACGATGTTTTCCTTCACCGTTTAGCAAGTCATAATTAATTTTTAATTATTTTTAAGTCTAAAAATTAATTATCACTTGGCTTAACGGAAAATATAATGAAATATACCCTCAAATATGTTATTTTCAAGATTTTTTATATACTCTATGAAAATTTCAAGTGTCTATCTATTATTAAAAATTATTATCTACGAAATATAGCTCTGTGAGACGGACAGGCAGCGGAGACTTAGTAATAGGTTTCCGTTTTTACCCTTTGCTTACGGAACCCTAAAAACTAAGTACATTACTGAACCTCACAGGCACCGAAGTCTCGGGTCCTCTCATGTGACAAGGAAAACTATTTTCAGACATAACGTAACCCAAAGAGTTTTGACGTAAATCATGTTTTGGTTTATAATTATAGTGATTTAAGGAAAACGCTTCATTAATCATAATTTGCCCTATTTCAAAACAGTTGATTCATGTTAGGTTACCAACCAAACCACTTTGGGCTCTAGCGAACTAAGGATGGAGCCCCTAAGCAAAAAAGGTCGTCAGAGCAGAAAAAAAATCTGTAAAATACATAAATCAGCCAAAACAAAAGGTTGCCCGGAATGTAACTATCAAGGAAATACGTATTTGTTGACAAAAAAATTTATATGACACATTTGTAATTTTGGGCATCCACAGTGTTCTCGACGAAACGAAATCGGTAGAATTGCCCAATAAAATCGGTATATGACAAAACAATAATACCATGTTAAATTTTTGCGACCTTTTTTTTCCTTGACATACATAGATTAGTAAAGATTACTCACTCCTAACAAGAAAAATTTGAGAATTTTTGTACCCAGTTTTGAGAATTGAAATAGTTGCGTAAAAAAGTTTTGCCACGTCTCCGTGCTAAAATATCCCTAAAATATTTGAAATAATTATTTATTTATTATGTAAATTCATGTAAATTACGCAGTATTAGTTATTTATTCGTAAATTTTCTCTAAAAATGTTTTTATTTGTCAAGAATTCAAAAAAAGAACTTACGATAATAAGCCATTTGCGGCTTCATTCAATTTCAAGGCGGCGAAGTATCTTTAGTAATCTATGAATACTAGTATAAAATAATTTGCTAACATTACCAATGTTATGAACATAATTCGTGTATACATACTACACAAGTTTGCGCTATTTTTACACACAAAAAACTTTATTCGTTAATAGTTAATTTTTTTAGTCAGAATTTCCTATTTGCAAAATTTAGCCTCAGAACTCCCCAATACGGGAAGTATGGTGACGCATAAAAATCGTATGTACCTACCTACGTAATTATAATAATGTATGATTCACGTTGCTAATTCGGTTGACTGATTTATCAATGAATTGGTTGACCTGTGGTTCTAAAACAACACCCGATTACATATCTAAACAGATTTCTTATAAAATGAACCTTTAAATCACTTTCTTTTTCATATTAACTCTATTTCGTCATTGGTTGTAAAAACGAAATTACATTTTTCAAACTTAATATGAATTTCAATAAAAATATTATTTATTAATCTGTGTCATAATTTCCCGCGCTTCCAAAAAGAAATTTAAAAATGGCGGGTTTCCCATTTCGCAATATAAAATACTATCTACCATCTACCTACTTTACGCGGGACATTATATTTTTGTACTGACATTTTTTTTTCTAAAGAAATGATTGAGATAATAACTCATATTCAGGAAGAATAGTTTATAAATAATATTTTAAAAGTAACAGATAATAAATTGTATATAATGTAGGTCAAAAACTAAAATAATTAGTATCAAACTTACCGCTCGGCGCGTGCAGTGACGTCACCTTCCAAATATAAACTCTCTCCTTGATGCTTCCAACTGTTTCCACTTTTCGCACAGAAGTATTGCTTTTCTGCACCAACCTCAATCTTCACAGTCACATTAGCCGGTTCCACGATATTAGGTAAACACTGGCTGCCTAACGCACCCGGTACATAGGTTAACGACCACTCTTCGATATTACCGACCACATTCAACTCATAAACACATTTCTCTAAACACGATACGCTTACAACTTCTACGGAAAATATCCATGGTGCTGACACGGCGAGCGTGTTCGATATTAAAAATAATAAAAGAAATAAACCACTAGTCCGTAAACACCGAACAGTCGCCATGTCTATAGCCCGTGGCTGAATGAATGAGTTATCAAAACGTCAAGACAACTCGAGCGAGTTGCAACGTACTCGATTGGAGACGTACCGCGAATCGTTAGTTTTTATACACATCGATTGTGATTCGCTCGATTCTACGTACAGTACAACACTATATAACCCTACTTATTTAAAAGGAGCAACCTAAAATAGGCGCAATTACCACTGAATAAAGCCTAAAGTATTTTTACTTCAGTATAACGTTTATAAACTTATTTCTAACACCATACTAGTTGAAAACCGCGTACAGAGAACATTGTCCTACTTAACTCTAGTCACGCGCTAAAATGTTACGTATTACAGTTAGCTAAAGTTCATAATATTTGAAATTAGTTGTAAACTTATTCAATGTTTCTGTTGCAAACTGTACAAGGACAATAAGTGATAATGTTGGCTAGTATGAGATAATATTATCTGGTGTTTTATTAACAAATTGTGATTCAAACGTGATTCCTAAGCAATTTATGTACACACAGCTGTCACCATGTGTTCTGTTGTATGAAACAATAGAATAATTATAATTAAGATTTATGTATTAAATTTTTGACGTTTATTAATAAAATATAGTAATATTTTAGTGGTTTCACTATGGTTGTCCTATTGCTCGCTATTAGCACTCGATAATAATTAACAAACCAATGACATTTTATACAAACAAATAATGTAATTAAAACCGGGAAGTTAATTTATTATGCTCCATATTGTATCGAAATGAACATTGAGTTCGAATGACAATAGAGTAATTTGGTATATTTAAGCTGATGATAGACCTGGTATGGTGGAATTCTTCAGTGACTATTCTGCCTGATCATAGCAATGTTAAGGGCTACTATATTCCTGGTTTAAATAATTTTGTGAATAAGTGATACTTTTCTGAGGCCCCCAAGCTTCCTCCGGGGTAGCGGCGTGTCTGTGTCCAACTCAAGTAGAAATTTAATTATAGGTAACTGGGGTTGACTGGTGTCCATGGGAAGCATTTATCATCATGTGGATCTCATGATGCTCGTTGACCTTAGATCCCCAATAGATGCGTTTGCGACCTCTGTGAACTAAGCTGGATCCTCTATGATCTAACTAATAAATGCTACTTTAGTTTAAAATCCTTTTTGAGCGATAAAAATAAGTAATCCAATTTGTTATCAAGTCATATTGAATTGTTAGAATTAAAATTATAATAATAGTTTTTAGATGACATGTAAACTTATAAGCCACTTAGTGGCAGAATAAGCGACTATGTAACAAAAATGTGTAACAACTAACAATTACCTTATTCACAAATAAACTGATTTGATTTTGATTTTGATTTGGAATTTATAAGTGTCGTCCCTTCAAACTTGAACACAGAAGCGCTGCACTGTTATTCGGCATCTTCGGCATAAATAAGAGTGAAATTTAAATGGTGTGTAATTTTGATAACGAAAAGCAAACGTACTAAAGACATTTAATCATAGAATTATCTTTCGCCTCAAGAATTATCTAATGAGCTTATGACATCATAACGAGCAATAAGAAATCGTAAAATTAGATCTTTTTAGTCATAAAATGTGTTTATTACGAGAAGTGAGACTTATGACGTATTTTATTATGCATGCAGTCTACTTGATGATAAGTAGCTGCTACCCAAGGACATTTGTAATCAGTTCCCAATAAGATTAGATTTCTATCTGAAGTTGGCAACACATGCGTTGCTGCTCCTGAAGACTAAGTTGGAAAGCCTCAGAAAAGTTAGAACCACCACACCATTGGTACCACACCCTTGAAATCAGAATATAGCAGCGCTAAACACTGTTGTTATTAGGCAAGAATATTTGTAGCGGTGATGTCACCGGAGTCGAACCACAAAGTTAACTGTACTACCTTTAATATAATTATAGAAATTGTTGTAATAAAAATTGTATTGGTAATCGAAGGCATATTTTTATATTACTTGTACTCATCATGTGAACAAGAAACACTCCTAACATGAAAATGTACCCCAGTTTTGAGAATTGAAATAGTTGCGTAAAAAAGTTTTGCTACGTCTCCGTGCTAAAATGTCCCTAAAATATTTGAAATAATTATATATTTATTATGTAATAAGCCGTTTTGGCTTCATTCAATTTCAAGGCGGCGAAGTATCTTTACTAATCTATGAATATACCGTAAAAAGTACAGACTAACTATTATTAAATTATTATTATTATTATATAGCAGACGAGCATGCAGTCCACCTGATGGTAAGTGTTTACTGCCGCCCATGGACATCTGTAATCAACCCCAGATAGAATTAGATATTCCTACCTGAGGTCGACTACAGATGCGCCGCTACCCCTGAGGACTAAGCTGGAACGCCTCGGAAAAGTATGTCTCCCTTATCACACCCTTCAAACCAGAACACAGCAGCGCTTAACGCTGCTGTTATAAGGCAGAAATAGGTGTGGCGGTGGTGCCGCCGGAGTCGCACCACAGAGGATTTGTGTCCTTAGAAAGCTTAAAGATATAAGAGTGCATGCACACAGTGGTTTTTAATGTGTCGTTTCAGCACATTGATTTTTAAAATATAATTGTTTCAGCACATATGAGTAATATTATACAATAATCTTTTAAAGCGATCGTGATAAAAAGACAACCGTAAATTATCGATAAAACAAATAAATCATTACGTAGGTACAAACATTATCAATTTAAGTAGATATCATAGCTACTATTTTTTATCAATAATTAAGTTATCCAGGAAGCGTTTTTCGAAATTATCAATTTATCACTAACATAATCAGATTAACTTATACTACTTATTGGGAAAATAAAGTAAAATTAACGATGATATTTATAGTATTTAGCTATTTAATTTCAACGTCTATCTATGATAACATCAAAATGGAATTTACTAAGCTTAGCATAGATATAGTAATGACGAGAGCCTGTAAGGGCTAACGACGGATAGAATAAAGGTTCTCAAGTAGTAACAACGTTTAAGCTAGTATAACTATAAAGTACAATTAATGAATAGCGGAAACTAAGGCAGAGGCGGGAATTGGCAGCTAAGCCAACGTAATCTGAAAAAATATGTATTTTCTTAAAAATTTGGCACTTTAGTTTGCCATTAATATTACTGCGCAATTTTTTTTCTTTTTATAATATAAGAGTAGCAGACGAGCATGCAGTCCACCTGATACTAAGTGGCTATTGCCGCCCATGGACATCTGTAATCAACCCCAGATAGGATTAGATATTCCTACCTGAGCTCGGCCACAGATGCGCCGCTACCCCTGAGGACTAAGCTGGAACGCCTCGGAAAAGTATGTCTCTCCTACCACACCCTTCAAACCGGAACACAGTAGCACTTATCACTGATGTTATAAGACAGAAATAGGTGTGGCGATGGTGCCGCCGGAGTCGAACCACAAAGGGTTCGACCACCTTAATTCGCTAATCCTTATAGTTACGGATTTGGCCCTGAAGGTAAATTTGAAAAAATCTCTGTATAGCGTTATTCTACTCGGCAGTCTTCCAGGTTCGATCTCCGGCCAGACATATATCTGAATAATAATTTAAATATCTGTCTGGGTCTGGGTGTTATGTATTCGTCTTTGTGGTTGTTCATAGCACCCACAACACAGGGAACCTTAGTAATATGAATATAGAAAGCGTTTTTATTGAAATAAAACACAATATAGAAATAAAAATAGCACTTTATTAAATTAGAGATTATGGGATATTCGCCAAGTAGTCCTTGACATGCGCTGGCTCCAGTCTACGGAACCCGCTCGCATCGCATATGCCGACCTGAAATAGTAAAAAAAAAATGAAAATAAGTCCATTGAAATGTTACAAATTTTGGCTCTGAGCTTGCAAGTCAGAGGACGCAATTTTATTTTTTGGATGTTAAGAGTGGGTATGTGTTTACACTTTATTTAAGTTAAGGATTTAAGTTTTTAAATCCTCATTTGTCCAAATAAGGTCACAAGTCACAATTCTTGTCCTTCGGCAGCCATCTTGAAAAAGAGCTTTCTTTCAAACTATTTATCGCACGAAAATACTATAAGAACAAATTATGGTCATTTAAATTATCTACAACTTTGTTCTATAAACTTTCGTTGTAAAATCAAAGATAACGAAATTAGTAATAATTATAGTTTAAAAACTAAAAACCACACTAAAACCGCACAAGGAAAATCGTTAATACTGATTCCTGACGATCCTAATGAGGTGAATGGAAAAAAAAATTAAATTGTGTATTGTCATCTGTTCTTGATAATTTTTCAAAATTTTAAATTAATCGGACCGTTCAAAGTGGGTAAAACTCGAGTTCAAAGATTCCGTTACATACATACAGGTCAAGCTAATAAAAGCGTAGTAAAAAGAAAACAATTAAATTTTTTGTCTATCTGTCTGTCTCTCTGAAATGGCTGGATTCATTTTGATCAAAGAATACCTTAGACTTAACTATTATTTTAGACCAATAATTCGGGTTTCGCATTAAAAATGAAAAGCCACGAAATTCAAGTATTTACACTTAAACAACAACAACAACAACAACAACAAACGCTTTCTACACTCACAGCCCCACACTAGGATTCTCTGTATCGTGGGCGCTATGGACACACACAGAGACAAATACACAAACACCCAGACCCAGAAATCTAAATTCATCATATAAATTTCTGTCTGGCCGGGGATCGAACCCGGGACCCTATGCGCGTCAGACCGGTATGGTGACCGCTCCGCCACGCGGGTCGTCACGCGGGGTAAACAAAAGTGAAACCTCGGAGCAGAGCATGTATGCGTACAAAAATCACATGTGAGTGTGTTACAGGAGTAGCAGACGAGCATGCAGTCTACCTGATGGTATAGTCCGCGTCAAACTGCTAGTCCGATCTGAAGTTGTTGCGAGCAGCTGTAGTCATAAATTTGCTATGGCGACGCGATTCATTTCTATATTCATAGCAGACTAGAATTTAACGCGGACTATAAACACCTCTGATATGTATGTCTCCTTTACCCACACCCTTCAAACCAGAACACAGCAGCGCTCAACACTGCTGTTATACCAGAAACAGGTGTGGCGGTGGTGCCGCCGGAATCGAACCACAGAGGGTTCTACCCACAGTGTTCATACTCACTTCTATATTATCCGCAGTCATTTGACCTTCGAAGCCTTCCTTCAGAGTGAGGATAGCGGTGTGGACCGCATCATCCAGCTCCAACTCTTCTGTGTATCTGTTGATTAAATTATGAAAATATGATCATCATCATCATCAATCCATTACAGTCACACTGCTGGACACGGGTCTCCTCTCAGAATGAGAAGGATTAGGCCATAGTCCACTGCAATGATCAAGTTCGTAGTGGTAGACTTCACTCACATACCTTGGAATTATTTTTTTTTTAATATTTCTCAGATATACAGGTTTCCTCACGATGTTTTCCTTCACCTTTTTAGCAAGTGATAATCAATTTCTAATACGCACATAACTGAAAAATCAGAGGTCCTGGGATTTGAACTTCGGACCCCTCGATCAAGAAACCTATTTTCTTAACCACTAGGCTATCACTGCTTTTTTTTCCATGGGCAGCAGTAGAAACTCATCATCAATTGATATTATGAAATAAATATAAAGATGGTTCCTCCGGAGGCGAGCTACAAATGAATCTACGTCCTTATATCACAAACCTTTTCTCCAAGAAAGTCTTCCCGTTGTTGAAGTTCTTGCCCATTGCCGTGGCCTTCCAAGCGAAGTATGCTCCCGAGGGATCGCACTGGAAGAGGTAGGGACGCCCGCCGTCCCAACCGCACACCAGCAGAGACACACCGAACGGACGGACTCCTCTGGGGGTACAAATAATGGTGGGTCAAAATATTTGTAAAAGAAAATGAAGGGTACAAATAATGGGTGGTCAAAATATTTGTAAAAGAAAATGAAAAGAATATACTTTCTACACTCACTGCCTTATAATAGGATTCCCTGTGTCGTGGGTGCCATGTACACACACAGATAAATACACAAACACCCAGACCAGATAGTTAAATTTATCTAATAATGGGGGTCAAAATATTTGTAAAAGAAAAAGAAAAGGTTTCTACACTCTCAGCCCCACACTAGGATTCCGTCGTGGGTGCCATGGACACACACAGACAATTACACAAACATCCAGAGTCAAAATACAAATCTAAATTCATCATTTAGACAGACATCTATAACCCTTAATCCACTGCACATCTGACCAGTACGGTCACTCCAGCTCGGGAGTGGGAGACAGAAAATAAGTACAGCCAATCCTCGATTTACGTCGTTTCAAGTAACGTCGAACAATGTTTGGACACTATTCCTCGAGCATACGTCAATTGTTTCGATTTACGGCACAGGAGAATTCACTTGACGCGAGGTCATTATAAATATTTTAAGAACTTTTGATAATAAAGTAAGTATATCATTCGTTATAAGTACAGTTTTTTTTTAAATTTTGCGTCCATGTGGATCCTAACTCTTGAGTTTTAAATTGAAATATTATATAAAAAATATGTCTCGACTTACGTCGTTTCGATGTATCGTCGTATACAATGTATGATTGTGTATTTCGAGAACCTAACATGCCCTAAGAGGACTGCCTGTATTTATAAATAGTATTATTAAAAAATACAGACTGCTTAAAATTATATCCAATGTCACTCCTGCAATTTAGAAGAATCCAACAACACCGCATATGTTCATCTGTCAAGCCAACTGCTCAATTCAACCATATATATATTTTTTTTATATTCGTTCTCAGATAACTTCGTCATTTACGAACCAAATTTGATGATTTTTTGTTGGAAAAAACATATTTCCATATATTTATTACAACATTATTCTTGCTACCCTACTTACCCCGATTGCGTGTACTCCTGCATGACGGTGGCTACACGTTGCACCAGCTGAGCTGTGGGTATCGGCTCGTGGTACATCAGATAATACTGCTGCGCCATCTTCCTGGCCTGCGTGACCAGGAGACGATAGTCCGGACCCATTCCGGAGTACACCATGCCTGGAAAACATAATATAATTTATAAAAATTCGAAAATAAATATAACACCTTAGTTATGATAAATATGAACAACTAGCTTTTGCCCGCGGCTCCGCCCGCGTTTAAAAGAAAATAATATAACATACTAACATACATAAAACGTACCTTCAACTTTGCTAAGGATCATCACTTGATCAAATGGATAGTTTACGATTCAATCATTACTAATATCGATTAAAATAATCGATGTTTTGGGTCCAAAAGATCGATTCTCCGATTAATCGATCTTAGATCGCCATCCCTAGTTCCCGTGGAATTTCCGGGATAAAAACTATCCTATGTCCTTTCTCGGGTCTTAGACTATCTTTGTACAAAATTTCATTAAAATCGGTTCAGTGGTTTGGGCGTAAAGAAGAGACAACCAGACAGACAGACAGACAGACGGAGTTACTTTCAGATTTATAATATTAGTAAGGATTAAAGGTGGTAAGATCCCTGTGTGGTTCGCTCTCGCACCAACGCTACACCTATTTCTTCCTAGTAACAGCAGTGTTAAGTGCTGCTGTGTTATGGTTTAAAGGGAGACAAACTTTTCCGAGGCGTTCCAGCTTAGTCCTCAGGGGTAGCGGCGCATCTGTGGGCGACCTTAGGAATATTCTTCTTATCTAATTTGAAGTTGATTACAGATTTGCTTGGGCGACAGTAGTCACCGTTAGGTGGATTCCTATATTTTATTTATTTATTTAATCTTTATTGTATACCTTTATACCGATAACGGGTGAACATAATGCCTAGTAGCATTTACCACCAGTCAATCCTTGGTGATGACAAAGTATTATAAAAAGGAACCTTAATACTGCTTTTATAAGTCAGAAATAGGTATGGTAGCCTCAAAGCCAAAATACAAAGGATCCTATCCCATACATATGCATGCACACCATTTCAGTCCTGGATCTAAATATATGTGCATACAACCTTCAAATTCGTGCCTCTTTTCTACCTCTGTACTACAAGAAAAGTCTAACTAACATAAAAATAGAACAGAACATTACCAATGTGTCCGGTGATCATCTCCACCTTGTTGACACTGTGCTCATCGTACAGGATGCTCTTGTGCTTGTTCTCCGTGGCTATCACTACTCCATTGGACGCTGTAACATTTATAAAGATAGAAATTATATATAAAGATATATATAAGGCTCATGATTATATTTTGGTTTTAGTCCTAATAAAAGTATGAACTTGATTTTGATTTGTGTTTTACGAAAAAAAATTATAGGTGCATATTTTTACATGTAAAATGCATAGATTAGTAAAGATACTTCGCCGCCTTGTAATTGAATGAAGCCACAAACGGCTTATTTTAGTAAGTTCTTTTTTTGAATCTTTGACAAATAAAAACAATTTTTAGAGAAAATTTATGAATAAATAACTAATTTACGTAATAATTACGTAATTTACGTAATAAATAAATAATTATTTCAAATATTTTAGGGACATTTTAGCACGGAGACGTGGCAAAACTTTTTTACACAACTATTTCAATTCTCAAAACTGGGTACATTTTCTTGTTAGGAGTGAGTAATCTTTACTAATCTATGGTAAAATGTTAGCATTTTCTTTTTGTTGTTCTAAAAAATCTATAGTTAAATTCTACTCAATTTTTTTTAAAGTTTCAAGTATAAAAAGAGATGATTTGATGCAAATCATTAGTAATAATAACTTTATTTAATTAAAATGACTCATTTTTTTATTAATTTCATATATATTCCTGGTTAAAGTCTGTTGATCTATAGGCATAGAATTAAATTTACAGACTCCTGCTACAAAACATTATTAATATTATAATTATTAATTTTTGATGAAATTAATAATATATAAAATAGTCGTAATCATTCATAAGAAGCTTCAAAGTTAAGTTATTGGTCGGTAAATTCATAATTACTGCTCTGTCATCCAAATGTATATTGGACGCTAATATAACCTACAAAACCTTAAATAAATAAAATTCCTCACCTTTTATCCCGACGGAAGTACCGCCGGCTGCTACAGCGGCTAACGCATATTCGATTTGAACCAATTTTCCTGAGGGACTGTAATAAAAATGCAAAACTATATTGATTTAGCGGAAATAAAGTCTGAAACTTTTAACTCACAATATTTGAAAAAGTAAGCGTCAGAAATTATTTTCTATAATAATAAACTTATTGTGCACATAAACACTTTTGGTATAATTATAAATAACAATGAAAAATGGATTATATCAATAAATATTACCTAAAAGTTGTTAAAGAGAAACTATAACGTTCGGACGCCATGATTACAAAGCAAATTGTCAATCAAATAAATCGCGCTGTCATGTTGTTGTATTTGACGGCAATGTATACGTTTACGAATTCATTGTAATTGAAATTACATTTATTATTTACATTTAAAAGACGGAAACATTTTAAAATTAAACACTACAATAATATATTTAAAATCATAAATTTATCGTATATTTATAGTGATGAAACTATTATTAATTAAACATATGTTCCTATAAATATTTTTTGCTACTGAACGTTAATCGATTCTATCATATTAAAATCGATAACCATGAATCGATATAATCGGCAAAAAAACCAGAATCCATAGCTAAACCGCTTGCTTCCGATTGGCTGAATCATTAGCCAATTGTAGTCGCGGATATTCGCTCAATATTTGACTTGGTGTGCTATGTGCTATGTCGATCTATTTTTGTAATTTTGATCTTTCGTAGTATTTAGTACAATAAACGAAAATGTTAGCTTTGCGCGGTGTTTCTCCTCTCTCCGAACCAATGTCGGATACAACGTTAGAACGAAATCGTGGAGAAAAGGCTTTAATAACGAAAACGCCGTCGCAAAGTCAAGTTTTCTTGAACAAAGGCAATTTTAGTGCCGTAAAGAACTTTTCTGATAAAAACGGGAATGATGTGACTAAAAGTGTGCACAAAAGACGTAAAACATTCGCGTTTTGGACCCTCGTTGTGTTGTTGTTCGTTTTGGCGATAGGAAATTTGATTCTTACGTTCGCTATATTAGCTGTACTGAGACTTGGGCAAGGTAGACTTGTTATAAATATTATTTATTGTTCCTATTTAGTGTAATTTATGTCGACAATATCTATGGGTTTTGGGGCTCAGTTTCGAATCCTGGTCAGGCAAGAATTTTATTAAGATCAATACGCATTATGTTTTATACATGTCTATTTCTTCAAGTTTGTTTAATTCTCAATTTAATTTTTAATTAATTTATTAATTAATTAAATTAATTTTAAGTTTAATTCAATTAAAAATGTTACTTTCTACAATATCCTTATATTTATTATTACGTGCAAAATTCATAAACTACCAATTGCTGCGATAAATATTTATTTCGTTTTTAATCAAAGTAATATAATTTTCAATTCCTGACCAATGCTATATTGTTTTTTCTATATATATTTTGTATTTTTATGTATCACTGTACATAACATGTTCTTATCCATGACCATTTAAATACTTATTTTAATCTTTTAAAATATGATTTTTAATCTACACTAATATTATAAAGAGGAAAACTTTGTTTGGTTGTAATAGACTCTAAAACTACTGGACCGATTTAAAAAAATCTTTCACCATTTGAAAGCTACATTATCCACGAGTAACATAGGCTATATTTTATATGAAATATATTTGATAAATAGATTTTGAGGTGGTACAAACTTTGCCGGGTCAGCTAGTTCTATATATAATGTGTGAATATGATTGATTTTCCAGGTATGGAAAGCATGGAGTTCCTCCCCGAGCATAATGCGGTTAAATTTTTCGGACACGCAGACCTGGACCATGTTTACAAGCGGGATGGCTTGCTGGAGAGCTTCCGGGACGTTCCCATGTCCATCAGCAGTGATAATGGATCTGTCTTATTCAATTTGCAAACCAGGTTCGTAAAATTGTACAACAATAGTAGATACAGTTTTCCAAGGGTTTCTAACTCAACCAACCTTGGGTAGTCATCTAATTTAATCTGGGGTTGATTACAGATGTCTATGGGTAGTATGGTAGCAGTAGCCACTTACTTTTTTGTGATAAGTTGACAAAATAGAATTCTATTGTAGGCTAATCACAGATGAAATCCCTCAGAACCAAGCTGGAACATTTTAATCATATCAATTTATTTGTAAAATTAGTTACATGGTCCATGTTAGTCATAAAATATTTTTGATGTGTATATTTTGCCACTGGGCAGAATTTATTCATAATTAAATTTGTAAAACAACCTTCTAATGTCTGATAGTGTTACCACACTTTACAAACCACAACACAGCAGCTCTTCTGTTGTATCAGGACATAGATTAGTAAAGATACTTCGCCGCCTTGAAATTGAATGAAGCCACAAATGGCTTATTATCGTAAGTTATTTTTTTGAATTCTTGACAAATAAAAACATTTTTAGAGAAAATTTACGAATAAATAACTAATATTGCGTAATTTACATGAATTTACATAATAAATAAATAACTATTTCAAATATTTTAGGGATATTTTAGCACGGAGACGTGGCAAAACTTTTTTACGCAAGTATTTCAATTCTCAAAACTGAGTACATTCTCTAGTTAGGAATGAGTAATCTTTACTAATCTATGTATCAGGTAGAAATTTTTATTACTATCACCTTTTGAAGAAAAAAAATCCAGATTTCAAATAACTAAAACGTAACAACAAGGCACTCTTCATTCCAGGCTCTCCCGTTCAGACACCAAGCTAGTGGTGAACGCATCAGGAGTGTTCGCTCGCGGAGTCAACTCGCTGGAGCTGCTGGACCCCGACACTGGCGAGCTGGTCTTCAGCACCAGCAACCCTCAGATGACCATACCCGATGGGGTCAACAATTTGTTAGCTAAGGTAGGGTACCTTTTTATTTGGAGTTTATTGTAATCACTAGTATTATTGGCAGACATTTTGAAACTAAAAAAAAATAACATGAACACAGACCTTGTAGATACAGGTCTGCTGGGTAAAAGTCTGCAAAATAAACTCTGTCATCTTTGATTTAATTTTCTCTCATAATTGAACTATTTCTTGAGGTTTCTTTAAGTAATGGATTCCCAAAAATTTAAAAATTTGTCTCACCATTATAATTACACAACTCTGCCATAGAATTTTATGCTTCTAGGTTATTACGCAAATATATGCTAATTCTCCACTAATTGCAAATTGTATAATTATATTTTTTGTAGCTTGTAATGTGTCATTCAGTTACCAAACTTTAATAAGTAAATATCTTGAAGGTAGAACCCGTTGTGGTCCGACTCCGGCGGCACTACCGTCACACCTATTTCTGCCTAATAACAGCAGTGTTAGGCGCTGCTGTGTTCCGGTTTGAAGGGTGTGGTAAGGGAGACATACTTTTCCGAAGCGTTCTAGCGACTCAGTGGTAGCGACGCATTTGTGGCCGACCTCAGGACCTCTTTTCTATAAAAAAAAATCTTTATAAATTACATGTAACTTACAAATTTCAGCAAGTGTCAACCAAACGCATATCTTGCCCAGTCGACGAAGACCTCACTCTCCGCTCTGAAACATCAGCGCACCTCCGAGGAGCTGAAGGCACCAGAATGGAGTCCAAAGAACTCTTCTGGAGCGCCGACCAGGACATCTACCTCAAATCCATCAACGGTTCTGTTGTTTTGAGTGGCAAAGAGGGTGTTTATGTCGATGTGAGGTACTTACCGATAGCAATGCCCTTAAATAAGTCAGATAAGTACAGTCAGGGCACGGGGCAGTTTAAGGTATGTGTGTGTATGCCTCAAGGGAAATTATTCAGGATCGCAGTCCCTACAGGGCAGAAAGTCAGTTGCGCTCACATCAACATGACCGGGGAACTGAACCCTTGCGTTTAGAAGTCGTGCATTTAGGGGTTGCTTGGGGATTGATTGTTATGTATGTATTGTTGTAGATGTGATGTGTATCTAGTCAATTTTTAAATATTAAAGTATTTTCGTTTTTTGAAATGTTGTCTTTGTTGTTGCTTAGCACTCCCAAGCTTTAATCTATTTAGGATAAACTTTGTGAGTTTTGGTTGAAGACAAAAAATATAGAACTAAAGTTAAAGATAATTTAGTTTCAGACCATATCTTTTCTTACAAATTTTAATTAAAAATCAACACCAATTGGGAAATAAGTTGTCGATGAAACTTTTCCTATATACTAACCTATGTACTGTTGCTTAGATATATAGGAGATAAACCACAAAAAAACTTTGTAACCTTAATGTGAGTGTCAATAGGGGATAGATAAATTAATTACCAATTATATAATAACCATGAAAATAATCAAAAACGAAATAAAATATCAAATTTAAAACCAAAATTGTATTCATAAACACATTTACTCACATCACAACATAAAACCGCCACACATGAAGTAATAAATTCAATATATTCAATATATACACCCTAACTTACATACAGATGGACACAATTTTATTAGAATTAATCTAAAACTGTACTTTTATTTTATTGTACCAAAAAATAGTTTAATTGATGATAAGGTTTGATGTAGCAACGGCATTCAATCCACCTGATGGTAAGTGGCTACTGTTATGGCCATTATTTATAATCAATCTATCTTTTGGGCCTACCTGAGATCGAAATGTGATATTTCTAGACAGTACCCTTAGTATGAGTTTTTACGTTTGCTCGAAAACATTCAACGTTTACGTATTCGTTCATACAGCGGCCCCGTGAACCGTATCGGAACTAAAATTTCGCATTATGAGTTTTAAAAAACTGAATAGTCAATTGTAACATTTATTTTACAAATATAAATAGAGTGCAATTATTTTCACATTTTTAATTTAATTTTGATAGCGTTATAGTTCCGTTTTTTGAACTATTACTACGGAATTTTAGTTCCGATACGGTCCACGGGGGCGCTGTATGAGCGAATTCGTAAACGTATCGTTTTCGAGCAAACGTAAAAACTCGTACTAAGGATACCAAAAATTTCTTTCTATCCTTCATAGACAAACGATTGATTATAAATAACGGGCGACAGACGGCATCAACCCCAGATAATATTAAAGTTCTACCTAGGTTGTTTAGATGCGCTGCTACCCCTGAGGACTAAGTTGGAACGCCTCGTATCTCTTACCACAATCTACAAACTAGAATTCATCAGCTAGATACTTTTGTAAGAAAGAAATCGGTAGTGACACTTTTATTATTGAACTATAAAAAAAAATCTTTAAAAATTAATTGATTAATTTCACACATAATTTAGAAGAAATGCTATATCAAATTTAAGTCAATTATAGTCCGCGCCAAACTGCCACTCCACTCTGAAGTTGTTGCGAGCAGGTGTACAATACAATAAGTACAATTGCAATACAATTTGCTATGGCGACGCGATTCATTTCTATATTCAGAGCGGACTAGCAGTTTTACGCGGCTATACAATTTTAATGTTAAAGAAAACATTTTATTCCAGATTAAAAGTCTTTCATTATTTTAATATATTTTTTGAGCAATATTAAAAATATTCATATTTATTATAAAATATAATACAATTTAACTTTACAACCACTGAATTAAGAAAATATTTTTTTCTACTACATATCGTAACATTTTATTTAACCATATATATTTTAATTTTGAAAGAAGCGACAGGTACATACTACTTTGTATAGTCCGCGTCAAACTGCTAGTCCGCTCTGAAGTTGTTGCGAGCAAGTGTAGTCATACAATTTGCTATGGCGACGCGATTCATTTCTATATTCAGAGCGGACTAGCAGTTTTATGCGGACTCTTTAAAGTTCTCGATTGTTACAAAAAAGTAGTAATCTCAAATCGCTCACCTTTTTTTTATTCGAATTATTATTAGCATTTTTATTTACAGTGTGTTCGCAAGCGAAAGTTTAATAATAACCATATTTAAATGGACTTTGAAAATAACTTAGTCTGATTCTCAATTTAATTAATTTTCATATTATTTTATTATCATTTTTATTGCATTTATATTACACATACATCAATTACATTGCTTCACAAGGTATTTTATAATATAATTTTATCTGATAGTGTTAAAATTAGCCCAAAATATAATAGGATATATAAATAGGCAGAGAAAACTGTTCAATAATATTTTCTATTATGTCAACGGCTTTTTTTATTTGGTTTCTATTGACAAGCTTTAGTGTGCCTTTCCACCAGAATTGTGCGATGTGACTTTTTATAATATAGCGTAGCAGACGAGCATGCAGTCCACCTGATGGTAAGCTACTGCCGTATGGACATCTGTAATCAACCCCAGATAGGATTACAATCCTACCTGAGGTCGGCCACAGCGCCGCTACCCCTGAGGACTAAGCTGGTACGCCTCGGAAAAGTATGTCAATTACCACACTTCAAACCAGAACACAGCAGCTTAACACTGCTGTTATAACAGAAATAGGTGTGGCGGTGGTGCCGCCGGAGTGGAACCACAAAGGGTTCTACCACCTTAATTCGCTAATCCTTATAGTTACGGATTTGGCCCTGAAGGTCCATTTGAAAATTTTTCTGTATAGCTTTATTCTACTCGGTAGTCGGGTTCGATCCCCGGCCAGACATATATCTGAATAATAATTTAAATATCTGTCTGGGTCTGACTTCCACGCACATATCTGGTGAAAAGACTCTTATATCAAGAAAAAATATAATTATGATCGAATTTCGACCACTGAGCGGATACAAGCTAATATTTTATATTTTATAAATACATATATTTATTTATATACCAACCATAACACATACTCTCGCCACCATAAACATTTATACACACATTAATAATACTGTTTTTATTGTAATTGTATAATTATTTATAACTAATTTATTGTTATTAGACCGCGCCGGAACTGCTCTCTTCGGAGACGATTTGATAAGTGATAAGGTATTCGGGGTATGCCTGAAACAAGAAGAAAAAATATAAGAACAAATTACAATTATAATAAAAAAACCCGACTCATAAAATGTAGTCTTTTTTATAATATAGGAGTAGCAGACGAGCATACAGTCCACCTGATGGTAAGTGGCTACTGTCGCCCATAATCAACCTCAGATAGGATTAGATATTCCAACTTGAGGTCGGTCACAGATGCCTCGCTACCCCTGAGGACTAAGCTGGAACGCCTCGGGAAGTATGTCTCCCTTACCACATCTTTACGCCGGAACAGCAGCGCTGAAGGGTATACATACCCCGTTTAATATTCAAATTTATTTTATTTTTAGTATTTGTTGTTATAGCGTTCACCGTTATGCATCCTTTGTAAAAAATTAATGTGTCTATCCATAACGGTTTCGGAGATATAGCCCTGTGACAGATGGACAGACGGACAGACAGCGAAGTCTTAGTAATAGCGTCCTGTTTTTACCCGTTGGGTACAGACCTATTCGTACCTAATAACAGCAGTGTTAGGCGCTGATGTGTTCCGGTTTGAAGGGTGTGGTAAGGGAGACAGACTTTTCCGAGGCGTTCCAGCTTAGTCCTCAGGGGTAGCGGCGCATCTGTGGCCGATCTCAGGTAGGAATATCTAATCCTATCTGGGGTTGATTACACATGTCCTTAGGCAGCAGTAGCCACTTACCATCAGGTGGACTGCATGCTCGTCTGCTACTCCTATATTATAAAAAATGTGAACCGTCACGGGACGCCTGGCAGATGTGAAACATCGACATTATTTTGTAAAAGTAATATGCAGAAAAGAACATATTGTGATAGGAACTAAATATGTCATAATGATAAAATAAAATATTACGATTTTTGCGCATGACGACGCGTCGCCACACCGTACACACTACTGCATATAGACTGTATATATATACCATCGTATAGCGGCATGCGTCGCCACGCCAGAAATCGGTTTTACGTGCGGCTATAGATGTTTGGTTGTACAGCTGTCCATACGGCAGTAGCTTATCATCAGGTGGACTGCATGATCGTCTGCTACTCCTATATTATAAATAAGGTGGTATTCCAGCACTCACCTGCTCTCCCCTGTACACGACGTACTCCGGGTAGCAGAGCCCCCCGCTGGTGGGGCGGCCCGCCACCGAGTGGTGTCCGGGCGGCGCGTGCGCCATCTTCGCCGCGCTGGCCAGCGGGAACGCTCGGCCCAGCGTCACGCGGCATAGCAACATTTGTCTGAAATTATTTGTGTATTTCGTTATTGTATTATCTATACTAACTAGCTGACCCAGCAAACGTTGTATTGCCATATAAATAAAAAAACAATGTAGGGTTGTACTACCCCTAACATTTAGGGGGATGAAAAATAGATGTTGGCCGATTCTCATAGATACCGGATAAGCACAATTTTTTTTTATCAAAATCGGTCAAGCCGTTTCGGAGGAGTATGGCAACGAAAACTGTGACACGAGAATTTTATATATTAGATATTATAAAGAGGAAAACCTTGTTTGTTTGTTTGTTTGATTGTAATGAATAGACTCAAAAACTATTGGACCGATTCTAAAAATTCTTTCACCTTTCGAAAGCTACATTATCCACGAGTAACATAGGCTATATTTAAATGAAATATATTTGATAAATAGATATTGAGGCGGTACAACGTTTGCCGGGTCAGCTAGTCTTATAAGATTCTCGTGTCACAATGTTAGTTGCCGTACTCCACCGAAACGGCTTTACCGATTTTCACCAAATTTTATATGCGTATTCAGTAGGTCTGAGAATCGGCTACTATGTATTTTTCATACCCCTAAGTGATAAGGATTGTTGACAATTAACATTTTTTTATTTATATGGCAACACAACGTTTGCCGAGACACAACGTCAGCTAGTACTTTTATACAATTTACATTTTATTATTTACAATATAACCCTAATAAAAAAGTACATCATATACAAAAATAATATGAAACAGGTTTTAAAATACTTATAATAATGGTTGTCTCTTCTTCACGCCCAAACCACTGAACTGATTTTAATGAAATTTTGTACAAAGATAGTCTGAGACCCGGGAAAGGACATAGGATAGTTTTTAACTCGGAAATCCCACGGGAAGTAGGGATGGCGATCTAAGATCGATTTATCGGAGAATCGATCTTTTGAACCCAAAACATCGATTATTTTAATCGATATTAGTAAGGATTGAATCGTAAACTATGCATTTGATCAAGTGATGATCTTTAGCAAAGTTGAAGGTACGAATTTTCAGTTTTATGTATGTTCGTATGTTATATTATTTTCTTTTAAACGCGGGCGAAGCCGCGGGCAAAAATTAGTAATTTAATAAAGAGAGAGAGAGAGAGAGGGAGGGCGAGAGGGAGAGGGAGGAGAGAGAGAGAGAGAGAGATAGGGAGGGAGGGAGAGAGAGAGAATGCGGAAAGAGAAACTCACCTGTGGCAGAGGTAGCAGCTCCTGTCCTTGTGCGCGGGGCAGCCGGAGCCGCCGCCGAAGCCGTACACGTACTGGTTGCTCTTCGACGAGTGCTCCGCGAAGTATATGCCCGCGCCGAACATGCCCCCTGGTGATATAAAATGGGAATTATTTAATATGTTTCTTTGTAACTGGTCATAAATGGAAATTTTTATAGCATGGGTTCCGAAATCGTTTTTAGAAGTGCTTCATTATCTTTTCTATGACTATGAAGTCACAAGTACCCGCCCGGTAGAGTCAGCTGTGGGGTATCATTCCCTCACTTTCCTAGATATGAGGTCTCATTCCCCAATCTTTCACTCATTGGGGATGCGTTCCTCAGCAGTGGGCTATCGATCTTCAGTATTTCCTGATGTCACATTCCACAGTGGGGTACGTTCCCCAGGGTTGGGGCACCTCTGCCCAGACTTCCCCGGCGGTGGTGTCGCTTCCCCCACTGTTCCCCACATTGGGGATGCATTCCCCAACCCCAGCACCCACACACTCACCTATGTACGCGTGTCGCTCGTCGAAGCCCTTCTGCACGATGGCGTTGATGAAGGGCGAGCCCAGTACCCACACGCCCAACACTCACCAATGTACGCGTGTCTATCTTATGTATGTCACTATGTACACACAACAGCTTCCCCAGGGGTGGGGTCACGTTCCCCAGCGGTGGGGTCGTATTCCCCAGTGTTTTTCTCTTTGGGGGTGTGTTTCCCAGTTGTGGGATAATTTTCCCCAGTATCCCCCAATAATGGGGACACGTTCCCCAATGATGGGGCACCTCTCCCCAGTCTTCCCCAGCAGTGGGGTCACTATCCCCCACTTTTCCCCACATTGGGGAGGCGTTCCCCAAACTTTCCCAGATACTCATCCCCCACACGCACAACACTCACCTATATATGCGTGTCTCTCGTCGAAGCCCTTCTGCACGATGGCGTTGATGAAGGGCGAGCCGTGGAACAGCATGCGCTCGTTGGGCGCGCCCGCCTCCTCGCCCACCTCGCGCCGCCGGTGCTGGTAGCGCTCCCACAGGCGGCCGTTCACTATCTTCTGGATCTGGGGACGAGAGTAATTGAATGGTTATGATCGTTCATTCGTTCGGTCATATCGTGACGTAGAGGAAAGCGATCGTATTCACAAATGACTTATGAATGAAGCTTTGGGACTTTAGTAACTATTTATTAATCTGTGCTTTGGGTCAATTGGTACACCAAACATATTTCTTTAACACTAAGCTCCTTCAATCCCACTTCCCAACGCGTTATATTACGTTTCAAAGATGACATTATGCATAGCGCTTGCATAATAATAAAGATATATTTTAATAAACATTATTTATAATACATGTGTCTATCCGTCCCTCAGTCGCATCTGCTACTTATTATTAAAAAACCTCCCTTTTCCCTCATACGCATCTCCCACAGCGTTAAGCCCCCGTTTGTCATACAAAACTCATTCGCACCACGTTGTATCATTGTACTATTCGTAATGCATCTCGCATGCGCTCGACGACAGCACGCTCATGACAGATCCCGTCTCCACCGCACCACCGCGTGCTCGCTGTACCACTCCCCCGCGTCACACTGTACCACTCACCCGCACCACGTTGTACCGCGCGAACTGTCCGCCGGCGTGGTCGCGGTGCGCGCGCACGGAGGCCTGCATCTCGCGCTCCACCACCGCGTGCTCGCTGTACCACTCCCCCGCGTCACACTGTACCACTCCCCCGCGTCACACTGTACCACTCACCCGCACCACGTTGTACCGCGCGAACTGTCCGCCGGCGTGGTCGCGGTGCGCGCGCACGGAGGCCTGCATCTCGCGCTCCACCACCGCGTGCTCGCTGTACCACTCCCCCGCGTCACACTGTACCACTCCCCCGCGTCACACTGTACCACTCACCCGCACCACGTTGTACCGCGCGAACTGTCCGCCGGCGTGGTCGCGGTGCGCGCGCACGGAGGCCTGCATCTCGCGCTCCACCACCGCGTGCTCGCTGTACCACTCCCCCGCGTCACACTGTACCACTCCCCCGCGTCACACTGTACCACTCACCCGCACCACGTTGTACCGCGCGAACTGTCCGCCGGCGTGGTCGCGGTGCGCGCGCACGGAGGCCTGCATCTCGCGCTCCACCACCGCGTGCTCGCTGTACCACTCCCCCGCGTCACACTGTACCACTCCCCCGCGTCACACTGTACCACTCACCCGCACCACGTTGTACCGCGCGAACTGTCCGCCGGCGTGGTCGCGGTGCGCGCGCACGGAGGCCTGCATCTCGCGCTCCACCACCGCGTGCTCGCTGTACCACTCCCCCGCGTCACACTGTACCACTCCCCCCGCGTCACACTGTACCACTCACCCGCACCACGTTGTACCGCGCGAACTGTCCGCCGGCGTGGTCGCGGTGCGCGCGCACGGAGGCCTGCATCTCGCGCTCCACCACCGCGTGCTCGCTGTACCACTCCCCCGCGTCACACTGTACCACTCCCCCGCGTCACACTGTACCACTCACCCGCACCACGTTGTACCGCGCGAACTGTCCGCCGGCGTGGTCGCGGTGCGCGCGCACGGAGGCCTGCATCTCGCGCTCCACCACCGCGTGCTAGCTGTACCACTCCCCCGCGTCACACTGTACCACTCCCCCGCGTCAACACTGTACCACTCACCCGCACCACGTTGTAACCGCGCGAACTGTCCGCCGGCGTGGTCGCGGTGCGCGCGCACGGAGGCCTGCAATCTCGCGCTCCACCACCGCGTGCTCGCTGTACCACTCCCCCGCGTCACACTGTAACCACTCCCCCCGCGTCACACTGTACCACTCACCCGCACCACGTTGTACCGCGCGAACTGTTCCGCCGGCGTGGTCGCGGTGCGCGCGCACGGAGGCCTGCATCTCGCGCTCCACCACCGCGTGCTCGCTGTACCACTCCCCCGCGTCACACTGTACCACTCCCCCCGCGTCACACTGTACCACTCACCCGCACCACGTTGTACCGCGCGAACTGTCCGCCGGCGTGGTCGCGGTGCGCGCGCACGGAGGCCTGCATCTCGCGCTCCACCACCGCGTGCTCGCTGTACCACTCCCCCCGCGTCACACTGTACCACTCCCCCGCGTCACACTGTACCACTCACCCGCACCACGTTGTACCGCGCGAACTGTCCGCCGGCGTGGTCGCGGTGCGCGCGCACGGAGGCCTGCATCTCGCGCTCCACCACCGCGTGCTCGCTGTACCACTCCCCCGCGTCACACTGTACCACTCCCCCGCGTCACACTGTACCACTCACCCGCACCACGTTGTACCGCGCGAACTGTCCGCCGGCGTGGTCGCGGTGCGCGCGCACGGAGGCCTGCATCTCGCGCTCCACCACCGCGTGCTCGCTGTACCACTCCCCCGCGTCACACTGTACCACTCCCCCGCGTCACACTGTACCACTCACCCGCACCACGTTGTACCGCGCGAACTGTCCGCCGGCGTGGTCGCGGTGCGCGCGCACGGAGGCCTGCATCTCGCGCTCCACCACCGCGTGCTCGCTGTACCACTCCCCCGCGTCACACTGTACCACTCCCCCGCGTCACACTGTACCACTCACCCGCACCACGTTGTACCGCGCGAACTGTCCGCCGGCGTGGTCGCGGTGCGCGCGCACGGAGGCCTGCATCTCGCGCTCCACCACCGCGTGCTCGCTGTACCACTCCCCCGCGTCAACACTGTACCACTCCCCCGCGTCACACTGTACCACTCACCCGCACCACGTTGTACCGCGCGAACTGTCCGCCGGCGTGGTCGCGGTGCGCGCGCACGGAGGCCTGCATCTCGCGCTCCACCACCGCGTGCTCGCTGTACCACTCCCCCGCGTCACACTGTACCACTCCCCCCGCGTCACACTGTACCACTCACCCGCACCACGTTGTACCGCGCGAACTGTCCGCCGGCGTGGTCGCGGTGCGCGCGCACGGAGGCCTGCATCTCGCGCTCCACCACCGCGTGCTCGCTGTACCACTCCCCCGCGTCACACTGTACCACTCCCCCGCGTCACACTGTACCACTCACCCGCACCACGTTGTACCGCGCGAACTGTCCGCCGGCGTGGTCGCGGTGCGCGCGCACGGAGGCCTGCATCTCGCGCTCCACCACCGCGTGCTCGCTGTACCACTCCCCCGCGTCACACTGTACCACTCCCCCGCGTCACACTGTACCACTCACCCGCACCACGTTGTACCGCGCGAACTGTCCGCCGGCGTGGTCGCGGTGCGCGCGCACGGAGGCCTGCATCTCGCGCTCCACCACCGCGTGCTCGCTGTACCACTCCCCCGCGTCACACTGTACCACTCCCCCGCGTCACACTGTACCACTCACCCGCACCAACGTTGTACCGCGCGAACTGTCCGCCGGCGTGGTCGCGGTGCGCGCGCACGGAGGCCTGCATCTCGCGCTCCACCACCGCGTGCTCGCTGTACCACTCCCCCGCGTCACACTGTACCACTCCCCCCCGCGTCACACTGTACCACTCACCCGCACCACGTTTGTACCGCGCGAACTGTCCGCCGGCGTGGTCGCGGTGCGCGCGCACGGAGGCCTGCATCTCGCGCTCCACCACCGCGTGCTCGCTGTACCACTCCCCCGCGTCACACTGTACCACTCCCCCGCGTCACACTGTACCACTCACCCGCACCACGTTGTACCGCGCGAACTGTCCGCCGGCGTGGTCGCGGTGCGCGCGCACGGAGGCCTGCATCTCGCGCTCCACCACCGCGTGCTCGCTGTACCACTCCCCCGCGTCACACTGTACCACTCCCCCCGCGTCACACTGTACCACTCACCCCGCACCACGTTGGTACCGCGCGAACTGTCCGCCGGCGTGGTCGCGGTGCGCGCGCACGGAGGCCTGCATCTCGCGCTCCACCACCGCGTGCTCGCTGTCCGCGCCCTCCGCCCCGCCGCCGCCCTCGCCGCCGCACTCCCCGCCCGCGGGCACCTCCACTAGTGTCGTGCCGCCGTACCACTCTGGAAACGAGGACAATAGAATAAAAATTAGTAGGTCGAAATTACGCTCAGATGTTTTTATCCCTATTTTATATTTTCAATCTACCTCCCCACGCTTATCTGTCCCTATTTATTATATAATCTTTCGTACATTACGTTCCCCTCATCTACATCTAATGCATTTCCTCCCCTCACATCTCCCCACCAACCCACTATCCCCCGTGCACAATTGCTTTCCCCTCATCCACATCTAATACATTCCCCACTCCCCTTACATCCCCACCTACCTACTATCCCACACGCGCATCACTCACCCGAATGCGCTTGCAGCCAATGCCTCGCCGCCTTGAGCCGCCGATTTTAATCCCCATTTCAATCCTATATTTCCCTCATTCTTCTAACTCCCCACGATCATATGTACCTATTTTACTATATTCTCTTTCCTACATTACATACGTTCCCCTCATCCACATCTAACACATTTCCCACCTCGTATACTACCTACGTATATCCCACCACATTACATGCGTTCCCCTCACGTACATCTAATACATTTCCCTCCACTTATACCTCCTATCGTAGTATCGTAGTATTATATCCCACTTTACATACGTTCCCCACATCCACATCTAATACATTCCCCACCCACCTGACCCCACTATCCCACACGCACATCACTTATTATTATTAATTTTGGATTGTGATTTTAACCGACATGTCAAGTTATTGTGTAATTATGGCAATGTGACTAAATTAAAACAAAGTATATTAACATAAAATTAAGCTTGTAAAAACCATATTTGCACGCCGAAACGGTAAAATAAAAGGATTCTTGTATCTCAGGACACGTTTCAACAGATTTTTGTACCTTATTTGGCAAATAAATTTGTTTGATTTGATTTGATCACTCACCCGAGTGCGCCTGTAGCGAATGCCTCGCCGCCTTGAGCAAGCGATGCCGGTGTCCGTACGCCGCTACGCCCACCGCTCGCAGGTCCTCGTGGCACATCTCAGACAAGATGTCCACTGTGATCTGTTCCCGCTCGAGCACTGAGGAGAGCTGCTCGAGGCCGATGCTGGGGTGGGAAACAAGATTTAATAAGAGAAAATTCTCGTAACATCAGCTAAATATCCGAAGTAAACTGTAATATTGCTTATAATTAAATAAACGCTATGGAAAAGCACATCTTTTATAGGATGTCCACTGTTATCTGTTCGCGATCGAGCACTGACAAGAGCTGCTCTAGGCCGCTCGGATTTCAGAAATATGTACTAAACCAACATTTATTTCAGTTATTTTTTACTTTGTAGTGACATAGAAGTCGGTTGTATTTTTTTGTTAAAAGTTTTTTTTCACCCTTTTTAGTGATTACATAATAACATTTAGATTAATACAATATAAAATTGTATAAACGTGATCATGAATCAAGGTAAGGTCTGAGTTTACATTGATTGGAACCATTGATTTTATATTGTCTTATATGTTCCAACCTAACCTAACTAAATAGTCAATGATAAATTGGCTTTGCAATTTCATTAGAACCTACACCAAATATCGTCAAACACAACTCAATTATTCCCATCGGTTGAGGAGTAACATATTTTGTTTCCGAGCCACATAATCAGACCCTTAAATAGTCAATGATGAACTGGCTTTGTAATTTCATTAGAACCTACACCAAATATCTTCAAACACAACTCAATTATTCCCATCGGTTGAGGAGTTACATATTTTGACTCAGAGCCACATTATCGGACCCTTAAATAGTCAATGATAAACTGGTTTTGCAATTTCATTGGAACCTACACCAAATATTTTCAAACAAAACTCAATTATACCCATCGGTTGAGGAGTTACATATTTTGTCTCCAGAACCCACTCTGATCCTCATCATATTTAAATGGGACCAACTTGTAGCAATTGTCCACACACGAAATTAAAGGCATTAAAATAGGTTCATAAACGGCGAAGTTATGGCTGTTATGTTTACATGGGTGGAGGAGTTCCCCTCATTTTCTCCAGAACCCATCGATGGATCCTAACCATATTTAAATGGGACCAACTTCCAGCTCGTCTCTACACAATAAAAAAAGAATTATTAAAATCCGTTCACTAACGGCGGAGTAATTCGTGTACATACATAAAAAAAAAGATACCGGCCGAATTGATAACCACCTCCTTTTTGAAGTCGGTTAAAAAAGATGGTGCCACGTGTTTTTGAAGTACACTATCGAAGTTTTCTTAACAAGATGTTAATTTACATGTATATTACCACGGACGAGACCTGCTCTAGGCCGATAATAGTGATTAAAACTTATTCGCTAAATATATAAGGGTTAAAATGAGAATGATAGTGTTGCATTTAATTGAACAAAAAAAAGCCGTGTAAAAAATATTATACGACTGCGGAGGGTAATGTTCGAGCGTATGTATGTTATGTCTCATAATTTGGTCTTCTCTACAGCCCAAACGGCTTGACGTATTGTAACAGATATCGTTGGATTCGTCTTAATTGTGAGTTTCTGAACCACGCTATCGAAATTTTCTCAACATCTTGTACATATACAAGTTCAGAACTAAGTCGACGCTGTCCGGGCAAAATAACTATGTCCGGTGAGAGATCTCCCTTTGCCAAATAATAAATACTACTTTCTACGTTAAAATCTATTTAGCCTTTTACTACTTTAATATAAAAACTAACCTTGAAAGGAAGGTCTGCAAGCTCTCTGAAGTTGATAGGGCTGATGCCGGTCTCCCGGCCGCGTCTTCCATACTTCCCCGCGATCCCTCCGCCCAGTAGTTGCTTGGCATTACCTTTGAAATGTAGTGTGACACGACCTTTATAATGCTAATATATATTTGTGGAAGGGCGTGTAGTATGACACGGATATCTTGGCGCATCCAGCTCCTCTGGCATTTGATGTATAACCTGCTCCCAAAGTAGCTCGTAATTATTATCAATATGATGGTCAGAATGGTTGTTATTATATTATGGGTGTTCAGATGCATCCCGATGTCTTTCATTGCAGAAATATAACGAGATTAGAGGTAAGGAACGGTGTACGTAGATGTATAGGTGGGGAAACGGGAGGGGTGAAAGGTAAAAGGAATTATTAGTTACTTGGCATTACCTTTGAAATGTAACGAGATTAGAGGTAAGGACCGGTGTACTTAGATAGGTGGGGAAACGGGAGGGATGAAAGATAAAAGGAATTCATTGGATTTTCATATCAAATACGGAAAGGAAATTTGTGGTATTTTTTGGGTTGCAAGAAAAAAGGTTAAGAAGAATTTGTGGGGGACAGATAATAAAAAAGAGGGTAGGTGGAAGGATGGAATGGAGGTAAAACAGAAGTTAACTAGGATGAGAAAAAAATAGTCAAAAGTAATAGATCAGAAGGCACAAAAAGCTATAATATAGTGGAGATGTACTTGGAGGGGGAATGTATGTGGGGGTTATATGTAAGTATGTGTGTGTAAGTACGGTAGTGTTGGTGTGTAAATCTATATACAATGTGTCCCGGCATGTAGTAATAAAACTTTAACACTGGTATCTATGATCCATTTCATCGACGAAAAAACCTCATATAGAGGGTCCATTCCAAAACACCACCAAACTACAGTATTATTTGTTTTTAACTTATCAAAAGTAACCTTAACTCAAAAAAAATACGGCGAGATGTGATCTATCTCTCGTAGGGACTTACTTTTGATGTTATTTCAAAGGCAAATGTGTAAAGTAACTAACCAAAATAAAAATATGCTAGCAAATATTGTTTTTCTTCTATTACTGTGGGGAGAAAGTATTTTTTTTACTATATTTTTGCGTATCCAGACGATTTATTCAAAAATAGCGCACAAACGAGTGCGTTGACCTACTATTTTTTTATAATTTAATAATAGTATTTGAGTTACTAAACAAATTGATATCAATCACTACTCAAGGTCTATTACTTTAAAAGTTATTGTTGACCGAACAGACCCCTTCGCTCGCAGGCGCACGCGTACTTCGTTCGATGACTATGAAGCAGGTAACACAATGTTTTGTTTTTTTTTTTCGGTCGGTTCAAATACTTTAGTTTATAAGTTCAGTGATGAAATAAAACAAAAATTACAATGTTTAATACCAATTTACTTTAATAATAAATTATAGCAAATGCTCAATATGACCGCCCCTATTTGTAATACAAGCAGTCGCTCTAAGCGCTACGTGTGCTGTTGCTCTCCTAACCATACTTGGATTCTCCCGTATTTCATTGCCTACCATTACAATCCTATTCCATAAATCTTCTCGTGTGTTTACCGGTTCGAAATACACTCGTTGTTTCATGTGACCCCAAAGAAAAAAATCTAATGGTGTCAAATCTGGAGAACGCGGCGGCCAAGCAACTGGTCCTCCTGGACCAATCCACTGCGTGTGATGAGCATTTAAATACTCGCGTACTGCTCGTGCGAAATGTGCAGGGGCACCATCAAGCTGCAACCACATTCGGCGTCGGTAGGCAATCGAAATGTTATCCATTTCTTCGGAAAATTCTGTGGTCAAAAAATGCAGGAATCGAGGGCCATTTAAATTTGGCGGTAATTCAATTGGCCCAATAAGTTTATCATCGATCATCGCTACCCAGACGTTAATTGAAAACTCATGTTGAAAAGATGTAGTTCTTGTCGCATGAGGATTTTCCGCAGCCCAGACGTGTAAATTGCGGAAGTTTGTTATTCCCGTCCTCGTGAATTTTGCTTCATCTGTCCACATTATTCTTCTCGTAAAGTTTCTATGGATGCGAATATTTCTGTTCAGCCAAGCGCAAAAAACTGAGCGCGCTTGGTAATCAACATCCAAAATGTTCTGTACTTTTCTAAAATGATATGGATGTAGACCTTCTGTTTTTAATATTTAGCTAATATGTAGTTCTAGCTAAGCCAAGGCGAAGGCTAAGCCTGCGTATACTTAATCTTGGATCTCTTGCTATCTCTGTTAGTACATCTATGTCCGCTTCGTCTCTAACATGAGATACACGTTCCACTGGTAACCGGTGAATTCCGTATTCAGTTAATCTGGTGTGTACGTTGATAAACGTACGGAAGTTAGGCGTTGGTCGTGTGGGAAACAGCCGAGCGTATTCTCGTACCGCAGCATTCGCGTTGCCATTGCATAGGCCGTAAACAAAATGGATGTCCGCAATATGCGCATTCGAATATTTGAAACTTCCTCGCGGTATGACGAACACAAACGTAACGAAACACAACTTGAGCTTAAGACAGAAAACGATCTACTGACGCTACTGATTATGCTTTAAACAATCGATGGGGACCAATTAATTCCTATGTTTGTCTAACTCTATCACACAAAAAATCATATTTCCTTACCTGCTCAAACAATACAATAAAGGACGAAGGTCGCCTAACTGCGCGTGCGTCTGCGAGCAAAGGGGTCTGTTCGGTCAACAATAACTCTTAAAGTAATAGTCCTAGAGTAGTGATTGATATCAATTTGTTGAGTAACTCAAAATATATTATTAAATTATAAAAAAATAGTAGGTCAACGCACTCGTTTGTGCGCTATTTTTGAATAAATCGTCTGGATACGCAAAAATATAGTAAAAAAAATACTTTCTCCCCACAGTAATAGAAGAAAAACAATATTTGCTAGCATATTTTTATTTTGGTTAGTTACTTTACACATTTGCCTTTGAAATAACATCAAAAGTAAGTCCCTACGAGAGATAGATCACATCTCGCCGTATTTTTTTTGAGTTAAGGTTACTTTTGATAAGTTAAAAACAAATAATACTGTAGTTTGGTGGTGTTTTGGAATGGACCCTCTATATGAGGTTTTTTCGTCGATGAAATGGATCATAGATACCAGTGTTAAAGTTTTATTACTACATGCCGGGACACATTGTATATGTGTGTGCGTGTTTTTGTTGCGAAGTCGATGCCTGCGGTAACCGAGTGCCGGAGTGTGTGTGTGTGTGTGTGTGTGTGTGTGCGTGCGTGATTGTGTGTGTGTTCCCGTTGGGCAGCAGCGCGGGCACGCGGGGGGGGGGGGGCAGTGGTTGTGTGTGCGTGCGGGTCTCACCGGCAGCGCGAGCGGCACGGTGTCCCCGCTGGGCAGCAGCACGGGCACGCGGGGGGGCGGGGCCGCGGCGGCGGGGGGCGGGGCGTCCCCGGCGCCCGCGGTCATCGCGTCCTGCAGCAGCGAGCGCACGTCCTCGGCGCCGGCGAGCTCTAATGCCGTCTGGCCTTCCTGGTTCTTCAGGAACGGGTCCGCGCCGTGTGCAAGCTGCGATAGATGGGGAAGGAGGGGATGCGGTCATTATCAGAAATATTGTGTGAAGACCAGTGACTTAAGAATTTTAATCTGTTAAAATACGCTTTTTATTAAAAATAAGATGCTCTTTACTGTCACATACAGATTTGAACATTTAAATACTATGGTAACATTCCATAAAATTTTATTTTAAAGAGGTGTAGTAACGGCGACAGTTGCTTATAGTAAGAAATGGTGGGGAAAATTTTGCCACAAAACAATACTTCTGATGAATGCATCCCAAACGTAAGCCTAGTGAAAGCCTCTCGTGCAGCGGCGTGAACCCCCACCTGTCCGCCGCGCCGGGGGTAATGCGGGGGGAGGGCTGGGGGGACACGGGGGACACTCACCAGCAGCGCGCACAGCTGCGTGCGGGCCTTGTGCGCGGCCTCGTGCAGCGGCGTGAACCCCCATCTGTCCGCCGCGCGGGGGGGTAGTGCGGGGGGAGGGCTGGGGGGACACGGGGACACTCACCAGCAGCGCGCACAGCTGCGTGCGGGCCTTGTGCGCGGCCTCGTGCAGCGGCGTGAACCCCCACCTGTCCGCCGCGCGGGGGGTAGTGCGGGGGGAGGGCTGGGGGGACACGGGGGACACTCACCAGCAGCGCGCACAGCTGCGTGCGGGCCTTGTGCGCGGCCTCGTGCAGCGGCGTGAACCCCCACCTGTCCGCCGCGTTGGGGGGTGTTCCGGCGCGCAGTAGCAACGCCGCTAGTTCCAGGTGGCCGTACGATGCGGCGTTGTGTAAGGGCACTAGACCGCCCTTATCCCGTGCGGATACCGCCGCGCCGGCTGCGAGTAACGCCTCCGCCACCTCCGGGTTGTTGTAACCAGCTGGGGGGACACAAATGGGGGATTTCTATTAAAAATAAGCTGGGTTTCAGCAGGTTACATGAATGTGGGTGTGATATTTAATTCTAAAAGATTACGGTCGATTTAATTCGAAAGTCACGGTTGTAACACATAATTATATGAATTAAATTTTATCAAATATTTTCTCTTTCTCAAGAATTTCATTAAAAAAAATTATGCATGTACCAGCAAGGTGCAGAGGTGTTGAGTTTCTTCCGTGCGCGTCCCTGCAGTTGACATTCTGCGGTGTGATGAGTTTCCTGAAACAAATATTTTCATAAGCAAAATATTTTTTCATTTTATACAAAATTTTCGTCATCCGATTCGGTCTACTCCATCCTCACTATTACTTACCTCCCGCGTAACCTGTATACCTACATACCTAGTCTCTTGTGCCATTCTCAGTTTTTTCGTCTACTCAATCTTCCCTAGATTTCTGACACACTAAGTAAGTACCTGATATCTTCTACCGTTTGATCACCGGTCACCGTTTGTATCACATATCTTTTTATCTTCTCAGTTTTTTTTTTAATTTCTTATCTATCTTTGATGTAATAAGTCTCCCCTACATCTATAACCTATCATTGGTCTGTTGTTCTTTTCAGTCTACTTCCTTTTCATCCAAATTCATCGTCTTTCCTACAACTGTAACCTACCACTACCTTCAGTCTACTCACCTAGCCCGCGTCAGATCGTTTTCTATCTACTTAGTCTCTCGATTATCTTATTATTAGTATTTCGTTCTTTTTGGTCTACAACAGCGTTTCCCAACCTTTTTCAGTCCACGGACCCTTAGGAAATCAAGCAGCTTTTTCACGGACTCCCTTAATAAAATGAAGAGCAAAAAAAAAAAACAATCCCAGCCAAAACATAATTTGAAAGACCGATTTATATACACCGTGTGCTTAGATCACGTTTTTCTAATAAAACTGGTTTGCTGATTTTACGTTTTGCGGCCCTTTTGTATTTGATGAGCAATTTATGTATGGTCCGGAGATGACACCGCGAACCCCCATACATATACTCGCGGACCCCTAGGGGTCCGCGGACCACAGGTTGGGAAACGCGGGTCTACAACATAGTATATTACCGTCTTTTCTACCTACCTATCTCCACTCTACTCACCTATTCCGCGCCAGATCATTAATTGTTTACTCAGTCTATCGTCGGTCTACTCCAGTCTACTTAGTCTTCTGATGATGCTTCTCGGTCTTCTCCATTTTTCCTACACCTACTAATCCTAGGCGCCAGGTCCCCGCGCTAGATTGGTCTTTTGTTCTTTTTGGTCTACTACATCCTATATTACCGTCTTTTCGTTCTACAACTACAACCTACCTATTTCCAGTCTAGTCACCTACTCCTCGCCGGATCATTTATTGTTCACTCAGTCTTCTTTACACCTGTAACCTACAAGCCACCCGTCCCCAGCGCACTGACCTTGCGCATGCCATCTGGCCGCACTAGTTTGGTCTTTTGTTATTTTTGGTCTACTAAATCCTTTATTACCGTCCTTTCGTTCTACAACTACAACCTCCCACCTGTCCCCAGCACTCACCTCGCGCGCCCCAGATCATTTACTGTTCACTCAAGCCTTCTCTACACCTGTAACGTAAAATCCACCTGTCCCCGGTGCACTCACCTCACGTACGCTAGATCATTTATTGTTCAATCAGTTTTCTCTACACCTGTAACTTACAAGCCACCTTTCCCCAGCACCAGATCATTTATTGCCCACTCAGTCTTCTCTACATCTGTAACCTACAAGCCACCTATCCCCAGCACTCACCTCGCGCGCTCCAGTTCTTTTATTGTTCACTCAGTCGTCTCTACACCTGTAGCCCTGTAAACCACCTGTCCCCACCACACCCATCTCGCGCGCGCCAGATCATTTATTGCCTACTCAGTCGTCTCTACACCTGTAACCTACAAATCAGCTGACCCCAGTGCTCACCTCGCGCGCCAGGTCCCCGCACTAGTTTGGTCGTGTTGTTCTTTTTGGTCTACAACAACCTACATTATCGCCTTTTCTCCCTACACCTGTAACCTACAAGCCATCTCTAATCAGCACTCACCTCGCGCGCGCCAGGTCCCCGCGCTTGGCCGCGTCGAGCAGCGCCGCGTCGCCGCGCAGCGCGTCCGCCGTGTCCCCGTCGCCCGCGCGCACCAGCTGCAGCGGCGTCAGACCGTCGCGGTTGCGGCGCGTGGGGTCCGCACCGTGCTGGGGACAACGTGATCGCGTTAGATTACGTGTTATATCGTGAGTTGGCACCCCCGGCAAGAGTTGTATCTGTAATTCCAGGTCTAGAATAGGGCTACGGTATCGCCTGCCTGTCGTAAGAGGCAACTAAAAGGGGCTTTTATGCTCAGCAGGGCAAAACCCGATTGGGCAACGCGCTAAGAGGAGTCCCGTTACATTTCTTTGGACATCCCGGAGTCTTCACACAGGGTTAGTGCCCACACACAGGGTACACAGGGTAATATGCCCACATAACCCCGTGTCACTTCCACGACACTGGATACCGCGGCAGGTCCGCATCGTTCGGCCCGATAATGCTGTCAACAGCAGCTCCGTCACCTCGTAGTGGCCCTAAATACTAGAGACCCCAATATCCCCTACCTTGAGCAGCAACCGTACGATGTCCGCCTTGCCCTTCGCCGCAGCCTCGTGCAGCGGGGTGAACCGCCACAGGTCCGCCGCGTTCACACCAGCGCCGGCAGACACCAGCATCTCCGTCACCTCGTAGTGGCCGTACGAGCACGCGTTGTGGAGCGGCACCAGACCTCTGGAAGTTTCATTATGATATACAAGTAGCAAGCGAGCTTACAGCTCATTTAATGGTAAGTGGCTATTGCCACCCATAGATATTTGTAATCAACCCAAGGTAAGATAAGATTTGTAACTGAGGTTGGCCACAGATGCGACGCCACCCCTGAGGACTAAGCTAGGGATAACATATCTCCCTTATCCCATTCTTCAAACCGTAACTCAGCAGCGCTATTAGGCAATGGTGGCAGTGGCCCCTTTCTCATATTTAAGGGGGGTTCGTTCAGTAATTCTAGATCCGCAAATAAATATTCTTCTTACAAGAGAGGACGTTTTATACCAGACGTACATGAAGTATTTGTTCCTATTTCTACCTAATAACAGCAGTGTTAGGCGCTGCTGTGTTCCGGTTTGAAGGGTGTGGTAAGGGAGACAGACTTTTCCGAGGCGTTCCAGCTTAGTCTTCAGGGGTAGCGGCGCATCTGTGGCCGACCTCAGGGAGGAATATCTAATCCTATCTGGGGTTGATTACAGATGTCCATGGGCGGCAGTAGTCACTTACCATCAGGTGGACTGCATGCTCGTCTGCTACTCTTATATTATAAAAAAAAAATACTGATAATTATTCCGATAAAATTCAGAAACCAGTGGATATTATTTTTTCGTCGACTTTTAACTACACCGCTACCACCACCTCTCCTCTTTATAAAGCTAAATCTACGCGCAATTTAAGGCATTTTTTGGGTTGAAGCGAGAAACGTAGGGAGAAAGGCAAATCGGTTTCGAACTCTCGACAAATATTACGTATTTCTCTCGCAAGAAACTTTGCTTTCAGAAGCCGTCCTCCCCCTTAAAAAAGCAATAGCTTCGCCATTAGACTCGACATCTATTTGTTACTACACAATAATACAATTATCGTGATTAAATAAGAATTAATTATGTCCGTATTGTGCAGGTAAATCTATTACACTTTTATACAATGTTATTAATTACTTGCTACAGATTGAAGAAAAAGTAGAAGGGGCACGGTTTTTTTACGCGACTGTTAATAGTAAAGTTTTTCGAGCGTTTTTTTTTCTTTTTTTTATAATATAAGAGTAGCAGATGTACCTGATGTATAAGAGTACCTGATGGTAAGTGGCTACTGCCGCCCATGGACATCTGTAATCAACTCCAGATAGGATTAGATATTCCTACCTGAGGTCGGCCACAGATTCGCCGTTACCCCTGAGGACTAAGCTGGAACGCCTCGGAAAAGTCTGTCTCCATTACCACACCCTTCAAACCGGAACACAGCAGCGCCTAACACACTGCTGTTATTAGTTAGAAATAGGTGAGGCGGTAGTGCCACCGGAGTCGAACCACAAAGGGTTCTACCACCCTCGTATGTATGTATGTCTCATTCTTTGTCACGCTGCAGCACAAACGGCTTGACGGATTAACATATGAGGTGTCGTTAGATTCGTCCAAGTTGTGGGAGTTACATAGGCTACATTAAAAGCAGTGGGTTTTTTTTTGTTTTTATAGTAATTCTTTGCAGCATTCAAATTTTGTTTCGATTTTTAAAGATTTTGGCTCGAGGAGGACTTGATCATGTTGTATTTTCAGCAAGTTATGGAAAAATCTCGCGTTAATTATCGAAGGAGTATGAATGAAAGAATTCCACCATTATTTGTTTGTCTTGTTTGTACTAGGGGGGTAAAATAGGCGTTGACAGATCGTTTGAAAATCTATCGATTATATAGCAGATACTGCGAGTATGATATTTCGCTTTCTGGATAGAAATATTAAAACACCTCTTTTGACGGTCTTGGAAAACAAACACCTAAGGGGTAAAAAAGGAGATTGAAAGTTCGTTCGAAAGTCAATAACTTTGAAGCAAACACTATGACATTTTGTATTTGGCTTTCAGGATAAAAGTAATGGCTCGACTTGGCGGAGGCACTGCCGTGCCTCCAGATGAAACACCTATAGTCTGATTCATAATTATGTGTCCAAAATGTAAACAAAGGTGTTGACCTATCAAGAAAATACGTTTCAAATGGTAGTTTCTTATTTTTGACAATATTAAATTAATACAACAATAATAATCTAAATAAATTAAGATCAATTCACATTTTCTAATATTTATATTACCTCAATTTCGTTCCATACAGTAATAATAATAAAAAACAAGGTTTATGGTAGAAAATTAAAATGTGATAATGGTAACATAATCGGAACCCAAAACATTTGTTGTACTGTTATTTTTAAGTTACGTAGCTGATGTTATTCATTTTCGTGATTGTAATCGAACTCAAATGTATTATCGTTTTCATATCGCGTTTGTTAAATTGTGAATAATTGTAAAGTTTTCGTTTTTTGTTGAGTTTGTTAAAGTTTTTGTTTCTTGTTAATTTTGACAGTGACATTTGTTTGTTTACATTTTGGACACCTTATGAATCAGACTATATTTACGAATATCTGTTTCGGCCTTTTTAGTACATTGGGGTTTTTTTAGTGTAGTTTTTTTAGTATAATACTTGTGGCGTTTCTATACATTGTGCAGTCTATGACCAACCTTCAGGCTCGCCCGACAACGTCGTTACATCTCAGAGAATAATCAGCTATTGCATGATAATTATGATTAGGTTATTGAACAATGGATTAAATGGTAATTATTGTAATGCCTAGTAACCGAGCTTCACTCGACGTGTCTAACATGCTTATTACCACGCTTTTATTAGCTTGACCTGTATGTATGTATGTAACGGAATCTTTGAACGCGATTTTTACCCACTTTGAACGGTCCGATTAATTTAAAATTTTGAACAATTATCAAGAACCGATGACCATACACGATTTAAATAATTTTATCCCATTCACCTCATCGGGATTGTCAGGAATAAGGATTTCTCGTGCGATTTTAGCGTGATTTTTAACTATAATACATATTTTTTTAAGCTTTTATTAACTTGTTTTGTTAGTTCGTACGTATCGACCAACTAGCAAAAGCTAGTGGGTAAAAACCCGTAGTTTCACTCGCGGTTAGCTTCTTATCTATTCCTCAGTAACGGTACTTTTTTCGTGACAACGTCTGACAACGTGTTTACAAAATTTCACGATAATTAGTTATGTAGTTAAGCCGTGAAAGTTTTTTTTTTTTTATAATATAAGAGTAGCAGACGAGCCTGCAGTCCACCTGAAGGTAAGTGGCTACTGCCGCCCATGGACATCTGTAATCAACCCCAGATAGGATTAGATATTCCTACCTGAGGTAAGCCACAGATGCGCTGCTACCCTTGAGGACTAAGCTGGAACGCCTCGGAAAAGTCTGTGTCCCTTACCACACCCTTCAAACCGGAACACAGCAGCGCCTAACACTGCTGTTATTAGGTAGAAATGGGTGTGGCGGTGGTGCCGCCGGAGTCGAACCACAAAGGGTTCTACCACCTTCAGACACAAACAAACAGTTACACATTCGCATTTATAATATTATAGTTAGGAGTCGACATAAAAAAAATATATTTCCGACGCCCATACATTTTATATGAGAAAATCACATGAGTTTATCGCGATAAAACATACTTTACACAAATCTGTATAACATATTTTTATTTATGGTACAGTCCCCGCCAAACAGCTAGTCCGCTCTGAAGTTGTTGCGAGCAAGTGTAGCCATAGAATTTGCTATGGCGACGCAATTCATTTCTATATTCGGAGCGGACTAGCAGTTTCACGCGGACTATAACTCTTTAACACAATAACAATAAAAATATAACACTAAGTAAGCTAAAGTTAAATAAAAGTAAAATAAAATTATAAATAATAATAAATTATACTATTTTTATTATAATCTGCATTAAAATACGAAAACAAAGATACATCATCGCGATACGGCGGTAATACTGTAAAAAACGTATGGTACGGCGAACCACTGCAAATCTTTATATATATATTTCTTATGTGCGTGTGTATGTCACTGAACTCCTCCTAAACGACTGGACTGATTTTGATGATATTTGTTGTGTGTGTTCAAGGGGACTTGAGAATGGTTTAGATTCACAATTTAGTCCGTAGGAAAAGGTTTTTTTTAATTAATTTTTAATTCGTAAGTAGTTATAGAATCGGAAACTATGCATTTGATCAAGTGATGATCTTTAGCAAAGTTGTTGTCCAAGAGCCCACGAGGGTTTGGGAGTTGGTAAGACCAATTTTTGACAGATGTCACCACTGTCATTCCAATGCAGGTACAAATTTTCCGTTTAATGTAAGTCATATTATTTCTTTAAAATGCGGGCGAAGCCGCGGGCAAAACTAGTCTTATATATAAAATTCGCGTGTCACATGTTAGTTACCGTACTCCTCCGAAACGGCTTTACCGATTTTCACCAAATTTTATATGCATATTCAGTAGGTCTGAGAATCGGTTACTATTTTTCATACCCCTAAGTGATAAGGGTTGTTCACCCTTAACATTTTTATATTTACATGGCAACACAACGTGTGCCGGGTCAGCTAGTTAATAAATAGTTAAATTTCTTACCCTTTGTCTTTAGCGTGGACATCTGCGCCTCTCTGCAACAACAACTGTGCCAATGGGAGTCGGTTGTACCTGCAAGAAAACGAGTTTTACTTAGATTTTAATGTCAAGATAATTATTAAATTATTGGAAACAAGAGATTTTGATAATGTCAAGAAAATTATCTACACTAATATTATAAAGAGGAAAGCTTTGTTTGTTTGTTTGATTGTAATGAATAGGCTCAAAAACTACTGGACCGATTTTAAAAATTCTTTCACCATTCGAAAGCTACATTATCTACGAGTCACATGGGCAATATTTTATATGAAATATATTTGATAAATAGATTTTGAGGCGGTACAAAGTTTGCCGGGTCAGCTAGTTAAATTATAACTTGATATATGCCGCAGGTCCGCAACTTGAGGTCCGCGGGCTGCAGTGGTCCGCACACCTCTCACTGCGGCCCGCGGACCTAATTTTCCCTGCGTTACTATCTTACTATGCAATCTTAGATAATTTATTTTCTTCATGATCTTTTTTTCGCTGACAAACGCTACTATTTCTGTTTAATCCACCTTTTTACATCGACAAATTTTAGAGGCTATTTGTGTTTATATTTTAGGTCTCTTTTTACCCAACGACTTTCAATTGTGGTCAGCCATTTACGAAACGAGGCCTTGCATCCAAGATGGCCGTCTCCACGTCGCCGGTCCTCGCAACTCCCAGCAGACGGACCTCCACGACAGTGTCACAATGCCTGATGTATTCGTTAGCAACTCACCCGGCAGCGAAGTGCAAGGGTGTCGAGTGCCGTCCGTCCACGTCGCGGCAGTTGACGAGGCGAGACCTCGCGTCCAGGATGGAGCGGGCCGTCTCCACGTCGCCGGTCCTCGCCGCTTCCAGCAGACCACCGCTGCATTATCACACTACCTGTTGAACACGTTAGCAACTCACCCTGCAGCGAAGTGTAGCGGCGTCGAGTGCCGTCCGTCCACGTCGCGGCAGTTGACGAGGCGAGGCCGCGTGTCCAGGATGGTGCGGGCCGTCTCCACGTCGCCGGTCCTCGCCGCTTCCAGCAGGCGGAGCGCAGCTGCATTCGCGCAGGCGTCTGTGGAAGAAACGATACAAATTAATTATAGATCGCACTATTTGAAGGTTTTCTTTTTCATAATATAAGAGTAGCAGACGAGCATGCAGTCCACCTGATGGTAAGTGGCTACTGCCGCCTATGGACATCTGTAATCAACCCCAGATAGAATTACGTATTCCTACCTGAGGTCGGCCACAGATGCGCCGCTACCTCTGAGGACTAAGCTGGATTGTCTTGGAAAAGTCTGTCTCCCTTACCATACCCTTCAAACCGGAACACAGCAGCACCTAACACTGTTGTTACGAGGCAGAGATAGGTGTGGCGGTGGTGTCGCCGGAGTCGAACCACAAAGGGTTCGACCACATTCAAAACAGTATGGTAGAACATATAGTGGTTCGAAAGATACTTAAAAAGAGATACAAAAATGAAGTGTTCCAACTTATAGCCGGTGGTAAACCAATTTCACCTATTTTAACTTACCACAGTGCAAAGGCACTGTTATAATCTAACTATATCAGTTAGACAAAAAATTTAAATTTTCGAACTTTAAATTGGTAGCACCGCATATGCACACAGCCTCAGATAAGGCACAAATCCTTTCTGACAATGACTACAAGCTATCAGCTGGACTCAGGGACGGTAGGAGGACGATGCGAGCGGTGCGACCGCACCGGGCGCCGTCATATGACGCCGAAAAAACATATATAGGGCGCCGAAAACTTAAGCTATTTGTCTGCAACATACATATTTTGTGTCGTAACTATAGAGTGCGAGCTAAAACCTCACCAGGACCCAGGGAGCACCAGCAAGAAATGTCGGTTTTAGAGCGGTGAAAGTCCCACATAACCCGGCGTCGCTCGTCGTCGGGTACCTTTTGAAGGTTTCCCCCTCGTCTAAATCTAATCTAATCTAAATTTTTTGCTACTGCCGCCCCTGCGCGGACTGCATGCACCAGTAAGACAATATTAGAAATGCAAATTGAATATTATCGAAGGTGGTAGAACCCTTTGTGGTTCGACTCCGGCGGCACCACCGCCACACCTATGCGGCAGTAGCCACTTACCATCAGGTGGACTGCATGCTCGTCTGATACTCCTATATTATAAAAAAAAAGTAATGACAAGTTAAAGGGGAACCTCTTTAGTTTGTCATTACAAACTTTCATGTGGGTACCTATCTTGTCTTGTTAATTGAAATCTTGCATTTCCATTAATTCAACCACGTCAGTTGAAAAAACTTACACCGTACAAGGAGGAATTAATTAATTCTTTATTTACATTACAGTAATTTTATAACAGTAAGACACAGTAACCTCTTTTTAAGGACTCAGTGCTTAATTGTATTTAAGTTTTTTCTTATAATATAGGAGTAACGAGCATGCAGTCCACCTGATGATAAGTGGATACTGCCGCCCAGTAACATCTGCAATAGATCCTAGGTAAGATAAGATGCCTACTTGAGATCGACTACAGATGCGCCGCTACCCCTGAGGACTAAAGCTGGAACGCCTCGGAAAAGTATGTCTCCCTTAGCATACTGCAAACCAGAGCACAGCAGCTATTTACACTGCTGTTATGAGGCAGAAATAGGTGAGACGGTGGTGCAGCCGGAGTCGAACCACAAAAGGTTCAAAACACTTTCAAAACGTATACAATATAATTAAGGCATACAATATTTACGTATGTTGAAGGTGATAAAACCCGTTGTGTGGGGTCGAACACCCCATCTATTTCTGCCCAATGACAGCTATGTTAAGCGCTGCTGTATTCTGGTTCGAAGGGTATGGCCCTACCATGGTAAGGGAGGCATATTTATCCGAAGCAGCTTAGTCCTCAGGAATACGAGTAGCAAAGGATGATTTCTGTCCGACCTCGGGTAGGACTACTCATATTTGGGGCTAATTACAAAAGTCTATAGGTGGCAGTAGTCACTTACCATCAAGTTTTGAAGGTGGTAGAACCCTTTGTAGTTCGACTCCGGCGGCACCACCGCCACACCTATTTCTACCTAATAACAGCAGTGTTAGGCGCTGCTGTGTTCCGGTTTGAAGGGTGTGGTAAGGGAGACAGACTTTTCTGAGGCGTTCCAGCTTAGTCCTCAGGGGTAGCGGCGCATCTGTGGCCGATCTCAGGTAGGAATATCTAATCTTATCTGGGGTTGATTACAGATGTCCATGGGCGGCGGTAGCCACTTACCATCAGGTGGACTGCATGCTCGTCTGCTACTGCATACATACTCGTATATTGCGTATAATTATGAACATTTGCTTGTTTGCTTGCGTGATGAGCAAGGTTGATTCGCACTTGGCCAATCTTTTCACAATTGGATGCAACAATAAAAGATAGAAACTTACGTCTTATGACAATTGCACTCATGTTTAGACATTATACTTGAGAAAATTCCCTTGAAAATTGGAAAATTACCCGCCAAGTGCACGATCGTATGTGAAAATTGACATCATTAACGATGCATCTATACAAATAAATAAAATTGGAGTGTCTGTTTGTTTCGTAAAAATAACTCTTTACTTTATTAAAGTAAACAGCTATAAAATATATATGTAACGAGTAAATATTAAAATATCGTGGATATGGTTCTTATAAAAATCAGTTATTACATTTTTTGTGTGTCTGCCTGCCTGTTTGTTTGTTTTTTACTAAGTTCACATGAATTTGGATTGTTTTGTTGGATGTTTGATTGTTTAATTTGGACTGGACTTGGAATTTGGTTTAATAGGTTTAATTTCGACATTTATGTACTGTATATTATTTATCGATTTTTCTATTCTATGGTACTGTACTTACTTTCTTTTTTTCTTTGTTTTTTGTTTGCTCATGGACATTGTTTTAATTATTATTATCTTGGTTTTGAATTTTAAGATCAGTTTTTATTATTATTATTTTAATGTATTTATGTTAATTATGCAAATTGTAATTTTTATCAATCATTGTTCATTAGTGTAATTGGAGTAATCCGTACTAATTGACTAAATAAATAAATAAAATAAATAAATGAAAGTATATTGTCATGGTTGTAGAACAAAGACGAATTTAACAAAAATGCGAAATTCACTTTTTATCATTTTTTTATTTTATTTATTTACTCCAAACTTACATCTAACATTACAGGCCAACCTCATTAGGTTTCGTTCGTGTAGTAAAATAAATATTTATAATTATATTAAATGTTAATCGTTAATAAATACAAATTACATCCAAAATTCAAATTAGTCAAAAATTCCTTAAACATCAAATATATTAAATTAAACAATAGTGCAAGAATATAATAATGTATAAGTCCAATAAAATGTCAAAATATAATATCAATACTAGAAAAATAAATCAAATGAATGTCAATAATTAATTGTCAAAATTACAATAACAAAATAAATAATACCACATAAATTAATACACATAAAAAGACATGTCAAGAAAAATAATAAATTAATAAGAACATGACATTCACTCAATTACATTAATTATAATTATAATTAATTATAATTATAAAATTATAATCCTAAAACTTTGGACAACATATTGTCTAAATATTATTACTGCATCGCAGAAAAAAAACTATGTATTTTTTTAGTTTTCAAATTAATCAGTCGATATAACGACGGATTTGAAATGCGCTCATAGTGAAATGACGTTTGTGTATAACTTGAAATGGCTGCCCTGTAAAGTTTGGTATTAGTTAACTCCGACTTTGTTTTACAACCATGACGATATCCAGTACTTATACCGTCATCAACCCATTACTGTCCCAGGGCTGGGCACGGGTCTCATCACAGAATGAGAAGGATTAGGCCTTAGTCCACCGAGCTGGCCAAGTGCGTATTGGTAGACTTCACATACCCTTGAGATTTTTTATATGAATCTCTCAGGTATGCAGATTTCCTCACGATGTTTTCCTGCACCGTTTTTAGCAAGTGATAATTAATTTCTAATACGGAACAGGAAAAGAATAGTCGACCTAACATTTGCATATTCTATAGGCTTCATAATTTCGATTGGTATGTAATTTGTCCATAAACCAGACCAGTGAAATGTTTAACAATGTTTTTTTATTGTAAAAAAATCATATTCTGGCCTGAATTTTTTTAAGACAAATCATTTGCAATATAATTATCGACATATTTAATTCGTCTTAAAATACTTTTCATCCATTAACCAGCTGGGTGAAGGTCGTCGTATACCGGGATCTTAGAGATCCTTAGGCATGGGTGAAACCGCGGGGCAAAACTCGTTATAACTATTACATATTGTTTATATATCACCTAATATTTTACAATATTTTTATTACTCGCTATGTTAGTATGTATGTGTCAAATATCACAATAAAATTTTAAAGTACTTCTACGTATTCAATTGAGTTTAATTATGAACTACTTGTGTAACTTCGATCACCATTTATTTTTAAAACATATATTAGCAAACGAGCATGCAGTCCACTTGATGGTAAGTGTGGTTTGTGGTAACCCTTTGTGGTTCAACTCCGGCGGCACCACCGCCACACCTATTTCTGTTATAACAGCAGTGTTAAGCGCTGCTGTGTTCTGGTTTAAAGATGTGGTAAGGGATACAAACTTATCCGAGGCGTTCCAGCTTAGTCCTCAGGGGTAGCGGCGCATCTGTGGCCGACCTCAGGTAGGAATATCTAATCCTATGTGGGGTTGATCACAGATGTCCATGGACGGCAGTAGCCACTTACTATCAGGTGGGCTGCTTGCTCGTCTGCTACTCCTATACTATAAAAAAAAAATCGGTTGTCTGTAAAGTCGGTTTACTGACGATAATTGAATGTGACAACGTCATAAGAAAATACTGATGGAATGGTTGCATTTTTCAAAAGAAAATTTTAATTTCATTTGTTTTATAGATATTTTGTATGGATATAGAGAAGGAGGTAAATACGCGGAGACCGATTGTGTCTCTTTGTCGCTCGTTCCGCGCTCTCGCTTGCACTTCAAGCCTTAAATGGAACGCCTCAGAGCGAGGTAACGCCGCATGAGTCATGTTTTTTGGTGTATCGAATTATAGAACGTTGTCACGTCAAAAATCCTGAGTTCGGCCACAGCTGCCTTGCTACTTGAAGACAAAGTTGGACCGCTTCGTTGGAATGCCTCCCATTCCACGTCTTTCAATTTTTAATACAAGAAAAAGGAATGACGATCCATATTACTAAGCCACCTGTCTATGCGTCTGTCAGAGGACTCACGAAACAAATATTAAAACTTAAAGGTTATATTATAAGGTTATATTAAAGGTTAAAAATAAAAGTGTTACAAAATACAACAGTTTTAGGGTTCCGTACCCAAGGGGTAAGAACGGAACCCTATTACTAATACCCCGCTGTCTGTCCGTCTGTCACAGGGCTCTATCTCCTAAACCATAATAGATAGCCACTTCAAATGTTTACACAGTATGTATAATGGCGGCCGCTATAACAACAAATACTAAAAATAAAAAAAAAGTTAAAAATAAATGGGGGCAGCCATACAAGAAACCGCTTTATCGCTTTATTCGCTTTATCTATTGAACCGTAATAGGTAGACAGTTCAAATTTTCATAATGCATATACTTCTTAAGTGGCTGCTTTAATAACAAATACCAAAAATAAAAATAAATATGAAAATATTGCTAGTACGGAACCCTCCACGTATGAGATCGACTCTCACTTGACCAACTATTTTTAATGTTGATTTTCCTTATTTTAAACAATAGATTATTTAAATCTAAGTTGTTTACAACATGTGCAAAAATCTACCATGCGACGCGTTTTATTAATGAGAAAGGCAGATTACGATCCAAAGTTTTTAATAAAATAAAATTTAAACATAATTGTGTTAAACGAGCTTTTGCCCGCGGCTTCGCTCGCGTTTCGAAATAATATTATTAACTAAGAAGTCTTTCATCCCCTATTTTATCCCTTTGGGGGTAGAATTGATCAAAATCCTTTCTTAGCTGATGTCTACGTCATAACATCTGCCTGCATGCCAAATTTCAGGTCGATCCGTCCAGTGGTTTGGGCTGTGCGTTGATAGATCACTATGTCAGTCAGTCACCTTTGAGTTATATATATTTAGATATTACATTTAAAAGTTTTTCGGCCGAAAGCGATAACGAACCTTCGAGTTTTTGTCCTATTTTGGACCAAAACTCAAACTTATGCGATTATGGATCATGTAGGTAGAGAATTACAGATGCACAATGTATATAACACTTATTAATGTACGTTGTTTATTCAAGAAAAAAAAATGTGAGCCGTCACGGGACGCCTGGCAGATGTGAAACATCGACATTATTTTGTGAAAGTAATATGCAGAAAAGAACATATTGTGATAGGAACTAAATATGTCATAATGATAAAATAAAATATTACGATATTTTTCCAGATAACGATGACTATTTATTGAATAAACATTTATTTTCATTAAATACAAAAATTTACGAATTTATTTCAAATCGTGACTACTTAATTATCGCACAGTCGATTGCGCATGGCGACGCGTCGCCACACCGTACACACTACTGCATATAGACTGTATATATATACCATCGTATAGAGTGGCGACGCAGAAAAAAAATGCAGCTTGTTTTTAAAATCACAGAAATATACTTAAATAAAAATGTCATTGATTAGTGCATCAGCGTGTTGAAGGCTAAGTGGCCACGAAACGCCTACAACTGACTACAGCGGAAAGCAGGCTACAGACAGTACAGACTCACTCGAGAAGTCTAGCCGAGAAATTGCGCCTCCACTCCTTTGTTGCCTCAAGGCCTCTATACCTCTAAATCCGGCCCTGCCTATACTATACTATTCTCTTTTCTCGCCCGAGAAACCGATCGGAGAACAGGCGAGCGCGAGAACGAGAAGGCAAGAAAGCTATCACATTCACGCTTCTCGGGTGTTCTCGGGGGTTCTCGGCGTGAGTCTGTACTTCTGTAGCCGGTGTAGAGTGTTCCAGAACGTAGAAGTCTCGCCGAGAAATTGCGCGAGAACCGAGAAGGCATCTACACTCTCTACCTACACTATACTATTCTCTTTTCTCGCCCGAGAAACCCTTTGAAGCGGGCAAAATACCGACACCGATCGGAGAACAGGCGAGTGTGAGAACGAGAAAGCAAGAAAGCTATCACATTCACGCTTCTCGGGTGTTCTCAACGTGAGTCTGTAACCGGTGTAACAGAGAGTTCCAGAACGTAGATATCGGTTGATTCGAAGGTTCGGCCAATTTCAGGCCGAAACATGACCGAAAGCGTGTTTTCGGCCGAAATATAAACTTCGGTCGGTCACAATTAATACTTGCTACCTATGTTAGATTGTGACTCTAGAAAAAACTAACGAGTCGTCATTTCGTAATACCCAAAAACCCTAATCTCATTCTGGGTAGCCACTCTTGCTATTTAAGACCCTTGGAAAAAAAAAAATTGCAATCTTCTTGAAAACCCCTTTCATTTGTCACCCATATCATGAGGGTGACAAAAGAGGGTGAAAAATAAATAATTAGTCCTCCCTTTTGTGGCGTCCGATTTTTACCACGCTTTTATTAGCTTGGGTTGTATCTATGTATGTCGGAATCTTTGAACTAGATTTTTACTCACTTTGAACGGGCCGATTAATTTAAATTTTGAACAATTATCAAGAACCGATGACAATACACGATTTCAATAATTTTATCACATTCTCCTCGTCAGGAATTAGAATTAACGATAATCTTTGTGCGATTTTAGCGTGGTTTTTAGTGTTTAATCTATAATTATGGATTTAGACTGACGTCACTAAGTTAATCACACATTATCCTCTATACCAAAGGTGTATGCAAAAAATTTCAGTTCAATTTCGTGGTAGCTGATTTAAACTTCAATTGGAAAATTTGACACTCACATACTAACTAACTTAAGTTAAATAAAAGTTGAAAAAAAAAATTCAACGAAAATATAGCTCTCATATTGGACACGCTGTTTACGTCGTTATCCAACGAAATATGTATATTGAGTGCCGACTTAAGAACTATGTACTTAACTACATTTATTTAAATTATTTTTTACTTTGTAGTGACATTCCGAGCATGAGCTTCCTCCCGAGGTATTCCCGGAGCGCTATGACATGGGGCTCTTCAAAAAAGGTGCAAAAAGAGCTCTCATACAAAGCCGGCGATGCATTGGCGACTCCTCTGGTGTTGCAAATGTTCATAGGCGTCACCTGATGTACCTGTAGTAGTCGTTGACTACTTTCCATCAGGTAGCACGTCTGCTTAATCGTTAGGTTAAACTATAAAAAAAAAAGACAGAAGTCGGTTGTATTTTTTCACCCCTTTTAGTGATGACATACAAACAATTATATTAATATAAATAATATACAATAAATAAAAATACTTAATGAATAAACTTACAAACGCACTAGTCGCCCCTACGATTTTTGAAAGTTCCCCTCGATTTCTCTGGTCTGTCATCATCAGACCCTGATTTCCTTATAATGGGACCACCTTGGAAATATCTTCTTTCCAACAAAAAAAAAACATCAAATTCGGTTCATAAACAACGAAGTTATCCCCGAACAAACATAAAAAACATATACACGGTCGAGCTGAGAGACCTCCTCCTTTTTTGAAGTCGGTTAAAAATAGGCAATAATCGCTCGTTATCGTATCGCGCGTGGTCATTAAATCGCTCGGTGTTGCTTTGGACGCGGTTTTATTCCTACATTAGGAAGATAATATAATAATAACCGAGATTCGTGTCACGCCACGCAGTAAAGACGAGGTTCTGTCGACGTCAACGTTGAACACGTTGTAAATTAACTGAAAAGTTGAAAAGTGAACATACAATCTGATATTAAAAAGCTTGTAAAGAATTAGTCATTTCAAATTTGGTAAAATCAATTCAATTTTGCTGTTTTCACTTCTTTATTGAGCTCGATTTTTGAGAAAAAACTTTTGAAAATCGTAGAAAATTTTTGGAAAAGAATAATACGGTAAGTTTATTTTTGTTATACGTTCGGTTGTTTGTGTTAGTTTTAAAATTCTACGTTATCTGATACGACCGGGACTTGGATGGGTGACCGACGGTAGCAATTTTATCAACATGGTTGACTGAAAAACGCTTTCTACACTCACAGCCCCACACTAGGATTCCCTGTATCGTGGATGTCATGGACACACACAGAGACGAATACACAAACACCCAGACCCAGAATCAGAAATCTAAATTCATCATTTAGAAATCTGTCTGGCCGGGGATCGAACCCGGGACCCTCTGCGCGTCAGACCGGATGATGCCCGCACCGCCACGCGGATCGTCGCAGATCGTAAGACTGAAAAAACGTTTTTTTTTTTTATAATATAAAAGTAGCAGACGAGCCTCAGTCCATCTGATGGTAAGTGGCTACTGCCGCCCATGGACCTCTGTAATCAACCACAGATAGGATTAGATATTCGTACCTGAGGTCGGCCACAGATGCGCCGCTACCCCTGAGGACTAAGCTGGAACGCTTCGGAAAAGTCTGTCTCCCTTACCACACCCTTCATATCGGAACACAGCAGCGCCTAACACTGCTGTTATTAGGTAGAAATAGGTGTGGCGGTGGTGCCGCCGGAGTCGAACCACAAAGGGTTCTACTACCTTTTAATTCCTTCTTTTTTGTATGGGAGGGGGGCCTTGATAATTTTTTTTATTATTTTAGTATTAGTTGTTAGTCATGGTAATACATACCATATGAAAGACAAACAGAGGAGGCTCAGTAATAGGGTCCTGCGTCTTACATTTTTTGTGCGGAACCCTAAAAAATAAGGTTTTAAGTGTCAACATATTTGTTTCAATACTTTTAAGTAGCAGTGGTAGCCTAACGGTTAAGAAACTTGACCTCTCGAATGAGGGGTCCGAGGTTCAAATCCCAGGCACACACCTCTGATTTTTCAAAGTTATGTGCGTATTAGAAGTTAATTATTACTTGTTTAATAACGGTGAAGGAAGATTTATGTCAAAAAATAAATCTCAAGGTATGTGAAGTCTACCAATACGCACTTGGCCAGCGCGGTGGACTATGGCCTAATCCTTCTCATTCTGAGAGGAGACCCGTGCCCCGCAGTGGGACAGTAATGGATTGATGACGACGACTTTTAAATATGTAATTACCATGTCTTTAGTTTTCTATTAAATTGTATTGATTGTTTTCAAACTGTTTATCGCATAAAAGTAGTTAAAATAGTAAACAGGTACTTTGTATAATATATTCTAGGTACAAGCATAAATTAATTTACGATGAAAATTAATTAACTTTAGCAAGTAATTATCTATTTATTATGTGTTATTTTGAGCGGATTTACTATTTATTATACTATACTATTACTATTTATTTTACTATTTGAAGGTGGTAGAACTCTATGTGGCTCGACTTCGAAGGCTATAGTAGTAGGCACTATCTACGCCGCTATTTTTTTTTTACCCACCCACCTTCAAAAGGTACCCGGTGCCGTGGGAGCGACGCAGGGTTACGTGGGATTCTTACCGCACTAAAACCCCCCCGGTGCTCCGGGATCCCCAAAGGAACACAACCGGAGTCCTCTTAGCGCGTTGCCCCGACGGGCTCCGTCCAGGTGAGCTTGACGCTCGCCACACCGTCTGGTGCGTACGACGGTATGCGACCACACATACCGCCGTCCTTCCCGGGGCCGCTGGCCAGGCGGTTCGAGCTCCCACTCTTGCCACCCGCGACCCCAGAAGCACCCCCTTTATACGGCTCTCACGACAGGGAGGGGATACCTACAGGGACATCTACGCCGCTATCCCTAAGGACTAAGCTGGAATTGATTTTTATTTATAATATAAGAGTAGCAGACGAGCGTACAGTCCACCTGATGATAAGTGGCTACTGCCGCCCATGGACATCCGTAATCCACCCCAGATAAGATTAGATTCCTACCTGCGGTCGGCCACAGATGCGCCGCTACCCCTGAGGACTAAGCTGAAATGCCTCGGAAAAGTACATACTTTTCCGAGGCATTTCAGCTTAGTCCTTACCACACTTTGACCGGAATACAGCAGCAAATAACACTGTTGTTATTAGGTAGGCATAGGTGTTGCGGTGGTACCGGCATCAAACCACAGACAGTTCAACCACCTTCAAAGTTAACTGTTAATCTAGGTGTAGCGATGGCACCGAACATCAAGGCGAGTGCTGCGGACACCAAAGCGCTCGAGGACTTGGAGATCGAGGGTCAGCTGGAGAAGCTGGTGGCGCCACAGGCAGGGCCGAGGAAGTACCACATCATTTACACGAACATCATCACATTCGCGTACGGGCACCTCGCGGCGATCTATGGCTTCTACCTCTGCTTCACCAGCGCGATGTGGTCTACCATATTCTTCAGTAAGTACATATACCTATCATTACTTTAATATGTAACCCAGGGCCGGATTTAGGGGAGGAAAAACGGGCACCTACTATGGGGGCTCCACAAGGGGCCCCCAAAATGGAGATAAAAAATATCCAAATTTTAACGGGTCAGTAACTTTTACGTTTTCTTGTTTCCAAACAGTCTTTTTATTTGGAAAAGAATAAGACGCATCCGCTGTTTTATTGCCCCAGGGCCTCCAGACCTCCAAATCCGACCCTAATGTAACGACACAAAATTTGGATAAACTTTTTTGTAGTCATTATTTTGGGGACGTTAGGTTTCCCTAGAAAGTGGAACACAGCAGCGCTTAACACTGCTGTTATTAAGCAAAAATATTTGTGGTGGTGGGTCTCTTTAGTCGAACCACAAAGGATTCTACAACCTTCGAAATTACGACTGTTTGACTTATTTTCACAGATTGGGTCTTATTCGTGCTAGCAGCGATAGGTGTGACGGCGGGTGCCCATCGCCTCTGGACGCACCGAGCTTACAAGGCGAAGATGCCGCTGCAGATCATCCTCATGGTGATGAACTCGCTCGCCTTCCAGAACTCCGCTATCACTTGGATCAGGGACCATCGGATGCACCACAGGTTTGTTATACGTTTTCTTATTCTACCTGATTGTGGAGGTAATATTTTTGGATGTATGTATGAGCCCTTCCCTATCACGCCCTGCAGCCCAAACGGATTGACGGATTTTCACATATGAGATGTCGTTAGATACATCTAAACTGTGGGAGTAACATAGGCTATAATTTTAAGCAGTCGGTTTTTTATTTATAATATTTCTGAAAGTCTATAATGGTGCGTAAGAGGCAATTGCAAATTAGTAGTGCTATTCAGAAGCGGCGGACAGGCGGGACTACCGCTTGGGGCCTCCATAAGAGAGGGGCCCCAACACAAGAGATAAAAATATGCGAATTTCAATTAGCAACTTAAGTTGTTTATCAAACGGTTTTTTTTAATTTTATACTAACAAAAAATACTTGTGTTTAAATAATTATTGCATTATATATTTAATTATAGGGGCCCCCAAACGTCGAAACCTTCGTTGATACAAAATAAAATGCCTTTTATGGCTTTTATTATGCCTTTTATAAATATCATGTACACTTTATTTTTGTGTTATCTGCACTTCATTTTAATGTTCTTCTCATTATACTTATTTAATATGTTGATTATTTTTTTTGTTTGGGGTTTGTTAAATTGTTTGTGGCTGTTTTAATTTCGACCTTGCCGCTAAATTTGACTTTAAACGTGTTAATGCATTACGGATGTAATTATTTTTGAGTGCATAATGACGACAGTACGATGTACCTCCTTTAAATAATAAATTGTGAATTATTCAAATGGGCCCTTCAGGGCCATATCCTAAACTATAAGGATTGCTGAAAAATGCTGAAAGGGGTTACGAGGCCGATTTTAATAAAACTTAAAACTCATTATATTTTTTAAATATATTTTTCCATAGCCGGGAATCGAATGAGTGATTTTGAAAAAAAAACCACATCCTGTATTATTCCATTATCTAATAACTCAAAATGAACTCATTCTATTCCCGGCTATTTTATTTTTCTGATCAAAATTCGGCCTCATAATTTCTTTCAGTATTTTTCGCTAATCCTTATAGTTTCGGATTTAGCCCTGAAGGCCCATTTGAAAAATTCACCCTGTATATTCATATTTATAACAAACATATGACATGGGAGCAAAAACGGTGCAAAAAGAGCTCTCCTCTAAAACCGGCGATGCATTGACAACTCCTCTAGTGTTGCAAATGTCCATAGGCGGCCCGTCAGTAGCCCCATAAGTAGCCCGTCCTTATCGTTAGGTAAAATATAAAAAAAAAGTTCAAGTCAAGTGACGCAGATGCAACGTAGAACAATACATACTTAGAATTGGACATAAAAACTAATTGATCTATTAACAGATGCGTGTTAGATTGCCACAAAAGACTGGGCAAAGGTCAAAAACTAAAAACACTGATGATTTCGACATAAAACATAATAGACAAAAATTGGCGGTAGTTGTGAATGATATCAATCTATCCAATGTTTTGCCTACTAGAGATTAATGCTTGACACTTTCTGCCCAGTAGAAATTGTTAAATTTGAATCTTTTTTCTTCGAATTTCTTCTGAAATCGGAAATTCAGCCCGCATTTAAATCACCAAGTTTTAGATCGTTTTTGAACAGGAATGGTTCGATCCGGACGATGTCTCCCCCACACCTATTTCTGGCGTAAATCACTTCTTGCGCTTCGACGGAAGGTTAGAGAGACCGGCTTAATAAAATATGGACAACCATCTAACTCCATACAAGTGTCAACGCGTGATACAAAAATACAATACAAAATTCTTTATTTGTAGAATAAGGTGTATACATGGTGTTATAGCCAAGAATTTTCGCTCATTCTGCCATAAATGGCGTACAAATATAATTCTAAGTCGCATTTTATAAGTTCAAATTATTAAATTGTAGATACTAATTTCCAATATTATTAAAACGTTAATAAGATATAATGTCAATAACAATAAAATGTCACATAAAGTTAAAAATGAAAAATGGACTATCTATATGTTATAGGCAAACTCCGAAGCTCCGGCGCTCCTAGGTTGGACTGGTCAATCCTCAGGTCAGACTGAATGACTTAGTCAAAGCCCAAACAAATGTAAATTTTCGGCCTTTGACTAAACAATTTTCGTCAAACCTGGGAGAGACTAATTTGGTCAGGCAAACGTCAAAACACAATTTTATTAAATCGGGGTTTGACGAGTCAAACTCCGATATAGGTATGAAGTGTCTTATCTTCTTACATTTGGAAGCATTTTATCGCTTAACTCTGCCAGTTCTGACACCTGATTGGTCAGCTTACGTGATTTTCACTTTTATATTTGAGATGCTTTGAGAGAATGCCGTGTGGCATTAGGCCCACCTTTTGTACGATGTGCAATAAAGTATAAAATAAATAAATAAATGCTTTGGAATATACGGAGGTTAGTTTGTAAGATTAGGTATAAAAAAATAACATTTTTAAAATTTTGATGTTTATTGTTTTAATAATTTAAAAAAACCTAACCTAACCTAACCTCACTCATCTTCAATTTTACACAATTACTCGCCCGCACGCTCAATGAACGAACATGAAATGACAAAACAATCGGTCGGAACACCGCGAGAGACATTATGAACCTGTTTAAACATGTTCAGATCAACGTTTGACCGAGTTTTGCAGTCGCTTCTAGGATTGACTAGGCCAAAACCGAAACAGAATAATTTACTATCGACGTTTGACTGAAAAGTTAGGAGCTCCTGGGTTTGACTAAAAATACTTCAGGCAAAGGGCGAAATTGAAATGTATTTCGGGGATTGCCTGATGGCTTTGGCCAAACCTAGGATAAACCAGTCCTTCCGCGAAGAGACTGTGTATCGGACTTTGACTATAACATATATATGACGGTTTCATAGATAAAGCGGTAATTGCCGAAATGTCCCCATTTATTTCCAACGTATTTTTATTTTTATGCATACACCGTAAAAATATCAAGTGTTTATTGAGGTTTAGAAAATAGAGCTCCGTGACGCACAGACAGCGGGGGCTTAGCATTAGGATTATTACCCTTGGGTACAGAACCCTAAAAATCATTGTCTAAATTTCCAGATACAGCGACACCGACGCGGACCCTCACAACGCGACCCGCGGCTTCTTCTACTCGCACGTCGGCTGGCTGCTCGTCAAGAAGCACCCTGAGGTGCACAGGCGGGGGAGGTTCCTCGACATGTCCGACATTTACGCGAACCCCGTGCTCAGATTCCAGAAGAAGTCAGTATAGAATAGAATATAATATAATACTCTTTTGATGTGAAACATCTATAGCCGCACGTAAAACCGATTTCTGGCGTGGCTACGCATGCTATACGATGGTATATATATACAGTCTATATGCAGTAGTGTGTACGGTGTGGCGACGCGTCGCCATGCGCAATCGAATTCAATAAATAGTCATCGTTATCTGGAAAAAAATCGTAATATTTTATTTTATCATTATGACATATTTAGTTCCTATCACAATATGTTCTTTTCTGCATATTACTTTTACAAAATAATGTCGATGTTTCACATCTGCCAGGCGTCCCGTGACGGCTCACATTTTTTTATATTTGAGCCTAACGATAAAGCAGACGTGCTACCTGATGGAAAGTACTCAACGTCGCCTACGGACATTTGCAACACCAGAGTTTCCAATGCATCGCCAGATTTGAAGGAGAGCTCTTTTTGTATCTTTTTTGAAGAGCCGCTCTGAGGATACCTCAGGGAATATGTTCATTCTACATCTTGCACATTCGTGGCAGGAACGTCCGTGCAAACCGAACCGTGTAGGACCGCCACGAGACCTGTTGGTGTGGATGGTACTTCATTCTTCGGCGAGAAATCAATCTTTATTGCACACTTACAGTTGAATTTAGATAATAAGTAATACACACAGGTCATAGTAGGCGGACTTATCGCTAAGTAGCAATTTCTTCTAGACAATCTATGTATGAAAAAGAAAAAAGGATAGGGAGGAAGCGAAGAAAGTAAAAAAGAAAGTATAAAAAAGAACATTAGGGTAGGAACTACAGCAAGATAGACATCTAATCGATAAATGTGAAATAATAATATCTATTATCTGTTCTTACTCGGCTGCAGAGAGTAATGTTTTTCAAACGTATGTATGTATCTGTAGCCCTAACGGATTCACGGATTGTAATATATGAGGTTTCGTTCGATTCATCTAATTTGTGGGAGTAACATAGGCTACCATTTTGAACAGACGGGTTTTTATTTTTATAATAATTAATATCATTAATTGTTAATACATAACCACGTTTTTATTTCTCAGATACGCGATACCCTTCATCGGTAGCGTTTGCTTCTTCCTACCCACCATCATCCCCATTTACTTCTGGGGGGAGACGCTCAACAACGCGTGGCACGTCGTCATGTTCCGATACGTCATGAACCTCCACATCACGTTCATGGTGAACAGCGTCGCCCACCTCTTCGGGACCAAGCCTTACGACAAGAACATCAGCCCAGTCCAAAGCCTAATCGTCTCCTTCGCTGCTTTCGGCGAGGGCTTCCACAACTACCACCACGTGTACCCGTGGGACTACCGGACGGCTGAGCTGGGGAACAATTGGCTGAACCTCAGTACAAAGTTTATAGACTTCTTCGCGTGGATCGGATGGGCGTACGACCTGAAGACGGTGCCGGTGGAAATGGCGACGGCTCGGGCGTTACGCACTGGTGATGGTACCAACAAGTGGGGTTGGGGCAATAAGATCAGTGATGATCGTTAACCGGGCGAAGACAGAAGTTACAAACAGTGACGTAGAACCTCAAAATCAAGTTGACAAGACACCTTAGATAGGTTTGGTAGAGGGAGAAGATTGAATTATTTAATGCTGTGTTATATAGATTAATGTAATAAGAAAAATATATATATAAAATTCTCGTGTCACAATGTTAGTCACCGCACTCCTCCGAAACAGCTTTACCGATTTTCACCAAATTTTATATGCGAATTCCCCTAAGTGATAAACAACCCTTATCACCATTAACATGTTTTTATTTATATGGCAACACAACATTTGCCGGGTCAGCTAGTATCATATGAAAATGTGATTATAGTTATCAAAATTGGTAGAATATAGCGCTATGTAGTGGGGAGTAGAACAATGTATTAAACAATAGAATGATTAGAATTAACTATTATGGTGTGGCAACATCCCGCTACTCGCCAAGAGATGGCGCTACACGTACTATGAATCACGCTAACGAAGATTTCTCAACAATTTGCATATATACAAGCTCCGAACTGAGACTGTCGGAGCGCGGCCGCTCCCCGGGCATGATCACCTAGCCCACAGGGAGATCTCCCTTTGCCAAAATGGTATAGTAGCAAAAAACAAAACATACTATCTTTTAAGCTTTAAAAGAAGGACAAAAGGACATATTTTATAATTTCCTTTGATTTAATGTATTTCTTGATTATGCAACTAGCTTCTCTAATATTATGTAGTATTACATATATACTGTGTTGTATTCAAAGTTATATAAATATTGCATTATTATTATGTTTACGTTTATATTTATTATAAATAAATAAATATTTTAATAATATAACTTGCATTTGGTGCATTTTTTTTTCAAAATGAACTCGTTCGATTCCCGGCTAGGGAAAAAGTTATTTTAAAAAAGTAATGTTGCAGTTTTAGTTTTTATCAAAATCGGCCTCGTAACTCCTTTCAGCATTTTTCGCTAATCCTTATAGTTTCGGATTTGGCCCTGAAGGCCCGTTTTAAAAATTCACCCTGTATAATACATAAGGATTTTTTAAATTATTTTTTTTAATTAACTATTAACATTTTTCAATGATTTGTCATTTTACGTTAAGCAGTTTTTCGGATTTGTAAGGAAGTGGATGCTGATTACCTTACATGTGAGACAATCATCTTGGTCTTCAGGGGTGATATCCATTCATATTCATATTCATTTGTTTGCTTTTAAATGTAGTACAATCTGGGTTGGTAGGAATATTAACAATTTTCCTCACACTTAGCTTCAGGAAAGCATGCAAAATTTTATCCATCCATCTGAGAATGACTTTTTTTATAATATAGGAGTCTGATGGTAAGTGGGTACTGCCGTCCATGGGCATCAGTAATCAACCTTGAGAGGTTTAAATATCCCTACCTGAGCTCGGCCTCAGATGCGCCGCCACCCCTGAAGACTAGGCTGGAACGCCTCAGAAAAGTATGCCTCCCTTACCACACCTTTCAAACCAGAACACAGCAGCGCTCAACACTGCTGTTATGGGGCAGAAATAGGTGTGGCGGTGGTGCCGCCGGAGTCGAACCACAAAGGGTTCTACCACCTTCAAAGGCTTCAGGTAGAACGCCTGTTCCACATAGAATTGGTTACCGATGGCACTTTCAATCAAGAGGACTACATACTCGGTTGTAAAGAAAATATCTTCAATTTACAGCAAGGAAATTTGAAACATGAACTGTAATCACATACATAATTACTAGAAATAATAGTTTTTTTTGGAATTGCGTGCGATTTTATTATTAATTCATAAGTCATATACGAAATCGATTTTTTGCCATGAAAAGTAATTCCACACCACTATTTTGCATTTAAAAATAATATAGGCGTTGTTGACGGATTTAACCATATGAGGTGTCGTTGGATTCGTCTAAATTGTAAGAGTAACACTGCACCGTCACCGAGCCGATACCGAGAACGAGATTATTTCGGCCCGATTTTAATTATGTCGTGACAGCGATAGTTTGTCCACTGCGACCGATATCGGCGGTTTATTTTGTTCCAGCAGTCATGCGTGTGACGGCAGTGCATGCACGTGTGTGTGTGCACATCGGCCCGTCAAAAACTCGGTGCCGAGCTAGCGGTCACGCCGATCTACTCGGAATATCGGCGGCCGGGATGACGGTGCTCGGGTGACGGACGCGCGGTGGACAAGCTGCTATAGTAAATGTATGTACGCTACTTCGGCGCCGTCAGGTCGGTGGTCAAACAGCGTAACATGAGCAATTTTTTAAGCACTCGGGTTTTTTAGTTTTAAAATATTTTACAGTTAGTAGTGTTTTTGTAAATAATTATTTTTAATTAATTTCATTTACATAGTTATAATTGCATTATAACTAAACGCGATTGCTTATATTGTTTATTAATTAATACGTTAAGTGAGTTTTTTAAATTACCATAAATTGCATACCCTTTTACTATATTACTAGTGGTGCCCGCGGCTTCGCCCGCATTTTAAAGAAATAATATGACATATATAAAACGGAATATTTGTACCTGCATTGGAATGACAGTGGTGCCATCTGTCGAAAATTGGTCTTACCAACTCCCAAACCCTCGTGGGCTCTTGGACAACAACTTTGTTAAAGATCATCACTTGATCAAATGCATAGTTTCCGATTCTATAATTACTTACGAATTGAAAATTAATTAAAAAAACCTTTTCCCACGGACTAAATTGTGAATCTAAACCATTCTCAAGTCCCCTTGAACACACACAACAAATTTCATCCAAATCAGTCCTGTCGTTTAGGAGGAGTTCAGTGACATACACACGCACATAAGAAATATATATATAAAGATACAGGAGGTCTTGAAATAAATAAATTTCTAACCCTGTGTAGGTCACACTCAGGCCTTTTAGAATACTGTATTTAACTTTCATTTTAATAAAGAAATAGTATAGTTTTTGAGTTATTTGCGTTTTAGTTTGCAACTTTTTAGGGAATTATTAAAAAATCTTACAAAGAAAGTTGTACGATATTTATCATATTTTTCGAAAGCTTTTTTTTAAAACAGGCCAATCATCTGGCCTGTTTAAAAATATATTTCTATTTTGTATAATATAGTTGTAGCAGACGAGCATGCAGTCCACCTGATGATAAGTGGCTACTTTCGCCCATGGACATCTGTAATCAACCCCAGTTAGGATTAGATTCCTACCTGAGGTCGGCCATAGATGCGCCGCTACTCCTGAGGACTAAGCTGAAATGCCTCGGAAAAGTATGTCTCCCTTACCACACACTTTAAACCAGAACACAGCAGCGCTTAACACTGCTGTTATAACAGAAATAGGTGTGGCGGTGGTGCCGCCGGAGTGGACACAGAAGGTTGTTTCTACCTTCAAATTTCACTTCACTTCTTTCAGGACATTCTGTATACATGTCACTTAGGAACAGAATACACCTGTTGTTATATAAAACAACCAGCAGGTATACAACCCCGCCTGCGTCACACATACGTATTTATTTATTTACTTATTTATTTATTCTTTATTGTAAACCTAGGGATCATAGGGCGTACCTAGTGCCTATTGGTATTCTCTACTAGTCAGCCCTCGGTAATGGTGACTAGCTGAGGTAAGTTCTACCACGCTTTTATTAGCTTGACCTAAATGTATGTATTTTTTTTTATAATATAGGAGTAGCAGACGAGCATGCAGTCCACCTGATGGTAAGTGGCTACTGCCGCCCATGGACATTTGTAATCAACCCCAGATAGGATTAGATATTCCTACCTGAGGTCGGTCACAGATGCGCCGCTGCCCCTGAGGACTAAGCTGGAACGCCTCAGAAAAGTCTGTCTCCCTTACCACACCCTTCAAACCGGAACACAGCAGCGCCTAACACTGCTACTATCAGGTAGAAATAGGTGTGGCGGTGGTGCCGCCGGAGTCGAACCACAAAGGGTTCTTCCACCTTCTACGTATGTATTAACGGAATCTTTGAACTCAAATTTACCCACTTTGAACGGTCCGAATTTAAACTCCCACTGGGCACGAGTCTCCTCTCAGAATGAGAACGATTAGGCCATAGTCCACTGTGCTGGCCAAGTGTGTATTGGTTCACATACCTTTGAAAACTTTTTTTGAAGATATCTCAGGTAGGTATGCAGGTTTCCTCACGATGTTTTCCTTCATCGTTTAAACAAGTACTAATTAATTTCTAATACGCAAATAACTTTGAAAAATTTGAACATCGGACCCTTCGATGCAGAGTTTCTTAACCATTAGAATTGTCACTGTAGTCCCGGGGCCAGAATAGGGCTACGGTACCTGACCTGTCGTAAGAGGCGACTTAAAGGGGCTTCCGGGGTAGCGGGCGATAAGAGTGGGAGCTCGAACCGCCCGGCTAGCGACCCCGGGAAGGACAGCGGTTTGTGTGGTCGTATATCGCTATAATCACCAGGGGTTGCGAGAGCGTAAATTACTTTGCTTCCCCAGGGCAGAGCCCGATAGGAGCATCGCGTTAGGAGGACCCCAGTTGTGTTCTATTGGAGATCCCGGAGTTCTCCACCAAACGCCGAGGACAGCCACCGGGGGGGGTTTTAGTGCGGTAAAAAACCCACATAACCGCGTTAAACTTGCTGCATAAAAATTCAATATCTTTTGTAAATAGTGAAAAAAAAAAGTTGTTGAAATAGAGATCGGCAAAAATTTTACGAGTTAACATTTTTATTTAAGTTTTTAACAATGTAATCGGAAAGTTTTCCTGAAAATTTATTCACTTGAACCGGTTCAGAGCTTTTTACATTTTTAGGGTTCCGTGTTACCCAACGGGTAAAAACGGAACCCTAACTAAGACTCCGCTGTCTGTCTGTCGGTCACATGACTCTATCTCTGGATCCGTAATAGATAGAAATGATTTTTTACAAATGATGCATAACGGTGGCCGCTATAACATCAAATACTAAAAATAAAATAATGTTAAATATAAAAAGGGGGTCTCCACACAATAAACCGGTATTTTTCGACATTTTTCAATGCAACTGTTTACAATCCATTTACTATAATAAATACAATTAAGAACAATAAAACATATTTTAACATAGTTGTTTTAATTTTATTATACGTTGTTTACGTATCATTCATCATCACCCAACGTCATCTATGATGATAGATACATAGTCAGAAAATATTGATAGATAGCGTATGTTGCGTATGATAACTTAGCATTGAAAATAATAAAATAATAAAAAAATATAACCGCTTTTTGGTATTTTTCGTTTTATCCGCTGATCTAATCGATTCCAAAAACACTGATAGTTCAAATTTTCACAATACTTCTACGGCTACTAACATAACAAAATATAAAAAATACAAATGAAATGACAATTTGGTGGTACAGAATCCTCTATGTGCGAGTTCAACTTGCACTTGATATTTTTTTCAAATAATCAAGTTCAGATCAAACAATACATATAGATAAAAACTTGTCAATTATGCACTTTATCAAAAATAAAAATATAATCTATTCGACATTTTGTGCTTAGCTCCGGCGCATCTATAGTTTTTGCTTGCATTAAATTATGATTGAATTACACACAGATATTTGCACATAGAGATAGACGCATAACACTTCCTTGAATTTGTAGTTGAAGTAACTTCAAAATAGATAAATCCAGGTGGAGAGATGGCACCGTACAATAAGGAGGGGAAGCACGGGAGGGTCAATGGAAGGATCGATGAGTTGGAGGTGTCTGAAGACGAGGGTCAGCTGGAGAAGCTGGTTGCGCCGCAGGCGGGGCCGAGGAAGTACCAGATCGTGTACACGAACATCATAACGTTCTCGTACGCGCACGTCGCGGCGCTGTACGGGCTGTACCTGTGCTTCACCAGCGTCATGTGGTCTACTATATTCTTCAGTAAGCAATAGTGGATTAAAGATGATACTTTTAAGAGTTAAGCACTGCTGTGTTGTTTGAAGAGTGCGGTAGAGAAGACATACTTTTTCAGAGGCATTGCAGCTCGGATCTCAGGGATAGCGGCGCATCTTAGGCCGACCACAGGTAGAAATTTGGTATTATCTGGGGTTGATTACAAATTTCCACGGGCGGCAAAAGCCATTTGCCATCAGGTGGACAGCATGTTCCTCTGCTTAACACTAGAAATAGTAGTGCCACAATAAATATAATTAATGTAGTTGATAAACATAATGACTGCCACTGAGTCCAAGCTCAATTTCCTTTAAGCTTTCCCTGAACATTGCTCATCAAATTATTCCTGTTCTTATCCCCCACAGCATTTCTATCATGTTTCCGCTTTTTCCACACTTACAAAAGTCCTCGTCTTGCAGATTGGTTTCTGTTCGTCCTAGCAGAGATAGGTATAACGGCGGGTGCCCATCGTCTCTGGACGCACCGAGCTTACAAGGCGAAGATGCCGCTGCAGATCATCCTCATGGTGATGAACTCGCTCGCCTTCCAGAACTCCGCTATCACTTGGATCAGAGACCATCGGATGCATCACAGGTTCAATACCTTTATTCCTAGCTGACTTAACTATTAAAGCAAATTTCTGTCTTCTTGCTGGTCATCATTATTTTCAACGTCTGGTTTTCCACAATGTCGGAATCATAAACTTTAAGCCATTAAAACAAAATCTTTGTAAGATTAAAATAACAAGAGCATGCAGTCTATCTGATGGTAAGCGGTCGCTGCCATCGGATATCGGTAACCAGTTCAACAGAGAACAATAGTTCCACTTGAAGCCGATCACTGATGCATTGCCATTCATAAAGACCGAGATGGTCGCCTTCCATGTAATGTAAGTCAGCCGGTATCCTGACACTGTAGTTCCGGGACCAGAATAGGGCTATGGAATCTCCTGCCTGTCGCAAGAGGCGAAAAAAGGGGGCTTCCGCGGTAGCGAGTGGCAAGAGTGGGAGTTTGAATAGCCCGGAAAGCCACCCTGGAAAGGACCGCATGTGTGTCCATATGTGTGGCTGCATACCGTCATATACACCACTTGGTGTGGTGAGCTTTATGCTCACCAAGGCGGAGACCGAAGGGGCAACACGCTTAGAGGACTCCAGTGGCATTCCTTTGGCTCTAGAGTTCTCGACGCAGCGTGGAGGACAGTCGCCGTGGGGGTTTTAGTGCAGTAAGAATTCCACATTACCCCGTGTCGCTCTCACGGCACCTGGTACCTTTTTAAGGCTACCCCTCGCAAAAAAAAACAAAGCCAGCCGGTATCCACACCCTTTCACCAAACAGCTTCATTCTAGATATACGTGTAGGGGCGGTATTATACTGGTTCTACCTATAAATACATATCTCTTCGTTAAACCAGATACAGCGACACGGACGCGGACCCACACAACGCGACCCGCGGCTTCTTCTACTCCCACGTCGGCTGGCTGCTCGTCAAGAAGCACCCGGAGGTGCACAGACGGGGGAAGTTCGTCGACATGGCCGACATTTACGCGAACCCCGTCCTCATGTTCCAGAAAAAGTGAGTAAAATCATTCGTCTTTCGAAATCCATCGGTAGAAGTAAGACTTATAAAAAAATATGAATCGTGTGTTGATGGCAGTGCCGTCTAAAGTAACAGTTAGTTCCAGTTGGATGTCAATTTTTACGTATATATCCCAATATTTGTACGTTTGAAACAAATTAAAATATGATAAGAAATATTTACTCACTTCTCATCTCAAAAGTTTTCAGGGACACGGTTTTCTCTTTCAGATACGCGATACCTTTCATAGGCAGCGTCTGTTTCCTTCTGCCAACCGTCATCCCCATTTATTTCTGGGGGGAGAGCCTCAACAACGCGTGGCACGTGGTCTTACTCCGCTACGTCACGAACCTGAACGTCACCTTCATGGTGAACAGCGTCGCCCACCTCTTCGGCACCAGACCCTACGACAAGAACATCAGCCCGGTGCTCAGCCTCTACGTGTCCTTCGCGACCTTCGGCGAGGGCTTCCACAACTACCACCACGTGTACCCGTGGGACTACCGGACGGCTGAGCTGGGGAACAATTGGCTGAACATGACCACATTGTTCATCGACTTCTTCGCGTGGATCGGATGGGCGTACGACCTGAAGACGGTGCCGGAGAAGCTGGCGAAGGCGCGCGCGGTGCGCACTGGAGATGGTACCAACAAGTGGGGATTTGGGAACAGAGGCATTGATGACTACTAACGATTGCTCCTAAGTTTCATTTTTTAATTGGAAATGCAATATTAGGTTAGGTTAGGTTACGTTACCTTACCTTATATGTATAGATGTAATTTCAGCGTAACCAACTTTAGTAGTTTTTACTTTTATATTGATAAACTGTTATGGAACGATAAAAGAAGATTATTTAATGATATAAATATCAACTACTGTAGATTTAAAATAAAAATTTACATAGCAAAACTTTTAAACCCTTAAGTGCGACGATAACGAAATAACGATAAGTGAAATAAGTGTAAAATATGGTGAACCGTTTTGTAAAGTATACACAACTAGCTGACCCGGCAAACTTTGTACCGCCTCAAAATCTATTTATCAAATATATTTCATATAAAATATAGCCCATTTTACTCGTGGATAATGTAGCTTTCGAATGGTGAAAGAATTTTTAAAATCGGTTCAGTAATTTTTGAGCTTATTCATTACAATCAAACAAACAAACAAAGTTTTCCTCTTTATAATATTAGTATAGATACACGTTGCATGAGTTCTGCTGGAATTTGATCGATGCACGACTGTGCGTTTATATTTACATGTATATATAAAACCTTTATCATGTATATAAGGTAAAATAAATAAATAAATATTAAATGATGTTCTTTCATTTCAATAACCTTTCGTTAAAAGGAAAATTATATTTCAAGGTGTCAAGAAATATGGTTATGCATACATATACTGTGAAAACATAGATTAGTAAAGATTACTCACTCCTAACAAGAAAATGTACCCAGTTTTGAGAATTGAAATAGTTGCGTAAAAAAGTTTTGCCACGTCTCAGTGCTAATATGTCCCTAAAATATTTGAAATAATTATTTATTTATTGTGTAAATTCATGTAAATTACGCAGTATTAGTTATTTATTCGTAAATTTTCTCTAAAAATGTTTTTATTTGTCAAGAATTCAAAAAAAGAACTTACGATAATAAGCCGTTTGTGGCTTCATTCAATTTCAAGACGGCGAAGTATCTTTACTAATCTATGTGTGAAAATGTCAAGTGTCTATCTATTTCGGGTCAAGAGATAGAGCCCTGTGAGAGACAGTCGGAAAGCGGAGGCTTAGTTCCATGGTTCCGTATTTACCCTTTGGGTATGGAAACCTAAAAAATGTTCTACAGCCAATGCATAAAATGTTAGAAAATTTTTAGTAAATCTGATAAATTTAAGCAGTGATAGCATAGTGGATAATAAACTCAGCCTCCTGATCGAGGGGTCCGTGGTTCAAATACCTCTGATTTTCAGTTATGTGCGTATTAGAAATTAATTATCACTTGCTTAAACGGCGAAGGAAAACATCGTGAAGAAACCTGCACACTTAAGAGATTTGTAAAAAAAGGTTTCAAAGGCATGTGAAGTCTACCAATACGCACTTGGCCAGCGCGGTGGACTATGGCCTAATCCTTCTCACTCTGAGGTAGGTCAGCCATTTGTGGCTATTAAATATTTACTTTAAAATATTATAATATAAATAGGTTCGCCTTGAAATTCCAAAAAATCACGAAACAGTGGCTAGCAAAGTTTCTTCGGGAAATAGAAACTCTTTTGTTATATAATTGACGGAGAAAATAAAAATATTTTGATAGAATAATAATTGGCCAAGTGCAAGCCGAACCCGCACCCGGTTCCCTACCACAATATTTTTTTTTACCACGCTTTTATTTTATTTATTAGCTTGACCTGTACGTATGTATGTATGTAACGGAATCTTTGAACTCGATTTCTACCTACTTTGACGTAAGCTAAAAGATTTTTTTTTTATACCTAATATAAGAGTAGCAGACGAGCATGCATTCCACCTGATGGTAAGTGGCTACTGCCGCCCATGGACATCTGTAATAAACCCCAGATAGGATTAGATATTCCTACCTGAGGTCGGCCACAGATGCGCCGCTACCCCTGAGGACTAAGCTGGAATGCCTCGGAAAAGTCTTTCTCCCTTACCACACCCTTCAAACCGGAACACAGCAGCACCTAACACTGCTGTTATTAGGTAGAAATAGGTGTGGCGGTGGTGCCGCCGGAGTCGAACCACAAAGGGTTCTACCACCTTCAAGATAGAATAATGGGACGATTTTATTTATGTATTTATTCATTTATTTCAGATAACAAGGTCCATATCACATATACCATACAGACTACCATATACCTACTTACTAGCTGACCTGGCAAACGTTGTTGCCATATAAATAAAAAAATGTTGAGGGTGAACAACCCTTATCACTTAGGGGTATGAAAAATAGGTAGTAGCCGATTCTCAGACCCACTGAATATGCATATAAAATTTGGTGAAAATCGGTAAAGCCGTTTTGGAGGAGCACGGTAACTAAATTTGTGATACGAGAATTATATATATAAGATAGATTTGTTATCACATCCATAACTAGAGTCCTGAGGTGGAACATTGAGGATAACAGTCCCTATAGCGAACTAGTTATAGGACGGAAGGGACGGTTCGCCCGGGCCTCCGATCCTAGGGGGCCCCCAAACACAGTTGCTGAATAAAAGGTCGTCAGAACCAAACAATCTGTGAAATAAGTGTAAGTCAGCGGAAAAAAGGTTCACTGGAATCATACGTATTTTTCGGCGAATATGATTTTGATCGTTATGATTTTTGTATAGTGTTTAGGACACACACACACACACACACACACACACACACACACACACACACACACACACACATACACGCTTGGATTTTAAAACCCAGGAGATGCCCCACGGCTGACTATCTTCTTATCCCACCTAATACCACAGGGATTATAGGAGCGGCTGAAAAACAGCGCTACTCGAAAACCTGATTCTGAGACAGCAATGCTGAGCCGAATTCCTTTTGTCATATTAATATTACTGTAAAACTGTACATTTATTCTTTGTGTAAACTGTGTTATTATGGCAATAAACGTTTATTATTATTATTATTATTTAGGTACTTTACGTGTTGTTCCTGTAGTTCCGGGACTAGAATAGGGCTACCGTATCCCCTGCCTGTCGTAGGGGGCTTCCGGGGTTGCGGACGGCAAGAGTGGGAGCTCGAACCGTTCAGTATGCTACCCCGGGAACGACGGCGGTATGTGTGGTCGCATACCGTCGTAATCACCAGATGTTGTGGGAGGAGCGAGCGCTCCCCCAGGGCAGAACCCGATCCGGGCATCGCGCTTGGAGGACTCCGGTTGTGTTCCGTCGGAGATCCCGGAGTTCTCCAACAAGCGCTGAGGACGGCCACCGGGGGGGTTTTAGTGCGGTAAAAATCCCACATAACCTGGCGTCGCTCCCACTTCGTCGGGTACCTTTTGAAGGTTTCCCCCTCGAAAAGAAAAAAAGGTACTTTACGTGTAAATAATAATTATTGTATCTTATATAAAACTTATATTTTAAAGAAGTTTCATTACAGTCCACTAATAAGAGTTTTCGTGTATGGTACTGAAGAAAGCTTGACCAATTTAGGTATACAGTGACGAAAAAATGTATTATATTTAAGTAAGAAAAAAACTTTTATTAATTAAATATTAATGTTACTTTATCATTAAATTTGTTGAAGGTACAAATTTACAATTACAGTTATTTGTATGTCATATCATATGTTTTACGCGGGCGAAGCCGCGGGGGGTTCTGCTAGTCTTTTGAAGGTGGTAGAACCCTTTGTGGTTCGACTCCGGCGGCACCACCGCCTCACCTATTTCTACCTAATAACAGCAGTGTTAGGCGCTGCTGTGTTCCGGTTTGAAGGGTGTGGTAAGGGAGACAGACTTTTCCGAGGCGTTCCAGCTTAGTCCTCGGGTGTAGCAGCGCATCTGTGACCGATCTTAGGTAGGAATATTTAATCCTATCTGGGATTGATTACAGATGTCCATGGGCGGCAGTAGCCACTTACCATCAGGTGGACTGCATGCTCGTCTGCCACTCCTATATTATAAAAAAAAAGTCTACACTTACAATAAAAGTGCAATTAGCTGCAAACTAAATAAGAAAGATGATTAAGTTGTAACGTCAATACCAAAAAAACAATTACATAAATTACGTAATTAATTAATTACAATACAAGTAAATTTAAATCACATGCATATGCATTTTACCTATTGTTAAGTTCATGTTTTTGTTTTTTGCTTGATATTGTTGATTATAATTAAATATTGGATTATATGCATTTTTATATATATAAAATTCTCGTGTCACAGTTTTCGTTGCCATACTCCTCCGAAACGGCTTGACCGATTTCGATGATTTTTTTTGTGCTTATCCGGTATCTATGAGAATCGGCCAAAATCTATTTTTCATCCCCCTAAGTGATAAGGGTTGTTCACCCTTAACATTTTTTTATTTATATGGCAACACAACATTTTCCGGGTCAGCTAGTTTTTATATAGTATAGGAGTAGCAGACGAGCATGCAGTCCACCTGATGGTAAGTGGCTACTACCGCCCATGGACATTTGTAATCAAACTCAGATAGGATTAGATATTCCTACCTAAGATCGGTCACAGATGCGCCGCTACACCCGAGGACTAAGCTGGAACGCCTCGCAAAATTACAATACAAAGGGTTCTACAACCTTCAAAATTATTAAAATTCCTGAATTATAGATGCAAATATGCACTGAGAAGAGCGAAACATGCACAAAATATGCATGAAAATTTACGTTGATTTTCACAATATATCCAGTCAATGGAGACAAAAAATTTAATGATGTGTAATACGGTAAATTTTACCCAGAAATCATGAATTGTTTATCACATTTGTTTAAACAATATAAGAGACATTGATATTTTGATGTTACTGAAGTATGGATATGTAAGACAATTGCAAACTGGGATTTTTTGGAAAAACAATCATAATCACCAAATAACGAAAATTACCAATAAAATATCCATTTTAAATACACTTAATACATAACTATTGCGACTAACAGTAGGTACACTGAAGTATAATCTGAGAAAATGCATTCCTGATAGGTTGAGTCCCAATGAGCTATGTAACTTTGGAGTGACGTCGAATATATTAAGAAAATTTGACTAACGTTTTTTTGCCGTACAAAAAACACCAGAATCTTTAATATTTTCTCAAATAATAATACATTATATACATTTTAATAAAGTGATGGCGACAATTTTTTATGGTTGTTTTTTTGTTTTTATATTTTTGTTTTTCATTTTTGTATCTATGTAAATTTTGTAAATAAGTTATTTTATATTTATAGTTTCATTTATTATTTTTAATTTTCTGTAAATTTAATTATAATTGTCAAATCAAATTCAAATCAAATTCAAATCAGTTTATTTGTGAATAAGGTAAACATAATATAATGGCTGTTGGGTGTCAAAACAATTTTGGACGATCGCTTATTCTACCACTGAGTGGCTTACAAATATATATATGTAGGTTGAACAATCTAATTTAAAATTCAAAATTCGTATTTTCATTATAATAAATTCCAAACAATTAAAATATGTCATGTAATATATGTCAATGGGAATATCGTCAAGGTAAATTAAATAATGATTAAAAGTAAAACCATGCACTTCGTTACAAATCGGAACGGAATTGTAAATATTTTTCAGTTAATAAATGAGTTATTCGACTTAAAAAAAAATAAACGGCTATATACATGAATATAACGTACATGACGTAACCGCCGTTATACGTCATGTACGTTATAAAAGGTTATGTCAATTGATGATTTTTGTACCGTACTTTAGGTGCCAGGTATGTCGACATCAACAACATCTGTCATTAGACGATAAAAAATAATGTATATGTTTTTTGTTTGCAATATTTTTTAAAATCGGTTCAGTGGTTTGGGCGTGAAGAAAAGACAACCAGACAGACAGACAGACAGAGTTACTTTCGGATTTATAATATTAGTAGGATAAGCATGCATGCAGTCCACCTGATAGCAGACACTGTCATATATAACAGATTAGACAGACATATTATTAATAACATATTAGTCATATTAGTAAACAGTAATATAGTAATAGTAAGGATAGTAAGGATAAATGTAACTTTTGAAAATTTTAAATGATTTATTAGAATTCATAATATAATACTATTAATACTATTACCGATTTTCAACAAATTTAATATACATATTCAGTATGTCTGGGAATCGGCTACTATGTATTTTTCATAACCCTAAGTGATAAGGGTTGATCATGATCACCCTTAACATTTTTTTATTTATATGGCAACACAACGTTTGCAGGGTCAGCTAGTCTACACTAATATTATAAAGAGCTAAAAAACTTTGTTTGTTTGTTTGGTTGTAATGAATAGGCTCAAAAACTACTGGACCGATTTTAAAAATTCTTTCACCATTCGAAAGCTATATTATCCACGAGTAACACAGGCTATATTTTATATGAAATATATTTGATAAATAGATTTTGAGGCGGTACAAAGTGTGCCGGGTCAGCTAGTAATAAATAAAAATAAAACTGACACCCATTGACATATTACTGCACTTTTTTTACCGCACTATTTTTTACCGCACTATTTTTACCGCACTATTTTTACCGCACTATGTCACCGCACTAAAACTCCTCCAGTGGCCGTCCTCAACGCTTAGTGGAGAAGCGCGATGCCCCGATCTAGCTCTGCCCTGGGGGAGCAATTTTCGCTCCTCCCACACCATCTGGTGTTTACGACGGGAAGCGACCACACATACCGTCGTCCTTCCCGGGGCTGCTTGCTAGACGGTTCCCACCCCGGAAGCCCCCTTTTAGTCGCCTCTTACGACAGGCAAGGGATACCGTAGCCCTATTCTAGTCCCGGGGCTACAGGGACAAGGTCACGTATCCTGACGCGAGTTTAACATTTTTTGGTAGTTAATTGTATCAGGCGTTACTTTGCGGAAATCCATGCTATTAAGTTAAGATTAAAACTACTTCGCAACAATCCGCTACAAATATGTATGATGGTATATATATATATATATATATATATACATATATATATATATATATATATATATATATATATACATACATATATATATATATATATATATATATATATTTATTTTTTATTTTTTTATATATATTTTTTTTACTGCTTACATACATACTGCATGGTTTAAAATATATACCATCATACATATTTGTAGCGGATTGTTGCGAAGTAGTTTTAATCTTAACTTAATTAACATTTTTTACCCATCACAAAAAGTGGACAATGCCGCTAAAAAGTTTTCACTTCAAAAAAAAGAAATGACGCGATGAAATAATTAAGCCGATGAATGATACGGATCAAAAGGTCGCTCAAAATACATGTTACCAAATAAAACTAGTGTAGTGCTCTACCCGTATCGATAGATGAGTTTTAAGTTGAAGGTGGTAGAACCCTTTGTGATTCGACTTCGGCGGCACCACCGCAACACGTATTTCTGCCTAATAACAGCAATGTTAAGCGCTGCTGTGTTCTGGTTTGAAGGGTGCGGTAAGGGAGACATGATTATCTGAAGCGCGCCAAGTCCATCATCAAACCATTACTGTCCCACTACTGGGCACTAGTCTCCTCTTAGAGTGATAAGGATTAGGTCATAGTCCACCGCGCTGTCCAAGTGCATGTCGGTAGACTTCACATACCTTTGAGATTTTTTTATAAATCGTAGGTGTGCAGGTTTAATCACGATGTTTTTGCTTCACCGTTTAATCGAGTGATAATAAATTTCTAACTCGCTCATAACTTTGCAAAATCATCAGGGTTGATTACAGATGGCCATGGGCCGCAGTAGTCACTTACCATCAGGTGAACTGCATGCTCGTCTGCTACTCCTACATTATATGCTATTCAATATATTTGAAATGAAAACATTAACATTACAATTTATAAGCGAAACATTCGATACCAATAAAGCAGCGCCCATCACTCGATCTCGATTACCTACAATAAGACTGCAAATGCTGCCTTACATCATGCTTATAGGTAAAGAAGACTTCATATAAGCCGGTGTACCGACAATGCATCTGTTAGTACGGACCTTGCAACGATTATTAGAAGCTGCAATCAGGGTAATGAAAGCAATTTATTTTTTTAAATTTAAATATAAATAATTAATTTTAATTTTTTTTTTAAATATTTAAGATATAATTGTAGCAGATGATGATGATGATGTAACAGATGATGTTACCACTGAGGACTAATTTAAGCGCTTAGTGTGCTTCTCAATTTTTTTTATATAGAAATAGCAGACGAGGAGGCAGCCCACCTGATGGTAAGTGGCTACTGCCGCCTATGGACATCTGTAATCAACACCAGATAAGATTCTTACCTGAGGTCGGTCATAGATGAGGCCCTACTCATAGGACGAAGTGAGAACGCCTCGGATAAGCATGTCTCCCGTACAACACCCTTCAAACCAGAACATGGCAGCCCTGCACTGATTATAAGGCAGAGGTGTGACGGAGGTGCTATCGAAGTCGAAACACGAAGTATTCTATCACCTTCATTTATTTATGAAATCGCTGATCAGTGAATGTAGTTAAATTTAGTGTCTGCTAGAATGGTTTAAGTTTGAACCCTATAGTTCCACTGTCGCCGACATCTATTTAATCTTGGGACACCACATCGTCTTCCCATGTCTAGTACCTTACCGTACCTTACCGAATTGATTTGATTTACCTCCTCCCCTGAAAGATTATTATAAAAATCTAATCAATCAAGGTGAAGCAATGGCATACAAAGACGGCCTACCACACGACGAACTAGACGAGATATATGAACCCAACGCCCTCTTGAAGCCGGTGACTTCGAGGAAATACGAGATCGTCTACAGGAACATCCTAACGTTCTCGTACGCACACGCCGCGGCGCTGTACGGGCTGTACCTGTGCTTCATCAGCGCTATGTGGTCTACTATGTTCTTCAGTAAGTATTGATAATATCATATTAATAATATCATTTCATTTCTGAATAATTCTTATGAAATTGTTCCTTTATTCATCATCAACCGATCACTGTGCCACTGTTGGGCACGTGTCTCATCTTCTTCTTCATCATCAACCCCTTACTGTCCCACTACTGGGCACTGGTGTCGTCTCAGAATGAGAAGGATTAGGCCATAGCCCACCACGCTGGACAAGTTCGAATAGATAGATATCACATACCTTTCAGAACTTTTTCAAAAATCTCTGGTTTAGTCACAATATTTTCCTTCACTCGCATTTCTCTTTTTTTTATCTATTCGCTGCAGTTCTGAATAATCCTTACGCAATTGTTTCTTTTTTTATCATCATTTCTCTTTAAATCTATTCGCTACATTTCTGAATGATCCACACGCAATTGTTGCTTTACGCATCATCAGCTAGGATTTAATCTATTCACTTAATTTATGAGTAATTCTTCCGCAATTGTTTCTTTAATCATCATCTTCACCCTATCATCTTCAACTCTATTAATCTATTCGCTACACTTCAGAATAATCCACATGTAATTGTGTCTTTATTTAATCATCGTTTATATTATAATCTGTTTGCTACACTTTTGAATCTACACACTATTGTTTCATTATTCATAATTTCTCTTTCAATCCATTCGATTCATTCATGAACAATCCTTCCACAATTGTTTCTTTAATCATCACGTGAGAATTAAAACATTCGATCTTCAGAATTGAAAGTTAAATTTCAAAGTCATTTTTGCTATTACAGATTGGGTCCTATTCGTGCTAGCAGAGTTGGGTATAACGGCCGGCGTGCATCGTCTCTGGACGCACCGAGCTTACAAGGCGAAGATGCCGCTGCAGATCATCCTCATGGTGATGAACTCGATCGCCTTCCAGGACTCCGCTATCACGTGGGTTAGGGATCACCGGATGCATCACAAGTTTGTTTTGATTCTTTTATTTTGACTCATTTCATTTGTACTTGTAACACCTTCTGTCCTGATAAGTGCTATACTAACTGGTCCTTCATTTATCTATGTTTCCAGCCGCACCACTGATAAACCTATTTCTGCCTGATAATAGCAGTGTTCAGTGCTGCTGATTTGGTTTGAAGGATAAGAGAGAGAGATACCCTTCCGAGGCTAACCAGCTTAGTCCTTAGGGGTAACGGGCATATCTGTGGACGGCCTCAGATATTCCTAGCTCACCTACCTAATGCTACCTAGGTTAATTATAGATGTCCATGGGCAATAGCATTACCATCAGGTAGAGTGCCTTTTCATCTGTTACTCCTATATATTTCACGACCCGCGTGACAGAGCGGTCGCGATACTTGTCTGACGCCCAGAGGGTCCCAGGTTCGATCTACGGCCAGACAGATTTCTAAATGATGAATTTAGATTTCTGTTTCTGGGTCTGGGTGTTTGAGTATTTGTGTATGTGTGTGTCCATAGCAGTCACGATACAGGGAATCCTAGTGTGGGGCTGTGAGTGTAGGAAGCGTTTTATCTATACATATAAATAAAATTGGAGTGTCTGTTTTTAATATTGAAATAACCGCTTTTTACTACATGCATATGAATATACATGCGGTACATACACTAAAATAAAATTTTTAAAATTTTTGTCTGTCCGTTTGTTCCGGCTAATCTCTGAAATGGCTGAACCGATTTTGACGGGACTTTTATTGGCAAGTAGCTGATTGAATAAGGAGTAACTTAGGCTACTTATATTTTAGAACAAGCTGTGCCCCGCGGTTTCACCCGCGTTAACGGGTGAAACCGCGGGGCACAGCTAGTTATTATATAAAAATAACTCTAGGTACCTCGACACGGACGCAGACCCGTACACCACGAGACGAGGGTACTTCTTCGCGCACGTCGGCTGGCTGCTCGTGAGGAAGCACCCAGAGGTTCTCAGACGAGGCAAAACCCTCGACATGAGCGACATTTACGGGAACCCCGTGCTCAGGTTCCAGAAGAAGTGAGTAGAATTCACAGGAAGATGGTGCTGCCATCTCCAGAATACCTTAGTCACTTATGACATATGTGTAGCGATTGTGAAGATATGCATGCTTAAAAAAATTCTATAGAGCGATTTTAGATAGAATTGCGTTCAAGACCTTTTTGAATTGAGTACGATGAAGCAAAAGAGATGATTAAGTTACGTTGGGTTGGGTTAGATGCCGTCGAAACCCTTGGTCGCGACAAAGGGCATTCAGAAGAACACCGTGGGGTTTAAGCCGGTACGACTCCGGCATATCCTCTCTGCTGCCCCCGTAGCTGAGAAGAGACTATTCATGGTTTCCCGACGAAAAAAAACATTATCTTTCTTATCTTTTTTTGTCGTTAATTTTGGAGTGCAGACGCAACGATCCAATCGGTCAATTATCATAAAACAATCTTTGACTTTAAGCATTATATTCCAGATACGCGATACCGTTCATCGGAAGCATCTGTTTCTTGCTGCCCACCCTCATCCCCATATACTTCTGGGGGGAGACGCTCAACAGCGCGTGGCATCTCGTCATGCTACGTTACGTAATCAACGTGAACATCACCTTCATGGTGAACAGCATCGCACACAGCTTCGGTGGGAAACCCTACGACAGCCGTATCAGCCCGACGCAGAGTCTGTTCGTCTCCTTCGCCGGTTTCGGCGAGGGCTTCCACAACTACCACCACGTGTACCCGTGGGACTACCGGACGGCTGAGCTGGGGAACAAATGGCTGAACCTGACCACATTGTTCATCGACTTCTTCGCGTGGATCGGATGGGCGTACGACCTGAAGACGGTGCCGGTGGAGGTGGCGAAGGCTCGTGCGTTGCGCACTGGGGACGGTACTGACGAATGGGGCAAGAGGGTCTGTGATGACCGCTGTACGAAAGATTCCCGAAGTGTTACCAGTTATGACTTTTAGCATTAAATCTTATAATTACAGGGTTTTTGTTGTATTAAATTAAATTATTTAAAGATTATTTCATTATGTTACAGTCTAAACTCTCCACACCAGCCAAAAGTATCTATTTTAGAATAGCAAAATCAATCAAAGTATTTTTAACTGTGGGCTTTCGGCAATCACCCAATCCTAATGCCCAATGAGGTAGATATTTCGAAATTGTAGTAGATAGGCAAATTCAATTTTTAAGTCTGTTAAAATACCTTAAAATTGTTACGAAAACAAGTAATCCGACAGTTTAAAAATAATTAACTGAAAAGGGAAATTATATAGCCTATCTCACTCTCACAATTTAGACGAACCCAACGACACTTCATATGATAATCCGTCAAGCCGTTTGTTGCAGCGTGACAAAGAATGAGACACACATACATACGCTCGAATAACATTACCCTCTGCAGTCGGGAGAAAATAAACACAATTAACAGTCGCATTTGCAACTTCATTAATTTAAATGTTATACAGGTATTTAAATATTTATAACTCATTGTTTAGTATTTGCTTTGGTGACAAAAAATATACTTTAAACTTTCACACTGGTTAATGCCTTTCATTTAAATATTTTATTTTTTTAGTTACCTACATAATGACTGAAACAGTCATATTTTAAAATCCTTTTAACATTTTTTTTCAATACATCATTTATTAATTGATTCTTTATACTGTCATAGGTATGATTCCTTAGAGATATGGCACCTATTCCACTGTTCGAATTACTCCAAAATTGAAAGAGAATAAGAGCAATTGTAGACGTCATTAATATAGTAGTAGTTTTGAAGGTGATAGAACCCGTTGTGGTTCGACTCCGGCGGCACCACCGCCACACCTATTTCTACCTTATAACAGCAGTGTTAGGCGCTGCTGTGTTCCGGTTTGAAGGGTGTGGTAAGGGAAACATACTTTTCCGAGGCGTTTCAGCTTAGTCCTCAGGGGTAGCAGCGCATCTGTGGCCGACCTCAGGTAGGTATATCTAATCCTATCTGGGGTTGATTACAGATGTCCATGGGCGGCAGTAGCCACTTACCACCAGGTGGACTGCATGCTCGTCTGCTACTCTTATATTATAAAAAAAAAAATATAGTAATTAATTAAGGTTTGCCGTTTCCGTTAAAAATTTTGGTCCTATAATAGAAGGTTCCAGATTTTGCACATGACATACTTATGCCTTAATAAGAGTACTTCTTCTTAATAAAAGTGTGTCGACTTCCCGCTACTCGCCAAGAGATGGCGCTACACGTATTCTGAATCACGCTATCGAAGTTTTCTCAACAATTCGCATATATACAAACTCCAAACTGAAGCTGTCGGAGTACAGCCGCTGTCCTAGCAACGTCACCTAGCACACAGAGAGATCTCTGTTTGCAAAAAAAAAAGTATTTCGGACTGCAAGACCATGCTCCGCTTGTACCACTGGCTTGAGTAGCGTAGTACAGGAGTTACTTAAGAACTATGAGCACTAAGAAATAGTTTTTCACCAAACCCTAACGGGACTAATTAGAGTATAGAAGTTTCTTAAGATTGATCACTACAAAGAAAATTTTCACCAATTAAAAGGGACATATACCAATAAGGTACAGAAGTTTCTTAAGATAAATGAGCATTAAGAATAATATATTCACCAACCCTTAAGGAGCTAAATAAGGTATAGATTTCTTAAGATACATGAGCACTAAGAAATATTTTTCACTAACCCCTAAAGGAGCTAAATAAGGTATAGATTTCTTAAGATACATGAGCACTAAGAAATATTGTTTCACTAACCACTAAAGGGGCTAAATAGGTTATAGAAGTTTGTTAAGATACATGAGCACTAAGAAATATTGTTTCACTAACCACTAAAGGGGCTAAATAGGTTATAGAAGTTTGTTAAGATACATGAGCACTAAGAAATATTGTTTCACTAACCACTAAAGGGGCTAAATAGGTTATAGAAGTTTGTTAAGATACATAAGCACTAAGAAATATTGTTCACTAACCCCTAATGGGGCTAAATAGGATATAGAATTTTCTTAAGATACACGAGCACTAAGAAATATTTTTCACTAAACCCTAGAGGGGTTAAATAGGGTATATGAGTTTTATTAACGTAAATGACAAAGAACGATTTCTTCATTAGCTCCTAAAAAGGTAAATATGAGTTCCTTGAAGTTGATGACTTTTAAACCGTAAAGAGGTAAATGGGGTTTATAAGTCCTTATGTAGACAATAATAAAGTACTTTTCTCCATTTCCAGTGGGGCTAAATAACACTAAGAACGAAGTTTCCACTATCCCGTAAAGTAGTTACAAGATTCCTTTATCATAAACAAAAACAAAAATATTTCACTGTCCCCTCAGGGGCTAAATACTCGTAAGTATTAAAACGAAACGATGTTAAAGCAAATAACGGGCGCACATGTCGAAGCTCGACCCTAAGGGACCACAAAAAGTTGACACAAACCACTATTGTATACAACAATTTGAAGGTGGTAGAACCCTTTGTGGTTCGACTCCGGCGTAGTCCTCAGGGGTAGCGGCGCATCTGTGGCCAACCTCAGGTAGGAATATCTAATCCTATCTGGGTTCATTACAGATGTCCATGGGCGGCAGTAGCAACTTACCATCAGGTGGACTGCATGCTCGTCTGCCACTCTTATATTATAAAAAAAAAGTACCCGGCGGCTGAGGGTCGGGGCGCGCGTCCGCCCCGCAGGCGAGCAGCAGCCGCGCGGCGTGCGGGGCGTCGCGCCGCGCGGCCACGCTCAGCGCGCTCTCGCCGCGCGCGTCCGTCGCGTTCACCATCGCCCCTGGGGGGACAGAGCGACGTGGTACAAAAACTTGTCCGAGAGCATCTGAGCACCTCATCTGACAAATAAAGCTTCTTTTTTTTTCTCTCTTATCACTTAAATGTATATTTATTTATTATATTTAAAACGTGTGTATGTATGTATAAAATATGTATATTATTTATTTATCCTTAATGTATTATATTTAACACCTGCCGCAAATTCTCTCCAATCACCAAGGGTTGACTGGTAGAGAATGCCATTAGGCATTAAGTCTGCCCTGTTGTAATTTAACTTTGTGTTACTTTTATAATAAATATATAAATAAATAAATAAATAAATACAATCCACTCGATATGTTAAGATATGGTAAGATCTTCTCACTGTACCGGTCACACCCTCTAGCTATACCGGTCAGATCCTCTCGCTATACCCGGTCAGATCCTCTCGCCATATCGATCACATCATCATATCGCTATACCGATCAACCCCTCTCGCAGGACTGATCAGATCGTGTAGTTATACCATTCAGACCCTCTCGCAGTACTGATCAGATCGTGTAGTTATACCATTCAGACCCTCTCGCAGTACTGATCAGATCGTGTAGTTATACCATTCAGACCCTCCCGCAGTACTGATCAGATCGTGTCGTTATACCATTCAGACCCTCCCGCAGTACTGATCAGATCGTGTTGTTATACCATTCAGCCCCTCTCGCAGGACTGATCAGATCGTGTAGTTATACCATTCAGACCCTCTCGCAGTACTGATCAGATCGTATCGTTATACTGATCAGACCCTCTCGCTATAAATACCTATGTCTCCCTATATCTATCACATCCTCTCGGCATACCGATCACATCCTCTCGCTATACCGATCACATCCTCTCGCTATATCGATCACATCCTCTCGCTATACCGGTCGCATTCTCTCACCATACCGATCATATCCACTCGCTGTACCGACCAAACTCTCCCGCTATACCAATCAGACCCTCCCGCTATACCGACCAAACCCTCACGCTATACCAATCAAATCCTCTTGTTAAATTTGTTATAATAGCTAGACTACATATATAAACTACATATATTGTGAAACTTCTATCTATCTTTCTCTCTTCACACACAGTGGCATCTCACCATGCCGAGGCCCTGCCTATGGTAAGTCTGCAATCATGCAGACTTGCCATCAGGTGGCCTGCATGATCGTCTGCCACAGTATAAAACCTAACCGCAGTCAACTCACCATGCCGCAGCAGCAGGTCCATGGCGTCGAGGTGCGCGTGCTCGGTGGCCACGTGCAGTGGCGTCCGACCATCTTTGTTCTTCTCGTTCACGCGAGCGCCCTTGCGTATGAGCATCTCCATTACCTGGGGCAAAATACGTCATGCGTCTATGGTGAATTTCATTAAGGGTCGGTACATATCTGACGGAAAATGCGTCGAACGTATCATCGGTCGCGCCTATTCGGTTAAATTGGACCTGCCATATTACGCGTCTTGTCTTGCATGTACACAAACGATCTCTGCTGATGTTGCATTGTCAAAAATGCCATAATACACGTGGCGCGTGGCCGACCGACTGATAATGCGTTGACGGAAACGGAACAGACGTCGTATGCTCGACGCACTAACGCATCATCGGTTAGGTGTGATAGGCTGAATGTTTTATTATCTAAAAATTGTCGGTTCTGGCGTAACGCGACCGATGATACACGACGCATTTTCTGTCACATATGTACCGACCCTAAAAATCATGTCTTTATTGTGTGTACACATGTTGGAAGTACTGCTATTTTTTTTTTATAATATAAGAGTAGCAGACGAGCATGCAGTCCACCTGATGGTAAGTGGCTACTGCCGCCCACGGACATCTGTAATCAAACCCAGATAGGATTAGATATTCCTACCTGAGGTCGGCCACAGATGCGTCGCTACCCCGGAGGACTAAGCTGGAACGCCTTGGAAAAGTCTGCCTCCCTTACCACACCCTTCAAACCGGAACACAGCAGCGCTTAACACTGCTGTTATTAGGTAGAAATAGGTGTGGCGGTGGTGCCGCCGGAGTCGAACCACAAAGGGTTCTACCACCTTTAAAAGTTCTAATTATTTGGCATATATAATAAAATAAATAACGCTAATGTGTACGCACTTCAGAAGTTACACTTCTTTAGCATATTTAATTTAAAAAAAATATTAAAAAGCATGTGTGTACACACATAAGTACACACGGTAAAAAATATGTTTCTTATGGTGTAATTAATGAAATAAATAAACAAATCTTGTACAGAGAATGTCTCAGAGAGTATGGAAAGGCTCGATGGTTCTCTCCACCAAGGATACATCAGGGGGAAGCCTGGGGATTCGGGGGTCTTGCTGGTATCATAGGGGTAACTCGCCTGTTTCCGTTTAGGGTATACACTGCCAGCCGCGCAGTGTAGCGGTCGATCTCCTGTAGCTAGGTGTTGGAAGTTGACCAGGGGTTCGATGGACCCCTCCGCCAGGGGCACCGCCGGGGGGGTCTGCGACTGGGGGTACGGTTGATCTTGCTGGAAGGAAATAATAAAAATACATATATTGACAAAGTAATAATATACGACAAAATACTTCTCATATTCTATAAGAGTAGACAACGGTCTTGCAATCCTGATGATGGTGATCGTTGCCGTATGAACATCTGTAACCAACTCTATATATAGAAAAGGATATACTTCAAGCCGACCATTTTTTTATAGCATTGGAGTAGCAGACGAGCATGAAGTCCACCTGATGGTAAGTGGCTACTGCCGCACATGGGCATCTGTAATCAACCCATCTATAAGATTAGATTTTTTTATCAGGCTAGTCGCAGATTCGCCGCTACCCCTGAGGACTAAGCTAAAATGCCTCGGAAAAGTATGAGACATACACCCTTCAAACCAGAACATAGCACTGCTGTTGTTATAAGGCAGAAATAACTGTGGAGGTGGTTCCTATCCTTTGGTGCGTTCTATTATCTTCGAAAATTACTAATATTCTGCTTATGGAATGCCTTATGACCCAGAATACCTTATGAATCAGATGAACTGTATGTTTTATACTCTCATTAATACCTATTTAAAAGATCGTTTTAAGTACCTCCACCTTACTCATGATCACTGTCTTCGCTCCTCCATAAATCTCTCACTCCAAACTCCCTCTCATGCTACATCCTTCTTCAAAAAATCCTTTTCTACTTTTGCTGTTACCTTGTGGAATAAACTCGTCGACGTAATACGTCGTGCTAAATCGCTTGATACCTTTAAAAAGGAAGTTATAAAATTCTATTCAAATCCATGACCTTCCTTCTCTCTATCGTCATTTGTATATATGTCAAATATATTATGTTCGCTTTCTACTATCAATATTTATTATCTTGTGATTTGCTTTATGTGTTTGTGTTTATTTCTTTTTTTGTTGTTTGTGTACTATATTAACTATACTATGTTTAATATTCCTTCCCTAACTTGATACACACTTCCCACTTTCCTCACTATCCTCCTTACCTTTCCATGCATAGGTTGTCTGGAAGAGATCGCTGCTTAGCGATAAGGCCGTCTATTGCATACAATTAACCTATATAATTGTGTACTATTGTTGTGTTCTATTGAAGTGTGCAATAAAGAATATCTATCTATCTATCTATCTCTGCTACATAATAGGGACCACAAAAAGCGCATCTGCATTCGCTTACACAACACGCTAAGTTACATTCAAGATATTCCTTACATTATTCCCACCCCGGGGCTCCAGTCTTGTATGTAGGGGCCCCGGGCAGAGGCTCACCTGTTGCTGTGTGACGCATGTGAGTTGCTTCTTCACCCGCGCCGGTTCCGCCAAGCGACACGCTTCCAGCAAGCAGTGACCGCGGTACTCAACTGAAACAATACAATCATTTACTGTTACAACCCTTTGTTTACCACCCACCTACTCAGCCTCCTTGCTACCCATCCAGCTCCACTTTTAGGGATCCTTACCCAAAGGGCAAAAACGGAACCCTATTACTAAGCGTCCGCTGTCTGTCCGTCTGTCACAGGACTCTATCTCTGGAACCGTAATAGAAACTTTAATTTTTTACAGATTATTATAACAAAGGCTGTTATATCAATAACAATTTAAAGATTAAAAAATCTTGTAAATAAATATGGGTCACCATACAAGAAACCGCTTGTTTCGGCGTTTTTCACTTTATGTACTGAACTGTATTACAGTAGGTAGACGGTTCAAATATTCAAAATGCATTTACTTCTAGGGCTGCTATAATAACAAATACGAAAAAAGAATTGGTATACAGTACGGAACCTTCGGTGCGCGAGATCGACTGGAACTTGGCTAATTATTAATCTACCGTACACTAAATGGTCCTTCGAGCCGGAATTGAATCTGCAACCTATTTTGATCATAAAAAACGGCATTGTCAACATTTAATCTGTCATTAGGGTAAATAACAACTATTGTAGCACTATTTCCTTATTGTAGCACTATCATTTCAGATATTTAGAAACTAATAAGTTTTTGTTTTGATTTTTCGTTCAAGAAGTTGAATCCGTTGTTGACGAATACTTAAGTCACGAGTATATCTTACATGTATGTATGAATGTGTGTATATTGTTAAGGAGTCTATTATGTTAGTTCATCTACGTTCACAACTCACATGCAAGACGCTCCCTGAGCTCCCGCGTAGGAGCGACATCTAGCGCCGACTTCCCGTGACAGTTCAGCAACGTTGGGTCCGCACCTTCGCTCAGAAGAAGCGAACATACCTGGGAATAATCATTAGTATTCTGTTATTAGGCAGAAATAGGTGTGGCGGTGGTACCGTCAGAGTTGGTCACAAAACTATGTGTGATCACTTTATCACGCAAGTGGTCTGACTTATCCCCTCTCCCCTATCCTCCCTTCATTCTTCGTCCTCACTCCCTACTCCCTTCCTCCCTCACTCCCTACTGCACATCTCCCTCCCATATCCCCAAACCACGCTCAATCCCCCATCCTTGCACCACTCCTCCCTCCAACCCCAATCTCTCCAAAGCACGCTCAATCCCCCATCCTTGCACCACTCCTCCCTCCAACCCCAATCTCTCCAAAGCACGCTCAATCCCCCATCCTTGCACCACTCCTCCCTCCAACCCCAATCTCTCCAAAGCACGCTCAATCCCCCATCCTTGCACCACCCCTCCCTCCAACCCCAATCTCTCCAAAGCACGCTCAATCCCCCATCCTTGCACCACTCCTCCCTCCAACCCTCATCTCTCCTAAACACGCTCAATTCCCCATCCTTGCACCACTCCTCCCTCCAACCCCAATCTCTCCAAAGCACGCTCAATCCCCCATCCTTGCACCACTCCTCCCTCCAACCCTCATCTCTCCTAAACACGCTCAATTCCCCATCCATTCTTGCACCACTCATTCCTCCTACTCCCCATTTCCAAAAAATACGCTCCATTCCCCATCCATCCACTACTCTTCCCTCCAACCCCCATCTCTCCAAAACACGCTTAATCCACCATCCTTGCACCACTTTTTCCTCCAACCCCCCATTTCCCCAATACACACTCAATCCCCCATCCTCCCCCTTCCCCCACACTCACCTCTAACCTCGCCTTGCTAGCGGCCTCGTGCAGCGGCGTGAACGCCCACAGGTCAGTGGCGTTGACATCAGCACCAGCTCGCACCAACAGCTCCGTCACCTCGTAGTGGCCGTACGAGCACGCGTTGTGGAGCGGCACCAGACCTCTGGGGGGCAAATAGCACATGATTAAGGCTTCTGAGCGGCACCTGGCGTTTGGGAAGCAAAGGACACATAATTAAGGCCTCTGGGCGGCACCAAGCCTCCGGGGGGCAAAAGACACGTAATGAAGGCCTTTGATAAATAAAAGGATAATTGTAGTGTGAGTAGTGTGCATGCTTGTATTTTTGTCTTATTAAATACCTTCACCTTTTTTTTATAATATAAGAGTAGAAGACGAGCATGCAGTCCACCTGATGGTAAGTGGCTACTGCCGCCCATGGACATCTGTAATCAACTCCAGATAGGATTAGATATTCCTACCTGAGGATGGCCACAGATGCACTGCTACCCCTGAGGACTAAGCTGGAACGCCTCGGAAAAGTATATATCCCTTACCACACCCTTCAAAACGAAACACAGCAGCGCCTAGCACGGCTGTTATTAGGCAGAATCGTGTGACTATAAGCGTGCACCACACCATCGTATTCTGTGACTCGTGCATAGCATACAGTCCGCTTGTATCAGGCGCACCGCACACACTCGCTCTTGATACATTACCATTTGGTACATTGCACGTAGTCCCTTAGGCTATCAAGTCTCCGTCTGCCCACGCGTGTGACGTGCGCACACACACACGCACACACACACAAACACACGCACACACACACAAACACACACACACGCACACATTTAAACACACATAAGCGCACCGCCCGCGCGCGGTTGTAGCCGGCCGCGAGGTGCGGCGCGGTGACGTCACACACACACACACACACACACACACACCCCTTGTCCTTGGCGTGCACGTGCGCGCCGCGCTGCAGCAGCAGGCGCACCGCCCGCGCGCGGTTGTAGCCGGCCGCGAGGTGCAGCGCGGTCGAACGCCGCCCGTCGTGAGCGTGAACGTTCACGTTTAGCGGCGTTAGTAGAGCGGCTAGACGCTCGTCTGCGCCGGAACGTGCCGCTTCTAGGACGTCCGCTGCGCAGTACTCGCCTGGAGAGGAGAGAAAAAGGAGACGTTATTACGGTCCCGTACATAAAGGGTAAAAACGGAATCCTATTACTAAGCCTGTCGCTGTCTGTCTGTGTGTCTGTCTGGCTGTGTGTCCGTCTATTACAGGGCTCTATCCCCTGAACCGTAATAAATAGAAATTTGGTTGCTATTACAACAAATACTAAAAATAAAAAAAGCTGGGAACGAGTATGTAACAGATATTTATCATACCTGTAAGTACAGGTCTCGTGGCTGCATCCGCTAGGTCGAGAGGTGTTTTACCCTCCGTATTCCTAACATTAGGGTCGGCGCCATGTTGGAGTAAGGCTGGAACAGAAATTATTGTTGACATCAAAAACATATACAAAAATATTGTAACTGGAGACGTTAACTCAATGACATTCACTTGAATTGAGGTTATAATCCATCACGCTGGCCAAGTGGTAGTAGACCAATGCTTTTGTGATTTTTTGAAGTGATAACTTCTTATGGGAGGGTAAACCACTACGTTACGTAATAGGTTACGGCACCATTTTTCCTGGCTTCCTTTCTCTCGCGCATACGGCAGCGGCAGGCTCCTTCTCTCTCACTCTACCCCACAGCCCCAGCCGTATTTCGGACAAACACTTCTCTCTCCTCTCCTCGCCTGACTCATTGTTTAGTGTACGATAGACATACCGTTAAGATTACGGCACCAGTCTGCCTGGCTTCCCTTTCTCTCGCGCATACGGTAGCGACAGGCTCCTTCTCTCTCACTCTACCCCAGTGCCCTAGCCGTATTTTGGACAAACAGTTCTCTCTCCTCTCCTCGCCTGACTCATTGTTTAGTGTACGATAGACATACCATTAACATTACGGCACCAGTCTGCCTGGCTTCCCTTTCTCTCACGCATACGGCAGCGGCAGGCTCCTTCTCTCTCACTCTACCCCATAGCCCTAGCCGTATTTCGGACAAACACTTCTCTCTCCACTCCTCGCCTGACTCATTGTTTAGTGTGCGACAGTCATATACCATGTATATATTACGAAATTATACATTTCCTTACCAATACAAACATCAACCTTCCCTTTCGCAGCGGCTTCGTGCAGCGGCGTGTACCCCCAGTTATCAGCCGCGGAGGGCGGAGCACCCGCCGCCAGCAGCGCCCGGACCACGTCCGCGTGGCCGAACGAACACGCGTTGTGGAGGGGCTGCAACCCGCCCTCGTCGCGGGCTTGGAGCGCCGCCCCACCGGCTATTAAGGCTTCTACTACCTCACGACGGCCATAGCCTAGAAAAAAGTAAAACTTCGACTTTGAGTCTGGTGAAGATTTACATACTTTTCCGTTTCAGCTGGATTATTGTAGGGACCCTCACCCTGTGGTTTTTTTTTTTATAATATAGAGACAGCAGATAAGCATGCAGTCCACCTGATGGTAAGTGGCTACTACTGCTGTAATCAACCCTAGATAGGATTAGATATTCCTGCCTGTGGTCGGCTACAGATACGCCGCTACCGCTTAGGACTAAGCTGGAACGCCGCAGAAAAGTGTGTTTCCCTTAAAAGAGATGGGTAGTTAGGAAGAGCTAGAGATGAGAAAGAACTATCTAAATAAGAGTGTATAACAACAGTGTTGAGCGCAGCTGTGTTCTGGTTTGAACGGTGTGGTAAGGGAGACATACTTTTCTGAGGCGTTCCAGCTTAGTCCTTAGGGGTAGTGGTGAATCTGTGGCCGACCTCAGGTAGAAAACTAATTGTTTGGGGTTGATTACAGCAATAACCACTTACCATCAGGTGGACTGCATGCTCATCTTTTACTCCTATAATATAAAATGGAACATAGAGTCTACTATTTTTGAAGTTACACTTTTTTTGCAGATTTGGAAAATTTATGAGTGTCATTTTTTTATGTAATAGGCCAAAAAAATATTAAATTCGAAAATGCATACACAAGAACACATGCTTTTTAGGGTTTTATACCTAAATGGTAAAGAGGGACCCCTATTACTAAGCTTCCGCTGACCATCTGTCTGTCACACTATATCTCTTAAACCGTTATCACAGTATAAGTATCTATACAGTATTCTATCTTCATACAAACGCAGGGAATGCAAGTTATACCTACGCGCCTCGATTTCGGTATGCACTCGGTATGCGAACAGGCGCGAATCTGCTGCAATAATGAGCGGTTAGAGTTACGGTTTTTAGGCAGTGTTTTTTTTTTTATTTAAACAATTATATAGTGTCTGTACAAGTAAATATCATCATGATTTGTTTCTTTTTTAAGATATTGATGTTTCGATTTTTTACCGAGCAAAATTCCTGCATTCAAAAATAAATAAATGGATAGGACGAAGGAAAATGACATAGAAATGATAATGTAGCAAAAGCTATTCTCGTTGAACATGAGCAAATTATAAATACACTATTCATACCTAATAATTGTCAACTTATTTATTATAACTTTTTAATTTACTTATTATTTTCCACTGAAACAAAATGTCAGTCATCCTCTTGCCTACTAAGGAGTGGCTATGTAAAGACTAAAATATAACATTTACAATTAAAAAAACTATAAGAAAGTCAGACATAATTAAACACTGTAGGCGCGCAGCCCTAAGGCGAACTCTCGCCCAGCATAACTGTAGGTATATAATTCAAGGACAGGGCCAAGTTACAATGCTGTATCCTTGTACTGTGCAGTAATTGAGTCACTATAAAATGAATACTAATAATTATAGTTCAAAAAACTAAAAAACACGCTTTTATGATAAAATCAACTAAAAAGTAGAAAATAATTCTCAATCTAAGAATCAATTAAGGAACAGTAAATAGTATAATTGTGGAAAAAGCGTGGGGTGCTCCATTTATCAGGTTCGAAAAGTGCTAATTCTTCAAAATTTTGAATTAAACTGAACGTTCAAAGTGGATAGAAATCGGGTTCAAAGTTTCCGTTACTGTAACGTACATACATACATACAACCCAAGCTAATAAAAGCGTGTTAAAAATAAAGCTTGAAAATAAATAAGGGTTATCAATCATACAAGAAACTGATATCTATTTGCTTTTTTCCCTTCATCTATTCAACCCTAATAGCTAGACAGTTCTAATTTTCACAATGCATTATTTCTATGGCTGTTATGATAACGAATACTACAAAAATAAAAAATAAATGAAAATTTGGTGTATTATTTCTCAATTGGTCTGTTATTTTTGAAGTCACACTTTTTTGAGGCATTTGGGAAATTGAAAGTAAATCCTTACAACAACTAAATACGAAACTATAACATTGGTTGGTAAATGTTGCGAGTACTTGTTTTGTAATAATTGCACTTGTGTTGTATGTACACATCCATTTCGAAGCTTGAAATGCAATCCTTACTAAGCTATATTAAAATTACAGAACTGATTTGAACTTGAAATATTTACAAAAATATATTGATTGTTGGAGCCAAAAATTTCTATCTGTTGCAATCAATTCAATCCAAAAAAACAATGTGAGCCGTCACGGGACGCCTGGCAGATGTGAAACATCGACATTATTTTGTAAAAGTAATATGCAGAAAAGAACATATTGTGATAGGAACTAAATATGTCATAATGATAAAATAAAATATTACGATTTTTGCGCATGGCGACGCGTCGCCACACCGTACACACTACTGCGTATAGACTGTATATATATACCATCGTATATCATGGCATGCGTCGCCACGCCAGAAATCGGTTTTACGTGCGGCTATAGATGTTTCACATCAAAAATAGGTGAGAGACTATTGCCACCTATGGACATGTGTTTTCCACCCTGAATAACATCAGACATCTGTCATCCGACGTATGGTTGACCACAGATGCATAGATACGATTGAAGATTAAGTTAAAATGTATCAGATAGGAGTCTACATTACCATACGCTTCAAACCAAAACAGCAGCACTTAACACTGCTGTTATTATTATTATTTTTTTTATTTTTATAATATAGGAGTAGCAGACGAGCATGCAGTCCACCTGGTGGTAAGTGGCTACTGCCGCCCATGGACATCTGTAATGAACCCCAGATAGGATTAGATATTCCTACCTGAGGTCGGCCACAGATGCGCCGCTACCCCTGAGGACTAAGCTGGAACGCCTCGGAAAAGTCTGTCTCCCTTACCACACCCTTCAAACCGGAACACAGCAGCACCTAACACTGCTGTTATTAGGTAGAAATAGGTGTGGCGGTGGTGCCACCGGAGTCGGACCACAAAGGGTTCTACCACCTTCGAAATGTGTGCAGGTGAAGTTTCCGGAATCAAACCACAAAACTCTATACCACCTTAATGCGCTACCTTTGGTGACTTTTGTTTATATTACAAGGATATCAGCCATTTGAAGGTGATAGAACCCGCTGTGGTGCGATTCCGGCAGCCCAACCACTACACCTATTTCTGCCTATTAACAGTAGTGGTAAGTGCTACTGTGTTCTAGTTTGAAGAGTTAGGTAAGGGAAATATACTTTTCTGAGGAGTTCCAGCTTAGTCCTCAAGAGTAGCGGCGTATCTGTGGTCGAACTCAGGTCAAACCTAATCCTATCAGGGGTTGATTACAGATGTCTACGGCAGTAGCGTAACATCGGGTGGACTGCATGCTCATCTGCTACTCCAATTTTATAAAAAAAGCCATAACAAAGTAAGTCTTGTTTCGTCAATATAGTAGACTTTGGCACATATCTTTCTTATCCAAACCTAAAAGTTGGTAATGATAGCAGGGGCTGTAATGATATGAGAACTAATTACGTTTTTGTTTTACTACACATTTTTAGCGTCAGTGTCAGGTGCGAATTTAAAAAAATTTTGGTGTAGGCTGTACAGTTTTTGCCGCCCCTACTTCTACAATTGTTATGTTTTAGTTTCCCGTTGACACGGTTCCCGTATTTTTTTTTTGTCGTCACGCTATCTTGTGACACGGTTCCCATTTTGTTTTTTTTTTTTGCTCGTCATGTCAGTTCATGACACGTTTAAGGCAGGAACGATTGGGTCCCCAAATTTGCCGCCCCAAAAATATAAAACATGCCGCCCTAGGCTGAAGCCTACTCAGCCTGCTGGTAAATCCGCCACTGGTCAGCGTATGTATGTATCTGGGTATGTAAAATTTTGAATAATTACCAAAAACCATTATACCAAATACACAAATTATTTTTTTTCCTCATCATCAAGATCATCAGGATTTATGATTGTTAGGATTTTCTTTGTGCGATTATAACATGGTTTATATTATTTTTTTTTACTTTTTTTAATATAATTATTTTGGTTTTAGGAGTGGGTGTTTATGTACTGTTATTTTTGTGTCAATGGAACTCATTGGGAATACCAGTATAGGACAACAAGTACAGAAAAAGTTCATAATATGTTCCTTTAGTAACACATAATAGAATTCATATGTCAATATTACAATATAACAACTGTCAGATAAATACCATTACTGACATACAACAAAACAATAACAGTTTCGCAATACGACAAAAACGTTCGTAACAACTGCTCTAGTTACCTGAAAAGCCGAAAACGCGGGCAACTCGCGACAAAGGCCCAATTCGTAAGCGCTACCGTGACCAATTATGCAATTATAAGAATCCTTTCACTCGATTTTGTATTATCATTTTGGGAAATAATTAAGGATTTGACTAACGAATTTGTGATTAATACCTGCGGCGAAGTGCAGAGGAGTCGATTTACGGCCCGCTGTGTCCCTAGCGTTCACTGTTTGAGGTGTAATCAACTTTTTAACTCGTACAGAATCACCAGTTTTGCAAGCCTCGAAGAGTTCTCGTAAGGGGTCCGATGCTGGCAGCGGTTCCAAGGCGGAACCGAGCATAGAACGACGACTCGACATTTTCGTTTATCACAAACAATCACATTTAACTATCATCACACAGCCATTATCAATCGAACAAAAATATTGCACGAAAACACGTACGTACAAGCACAGCTGCTTTCAGATTTTTTTTTGACATACTATTTATTGCCAGGTGTGGTTTTCAATTTTGCAAAGTTTTCATCAAATTAACTTAAATTGGTGGTTAATTTGATAATTACTGTTCTGGAGCACTGTAGTTTTGAAATTTAGTCGGGATAACTAAATTTATTAGTATATCTAAAAAATATTAAAGAAAAATCTTAAAATGATTACACTGAAGAAGAATTGATAAGAGCAACTTCATAATATATACATCACATTGTTTTTAAATTTGTATTGATTATTGTAATGTTAATGTATTAAAAATATTCACTAAATTACAATGCTCATTGTTGCCTATATTTTTAACACAAGGCATTACTATACTATTAAATACTACTCGTATTAAATACCATACGATAATAAAAAAATGAAAATATAAATATTTTACAATAATCTTATATAATCCACTTTAATAGCGGCAGCATCTATATAAATTTATATCTCTCATACTAAGGCTTGAAGTTCTAATCCAATGGCAAGTTTACACAATGCAAGCTAGCGTACAAGTCAGCCTGCCTGCACCTGCACTGCAGTAACTCGCATTGTTTGGACGAGTAACTCGCACGTGCGGGTTGAACAGAAACTCGCATCCGAGTTACTTCAACATTTTTTTTCACTCGCCTGCTCTTCCACCAGCTACTCGCACATGACAGTAGCTCGACCGTCACTCGCATCGTTTGGGTGCGTTCTGCAGTAGCTCGCCAGTGCGAGCGAGACTGTTGTGAACGGAACCCGTGTGTTTTTTTACAGATATTTTATAATTCTTGGCATAATATTGTTGTCATGGCGCTTATCACTGTTTGTTTTTTTATTGAAACACGCTTACACGACATCGCGGCAACTCGCAAGATTGAACAGCAACTACTAGGTTTCGTGTATACAGCAAAGACGAGTCAAGCAACTGGGGTACAAGCCAAGTAGCTGTCTACTGGTTAGGCATCAGCTCACCCAGTGTAAACTAGCCTCAAGTCAGAATTGACTTTTTGAAATAGTATAAATAAACAAATTACCCCATAAAAAGGGAGACTTAGATTCCTATAATGAATAAAATACTGTTTTTAGTTAAGAAACTAAAGATTGCGTGAGAATGTGTAAAATGTAATTTACATGTTTTCATACCTAATTATAGATTCAAATTATTTTTACTGAATTATGAGGAAATTAATTACCATTAATATGGCAATTTTTAATCATAGACAAAATATTAATTATTTTCTTTTACATTTAGTCTAAGATATCACATTCTTAGGAACTTAATTCAACTAATATAATTACAATTGTAAAACATTTTTGATTGTGTACTTGCACAGTGTCTCGTTAAATTTTTGATAAGCATAAGATTCATAAACTTTCAATTTCTATATTACAATCGCAACATGATAAATTTTGCAATAACTTAACGCGTTAATTCTATATTGTCTTGTCTCTGGTCGTTAGTTGACGAAATCAAAATGGCGTCTTTCACGGAATAGTGCATTTATCCGCCGCACACTATATGGATTACAATAATAATTGTGAATTTGACTATTATTTTATAATCAGTGTAAAAAAACGTTTGTGAACTGTTTATTTGTGATACAGTGATAACATAATTGCGAACGACACTGGAGTGATACTACCGTTTGATGCAAACTGTGGGATCTTTGGTAAGTCCTTTCACCTAATGGAATATTTGTTATAAAATCGTGGTTTTGGGTTGTATTTCGTCATTACCACGATATATGCTTGATAACTAGGTAGTGTATGCGGTTGTGTTGTGTACTACCGTGCGGGTATTGCGTTCTTTAGATCAGTAGGTGAAGTCGACTGGTTTTTTTTTGTGGACGCTGTGTGTAGGTGAGACCGGGTTAAAATTTTCGTTTCCTCATTCCGAATGCCATCCGCTGTTATCACATGCATCTAACTGCGTGTTAAATATTAAATTGCGATCAGTTAATTTAATTAGGGGACCTAGAAATTTCTCTCGAATTGCCCGAAGTTTTCACTTTTGCAACTCTTCTGATACTGTGTTTTGACTACTAATGCTATTGGATGTATTCCAAACGTGATTTAGGTGTTTTTCTACTTTTTTTTTGTTTTATTACGTTTTAGACTGAAACACGCGACTTTGCCCACGTTTTTGTACTAGGAAAATGATATTTACATAATAGATTAAATCACTACATAAAAGATTCAACTTTCAGTATGTTTTACTATGAAATCCACTATCAAATATCTAAATAGTATGATATATATGAGTAATCTAAGGATTGTACTTATTAATGTTTATAAGTATTACTATTGATACATTGTAAGCAAAAGTTTTAATTAAATATAAATATTTCAAACTTCCTTACTTTGAGTCATCTTTTTGCACAAACAATTAAAATTGTTTTGATTCTGTCCGGTTTTACGAATCGATACATATTATTTAATCATTGATAATTTCTGTTTAATAAACTGTAATAAGATAAACCTAAAAATTGAAGGTTGTTTTAACAGAAAAACTAAGTGACATTAGCAATGGTAAACCATGTGTACATAGTACTTATTAAACCGTCTAACACTATTATTTATCATCAATCATTATTACTTATTATTACCATTATTAATAATCAATCTATCATTGCTTACAAAAGATTAACATTTGACAACTACTTTTTACTAGAAAATGTCACATCACTATCTTTGGTAAGTAATATTTGCATAGATTGTATATAAATAACAGGTGTGAGTGTCACAAATAAAAAAAAGTCTATACTTATAACGTCAAGCGAATTTACTGTGTGACTGTATTTTAGATTTTTATTAGTAATATTTGTTTTAGCATGAACTCAGTCAAAAACCTTAGACTGGATTCTCCCCATACACTTTGATAACAACTGTTATCGCTTACAAATTTCTGTTTACTGCTGGGCATGGGTTGCCTCTTAGAGTAGATTATTGGTTGCCCTTATGGTAGATGAAAATATCGAAAAAACCTATGAGCCTAGAAGTTTTTGAAAAATTAATTTTCAATTGTGTGTGAAGTCTACTTAAAAATAGTGAAAGCCTAGTGGTTGAAATGCGGCCTCTCAATCGACAGGTCCAAGGTTCGAATCCCAGGCAAACACCTCTGATATTTTCAGTACTATTATTTACTATAGGGAACCTGCTTACCTGAGAAGTCTTAAAAAATAGATTTCAAAGGTATATGAAGTCTACCAATACACACTAGGCCAGCATGGTGGATTATGGCCTAATCCTTCTCATTCTAAGAGGAGATCTGTGCCCAGCAGTGGCAAAGTGATGGCTTGATGATGATGGCCTAGCAATTTTCACTTGACTTACACAGTGGACCTGTGACGTTATGCCTAAATACCACTTTTTCCAAATGGAGACACATGTTGAGTAGTGAATAGTTGGTTGCTAACCCACCTTATCAGTATTATTTACCAATGTGTAATAGTTGACCTGGTTTCTTTCTGTGTAGGAAGGTTCTATTATTACAAATCTATGCACTTATTTCCAATACAATCTAGTTTCATGCATATTGTTTCAGAAATTTCATGATTATTCTTCATAGAAATGATATCTTAATGTCCTCATTTGATTACAACATAACTATATATGTAACTAGCTGAGCCGGCAAATGTTGTGCTGCCATATAAATAAAAAAATGTTAAGGGTGAACAACCTATATTACTTAGGGCTATGAAAAATAAATAGTAGCCCATTCTCAGACCTACTGAATATGTATATAAAATTTGGTGAAAATCAGTAAAGCCGTTTCGGAGGAGTACAGTGACTTACATTGTGACATGAGAATTTTATATATAAGATATAACTAGTATGGACTCATGACTTTACTTGTGTTGTGGTTAATATCATCTGTGATCATTTTCTAATACAACTCATGTTCTAAAGGAATTTGATAAAAGATATCCACAGATGTCACTAACTACTTGACATTCACATGTACTTCTTGTTGCTTTTTTATATGATATAGAAGAAACAAATGAGCATTTAGTCCACGTGACTACCAAACGGCTCTTGCCCATGAGTGTCTCTGATGAATCCCAGATAAGATTAGAATCCTGTCTAAGGTTGGCTACAGATGCATTGCTAAGGATTAAGTTGGACACCTCAGATAAGTTTGTATCCCTTAAGAAACCATCCATCCATCCATCAGCCTTTAATAGTCCACTGCTGGACATAGGCCTCCCCTAATCTGCGCCGCTCCGACCTGTCTTGAGCAATCTGGATCCAGCGGTTACCCGCCGTCCGCTTAAGACACCACTACCATGCTTCTTTTTTTAAATAAAGAAGCAGCCGACAAGCATACAGTCCACCTGATGGTAAGAGCCTATTGCTGCCGAAGAACATCTGTAATTAACACCAGATAAGATTAGATAACCTGAACTCGGTGAGAACTAAGCTGGATCCTCTGGGAAAAATATGTCTCCCTTACCACACTCTTCAAACTAGAACACAGCAGTCTTTAACACTGCTGTTTTTAGGCAGAAATAGGTGTGGCGGTGGTGCCGCTGGAGTCGAACCACAGAGGTGTCTACCACCTTCGCAACCTTCCTTCAACCTTATTATAAGTATATTCTTAGTATAAGGAGTACTTAATATTCATGAAACATTTTGCCATCAATCTCTAATAATTAATGTAAGTGAATAATTATAAAGTATAATTATTTGATAATGAGAATAAAATTGAATTCTGAATGCTCGGACAAAAAGATACAATTACCAATAATATTTAATGATGCATTGTTTTTCTTGATAGTTTGAAAAAACATTTAAAAGGTTAATCTTAAGGTTTGAATCTGATAGCTCTGATTGTATTGATATTGGCAACAGGTGCATTGCTTTCCCTGAGGATTGAAATGAAAAGCTGTGGACTCGTCCATACATGCTCCTGTTTCTTACTGCACCCTTCAAGTCAGAACACAGCAGCGCTTAACACTGCTGTTATAACAGAAATAGGTGTGGCGGTGATGCCGCCGGAGTCGAACCACTGCGTGTTCTACCATCTTTAAATGAGTTCTATCTCTGATTCCTTCGATAATTTGATCACAGCACAGCATGCTGATTGTGATGACCTGCCTCGGTCTTTTTTGTGCAAGCTCCTGCGATTTGTGATGGTCAGTGGCACAGCGCGAAGCGTTGACCTTGGCATCCAGTTGCTCGGACATCTGACATGCAGTTGCTCGGATATCTGATCCAACCACCTCTTATGCCATTGCCCCTTAAGTCTCTTGCCTTCTACCTCTCCAGTTACGATTAGTCTCACCAGTTTGTTAGCGAGATTTCTTGCTGTGTCCGAAGTATTAAGATACACTGGAGGAGGAGCTATCTCTAATTAAAACATTTCAAATAGCTGAACACACAAAGAACTAAGGTATATTCAATGTGATGGCAAGGTATGACTAGCTAAGCCAATTATCCGTGTCAAGTGCACCAATTAAACAATTTATCATTAATTAACAGTTCAGTGACATACCGCTGTAATGTGCTACTCGTAAAACAGTGTGATAACCTTAAATGTGTCGCTGACTATGTTGGTATTTTTATGTTTGTGTTTAGTTTAATGTAACTGTTTTTTTTTATAATATAGGAGTAGTAGACGGGCATGCAGTCCACCTGATGGTAAGTGGCTACTGCCGCCTTTGGACATCTGTTCAACCCCAAGTAGGATTAGATATTACTACCTGACGTCGGCCACAGATGCGCCGCTACCCCTTAGGACTAAGTTGGAACGCCTCGGAAAAGTAGGACTCCCTTATCACATCCTTCAAACCAGAACACAGCAGCGCTCAACACTGCTGTTATAACAGAAATATGTGTGGCGATGGTGCCGCCGGAGTCGAACCACAAAGTGTTCTACCATGTTCAAATACAGATATCCGCATCATGAATTTGGATATCTGTCCTGGGTCTGGGTGTTTGTGTATTTGTCCTTGTGTGTGTCCATTGCAACCACTACACAAGTGATCCTAGTGGGGTTGTGTATAGAAAGCGTTTATTTACTTATTCTGAACTTAACTGACTGTATATTTGCACGCCTTAATTGGAAAAGAAGAGGATATTATACTTGTCTTAACATCCATTGTATTTTATTTAGCAAATAAAGACTATGATTTACTCTTGGCCTAAACTGTACTAATTCTGAAGAAACCCATTCCCAATATCCCTTAACTATATGTTATCTACTTTAGTCAGATATTAGCACAGCTATCCATTAGACGACAATGTTTGCAGAGGCTGTGCTCACATATATGACATCATTGTAATGTTGATTTTGTGGACGAATCGTTTGTACTACATACTAGTTTGTACCGGTGACTTTTGCGTGGTGTTTACGTAATGAAGGTGGTAGAACCCTTTGTGGTTCGACTCCGGCGGCACCACCGCCACACCTATTTCTGTTATAACAGCAGTATTAAGCGCTGTTGTGTTCTGGTTTGAAGGGTGTGGTAAGGGAGACACTTTTCCGAGGCGTTCCAGCTTAGTCCTCAGGGGTAGCGGCGCATCTGTGGCCGACCTCAAGTGGTAACATCTGATCCTATCTGGGGTTGATTACAGATGTCCATGGGCGGCAGTAGCCACTTACCATCAGGAGGACTGCATACTCGTCTGCTACGACTATTTCATAACAAAAACACTAAGGTGGGTAATGTTTTTCGAGCGTATGTGTGTATGTCTTATTCTTGTCCTCCTGCAGTTCGGCGGTTTTTAACATATGGAAGGGACAAACTTATCCGAGCCGTTCTAACTTAGTCCTCAGTTGTAACGCAACTTCGCGACGTCGAGTAGAAGGGAGGAGTAACCCATCTGGGGTTCATTATAGATGTCCAAATACAGCAGTCAATCACTATCGGACGAACTGTTTAATTCTCAAGTATGTGTGAAATTTACTATTTAGCACTTGGCCAGCGCGGTGGCCTAAGCCGCTCATTCTGAGAGACCCGTGCCCAGTAGTGAGACAGTAATGGGTTGAAGACGACCTGCCGTTTGCGTTGTACAATGTCTCAGGCAAATGTACTGTATAATCTTCGTTATTGCAACACAAATACTTACAAGTGTATGTCACAACACTCACAACTGAAACTCATTGATAACAAATATAATACATACGTACTATAATACTAGCTAGGGAATGTTTTGCTACGGCTCAGTCTGATAATTAAAGGTTAATAAGTTGTGAGCGGTGGTAGTGGTTTGAGCGGCTTCGATCCGGAGGTTCGGGGTTCGAATCCCAGGCCAGATTTTTTCCAATTATGTACGTATTAGAAATTAAGTATCAATTGCTTAAACAGTGTATCAATGTCGTGATATCTACACGTCCGAGAGATCTTTGTACAAAGTTTTCAAAGTGTGATATCTACCAATACGCAATTTGCCAGCGCGGTGGACCTCAGGTAGGAATTTAATCTTATCTGTGGTTGACTACAGATGTCCCTGGGCGGCAGTAGCCACTTACTTAGGACTGATTGTTCGTCTGCTACACTTATATTATACTAGCTGACCCCGCAAAGGTTGTGTTGCCATGTAAATAAAAAAGTGTTAAGGGTGAACAACCCTTATCACTTAGGGGTATGAAAAATAGATAGTAGCCGATTCTCAGACCTACCGAATATGCATATAAAATTTGGTGAAAATCGGCAAAGCCGTTACGGAGGAGTACGGTAACTAACATTGTGACACGAGAATTTTATATATAAGAAACAAACGTAAAAGGTGGTGGTACCACCCTTGGCCTGCCATTTTTACCGCGAAGCAGTTCTTGCGATTCGGAGATTGGGTTCTAAGCCTACAAAGTGTTATTTACTCATATTCGTACTTACTGTTATGTATTAAAACCGTTTCTATTGTCAAATCGGTGACATATGTGACACTATCACCGCACTACTCGCTGATAAGGATCGTACTCGAGATAACGTTCTAGTTCGTTATCACTGTAGATCTGTCACGTTACGGCGATCTTGAGGTTCCTTGGGGTGTTGGGCTATGATGCCCAGCAGTGGGAGAGTAGTATGAACTATTTTTTTTATATGTTAAAGTTTAGCATATGAATGTGATGATAAATGGCGTTAGAAATGGATGATCTTAAGATCTTAAACTTTCACGACTCCTGAGTAATAAGATTTTTTAGATAATTTTGTGTTTATCAGTGGAGGGTAGTTTTGAGCGTATATATGTGCATTTTTTTTAAATACCTAACGAATCACTAAGGATTTTTTTTATAATATAACCGTAGCAGACGGGCATGCAATGCACCTGACGATCAGTGGTCATTGCCAATAATCAACTCCAGATAAAATTAGTTTTCTACCTGAGGTCGCCCACAGATGCGCCGCTACTCCTGAGGACTAAGCTGGAACGCCTGGGAAAAGTATGTCTCCTTTACCACACTCTCCAAACCAGTACACAGCGCTTAACACTGCTGTTATAACAGAAATAGGTGTGACGGTGGTGCCGCCGGAGTCGAACCACAAACGGTTCTATCTTCAAACATAGCCGTGTAAAATAGGTATATAAAATAAAGAATGAAAGTACTGGTGAGAGTGATGGTCGAGGGTATAAAATGGAAAGTATTCCCTGGCGATATTGGTATGCGTCCCGCGGGACACGTGTGCGGTGGGCAGTTGTGATGCCAACGATCTCGTAACCACAGACGAGGAAATAAATAGATTCCTAAATCAGAATTTTAGTTGACAGTTCGACACTGTTGAAAATGTAGGTTATGACTTTATAAATAACTAAATGACCCGGCAAACTTTGTACGGCCTCAAAATCTATTTATCAGATTATTTCATATAAAATATGGCCTATGTTACTCGTGGATAATGTAGCTTTCGAATGGTGAAAGAATTTTTAAAATGGGTCCAGTAGTTTTTGCGCCTATTCATTGCAATCAAACAAACAAACAAAGTTGTCCTCTTTATAATATTAGTATAGATAAATTGGAAGATCTTAGTTAGATTAATTTTGATTTTTTATTGAATATTAATTTTGAATTTATTTTAGTCCAAAATTTTATAAAAAAATATATTTATGAAGGCCCTAAATTATGTCAACAAAACATGTGTAATACATATCGATACCTTAATTCGCCAATCAGCCAACACCACTTTTTGTCAAAATGTTTTTTTTTATTTATTGTAGTAGTAAATGGCATTGAACGAAATCAAAATAAATAAAAAAAACATTTTGACAAAAAGTGGAGTTGGCCGATTTGCGAATTAAGGTATCGATATGTAAGTGTGCGATTCTGATGTGGGCGCCAAATCTTTTGAACACCTATTCAGTGTAATAACTGCTCAAATATGCAGTATGCGGTAGGTTCTACTTAGAAATGATTTAATGGCATGATAGACAACAAAAACTACGCATAAAACCACGTGGTGTCCTTAAAGAAATGCGAAACTGTATTTTGTCATAGATAGTACTTTACTCTTTAAATTAGGAGTCTATCTTATTCCTTCGTCCATGCTCCTTCCCCTCACAGATTGTGTAATATCCGGAAATATTAATGGGACTCTAGGGATTCTGGAATGGTCCATAAAGTTGTTGGGGTTAACGATTCCTATGCATATTAGATACGTACATTTATATTTAAATTTTACGTGATTGCAGCCCTTTTTGGGGTTCCGTACTCTAAGGGGAAAACCGTACCCGTTACTAAGCCGATGTCCGTTTGCTCGTCATCTATTGAACCTTAATTGATAGACTCTTGAATTTCTTACGGAGTGTGTAAATTATATTAACGCTCTAATAAAAATAAAAAAAGTTAACAATGAAGACGGATCTCTATACTATTTGGCCAGCATGGTGTAATATGGCATAAACCCTTCATTCTGAGAGGAGACCCGTGCCCAGCAGTGGGACAGTAAGTGGTCGACACCGCAGATTATCATTCGTGTCCCTGTAGTTACGGGACCAGAATAGGGCTACGGTATCTACTGCCTGTTGTGAGGGAATGGGGTGTAGTGTGCTTTCGAGGTCGTGGGCGACTAGCGAGCCACCTGGAGCCCGCGAAGGACAGGTATATGTGGTCGCATACTGTAAACATCAGATGGTGTGAGAGGAGAAAAAAAGTGCTCTTCCAGGGCAGAGCCAGATCGGGACATCGCGCTTGGAGGACTCGGTTGTATTCCATGGGAGATTCCGAAGTCCTCTACGCAGCGCCGAGGACGGCCACCGGGGGGGTTTCAGTGCGGTAAGAATCCCACATAACCAGGCGTCGCTCCCACGTCGTCGGATACTTTTTGAAGGTTTCCCCCTCGTAAACAAAAAAAAAAGGTTGATGACTTAACTTTTATATACAATACATAATATATTGATATGACATTCAGAAATAATATTGACCTATTTATATCGAAGCCGACTCAGGTCGGCCCGATGGACGCAAATTGAATTAACTTTATAGGATTTCACTTGTCATGTCGTAATGTATTGGACTACTTTGATGTGTCTATTACGTTGAATACACTTTAAGCGAATTATCATTGTCTATTATTTGGAAGTATCATTATCAGGTAGTTAACGGTGGTAAAACCGTCTGTGGTTCGACTCCGGCGGCACCACCGCCACACCTATTTCTGTTATAACTGCAGTGTTAAGCGCTGTTGTGTTCCGGCTTAAAGGGAGACATACTTTTCTGAGGAGTTCTCCTTGGTCGTCAGGGTTAGCGGCGCATCTGTGGCCGACCTCAGGTAGGATATGTAATCCTATCTGGGGTTGATTACAGATGTCCATGGGCGGCAGTAGCCACTTACCATAAGATTGGTTGCATGCTCTTCTACTACTCCCATATTATAAAAAAAATGCTCCAAATTAATACTCATGGGTACCAAAGCATCTACCGCCATAATTATTTCTAGCAAAACAGTACTACTTCTTGGGTGGAAGGGTGTGGATACTGGCTGTTACGTATGAGGCGACAATAGCCCTCCGGAGTAGCAAAGCATCCGTGATTGGCTTCAGGCACAACCTGTTCTATATGGACGTCATAGATTAGTACAGATACTTCGCCGCCTTGAAATTGTATGAAGCCACAAACAGCTTATTTTAGTAAGTTCTTTTTTTAAATTCTTGATACATAAAAACATTTTTAGACAAAATTTACGAATAAATAACTAATATTGCGTAATTTACGTAATAAATAAATAATTATTTCAAATATTTTAGGGACATATTAGCACTGAGACGTGGCAGAACTTTTTTACGCAACTATTTCAATTCTCAAAACTGGGTACATTTTCTTGTTAGGAGTGAGTAATCTTTACTAATCTATGATGGACGTGTTCAACATATGTTGGCGCAGAGACCACTTACCATCTGGTAAACTGCAAGCACATTTACTGTTCCAATCTCAACTAATGTAATAAATGTGAATGTGTGTTCGTTTGATACACTTTCACGCCTTAACTACATATCCGATTGTCCAATTTTGTACACACGGTGTCAGGGGTTCAAATAAGGATATAGGGTATATTTTATCCCGAAAACAGTACTGTTGCCGAGGGAGGCATGTAAACAACTTAAAGACAGTTGTAGGGCTCCGGGACTCGCAGCGATGCTTAGGTGAAGGCTTGTCGAATTAAATCGAGGTTTTATTACTTATATTGGGAATCGGAGAAAAACAACGTTCTTTTCTTTCTTGAGTAGTGAAGTAGTCAAATATATTTTCTTTTAAAATATACAAATAAAGTATAAAAAAGGTAAAAATATATAAAAGCCTATTTCTATTGTTAGCCAGCAGCCTGCATCGCCAACAACAGTGTTATCAAATCATTGTCATCAACCTCTGACCTCGAGCGAAGCTGCGAGCGAAGCTGTCAGTCTTATATATAAAGAAGTATTATGTAAGCCAAAGAAATCGCCCATCCAAAAATAAATGGGTGTTAATCTGCGCAGTATATTCAGGGACTATTCTGATGACGTTGAGATTTGCGAAAAATTACGTCAACTCGTCATTAGATCAATATGTTCTAGGGTTGTCACATACATTTACCAGTAATTTATTTTGGTGCAATTACATAAAACTTAGTATTTTACGTAATAAACGAGCATGCAGACCACCTGACCGCTCATATACATCTGACGGAATCAACCCCAGGTAAAATAGATTCCTATCTGAGATCGGTTATAGATGTTGTTACTCCTGAAGACTAAGTTGATAAGTCTCGGAAAATCATGTCTCTCCTATCAAACAATTCAAAATCTGAAAACAGCGCCTCTGTTTTCTGATTTGAAGGAGGCGCTGTGTTCTGATTTGAAAGGTGTGGTAAGAGGTGTGGAGAAGGAGGTATCGTTGGATTTGTCTATCATCTTTGGCTATGAATTTAATATGCGGCGTTTCGTTATAAAAATGTATAAAAGTTCTGGGCGGGGATAGAACCTGGAACCATGTGCGTGTCAGAACAGTATGTTACAACTGACTTACGATTATCATAAATTAAAAATAAATAGATACATACCTACCCTTTTTCGAAATCGGGAAAAAGTCGCCTTCAAAATATTTTCAAAAAGTGCCAACCCTACAGTTTTGTTACTGTTTGTTTACGAACACGCGAGTATCAAGCGAGTCGTTATCTCGTTTCGTGTGATCTCGAAATAGTGCACTTTTTATAGCCCGAGCGCCACCGACGTTGTTTGAGACGTGCGTGGGTGACTATTCTGTTGTCACGCGAAATATTTTGTAAAAAAAGTAACTTATCCAATTTTGATTAGTACTTCTTAAGAAAGTCGTAGATAAGCATACATATATACATATGTACATACATACATATATACGGTTAAATACGGAATCTTTTTTTGAAGCCAGTTAAAAATTACAGATTTTTACACGAATGCGGAGAGTAATGTTTATTAAGCGTATGTACTTGATTTTATGACTGATACATTGGGACGATGCGTAATATTTTGTATAATCTGTACATGTCTTTTCCTGATCTGTTTATCTTTGGCCCGCCTTCAGCCCAAACTGCTTGATGGGTTTTAACAACATATTATGAGGTGTCGTTGGTGTCGTTTGATTTGTGGGTATGACATTTGTTTTTAAATATATATACGTTTAGTTCCTCAAAAGTGTGTGTAGTCTACCAACCCTCACTTGCCCAGCACGGTAGATAATGGTCTAAACCTCTCCCTCTGTAAGGAGACCCGTGTCCAGCAGCGGAGCAGGTTGACGTCCAAAAAACATACAAACAACTTTACAATATTTATTTTTATGTTCCCCCCTCGAGTGCAATAGACCACACGGCATTATTATGAATATTAACACTATCTAACAGTAAATATTGATATATTCTGTTTTTGTGGTCTCAGGCTATGGTTTTTGTGCAGTGGAGGTAACAGACCGGCAATTGACGAGGGACTGGTATTGGTGGCCACCGATGGCCAGTTATAGTTGTAAAAACAAATAGAATAGTTGATAATGATGTCGTAATATCATATTTATCTTATGCAGGTACATTTAAAACAATAAAAAATATTATGAACGTGAATACGACTCGCACTTGACATTTTTTATGTTTCTCCATGCAAAAACATGGCATTGTTTACGTTTAAAAATATTAATTAAGCCTTTAGAAATGATTTACGAACAATCCATCAGGTGGACTGCATGCTCGTTTGCTTTATTATTCCATCCTCGGAGAGTGTCCTTTATAAGGATCAAATTTTGCGTAATAATAATATATTATGACAAACTAAAGGAAAAGGCTAATTTTGAAGAAAATCCTATCCTATGAATAATACAGGCTGTGTTGCTTTTTCTAATTGAACTCGTCCAAATTGATCGAACCAGTTAATCGATCTTAGATCGCCATCCCTAGCATCCGTGGGATTTCCGGGATAAAAACTATCCTATGTCCTTTCTCGGGTCTCAGACTATCTTTGAACAAAATTTCATTAAAATCGGTTCATTGGTTTAGGCGTGAAGAAAAGACAAACAGACAGACAGACAGAGTTACTTTCGGATTTATAATATTAGTAAGGATTAAGATCGGCCTCGTAACTCCTTACAACATTTTTTGCTAATCCTTATACTTACGGATTTGGCCCCGAAGGCCCATTCGAAAAATTCACCCTATTTATAAAAATAACTGTTTTATAATTATTTACACGTAAGTCTTTCTCCATACACGTATTATATCTCACCATAATAAATGTATTAATCAGCAGGAAATGAATACACATGTACTTTTCTGAGAGGAATTCAATTGATTATGTATTCAAGGTAAATTCTACAAGATATTATTATGTCATAATCCGATGGTATGTGTACGTAACACAAAGATTGTATTGTATGATATTGTTTTGTAAGTTTGTCATTATGTGATCGCAAATATTTGAACAAAGACTTTGCTCACACATTTGAACACTTATTTGTTTAAATTTTTAAGCTGTCACTCATGTCATAGCTTCCCAGCAACTGGACTTTGCGCATGTGTAGCATGCTCCGCCTCTTTCTTGGACAGCGCGCCGAACCAATGCGTCAATTCTCTCAGAACTGCATATTCGAACCAGGCTCTCCACGGTTTGCTTGCAACGGGTCCTGAAATACTTCGGTCACGTGGCACGACGAGACCCAGACAACTTAGAAAAGTTGATAGTCGTTGGTCAGGTGGCTGGAAAGCGTTGCAGAGGGAGATCGCCAACCCGATGGACAGATGTTGTCAAGAAAACTAGCAACACCACAATCTACAATTCCATACACATTGAACAGAATCGCAATACTTGGAAGACTATCGTAGACAAGGCTGTTCTTGATGGTCACGACCCTCAGTCATGAGGATTCGAATAAGAAGAAAGCATGCTTCGCATATATTTGAAGTTTGAACGCTTTGATGTGCGCATCGAAAACCCGACACCAAATGGCAATGTGCAAATATTTGAAGCAAGCTTTGAACAAATACTCTAATACCCGTGCTTCACTATGTTCAAACATGTGGTCAAATATGTGTTCAAATGTTTGTGCTGTCTGGCACGGGTCATAGAAATAGTTATCTGACATAATCAGAACTGTCTTTTCGTGGTATAGTAAAGGTGGTAGAAACTAATGTGATTCGACTTTATTATTGTTGCATACTAATATTTTATTTATGCACAGCCTTTGAAATTTTAAACGACGAATAAGTATCAAGCAATCAAGATGGCAGAACCCCTTGTGGTTCGATTCCGGCGGCACCATCACTAATTCTATTTCTGTTATAACAGCAGTGTTAAGTGTTGCTGTGTTCTGGTTTGAAGTGTGGTAAGGTGACATAGTTTTCCGAGGTATTCCAGCTTATTTCTCAGGGGGTAGCGGCGGATCTGTGGCCGATCTCAGGTAATCTTATCTGGCGTTGATTACAGATGTCCATGGGCGGCAGTAGCCACTTATAGTCCGCGCCAAATTGCTAGTCCGCTCTGAAATTGTTACGCGCAGGTTTAGTTGGCATATATTCCGTACAGTAAGTACACTAACGCCGCTATGTACCCGTGGGCGAAAGCGGGCAGCAGACGGGTGCCGGGAGGGTCCCATGGTGTCTTCATCCCTCTAATATCTTCAATTTGCTATTGCGATGCAACTCGTTTCTATATTCGGAGCGGACTAGCAGTTTGTCGCGGACTATACCATCAGGCGGACTGCATGCTCATTCGTCGCTTTAAATTTTAAATGCCATAAAGGAAATATTGGTAAGCAATAATAATAGAGGAAATTTTGACTAAACAAACACGCCACGTCACGTCATATATGCATATAAATAGAAATAATTGATTCACGTGCGGTTGGCACATGGACGAATGTCATCACTATATACGGATATTATGATGGGAGTGACTTATAATATTTTAAATCGGAACTAGAAGTAACTTTACTGACTAAGGTCCCTAGATTTCACTAGATGTCCATGTATCTTGTCCCTGTAGTTCCGGGATCAGAATAGGCTCCCGTATCCCCTGCCTGTCGTGAGAGGCTACTAAAAGGGGCTTTCGGGGTTGCGTGTAGCAAGAGTGAGAGCTCGAACCGCCTGACCGGCGACCTCGGGAAGGACGGCGGTATATGTGTTCGCATACCGCCGTAGTGTACACCAGACGATCTGGCGAGCGTCATGTTCACCTGGGTGGAGACCCGACGGGGCCACGTGCTAAGAGGACTCCGGTTGCGTTCCTTTCGAAGGTTTCCCCCTCGAAAACAAAAAAAACATGTATCTAAAATAGTTCCTGAGAAAAGTACTTGTTATGTCGATCACAGGAGTCAAGTTGAAAGGTGGTAGAATCAAAACGGTTTTCCACCTGTTAGCGAAAAGCACTTCTGCGTTTCGGTGGAAGCCTGTGGATGAGACTTGCGTTAGAGGCGACCTTAGTCCGCCAGGAATAGCAACCTATCTTTAATCGAGACCCTGTTTTATATACAGTTGATCACATTTGATAATTAGTAGCAGAGAATGTAATATGCTTTCAGCTGGTGGACTGCAAGCTCCTTTACTACTACAGTCTTTTTTTTTTTTATAATATGAGAGTAGCAGACGAGCATGCAGTCCACCTAATGGTAAGTGACTACTGCCGCCCATGGACATCTGAAATCAACCCCAGATAGGATTAGATATTCCTACCTGAGGTCGGCCACAGATGCGCCGCTACCCCTGAGGACTAAGCTGGAACGCCTCGGAAAAGTCTATCTCCCTTACCACACCCTTCAAACCGGAACACAGCAGCGCCTAACACTGCTGTTATTAGGTAGAAATAGGTGTGGCGGTGGTGCCGCCTGAGTCGAACCACAAAGGGTTCTACCACCTTCAAAAATCTCTGAATAGAAAAGTCTGATAAGAAAGTGCTTGTCTTTCAAAACAGAACACAGTTTAACACTCACACTTTAACAGTCACAAAGCAGAAATAGGTAGCGGTTGTGCGGCCGCTGTTGAAGGGTTGAACTTTAAATATTTTTGAAATCGCATTTTTAGTTCATTTAAAAGTCCCGAGCGTAGATAAATGTATGTGAACCGTATATATAAATGAAATAGCGACTTTTTAATTAAGCAAATTTATCACACGTCGACACATTAATTAATTTCACCTTTGGCTATGCCATCATATTCCCTAGATGAACTTTGAAATGAATATGTGCGGATATTTTGCGAGAACTTTTTGCGTGGATGATTATGGAGAAAAAATGTTTTGCGTAAAATAAATCTTGCTTTGGCGGTAGATGTCGGCTAGTACTCAGGGATAGCGGTACTATGAGGCCGATAGCAGGTAGGAATCTAATCTTACCTGGGGTTGATTATAGATATAGATGTCCATGGGCGGAAGTAGCCACTTACCATCAGGTGGACGCTAGTTTGCTACTTCTTTATCAGAAAAAAGTGTTAAGCTAGGATTACATGTTGTGTGTGCTATGGACGCAGTACATAGATTCAAAAGCAAAATATAAAGTCGACGAAACCCGGTATCCACACTTTAACTCGCAATACCTTCTAAGATTCTGTGTTTTGTGAGCTATGGATACAGAGTACACAGATTTAAACTCGAAAAATAAAGTCGTTAGATTCTTGTTTGGCCGGGGAACGAACCCTGAACCCCCCACAGTCGAGGTGCAGCAGAAATTGGACCAAACAGCATGTAAGCTTTTAATTCTAATGCCTTACACTAGTCTTACTAATATTCTATGAGTCTTATAGGCACAGTACAAACATTAGAAGCGAAATATAAAATCTTTACATGCTTCTTTAGCCGGAGAACGAACCCGGGGCCGGAACCAGCTGTAGAGATGCAGCAAATGTAGTAACATGCATTGAAGGTGGTAGAACCCTTTGTGGTTCGACTCCGGCGGCACCACCGCCACACCTATTTCTACCTAATAACAGCAGTGTTAGGCTGCTGTGTTTCGGTTTGAAGGGTGTGGTAAGGGAGACAGACTTTTCCGAGGCGTTCCAGCTTAGTCCTCAGGGGTAGCGGCGCATCTGTGACCGACCTCAGGTGGGAATATCTAATCCTATCTGGGGTTGATTACAGATGTCCATGGGCGGCAGTAGCCACTTACCATCAGGTGGACTGCATGCTCGTCTGCTACTCCTATATTATAATAAAAAAAAAAAAAAAAAATCTAAGCTTTACTATTCTCTCGACGGTTGAAGCTGAGCGTTCCCACTCGGATGGCAATCGAAAGCGTGTCAAAGACGTGCGTGCCTCCGAGACGCCTGTGTGCACGTGTACTGGCAGGGGGGAAAGTGTTATTGGGGAAATACTAAAAAAATACGATTTTACTTTTAAAGGGAATTTAATGCTGTTGGAATCCTTTTGTTAGTGGTAAGCGCTGGTGTGTTTCGCTTTGAAGGGAGACATATTTGTCGGAGGTGTTCCAACTTAGCCCTTAGGGGTAACAATGCATCTGTGGCCAACCTCAGACAGGACTCTTTATCTGTTCTGGTTTGGTTATAGATATCCATGGGCAGCAGTAGCCACTTACCATTAGGTGGATTGCATGCTTATTTGCTACTTCTGTATTATTAAAAAATCTGATCTGTTCTTTAAATTTTAAGACACCAGCGTTACACTGCTGAGTGCTTATATTAGGCAGATATAAGTGTGGCGGTGGTGCCTTTGAAGTCTTATCACAAAAGTTCTACAACCTTAAGGATTGCGGATGTTTATGGGCGGTGGTCACCCCTTGCCTACTTACCTATAATGTGGATTGCATGCTTGTTTGCAAATATATTACAAAAGAAACACTTTCGTGCGCGTCAGTCCGCGCGCAGTTTACGCGTTATCGCCGTTTAGCGCGCGTCAACCGAGCCCCACTAATGCGGTCACAGCTTCAGGTCGCGCTAACCACTCATTTTGAACGTATCCGATACGTTTGGCTCGGGATGGGCAGTGGAGCCCACTGAGGTGAGCAAGCAGTTCACATGATGGTAAGTGGCATCTGCCGCCCATGGACATCTGTAATCAACGTCAGATAAGATTAGTTTCCTAGTCCCAGTGCTTTACTTGGATTTTGAAGGTTGTAGAACCCTTTGTGGTTTGATTCCGGCGGCACCACCGCCACACCTATTTCTGATTCATAACAGCAGTGTTGAGCGCTGCTGTGTTCTGGTTTGAAGGGTGTAGTAAGGGAGACATACTTGCCCGAGGCGTTTCAGCTTAGTCCTCGGGGGTAGCGGTGCGCCTGTCGCCACACCAGGTAGGAATATCTAATCCTATCTGGGGTTCATTACAGATGTCCATGGGCGTCAGTAGCCACTTACCATCAGGTGGACTGCATGCTCGTCTGCTACTCCCATAGTGTAAAAAAGTACTTGATTTTTTTATATTGCTTGGAATGGGCAGTGTGACCCATTGAGGTGATTGGAAATTATGTCAAACGCCACACATAGTTCACTAGGTTCTAACAATCGGCGGGAACTGGTTTTGTCTAATCAACATATTAAGTCGTGGACACACCTGTTTGTATTGAGACCGCGATAGCAGATTCCATTATTATGTCGTATTGCAATCATTCAGGTCGCGCTTACAGATTTTTATCGATGATACACACATAAACACATGCATACACTAACGCACACACATAAATATTTTACACATAAAATTATTTTGCCCTCGCCTATAGTCTGCGCCAATCTGCTAGTCCGCTCTGAAGTTGTTGCGAACAGGTGTAGTCATACAATTTACTATGGTGACGCGATTCATTTCTATATTCAGAGCGGACTAGCTGTTTTACGCGGACTATACATAAACACACGTACACGTACATTAAGAGTTTTTTGTTAGTTTTCGAGAAAAATCTGAATTTCTATAACAAGATTTCCTATAATCTTTAAAAGTCTGTGTTTCTGAAACCAATCAATTTTCTTTTTTTTACCCACATGAAGGGCTATTTTATTTGGGGTACTTGTTTCCGAATAAACGTTTCTTCCTTTCTTCCGGGAATCGAACCTCGGACCCTAAGACCGGTAACTAACTGGTTTCGTCTAATCAACATAAGTCGTGAACACACCTGTTTGTATTGAGACCGCGATAGGAGATTCCATTATTATGTCGTATCGCATTCATTCAGGTTGAGCTTTGAGAATTTCATTTGTTGACACATACACACACACACTATCGCGCGCGCACACACATCCACACATATACATAAACACGCACACGCAAATATTAGCGCACACGCACAAAACACATAGAGTATTTTTTTTACAGTTTTCGTGGAAAAATAGAAAAACATGATTTGCTATAAACTTTAAGATACTGTGTTTCTGAAACAATCAAATTTCTTGTTCTTTTGAGAGGGTATTTGATTAGTTTTTTTATTTGATGTATTTGTTTCGGAATAAACGTTTCTTCCTTTCTTCCGGGAATCGAACCTCGGACCCAAGGACCGGTAACTGGTTTCGTCTAATCAACATAAGTCGTGGTCACACCTGTTTGTATTGAGACCGCGATAGTAGATTCCATTATTACGTCGCTTCGCATTCATTCAGGTCGGGCTTTGAGATTTTTTAACGATGACTGTGTTGCTAGATCGCCAATGTCGAGCTGTGACCTATCTGTGACGTGTTGTATACTATACTATACTTCACTATACAAATAAATATTTTTTGTTTTTATAATATAGGAGTATCGGAAGAGCTTGCAGTCCACCTGATGGTAAGTGGCTAGTGCTGCCCATACACATCTGTAATTAACCCCAGATAGGATTAGATATTCCTGCCTGAGGTCGGCCACAGATGCGCCGCTGCCCCTGAGGACTAGGCTCGCACGCCTCGGAAGTGTATGTCTCCCTTAACACACCCTTCAAACAAGAACACGGCAGCGCTTAACACTGCTGTTGTTAGGCAGAAATAAGCGCGGCGGTGGTGCCGCCGGAGTCGAATCACAAGGGTTCTACCACCTTCAAACCTACCACTTCCCTCGAGAGTAAAATTACTAAACTACTGTTCACAACCTTATGCGGGAATGCATTATAAAGGTATAGTCCGCGTAAAACTGCTAGTCCGCTCTGAATATACAATAGAATCGCGTCGCTATAGCAAATTGTATGACTACACCTGCTCGCAACAACTTCAGAGCGGACTAGCAGTTTGGCGATAACCATAAACGTCAAATCGAAAACAGGATGAGAGTTAGGAAGTTGCTAGCTAGTAATAAAAAGCACGCCAGCGGGTCGCCAGTGTCCATTGAGTGCCCCCATCGTCCACCGTCGCTGGAGCAATTAGAGACAGATCTCGTATTCAGTGGCCGTCTCAATTGTGAGAGGTTGCGGTACTAGTTATAGGAGGTAGCGGACGCGATTTGATCGAAGTAACGAATGTGTTGTATGCTGCGTAAGTAGTGACGTGGACTCAAGGATAGATAGGATTTGGAGGCCTACTAAAGTCTATAACACTGTTACACCTACCTTTACAACCGCGAAAGTAAGACTGTATTGAGACGCCTAGTATAAGCGTGTCTTAAAAAAAAGTATCATTACCGGGGTATAGATAAAAGCCTGTGATCGCAAGCGAATCCGCAGGTAAATGCTAGTAAAACATTATTGTTTATCGCCTTTATATGCGGACTAGTAAACATCAAAATGGCGGTGGGTCGCTGACGCCAGTGGGTCGCCAGTGTCCATCGTCCACCGTCGCTGGGGCAATTAGAGACAGATCTCGTATTTAGTGGCCGTCTCAATTGTGAGAGGTTGCGGTACGAGTTAGAGGAGGTGGCGGGGGCGGATTATGTAATCGAACTTACGAGCGTGTTGTATGCTGCGTAAGTGGTGACGTGGACTCATGGATAGATAGGATTGAAGGTCGGCTAAAGTCGGTTATAAATCATGAAACTAAGACGTGAGTTGAAAAGCTTAGTATAAGCACCTGTTTTTAAGTATCCTGATCGAATCATGTAAAATTTTGCAATTTAAAGTTCTATATGTAACAGAATCAAAAGAAACGAAAATAAGGTTTCAATGAGAAATTTGTTATTTGTAGGACATGATTGATTAAGCAGTTCGATGTTATCTGTGTTGACGCGATGCCATCCAAAAAAATACTCTTAGCGCGTCTTAAACCCATTACTGTTCCACTTTTGGGCACAAGTCTTGTCTCAGAATGAAAACCATCAAGCCACACTCCATCGCGGTGGATAAGTGCATATTGGTAGACTTTATAAGCTAGTATTCGGTCAATAAAACCTATTTTATGATGTGTTCATCAAAATATTATTTTGTAACGTGGTCATCTCGACAGATTACAAATGTTTGATTAATTTTAATTGAGTCGTATACATGAGAACGGAAATAACTCTATGTTACATATTATGCACTCGTACTGTACTGATAACGCTTAACATTTTTCCTGTAATTTGTGACACATACATATGTTTAATTTGCAAATGTTTCACTGCATTACAATACAGTTAGTGGGTCGCTAATTACTTGAGAAGCAGTGACAGCCTAGTGGTTAAGAAATTCGGCCTCTTGATCGTGGGGTGAGGGGTTTAAATCCCAGGCATTTGCTTAAATGGTGAAAACATCGTAAGGAAACCTGCGTACCGGAGAAATCTTAGAAAAGTTTCCAAATTCGTACTTGTCCAGCGCGGTGGACTATGACCTAATCCTTTATACTGAGAGGAGACCCGTCCACAGCAGTAAGACAGTGATGGGTTGATGATCATAATGAATTACTTGTTGTGGATAGGGTTCCTGTTCGACCCCCAGCTCATACAGGTGTCTAAATAAATATATAGTAAACAGTTAATAAACAAGTTTTTTTTATAATCTTCTCAAAAAACTATTCCACTTGATATCCATGTCATAATTAGGGGCGCATATTAATTGATTGGTCCACCATATTGGATTGAGTATGACGTCACTGATCTAATCACGCATAGTCATCTAAATCAAATGTGTATGCAAAATTTTAGCTCAGTCGGATATAGGAAGTGGGTCAATTTGACTCCCACATACATACGAATAAACAATCTGTGTTAAATAGAAGCTTGTAAAAACTGAATTGTGTAGGCTTTGTTTATTAAGAACAAATTAATTAATATAACAAAAAAATATGAATTATGATTATTTTTGGCCTTTCATATAGTAATTATTTTGTAATATGCAAATAAAAATTATTTAATCAATTTATAATTTCTAGAACGAGGTTTATTAAATTATGACTTTTTATATATACGCTATTTGTGTGTATTGCAATTTTAAAACCGCTGTCGCCTATCAACTCGCGCCACATTTAGTACAACTCAGGCACTTGTACATCCACTCAAGCGACATAACTCTTAACTTTTAATAAGAGTTATTACAATTTATATTATTAATAATATAAATTGTAATATCGATAAAACCAATGCTACGAAAGTATTAACTTTATTTCTGCTTGCATTACAGTCCTAACAAATTAAAACTCTCCCCAAAACATATCTTTCCGAATTCGCTTTTTTTTTATTTGGACTTCTAAAATATCTCGGCAGTACGACGAAAATATAAATTATTATTTTAAACATTGTATTATCCTCTAAATAACATGAAATTATTTATTAAATAATGCTATAAAATAATTAGCTAAATTAATTAATTCATTTTGTCTGTTTTTTAATGTATCCATTTAATTATGTATTTTTTTTCTTAATTAATAAATTATATTATTAATATTATTGAATTATGACAAGCAATTGTATATTATCATATTTTTATTTACGGTGTTGGGCAAGATGTCGTCATTCATAGTTGTACTGCCACTTAGCATGTAGATATTATTCAATAATGTATGTAATATATTTAAAATGTGAATAGTATGTTAGTGACCATTATCAAATAAATAAACAAATATGAAGACGTAATCCGCTATCGCCCATCAACTTGCACCATGCGCTCATCACAAGAATGATGTCACCGTGACTAACCCACACGTCACATTGTGGTGTAGAGCTGAGCCGAATATTATATAAGTTAGTATTAGAGTTCTATTAGTTAGTTATAATAAAGACTTCAACAAAGTAACACGCCTCTCAATACCATACGAGCCTGCTACAACATTACATGGCATAACATGTATATTCATTCACTAGCGATCATCATTGACCATCCACGTCAACCGGATTGGATGCGTGTCCGTTATTATTAATCAATCTGTCCAGCGTTTGATTACCAAAGATCGAATTTGACAATAGTAAAAACAGACAAATATACGTGAGGCAAATACTGTGCAAGTATACCCATATAAAATATCCCCTGAACTTCATATGCAGGATCCCTTGGTACATAAGAATTAAGAGATCATGCTCCATCGCACCGCGATTTGATACATGTCCCGATCAATGCATTTGTCTGAAGCAGATGTCTGACTGAAAATATTGTTAATATCTAAATATATATAACTCAAAGGTGACTGACAGACATAGTGATCTATCAACGCACAGCCCAAACCACTGGACGGATCGGGCTGAAATTGGGCATGCAAGTAGATGTTATGACGTAGGCATCCGCTAAGAAAGTATTATGATCAATTCTACCCCCAAGGGAATAAAATAGGGGATGAAAGTTTGTATAAATCTTCTTAGTTAATAATATTACTTCGTAACGCGAGCGAAGCCGCGGGCAAAAGCTCGTATTGTCTATATGACTCCTTGCAACCGTACAAATAGTAGTGGAGTATTTTTCATTGCGAGAGGGGGCGTAGATACGGGCTTTATCAATGAATTTGTTCATTCATAGGTGCCTTATCAATTCTACTGTTCTAACAGTAGAGTAAGTTTACTCAAAAATTAGTATTTTTTTTTTGTGATGACACATTCGAACGTAGAACTCTTTGTGGTTCGACTCCGGCGGCACCGTCGCCACACCTATTTCTGTTATAACAGCAGTGTTAAGCGCTGCTGTGTTCTGGTTTGATGGGTGTGGTAACGGAGACATACTTTTCCGAGACAATCCAGCTTTGTCCTCAGGGATATCAGCGCGCCTGTGGCTGACCTCAGGTAGGCACCCAAACCTGCCTGGGGTTGATTACAGATGTCCAGCGGCAGTAGCCACTTGCCATTAGGTGAATTGCATGCTCGTCTGCTACTCCTATATTACATAAAAACATCAAGACCTGGAACGTAGAAGCTTTCTACTCGCCTGAAAGCTCCTGAAATGTTTCCGCGCCAAAAAAGTCACGAATGGACTTAGTACCTAATATTGCGTTTATTTGAAAGCATTTAACCCTTTTCCGCCCCTTTGAAAATTTTGACTTCCAAAAATGGAAATTTGACAACGTAGGTTTGAAGAATAGGTTTAAAGATCTCGATTTCTCATAGAAGTCAATTTTAATTTATTGTACTTAATTATAAGTTATTGTTCTCATCTTAATGACAATGAGTAGTTGAAGCAATCAAATCTTGATCTTCGGGAGGCAAAAATTGGATAAACTGATTATAGATTTCTAGCGTTAGCTGATCAGTTTCTCCTAAACATGTGTGACTTCAATAAAATCGATATCGTCAAACATTACGTCCACACACAACATATCATCGCTTCAACGTATGTACATACGTGGTAAAAAATCGAAAGTGAATTCTTCGCGCACCACGCCGAGAGCGTAACTAAATTACGGAGGCGGTGACCGTTGATTAAAAAAAAACCGTTAAAATGGTAAAAATAAGAAGATTGGTCGGTTTTGAAAATTTAATTGTTAAATACCTAGAATCTATTTATTTATTTGCACCCTACCTATTCTTTTAATTCATCCCCTCTTTAACTCCTCACCCTAAGGTTGCCTGGAAGAAATCGCTGTGTTAGCGATAAAGCCGCCTTTTGTATCGTCCTAAATTGTATGTTTTTATTTTTGTTTACTATATTGGGTACAATAAAGAATATTATTATTATTAATCTTTTCAAGAAATTTAAGTAGTAAATGAACAATTGAACATACAGTAAACCTGATAGTTCTTTTTTAGGGTTCCGGAACCATAAAAACGGAACCCTGTTACTAAGACTTCGCTGTTTGTCCGTTTGTCACGGGGCTCTATCTATGGAACTGTAATAGATAGACACTTAAAATTTTTACAAATAATATATAACGGCGGCCGCTATAAGAACAAACACTAAAAATAAAAAAAAAACGTTGATTATAAAAAGGGGTCTCCATACAACAAACCGGTATTTTTCGAACTAACTGTTTAATCGTTATAGGTAGACATTTCAAATGTATGTTGCTGATATAATAACAAATACTAAAAATAAAAAAAAAATGCAAACATTTGGTGGTACGGAACCTTTCGACTCGACTTGCGACGACTTGCACTTGGCCCATTATTAGTAAGTAAAAGTAGGAGACGAGCATGCAGTCCACCTGATGGTAAGTGGCTACTGCCTCCCATAAAGTTAGGGTCTTACATGAAGTTAGCCAAAGATGCGTTTCTACCACCGAGGACTGAGTTAGAACGTCTCGGATAAGTATGTCTCCTGTAACACTGCTGTTATTAGGCAGACTACGTGTAGCGTTGGTACATACGAAGTCGATCAACAAAGGGTTCTACCACATGGACAGCTCCTTCCGTATATCCTTAGTTTTATTTAAGGTCACACACAGATGAGTTGCTACTTCTGAAGACAAGGTTAAATGTTCTGGAGGCACGGTAGTGCCTCCGCCAAGTCGAGCCATGGCCGTTCCATCCTTTTCTCGAAGCAATTCAGCCCATTTTTGACCCTCTGTAACTTCGTTGCATATTAAGCCTGAATTTTCAGCAAAGCCAAGCAAGCATTGTATAGACACGGTATATTTCAAATTTCATTCAATTTGAACCAGTAGTTTAAGAATTACAAGTAGTCAAAGTTCGTAATTCTGTCACTCGCTCACTGACTGACTGACCGATCATCAAAATGTTAAGGCACTTCTAGCACTTATTGTATTTTTGCGGCTACCTTCATGCCTGATTACAGCAGCGCGTTACGTTACAGTTATAAAGTGTGATGGTATAATTCTACCATCCGTAGATCTATCATAAGATACTACAATTTGTAAAGTACCTATAACAAAAATAGATACTATAAATACGAGAAACTACTTGCTTGTATTGTAAATTAATGACGTAAATGATGTGTTGTTTGTTATTATGAATGAGATTCTCACAATGAACGTGATATAATGCGGTTAGACGAATCTAAAGAGATAACATTGGAATCGTCTTGATTTATTGATTTGTTAATCCGTAGTAGCAGTACCACTTCTGGGCTCCGTGCCCTCTTCTTCGTGCATCTCCCGTGAATGGGTTGTCTTTTAATTTTTATACAATGTTATGCTGTTCGCGCTCGCTTGCTAAACCATCACAAATTCAAACGTGTGGCTAGAGCTTTTGACGTTGTTTGTGTAGGTTTGCAACCGTTTGTAGCATAGCTTTTGATGTAGCCAAATATTTGTACACTTTTGAAGTTTGCAGCAAGTGCCTACCATGACATTTATATATGGGACTTTTTTTATTTTTTTTTGTCCTTAAGTTTTACAGAAACACTCTTATACTAATCCTCATAATTGACATAACTTTAAGCCACAACTCAGCATGGTAGTAGTTATAAAACAGTAATTTAAAACCGTAGAAAATCATGAAAATTTAATATATTTGTATAGAAAACTATTTATTTAGAAAGCATAATTTTAACTGGTGTTGATGTCCAATATAAATGTGTTTTGATGTAAAAGTGGTGCCACTATCGCGCGCCGGCGGAAACGCCGCGGTCCCGCCGATAAACTGTTGGCGGTTATTAAATGTGCACGATGAATCATTGCGGTGGGTGTGATACAAGTTTATAGACGTGAGCGAGTGAGTTCCGCTTTTTTTATAATATAGGAGCAGCAGACGAGCTTGCAGGCCACCTGATGGTATGTGGCTACTACCGCCCATGGACATGTGTCATCAACCCCAGATAGGATTAGATATTCCTACCTGAGGTCGGCCACAGATGCGCCGCTACCCCTGAGGACTAAGCTGAAACGCCTCGGAAAAGTATGTCTCCCTTACCACACCCAAAACGGGACAGGGCAGCGCCTAAAACTGCTGTTATTAGGCAGAAATAGGTGTGGCGGTGGTGCCGCCAGAGTCGAACCACAACGTGTTCTACCACCTTCAACCACCGCTTGTAATACGACGAGCTTATGATATTCACGTTTTGCAGTCGTATTGTCAAATTATTAAGAAGTAACACTCCTAACAGTGAAAGTTTGAAAAATACTAAATAAGGTTTTGATAACATTATAAGTTTGAAAATAATAATTATTATTTATTTTCATTCACATGCACTTTTTGGTGTCATATGAAGCAATGAAATTTTATTTAGCTCATTAAAACGCGCGGCTACACGCGGTTTCAGTGTCGTTTCTCTATTCACTTATAACTTTCAAGGACCCCAATAAATATTTATGTACTTGACATCTTCCTCGAGCGTACGTCTCATTAACTCATTAATTCGTCGTATGGCGATATTGCCTCATTTTGATAACTAAACCGCTCATAACTTACAACCAAACAAAACTTCAATAAACATTTAATGGACATTTTCCTTGCGCGTACGTCTCATCACGGCCTTTACAGCGATATTGCCTCATCTTGCGGGCGTTAATAAATAAGACAATTAAACCGCTCATCACTCATAACATACACCGAACGAACCTCAATAAGCATTTAGTTGACGTTTTCCTCGGGTGTACATCTCATCACGACTCGTGCGGCGATATTGCCTCGTCTTGTTTACGTCGCCGTATCGGTGCAAGGACGCGGCGAGGTTGCTACGTTGAGGTCGGTTTTGGTGCGTGTTTTGAATAAAGAGATAATGGCTTCTTGTTTTGGGAAAGTTTTTTTGGGCTATAAAATTGATGATAGGTGGTTGGTTACTGTTGCCATGGACATCTGTTAGGAACTCATAATAGAACTGGGGTTCTAACTGAAGCTGATTATAAATGTGTGCCACTCTCTCTTGTGATATGATAATCGTCTCATAGGTATGTAAGTCAGTCGACATCCACACACCCACCTAAATGCAAAATGTCAATATGTTTAATGATGGCATCTTTGTGGTTGGACCATACTAACCCTACCATACTCAACTATAGTATAATACAAAAATGTAGAAGATAGGTAATTGATAAAGTATTGACATTCAAAAAGTGCTCTGTAAAGAACCTATATTGAATTTAAAAAAAAAATGATTTTATGCCGTAGTAATTACCTTTGGAATAATTTAGACTTGTGCCTTTTAATACCCAGAGTTGAAATACTAGGTCCTTCAAATAATGACTGTGACTGTCGCCGCGCTCCCATTGGTACTAATTGCTAATTTTATTCCCCCTTCCCCTCTCATCTGCTCGTCCTAGATGCCATTCACCGCGTCCAGGCCGGAATTTATCTTCCGACACTAAATAAATATAATATTCCTAATATTTTAGCTTACCTTGTCGACGCCTAATTTTTGTCTCACTGCTGGGCACATGTGTCCTCTCAGAATGAGAAGGATTAGGCCATAGTTCACCGCGCTGGCCAAGTATATTGGTAGACTTCACATACCTCTGTACTATATCTCTTTTTAATGCCTTATTTTGTTATGTTTCTGTGTACACAAATTTGTAAATAAATAAATACCTTTAAGAACTTTTTTTATGAAAGATCTCTGGTGTGCAGAATTCTTCACGATGTTATTCTTCGCCGTACGTGTTATACATTAACATGTGAAGGTGGTAGAACCCACTGTGGTTCAACTCCAGCGACCCCACCGCCACACCCATTTCTGCCTAACAACAGCAGTGTTAAGCAGTGCTAGGGCGCTGGAGTTGATTACAGATGTTCATGAGCGGCAGTAGCCACTTACCGTCAGGTGGACTGTTTGCTCGTCTGCTACACCTATATTATAAAAAAAAAGTATTCACACATAGTTTCCTATTGTTTCAGATGCATGCCCAGAAGCGCCGACGTCATCATGTGTAAAGACGGTTGAGGGCGCCACACGACGCGCCACAACACAGACATGTCGTTTTTCAATAATCTCAAAAAGGTAAGTGTTAACTTTACATGCATTGCTTGCACTCCAACTATATTTCAATTTCCGTGCGATTTTTCTCAAAAAGTTTTAACCCGCTTTGAACCGGTCAGTTTAATTCAAAATTTTGAACAGTTATCAAAACCTGATGATAATACAGGAGTTAGTTGAAAAATTTCTCTCATCTCTCATTCTCATTAATTCTCGTCAATCATTTTATTAAGTCTTATATTAAGAACTATTTGTTACTTTTTAATTTGTTTAAAAATAAAAGCGTTGTTATTAATATATTAAACTATTTTTTTTAATAAATAACACACTATAAAAATATTGATATTGTCTATTCTACAGTCCGAAATGTCCATAATATTTTTGATATTGCTCGATCGTTCAAATTACCTTAATTACGTTTCAGGTGCTGCACCTTGGCGGCGGCAATGACGCGAAGAAGAAGAAGGTGTTCAGCAACATCAGGGACAACAGCGACCCGAACGAGCACTGGGACATGGTCGGCGAGCTCGGCGATGGCGCTTTCGGGAAGGTGAGTGGAACATCTGTTACTGAGGTCCAAAACACCACGTTTAAGGACCTTGCGACTCCAGTACCCTTAGTATGAGTTTTTACGCTTTTCCAAAAATTACTGTTTTCGTATTTGTTTACGTATTTGCCTAAATATTTCCAATCAGCGCCCCTAGCGGACTGTATCGGAACTGATTGGAAATGGACGGGAAATACGTAAACAAATACAAAAACAGTCATTTTTGTAAAAACTCATACTAAGGGTACAGAGCAGACTCAAGTTTCAGGACCAAGACCAGGTGCCCTAAGCAAAGCTAGTCCATAGAAAGTGTATGCTAAATGTAGCACTTAGGCTCTAGGCTATAAAATATAATCAGATCATAGCAAGTCATAACCGTCATCTAAAAGGTCATCGTCATCTAAAACTGTTATCAAAAAGCAGCGAACGCTCATCTTTTAGGCTCAAACTAACCTTATCCAATCATGTGGCATACGTATAAGAACTAGTAGATATTACAATAGTGATCGAGCAGATGATGTGACAGAAAGTGATGTGACTGGAAAGGAAGTCAAGATTGGTTATGAAACAAGAATCCTAGAGTATGTAACTTTAGATAAAAGTTATTGAAAGAGAAATAAATAACATGGTATCTCGTATTGATCATTGTTTATGATATTGAGCACGTGAAAGTACACGTGAAAAAAATAGAAGATCACATGAAATGAATAACAACATTCGTACGGCTTCTAGCTCAAAACGTAACGGCGTGATTCACAATGAAAATAATCTCATTTTCCGTTTAAAACATAAAAATGCCTATTCTCGTGGAAATTGTATAAAGTGAGCAATGTTGCGTAAATATTTGGAAGTATGTGATATAAAGATGTTGCTTTGTTGAACCAAACGTCGAAATTTGAAATGTGCGTCAAAATATTACCGTTTGCTATTTAATATAAATTTGAGAATCATGTTTTCTGCATCTCTCGTATTAGACACCTACGTGAATCTGGCTGGTTGCTTAGTTTTTAGCGTTTTGTTCCCAAAACCTAAAAAAATGGAAACGTAATTGTAAGCCTCCGCTGTCTGTCTGTCAGTTCGTTTGTCTGTCTTAACTCTTAAACTGTAAGAGATAGGCATATGATTTTTTTGTGTATATTGCTATGGCCACTATAACAACAAATACTAAAAATAAGAAAGTTAAATACAAAGGGGTCCCAATTGGCCATACCAGAAACCAGTATTTTTCGTTATTTTGAGTAGTAACTATATTGCATCGGATAAGAAGATAGTTTACATTTTACAATGAATTTACTACTGTAGCGACTTCCCGCTACTCGTCAAGAAATGGCGCTGCCGAATCACGAGCTATCGAAGTTTTCTAAACTCCGAACTGAGACTGTCGTAGCGCGGCCGCTCCCCGGGCACGATCACAAAGCCCGGCGGGAGATCTTCCTACCAAACTACTATGGCTGAATAAAAAAAATACTTCAGTACTAACACGTTTCAATATATTTGCGTATATCCATTAGTAACAGTTATAACTGTAGTAGTTGCGAAACGTTTCGTACATTCAAAGTACTGAAAAGGTGGTAGAATTTTAGAAAGTTGGTAGAACCTACCTAATAACAGCAGTGTTAGGCGCTGCTGTGTTCCGGTTTGAAGGGTGTGGTAAGGGAGACAGACTTTTCCGAGGCGTTCCAGCTTAGTCCTCAGGGGTAGCGGCGCACCTGTGGCCGACCTCAGGTAGGAGTATCTAATCCTATCTGGGGTTGATTACAGATGTCCATGGGCGGCAGTAGCCACTTTTCATCAGGTGGACTGCATGCTCGTCTGCTACTCCTATATTATAAAGAAACAAAATATATCAAATCCCTAACAAAACACTCCCATTCCCCATTCGCAGGTTTACAAAGCCCAGCACAAGACGACGGGCCAGCTCGCCGCCGCTAAGATGTGCGTGCTCGACAACGAGGACGACCTCGCCGACTTCACCGTCGAGATCGACATACTGAGCGAGTGTCGGCATCCGAACGTCGTTGAGTTGCACGAGGCGTACTTCATAGACAACAAGCTATGGGTGAGTTTTTTATAAAGTTGTCCTAAAATACCAATGTCCTCTGGTAATTGCTAGTTGAGAGGAGCTTCGGTGATAAGTTTGGTGTTTCTACCGTTCGTCGTTGAAGAGTTCCATCGAGTAGAAATAAATTTATGTCTACACTGCTATGAAAAAGGATTATTTCTTTTGTGTGTTACAATCTTGCTTGAAATACAATTTCTAAGTATAGCAGTTTGTGTCCAGACACATGTGATATATTGATGCTGATCGTTGAACGACGTCATCGATTGGTGGTAGAATCTATCATTCAACGTCGATCGTCAGTTTTAACCAAACCAGAGTAATCGCTGTGTGTGTGTGTGGTATGTGGGAACTCTAAGAGGAATATTGTTTAGATATTTCAATGGCGAAGGAGAGAAAAGGTTCTCAAACAAATGTTGTGTAAAAAAGCGTATTATGAAACAAGTGATTATTTTATCGATAAAAAGTGTGGTCTGAATTACCTTCAGCTCCACATTTACCATTAGTATAAATTTTCATTGTGTATGAATAAAAAAGATAATCGTTTTGGAGTTTCCTTCGTCGCTCCTCCTCTGTAACGAATGACCTTCCGAAGTGGTGTAGATTACATATCGACGACGAATTGGCAATAACTCGTAACTCAAAAAACCCTACTTTACATAAGAAGAAACGCTACTTTAAAAAGACATAGAACATATTGCCACAGTTTAATATTTTGCTCAATTTTGAACCTACGTTAAACCTACCTTTTAAGGAACCTACGTTTTAAGGACGACCTGCGATACATCATTTTAAGTACAAAAATGCAATAAATCGCTTTTTCGTAAAAAAAAATTGAGATACAAGTTATTGCCACTACATCGTCGATATAAAACAGAATTTCGTAAAGAATCAACTTTGAATAAATTTAATTTTTAGAACAGTGTAAATCTAATCCCACTTCTCTATCCAGATGCTGCTAGAGTACTGCGACGGCGGCGCTCTCGACTCGGTGATGTCGGAGCTCGAGAAGGGGCTCAACGAGGCGCAGATCGCGTACGTGTGCCGCGAGATGTGTCGCGGACTCCAGTTTCTGCACTCGAGGCGCGTGATACACAGGGACTTGAAGGCTGGGAATGTGCTCGCTACTATGACAGGGGGGGGTTAAGCTCGGTGAGTTGGTTTTGACAAATTTGACAAATATATACACGTTCTATACTCAAAGACAAAAGTGTATACACAATTACACAGACCCAAAACAGATATCTAAATTCATTATTGCAGTATCTGTCTGGCCGGGTTCGAACCTAAAACACTGCGCTTCAGACTGGTATGGTGACCGTCCTACCTCGCAGAGGGTCAAAAATATATACACGACGAATAGATACGAATATTGTAAAACTCTATGAAGGCTGGGGTTCAATTTTGAAGGCACCACCGCCACACAAACTCAAACCTAAATAACAGTATTTTTAGCCGCTGTTGTGTTCTAGTTTTGAGGGTGTGGTAAGGTTGACATACTTAACAGAGGCGTTCCAAGTTAGTCTTCAAGGATAGCAATTCATTTGTGATCTTAACTACGAATCTAGTCTACCTGGGGTTGTTTACAGCAGTAGCCACTTACCATTAGCTGGACTGCATGCTAGTTTTATACTTCATTAATATAAATAATATCTCGTACATTGTGAGAACCCCTATCAAGGCTTAGATATATTTAAAAAAATATTTAGCGAAATTGTATGCGGTGGTGATGCCACCGGTATTTAACCACAAAAACTAGCCTAACCAAACGCAAAATAAAACCTTTGTCAATATAACAATTGCAGCGGATTTCGGCGTGTCGGCGAAGAACAAGTCGACGCTACAGAAACACGACACATTCATCGGCACGCCGTACTGGATGGCGCCCGAGGTGGTGCTCTGCGAGACCTTCAGGGACCACCCCTACGACTTCAAGGTATCGACGTTGACGCACTAACAAAATAGACCGCGACCGCTGTGGACGTTGATGTGGTGACAAAATAGATGTCAAATGGGTGTTTTTTTTTTTTAACTTTACGAGAGGCATTTTTACGATTGTCCGTAATATTTTAAGGTGTGTACGTTGATGAACTAACAATCTAGACAATTATTTTTTTATGTATCGAGTTTGCCGTTGTTAGGCTAAGAAAATTGATGACTATGAATTGTTTATCATTTCATGGTACAACTGTTGACTTGAGAATAAAATAGAGTCCTAAATCGAAGCTTGATTATTTATGGTTGAATGAAATATGCAAAATCTATGACGGTAAGTAGAAAGTGAGGCTCGTTTTCCGATTTGTATTATTTCGGCGGTTTCAAGTGAGGTGGAATTGAATAGAGTCCTAATGGGTGGGTAGAGAGTCACAATGGACGCTACAAATACACTACACGTTCATAAGCACGCCGTACTGGATGGCGCCCGAGGTGGTGCTCTGCGAGACCTTCAGGGACCACCCTTACGATTTCAAGGTACGAAATGTTTTACGGGAGGTAGAAGTCCGTGTGGTCCGACGCAGGCGCCACCGCCACACCTATTTCTGTTATAACAGCAGTGTTAAGCGCTGCTGTGTTCTGGTTTGCAGGTTCTATCACTTATCACTTATCTTTATGGGCTGCTAGCTCATTTGCTACTCCTATATTTAAAAAAAAATATCAAAAATTGTCGTCACGTAGTTACCTCATAATTTTGGCAAGTTTGTCGAAAAAAAATTAGTTAAAATTTTCACAATGAATTTATTCGTATGGCCAATTTTTTATTATTTAATTTTAATTTTTATATATAAAAGTGTTCCTAGAAAACCATTTCTTATAGCTCTATATCGGTTGTCGTTTTGACAATTGAAATTGTCACTGTCATCTATTTTAGTGTTTGACAAATATTTAAAAAAAAATATAGTTTTTTACAGCATTTACGAATGAAACGATATTTCGCCGCACTTTTTCTTCGATTTCGTGTTTTTGCACCACTTTTTTGCACTTGTCGGCATTGTTCCGCGTAAATTACATCATGACAGTCATTATTTAATGGCTTCCTTGAATTACAACGCGGTGAGATATATCTATACTTATCTATATCTGTATATGTTTCACCAGGTGGACATCTGGTCCCTGGGCATCACGCTGATCGAGTTCGCGCAGATGGAGCCGCCGAACCACGAGATGACGCCGATGCGCGTGCTGCTCAAGATACAGAAGAGCGAGCCGCCCGCGCTGGACCAGCCGTCGCGGTGGAGCAAGGCGTTCAACGACTTCATCGCTAAGGCGCTTGTTAAGGTAATTTTTAAACATAATCATAGAAATAAATGTTAATTCAAATTATATCATAGCCAAGGCGCTTGTTAAGGTATGATTTTTAAACATAATAATAGAAATAAATGTTATTAAAAATTATATATTGAATATTTGTTTCCGCTTGGTAACGACGCGACAAGTACCGAACCACCCACTTAACAGTGGGGTTGGTTTGTTTTTGATACTTGTTTATATATTATATTATAATGTTTTAAATAACATTATATTATTATGAATAAATATTATAAATTTTCCCGGGCAAAGAGGGTATCCTCGAGACTTTTCGAGAGAATTTCCTGCCCACCGGCCTTATGTTGACACTGCCGCAATATATGTGCGCCCGGGAGGTAAGACGTCCCGTCAGTTAGTCGCTTGAACCAGATTGGCCTAACTGCATTTTAATTTTTGACCTATCTACATTTTTGTAATTTAAAAATGTTGTATAGTCTTCGTAAAACTGCTAGTCCGGTCTGAATATAGAAATGAATCTCGTCGCCATAGCAAATTGTATGAGTACACCCGCTCGCAACAGTCTTAAGGAGTAGCGGCGCATCTGTGGCCGACCTCAGGAATATCTAATCCTATCTGGAGTTGCTTACATATGTCCATGGCAGTAGTCTTATCATGAGGCTTATTATGAGGAGGACTGTATGCTCGCAAAAAAAGACAGTAATAGCTTAGTGGTTAAGAAACTTGGCCTCTCAATCTAGGGGATCGAGGTTCAAATCCCAGACCTCTGATTTTTCGTATTACAAATTAATTATCACTTGTTAAGATGGCGACGGAAAACATCATGTGAGACTTGCATACTTGAGAGATTTATAAAAACAAATTTCAATGTGAAGTCTACCAATACGCACTTGGCCAGCGCGGTGGACTATGGCCTATCCTTCTCACTCTGAGATTAGACCCGTGCCCAGCAGTGGGACAGCAATGGGTTGATATTGGACTGCATGCTCGTCTGCTTCTCCTGTATTATAAAAAAAAAATTAATCTATTTGGTACCTACCTGTACTGATTCAGTTAGTACAAATATAATGCAAATCGGTCCACTACCGTCCTACCCGCACGGCGTCCACACTAAGAGTGACGTACCAGATCAACTGACAGCTAACTCGATGTCGCCAGATGCGTACGAATACTGCACGCCATACCAGTACTCGTACTAGTACTCGTATCTATGTTTAGTGTCTATTTGATGTGAAACATCTATAGCCGCACGTAAAACCGATTTCTGGCGTGGCGACGCATGCCGTGGCGACGTCGCCACGCTATACGATGGTATATATACAGTCTATATGCAGTAGTGTGTACGGTGTGGCGACGCGTCGCCATGCGCAAAAATCGTAATATTTTATCATTATGACATATTGAGTTCCTATCACAATATGTTCTTTTCTGCATATTACTTTTACAAAATAATGTCGATGTTTCACATCTGCCAGGCGTCCCGTGACGGCTCACATTTTATGAGCGTACTTACTAATACACTACACTACGACTCTCAGGACCCAGAGAAGCGGCCGACGTCGAGCGAGCTGCTGAAGCACGACTTCGTGAGCGGACCGCTGGACGCCAAGCCGCTGCGCGACCTGCTGCTGGAGTACCGCGCCGAGGTCGTCGAGGAGGAGCTGCTCGACGACGACTCGGAGGTCAGTTGGGGGCGCCGGGGGGTCGCTGCAGGGGTGGGGGGTGCCGGAGGGTCGTTGCAGGGACTAGGGGGGTTGCTGCAGAGATGGGGGTGCCGGGGGGTCGTTGCAGGGGTTAGGGGGGTCGCTGCAGAGATGGGGGTGCCGAGGGGTCGTTGCAGGGGTTAGGGGGCGAGGGGGGTACAGGAAGGAAGATCTGTCGAACCCTTGCAAGATTTTTTGAACGAGAGAAATTAGTAATACATAAAATAACTATGTAAAACACTAAGTATTCACGACGTTGCAGGTTCGATTCCCGGCCAGAAACATTCAGAAACATTATTCAGATAATGAATTTAGATATATGTTCTGGGTCTGGGTGTTTGTGTATTTGTCTCTGTGTGTGTCCATGGCACCCACGGTACAGGGAATCCTATTGTGAGTCTGTGAATGTAAAAAGCGTCTTTAAGATTTAATTTAAAGTAATTAATTATTAATGTATTACTAATTTCAATATACAGGGTGTTTTTTCAAAGGGTACCCAAATTTTTTTACCATATTCTAGACATCAATAATGTTATGTACAAAATGTCAAAACTTTAAAATCCCTCTTAATTATTTAATTACATTAATTCTAAGTTATTCCAAATTCTGCGTACATTATGGACAACCATTGCATAGTACGCGCAGTCATTGATAATAACACTAGCACTAACGCACACAAACTCGTAATACAAGTATGCCGACGCGCGGTTCTTTTCATTGAGACTGACACGCACACAAATAAATGATCGGTTAAAGATTCCAATTTTTCCTTCATACTTTTCACGGGCTTAGGACCGTCATAATGAATAAATACACACTACCTACATTACGACTTTGTTTTAAAACGAATGTGCATGTTTAATTTATTATGGCGTATTTAAAAAAATGGAATCAACTATTTACAACAAATTAACTTACCTAATTGCATAATTAATCAACTTTCTTTAAGTCCCTTATAAAACACACTGGTATTTACATTGTCTACATATCACTGGTATTTCAAAAACTGTTCAAAGTGGAGTCCATTTCTCTCAATACAAAGCTGAGCACGCTTTCTTAAATTGTTTTTTAACATTATTTGTGTCTGAACACTTTTCACTTCACTAAAAGCTGTAATTTTTTTATTGCGTAGGTCCTCATAACTCTGGGCTTCCTCAACGTAAACAAGTCTTTTAATTTCTCCCCATAAATAAAAGTCTATCGGAGTAAGGTCCGGTGACCTAGGTGGCCACGCTATTGGCCCCCCGCGTCCTATCCATCTATCACCATATTCATTATTTGAATAATGGGGTGGTGCACCGTCATGTTGGAAATAAAAATTATTTAATAATGCTAAGGGTACATCTTCCAATAATTCCGATATGACACTTCGTAACATTTCTAAATAATTACCGCCAGACAACCGTCCCTCGATAAAGTATGGGCCAACGATTATGTTACTAATGATACCAGCCCAAACATTAACGCTAAATCGCACTTGATGATGGCTGTCTTTAATTACGTGGGGATTGCTCAGTGCCCAATAATGTTCGTTGTGACTATTATAAAGTCCTACCCGCGTAAATAACGCCTCATCAGTCCACAAAATATTTACAGAGTCAAGGTTTGACAATAACCATTGACAAAATTGTATCCGAGGAGGACCATCGTTGTCATGGAGTGCTTGAACACGTTGATAATGAAACGGATGATATCCTAAAGAATTTAGCAACTTCCACACGTAATAACGGCTTACGCCGAATCGTCGGGCTGCGTCGATGGTACTAGCACGAGGATCTCGCTCAAAAAACTCGAGAATAGCATTCTCGACGGCCGGACTAATTACAACATGACCTCCTCGAGATGATGCATGGACCGGCACAGTGAACTGTCCAAAATCTAACAACCTTTGGTTAGCTGCTAAAATCGTCCTCGTATTAGGTACTCTTAAGTTGTTTCCATGTATTTGTAAACGCGGTAAAGAGTCACTTTCGTAAAGTCTTTGCGCACCACGTAAACTTTCACCACTTAAAATGTAGCACCGTACCATCTCATAATACTCGCGGTTCGTATAACTTATTTGACTTTGTGCCGCCATTTTCACTCATAAAAAATAGCAAACGCATTCGAAAATCGGTCACGGTCGACTGGCGCCACTGGCGGCCGGCGGGCGGCGGTTGCGCATCACAGGTGTCTGCGAGGGCGAGGGGGAAAGGGGTTGTGCGAAGCTAGGCGATCGCTAGCCGAATATTACCGATATCTTCCTGCATAGTTTTTATGTTTGTGTGCGAGCGCTCAGAGTAGTGTGTGATAATAAATAGCAGAACTTATGAATGATAGTTTTCGTTGTTGAAATCATGTCCATGAGTTCTGTATTTAGGGGATAAAATGGTTCAATATTTCTTAATATATTTTTTATTTTTTTATTTCAAAAATCGATTATTTTACCGCTTCTGAACCATCTGTGTCAATTTGGGTACCCTTTGAAAAAACACCCTGTATTACGTTGTAAATACAATATTACTAACATTGGGTGTCTTGTGTAATATATCTGCGAGCTTACGTCGTATATCTAAGATTTAATACTTGTCATATCTATCTATGTATATATACCAGCATATACGAGGTGGTGCAAAAGTTTTCATCTCATATTTTTTGACTACAGATTTTTAGTATATGACAAACTTTAGTTTTACTTTAGAATTGTACTTCATAAGCAAATTTACATATAGTAAATTTTACTATATGTATAGTAATTTACTATTTACATATTGATACCTTGGTTGGCAAATCAGACAACTTTTGTCAAAATGTTTTTTTTATTTGTTTTGATAGTAAATGGCGTTGAAATAAATAAATAAAAAAAAAAACCTTTTGACAAAGAGTGGAGTTGGCTGATCTGCGAATTAAGATATTTTACCGTATGTTATTTACTATTTATATATAGTAAATTTTACCGTATGTACTTTTTACTATTTGTAAATATGCTTGTAAAATGTCAGTACTATATTTATTTACATCACAAATGTCAAAATATAACTGAAATTTACCGCCATTTGCAAAGATTTCAAGCGTTTTCCGACATAGTGATGACTTTTGCGCCACTTTCCACGATACTAACATGATAATAATATTATAACAATAATACCACGTGTGTCGCTTACCGCACGCCACTAACGGAGCAGGGCCGGAAGCGGGCCAGGGGGCGCTGCAAGGAGCAGTATCAGAGAGTTGGTTAGTATTTAACTTGTGACACATATAGGTGTATATTGGTATGTATACTTTAGGGCAGCGTTTCCCAGCCTTTTTCAGTACACGAACGCTTAGGAGATCAAGCACAGTTTTCACGGAGCCCCTTTATAAAATAAACAGCAATAAACACGTATTAGGTATTTATTTTAGTTATTACCATAGATATATTATCCTACTGACGCAGGGTAGATTGGCAATATGAAACGCCAAGCGAGACTAAAAACTGATTATTTATGTGTGTGTGAAATGCCAAAGTGTGCATCGCTAGTGTTACTGCTAATAATGTATCGATATCGATTAAATAAAGATATTATTAACAAATTTGTTTATTAGTTTGTTCAGTCAGTGACTTAAAGAGGATACAATCGCTAAAGATTAATTAAACTGGTGAAGACCGCCAATAAATAAAATAAAGGAAATCATCAATGCGCATAGATATGTAGCTATGAAACAAATTGTAGTAGTTACTTGCTACCTGTATAATAAATTGAAGCAGTTTATGAAGTTTTCATATCTTTTGGCAGGTGTAAGGGGGTCAAAAAACTATGAACGTTACTCATAAGATTTTTTTTATTTTATTTTATTATTAATTTGTTATAGAAATGTCGCAAGCTTAGTCCTGAATAGTGTAGAATTCTCATGATCGGTTCAGTACTAGCTCTTACCAACAAACAAACGATTTACAAACTTTACCTCTTTATAATGTTAGTATAGATTAGCCTATGATATAACTTAAATAAAAATAAGTTTAACAAGACGTTATCAAAATTTACATAGATAAAATCACCCAAAAAATATTAATCTAACAATAATAAAAAGGTGAGGTCGGATAAGATTTTATATAAGTTGCACGCAACCTATTTAAACTATATACATACTTTAGAATTAGAAATGTGGATAATTTTTTATCGATATTGTCAATACGCAACACCAAAAATTTGGTAAGAAATAGCGACTATTCACGTATTTATTATTTTTTTTATTTGTATTTCTGTGCATTTCTAGTGTTTATGTGATAAAATTCGAAGATTTTTTCTATCTTTTGGTATATAACATTTTTGTAATAAGTGTAAAATATTGCATTTAAACAGCTAAACAATTAATGTAGTACTTACATGTGAAATGAGTATTTTTGTGGGTTTTCTTTCTTGAATGAGTTACATCCAGGTACAGCACACGTAACCATGGCCAAACACTTTTACTAGGCGCTGTTTTAACTGTTTTTTATTAGAAATCTTCAAATATAAGCGCGATTTATTTTTACGATAACAAACGCCAGGCTGATACAGGCTGATAGCCTATACGTGAATGGTCTCGCCAGTCTATCTCGCTCTAACACACACGTATACAATGCTCTGACTCTTTCGGATTGCCAATCTATTAGTATAATATATCTATGGTTATTACAGATACAAAAAAAATACAGAAGGTAATTATAACTGTTTATTATGAAGAATATGAGAAAAATGTGAATGTTGGTGTTGCTTTTTTGCAACTAAATCAGGGATATTCAGGGTTGACGTTGCTACTAAGCTGTAATCTCAAATCAGATTCTACTTGTAATCTGTTTCTGTATTTGTTTTTTGTGTGACACCGCAGACCCCCATACATATACTCATGGGCCCCCAGGGGTCCGCGGACCACAGGTTGGGAAACGCGGCTTTAGGGGATGTACTCGTAGGTCGTGTGAGAGGTATAGGATAGGAGGTTGTGGTAGGACTTTGGAATCGTCGGATCGTAGGCGAATTTTGAGGGTTGTAGATATAATGAGGTTTGGGGTTTTTAGATGATGTGAATTTTGACAATTGTAGGTGATAAAAATGTTTGGGAATCGTAGACACTGTTAATTTTGACAATCATAACAAATAATTCTGGCTATCTTAAGTGCTATAAATTTTGACAATTATAAGCACTGTGTATTAATATAGCTACAGAGCATTTTGACCATCATAAATACTATGAATTTTGACAATCATAGGTGTTATGAATTTTAACATTTATAAGGAATGTTAATTTTTATAGCTACAGTGAATTTTGACAATTATAGGTACTATGAATTTTGACTATCGTAGATACTACGAATTTTGACAGTCGTAGGTTTTTGGATTCTGAGAATCTATGCATTTTGACAATCACATACATTTCGGTAGATTACAGATTTTCAATTTCAAATAACTGCAATAATGAATATAAAATAAAATTTTAAAAATATTTATACTTTTAAATTTCGTCAAAATATATTATATACATTTTTTTAAATAACCAGTTTTAAATTACCAAAAATCCGAACATGAAACTAAATTTTGCTTAAAAATATATATTTTTTTAAATAATTCTTCATACATCTCATTAATTTTTTAATTAAATTGTTCATAATCAACCCCGTACGTTAATGTTACATTTGTGTTATCATATTGCACGCGAATCGGACGGTCAGCCGCGCGAGCCTCCGCCGTCGTTGAAGGTAAAAATGTGTTACATTAACAAAATATGTATGTGTTACATTTTAAAAAATATGTGTTACATTAAAAAAAAATATGTATTACAGTTTTAAAAATATTTTTTTCTTCATATTTTTTTATCATATATATTTTTTTGTTTGCTTCGTGTCACTGATATAACGGAAAAGTTAATTGAAAATCTTTTCTTTTATGTTTTAAGTTTTTTTTTTTTTTTTGGAAATTTGGTTTACCCTTTTGGTATGTTACTTTGTTTTGTACGATGGTTGGAGTATTCACTTTATGCTTAATTGTATCTAATGCAGGAATATAGGAATCTTATTTGTTTTTGTTTATTAATTTTTTGTTAGATTTTTTTCGTTAAAAAAACAAAATCCAGATGGTGTACTGATAAGTTAGTTTTGGAATGCACAAATAGCTTTAGGTTACATAATATAGGTGTAGATCGTCATGTTTTATTTTTGTTTCAGAGTTTTTTGTAAAAATTTACACATAACAATCCAAATTATTACAGAAAATAGTAGGTATGGGTGTAGATCGTCATGTTTTATTTTCTTTTCAGATTTTTTTGTAAGAATTTACACATAACAATCCAAAATCATTATGTATTTAGGCCACCTTACCTGTCGCGCGTGTTTACACCATCAAGCATGCTTCCATCCTATCGTATGGTAGCACATGTACGTATATGTACACGCATATGTCTCGCGAAGGTATAGTCCGCGTAAAATTGCTAGTCTGCTCTGAATATAGAAATGAATCGCGTCGCTATACCAATGTGTATGACTACACATCTGTTCGCAACAACTTCAGAGCGTACTAGCAGTTTGGCGGGGACTATACTGCGACGAGTTATCATGCGTGCATTGGTCAAACACGAGCGACAGGAAAAGATGCCCTTAGATTATTTATTTGTTACTTATTACATAACTCTACTTTTTTGTTTCCTGTTTTCATTCTCAGCTCCCCTTCTTCGCCTTCTTCTTTATCTTCTCTCCTCTTTCTTCCTCTCTCCGTCTCTGTCTCTCATATAAAAAAGGAAAGGGAAGGGCCCTTTCCTTTTTATATATATAATAATACTAGCAGAGCCGGCAAACTTTGTACCGCATCAAAATTTATTTATCAAATATATTTCATATAAAATATAGCCTATGTTACTCGTGGATATTATAGCTTTCGAATGGTGAAAGAATTTTAAAAATCAGTCCATTAGTTTTAGAGTCTATTCATTACAACCAAACAAACAAAGTTTTCCTCTTTAAATTATAAGTATAGATTATGTGATGGGCTTCATTTTAATTTAAGGCTTTACTTTTACGCTTTGCTTATTTTTTTCGCAGTGTTGGTTTTATTATTTGGTTGTGGTATAAATACATATATACGTATTATATATATATATTGTTTATATTTTAGACAATATATTAAAAATCTGATGAAAATGTTTGTGTTTTCACCAGCGCCATGCATGTTTATTTCTGGTTTGTGATTCGACTCGTGACTGTTAAATAGTAACACAATAATTACATTGTTTACATTATAACTGTTATGTTTTTATTAAATATTGCTGATTCTATTATAATAATTTTTATTACGTCTTGATAGCAATGGAAAATAAACAATTTCGGTGGTATTTCTTGTTCATGATTTTAATTGAATCGATGTGGACTTTTGAGTATTTACGATATCGTCAAAAAAGGTAATTTACAAACCCAAAATTATTTAGTTTTGTAATTTTTACATCTATTTATTAACCCAATCTTAATGTACAGTCAGACATTTAAGTTCCATATGTATATATATGTATACAGATATATAAACGTATGTGTGTTTGTGTGTGTGCAGGAACATCGCAGCTCTCAGATGCAGATGGAGATGGAAGATGACTCCACGTCAGTGAGGTCGGCCGACACGCCGGACATCAAGAGTGAGTCTGTCATATTATTGTTATATCATCATCATAAACATCTGCTTCATCTGCTTGATATTCTTCTTCAGCCTTCGAGGCTCAAAAAAATATCAAGGATAAGCGATGTTACGTATTGATCATCGTCGTCCCGCGAGCGTTAAGCGAACGTGATATTGTGCGATAGACAGCGGGTAATTTGAATACAGTGTGTTAAAATGACTCCAAAAACAGTTAAATGCAATAGTTGTAATATAGTGATAAACGAAGTACTGGCCTTTGTGCAAAATAAAGTGGATGTAATGAATGAAGAGAGCCTGGTGCAAATATGTACTACAGCCTTTTCTGTTGAAGATATCGAAAACGCCAAAAGTCTTCTATTCGATTCCGTGAAAACTGGGATCCGCAAGGTAGCACGTCGTAACGATAAGAAAACGCACAGAAACTTGGACGACATCATTAGTTTCATTAAACAAACCGATCCGGAGTTGATACCGATTTTCGTTGCAAAAGATCTACAAAAATTGCCACCGGTGACGTTTGATCATGTCGACGTTACTAGATTGCTTAAAGATCTACTTATTCTACAAAAAGATATCACTGTAATTAAAAATAGTTTTGTCACTGTTGACCAACTAAACGTTGTGAAAAATGACTTGCAAAATCTTAAGCATGCTTCATTGGTAAACACGCACAATTTTGTTAATTCCAAACGAGGTGCCTACGTACTAGATACGTGCGACAGCGGACCGATCGGCATGATGACTCACCTCGCTAAGGAATCATCGAACAGCGATGAAGCATCGCTAGATACGCCGCAAGCAGGGATAAATATTCCTACGGTCAGTTATTCCTCTCTGTCGCAAGCGCAAGTAAGTGATATGTGCATCTCAAGTGCAATGGAGCCCACTAAGCGCGTGGAGGCCCGCAGTGTCATTACTGCGGTTTCGGCGGACGCAGAAACCCAAGTAGTTGAGGCCCACCTGCCTGCGCCTGCGCAAGTGTCAACGGGCGGGCAGTCGATAAGACAAGGGACGAATGTACGGAATAATGAAAATAGTATCAGGCGCATAGCGTCCCCTAATACAGTTAGTAGGAGCGAACAAAAAACCTTCTCAGAAATTGTTAGTAGATCGGGTGAATGGAAGCGAGAAACTCCAAGTGAAGAGTGGATACAGATCCAGAGAAAGAGACTGCGAAATAGATTTATAGGACAAAGAGGAAAAGCCCAGATAAGTGATGATAATAAGTTTAAAGCAGCTGATATTAAAGTGCCGTTATTTATTAACAATGTAGATAAGGGCGTATCAATAAGTGACATTTCCAGCTATATATTGAACAAAACACAAGTAGTTGTAAACCTAGAAAAAGTGAATATGAAACGAGAAAGAGAATACAATGCGTTTAAAATATTTGTACCTAACCATAAGTTGCCGATATTTTTGGATGACAATTTATGGCCAGAAGGTATTTCCTTCAGGCGCTTTGTGAACTTTAATTTTAAACACAAAAGTAAAGAAAATTGTACATCAATCAGCCAATAGTTATTTGAAACATATATTTTTGACATTTATTTTTTGGACATACAACTAATTAATAATAATAATAATCATCTTCATATATTTATTTGTAATTAAATTATTGACTTATTGATATTATATTTTAAAAATTAATTAATTAATTAATACTACACAATTTCTCACAGTTTTCGTTAAAAATAATGGATTTTAATCAATTGAGTACTGTAATAAGTTTTAACTGTAAGTCTTTTACGAGATCAATAGACGATATTAGGTTACTTTCACGATCAGCTGATGTAATTGCATTACAAGAAACGTGGCTCTTGCCGCATGACATATTGCTTCTTGGGACCGTTAGTCAAGAGTTCGGATACACGGGGAACTCTGCGGTTGACACCTCGTCAGGTGTTCTCCGTGGTAGACCGTATGGTGGGGTGGCACTATTATGGCGTAAAAGTGTTTTTACATCAGTGTCGGTTATCGAGTGTCACAGTACGCGGCTTGTAGCAATCAAAGCCGTAATATCTGACAGGAGTTTCTTGTTCTTTTCTGTATACATGCCAACTGATTCATTAGATAATATGATTGTATTCACGCAATGTTTAAGTGAAATATATTCTATTGTAGACACTCAAGATACAGAATGTGTTTTTGTACTAGGAGATTTTAATGCACATCCGGGGGAGTTGTTTGACATTGAACTACGGAATTTCTGTTCCGATCATGGGTGGAGGTGTGCAGACTACAATATGTTAGGTATAGATTCAAAGACATACACGTACATTAGTGACTCACATCATAATTGCCGTAGGTGGCTTGACCATTGTCTGGTTACCGAAGCAGCATACTCAACATTAATTGACGTTAAGGTGAAACATGAAGTATTTTGGTCTGACCACTTGCCGCTCGTGATAAGAACAAATCTAAATAAAGTTAAACCGAAAGTAACGAACTTTGAGAGCCATTGTAATAAAGTCATATGGGGTGTGAGGAATTTTGATCAAATAAATATGTATAATCAAATGTGTAATGAAAAGTTAAAGAACATCGTGTTTAATAAAGAATTTGAAAACTGTAGTAGAGATTACTGCTATGATAATAATCATAAGATATTGATAGACGAATTTTATAAAAATTTAATAGGCATTCTCACGGAGAGCTCAGTAGCATCATATTCTGGGCGTACACATCGTAGTCGTGGTATGTATATAACCGGCTGGAATAAGTATGTGAGAGAAACGCACAGGGATGCTCGGCTCAGTTTTCAGGAATGGTTACTTGTTGGGAAGCCGCATAATGGGTCAGTCTATAATAATATGTGTAAGACAAGAAAACTCTTTAAAGAGAAACTTAAGTGGTGTCAAAATAATCAGCAGCAAATAAAACTGAATATTATTGCCTCACATCACAAAGCAAAGAAATTTAGTGAGTTTTGGAAGGAAACTAATAAACTGAATCCTAAGGCGAGCATCCCGGGGAGCGTAGAGGGTGTATCTGACCCTAAGGAAATCACAAATCTCTTTCGGCAGCATTTTAAAATTGAGTCACCGCTTGGACGATCGTCACACGTGCTCAGCACTGGTCTCAGTGGACTGAGTGTACGATTTACAGCCCAATGCGTGCAAAATGCAATTAAAAATATGACTAGGGGCAAATCTCCAGGGCACGACGGACTCAGTGTTGAGCACATGCAAAACGCGGGTGTCCACCTTCCGAGAATCTTAGCTATGTTTTTTAATTTGTGTATTAGTCACTCATATATGCCAGAAGACCTGATGCGGACTATAGTGGTGCCTGTCCCTAAAAACAAAACTGGTATAATATCGGATATAAACAATTACAGGCCGATTTCATTAGCGACCATTACTGCCAAAATATTAGACAGCCTTTTACAGCAATACCTCAGCAAACACTTGCATTTGCACAAGGCTCAATTTGGTTTTAGAACAGGGCTGTCTACGGAGGCAGCAATTTTTTGCTTAAAAAGTGTCGTACATTATTACACCGGAAGGAGGACGCCGGTGTATGCGTGTTTTTTGGATCTGTCCAAGGCTTTCGACATGGTATCATATGATGTTTTATGGAAGAAGATATCATGTGAAACAGATCTCCCAGCGGAGTTGGTCGAAATTTTTAAATTTTGGTATGGGAATCAGACCAACTCAGTTAGGTGGGCCGGTGAGTTCTCGGATCCATACAGGTTGGGGTGTGGTGTGAGGCAGGGGGGGTTGACCTCACCTACACTTTTCAACTTTTATGTGAATAACCTGATTGAGGAGCTCAGCACCACTGGTGTCGGATGCTCTATTGATGGCACATTTATTAATAATATAAGCTATGCTGACGACATGGTGCTGCTGAGTCCCTCAATCAGCGGTCTTAGGAAAATGCTGTCGGTCTGTGAGAAGTACGCGGTGACACATGGACTAAGGTATAACGCTAAGAAGAGTGAGGTGCTTATCTTCAAAGCAGGTAGCAAAACCTATTCCTCGGTACCACCGTTATATCTTGGTGGTACCCTATTAAATAGAGTAACTAAATTTAAATACCTTGGTCACTGGGTCACCGAGGATGGCATGGACGACACGGACATAGAGAGGGAACGCAGGGCGTTGGCTGTCAGATGCAATATGCTGGCCCGAAGGTTTGCGCGATGCGATAAAAGTGTTAAAGTCACACTTTTTCAAGCTTACTGCCAATCGTTTTACACCTGCAACCTCTGGACCAAATATTCGCGGAAGGCATACAACGCTCTGCGTGTTCAGTACAATGACGCTTTTAGGGTGCTGATGGGGCTGCCACGTTACTGCAGTGCATCAGGAATGTTTACTGAAGCGCGTGTAGATGATTTCTATGCGATCATACGCAAGAGGACCGCATCCCTGATGCGACGTGTGACTGGCAGCACCAACAGCCTCGTAAGCGTCATCAGTCAAAAAATCAACAGCCCAATAATGAGCCACTGGAATATGGTGCACGTGATCTCCGCGGGAATGTCGCGTAGAAAATAATTTTAGTTGTATTGTGATATTTGTTATTTATTATTATTACTTTTTGTTTCTTTTTAATTATAATAAATTTTACTAACATAGATTTTAAGTACAATGTAATTACTAACAAAATATGGACTATGTCTGAGTCAAATGGAAATAAATAAATAATAAATAAACACATCACTGTCCCCCTGCTGGGCACGGGTCTCCTCTCAGAATGAGAAGGATTAGGCCATAGTCCACCGCGCTGAGCAAGTGCGTATTGGTAGACTTCACATACCGTTAAGATTTTTTTTCTAAAAATCTCTCAGTTCCTCACTATGTTTTCCATTACCGCTTTATTAAGCAAGTTATTGTTAATTTCTAATATGCACATAAATTTGAAAAATCATAGGTGCGTTTTGGGGATTTGAACCTCGGACCCCTCGATTAAGAGGCCAAGTTTCTTAACCACTAGGCTATCACTGCTCACTACTAGGCTATCACTGCTCATTGTTATATTCATGGCAAAGGCAAAGCAAATGAGTATGTAAGCCACTTACTTCGGTCATTAAAGGTTAATCTATCCAATGTTTTGTCTACTTGAGATAGAAATTTGATAATGTTTGTTAAGTAGATATTGTTAAGTTTCGATCTTTGGTAAGCTAAATGTTGGATGGATTGATTATTAATAACAGTAAAGTAATTGTCGAATGGATATCTCTAATCGGCCTCAAATAAGATTTCAACCTGAGTTCGGTTACAGATGTGTTTCCTCCTCTGAGGACTAAGTTGGAACGCCTCGGATAAGTAAGTCGCTTAATACCCTTTAAAACCGGACACAGCAGCACTTACCTAACATTACTTTTCTTAGACAGAAATAAGTGTGACGGTGGTGTGTTTACTTCGTGTATTATTGATGTTTTTTCTTCCACCGCAGTGTCGGAGGCCGAGCCTCTCCCCGGCGGCGCGGCGACCACCGCCCCCGCGCGCGCGCCGCCCTCCCCCCGCGCGGCCGAGCCCGCCCCCGCACCCGCCCCCGCACCCGCCGCCACACCGGCGGGCCCCGCTCCCGCACCCGCAGGCCCAGCCCCAGCAGCAGCAGGCCCCGCCCCCGCCGCAGCAGTCGCAGCCACCGCCCCCGCCGCCGCCGCAGCCAAGCGGCCGCACGACGACGAGCACAGCGCTGACAGGAAACATCCGGTGAGTGCGTGTGACATGTTATACACACACACACACGTACATGCAAGCATGCACATACGCACACACACACACATAAGCACGCACATACGCACGCACACACACACACATAAGCATGCGCCTTTGTACACTCACGTAGACGCATAATAATACAAACGTACAACTACGCAACTCTTGTAGTGCTTAGTCGCTACAAATGTAAAGCATATTAGTTAATAATAATAAGCTTTATATAAACTTACATAAAGCGTATGTATACGCTGTGTGATGCTTTACATACAAGATGGATATGATACATATTAACATGTAACAATAAATCATCGTCTTACAAAGAAAACCTTTTTTTTGAGACAAATTCGTAGTGGATTTAGAATATGTACTTACGAAATGCTTAAAAAATTAAAGAACTTTGAATATAATTATCACTATTAGGTACATGACACACCAACTCCATACAATACATGCATTCTACAATAAACTACTTAATTTACGTAATATCGTGTTAGTTTTGTGCAAACTTTCAAATTGATCTGCAATGTTAGTTATTCACTTTGTACGCATGAAAATTCAATGTCACATGTTTGAAGTAATTATAAAATGTATCTTTCAGGCCCCAAAAAAAGAGAAAGGCCCCGCGCCGCCGCCGCCGGCATCCCCCGCCGCCGCCGCGCCGCCCTCGCCCCGTGCCGCGCACCCCCCGCAGCCCCCCGCCACCCTCCAACCCCCCGCCACACAACCCGCCACCACCCTCACAACCCCAACGTCACAACCAGCGTCCACTCCAACGCCGACAACGCCATCGTCGGTCTCCCTACCAATATCGGTACCGTCACCATCCTCGCCATCCTCGACGCAATCATCCTCACAGTTGCACACGCCATCCTCGCCGCCGCCGTCGTCGCAGTCGTCGCCGCAGTCGCAGTCGTCGCCGCAGTCGCAGTCGCAGTCGTCGCCGCAGTCGCAGTCGCCGTCGCCGCCGTCGTCGCAAACGTCGAGCGCGAGACGAAAGCAACCCGCACCTCCGCCGCCAGCTGTTACTGCGAATACGACGGCGAATATTGTGAATATGACGAATACGGCAGCGGCCGGAAAGCAGATTGTTGATCAGGTAAAATATATTTGCTGAAAACTTAAATAATAGCAACATAGTTTAAACAGATGGGTCTAAAAAAGTGACTTTTTGGGGTTCCTTGGGTATATAACGTATAAATAGATTTACCACTGTCTCGTAGTTCTTTGGATGTATAGAAAATACATTATTTAACTGTCTGTCTGGTAATCAAATAGTAAATTAAGAAAATTTATAACATTTGAAATTTAAAATTTAAAAAGTAATTGATAATTAATATTTTCCCCCTTAAGCCTATACATAAGTAAGGAAAGGAGTATTACTTTAGATTCATTTAAGATTTTTTACTATTAAAATTATTCGGTTACGGGTTAGTTTAGTTATATTTCTAGTAAGTGCCCCTAGACTTAATTTTATTTCATACATTATTACGTTACTAGGTATGCAGAGACGCTGAGAGAGCCGTCGAGGAGAAATCCGACAGACCCACGGACAGGATACACGCGAACGACAGAGACGCGAGATCGAAAGACAGGGACAGACACAGCGAGCACGACAGACACGACAACAAGGTCAGCGCCGAGATCAACAGACTCAACGAGGAGTTCAAACGGAACGTCAGCAAATCCAGCATCGAGCTGAACCGACACACGGACAAATCCGACAACCGATCCGCCGACAAATCGCACGTGAAAAAGCGAGCGAGCGTCGAAATAAACAGACTGAGCGCCGAGTTGAAAGCGAGCGTCGACAAATCCAGCAACAAGTCGACGGACCGATCGCGGTCGAGCTCGACGGACGAGGAGTTCAGTGTGACGGCGGAGGTGTGCCGGTTGGAGCGAGAGAACGCTAGGTCGCGGTCGGCGGATGACAAGGACAGAGCTAGCGTGCGAGTGAAGGAGTACTCGAGGTCCGCTTCGATCGAGGAAGCGGAGGTCGGTAAGAAGTTGAACGCGGTCGAGATCAGGCCTGTTACGGTGAGTTCTGTTTGTTTATGATATTATTTATTATCTATGTCTTTAGTAGTCATAGGTTTAGTGGTTGAGACTGTGCTTCAATCGAAGTCTGAGATACGAATCTTTAATTTGGAAAAGTTATCTGTGTGCTAAAAAATTATGATGAATGCTAACAATCCCAAAAGCGTATGAAGTTTGGCATGTAAACCACCTGATGGTAAGTGATTTCTGCCGTTCATACAGGGGATATTCCTACCTGAGGTCGGCCACAGATGCCCGCTACCCCTAAGGACTAGGCTGGAACGCCTCGGAAAGGATGTCCCCCTTACCACACCCTTCAAACCAGTACACAGCAGGGCTTAATACTGCTGTTATTAGGAAGATATATGTGTGGTGATGCCGCCGCCGGAGTCTAACCACAAAGAGTTCCACCACCTTCAAACCTTTGCCTAATATTGACGTCACATTGTACGTCGTACGTGAACTCTATACTAACGTGTCCGTTCCCACGGCTCAGCCCCACAGTGACGTCACATTGCTACGTTATACTTTGTCTTTAGTCTGCAGTACTAAAGTTACTGTCCTCACCGCGCAGCCCCACAGTTACGTCACACTTTAAGTGCATAGTCCGCTTTGAAGTTGTTGCGCGTAACTACAAGCATTACACTGTAGCAACGTGCGAGCAAACTAACCGCGCTATGTCCCCGCTGGCGACTGCCGCGGGAGGGTCCTGCTGATATCTACAATTTACTGTGGCGAAGCGACTCGCGTTATTCAGAGCGGACTAGCAGTATGGCGCGGCCTCTAATTCGTGTAATAACGCGACTGTTTGGACCATGCGGTGACGTCACAGTGTACGTCACACGTTTACTCCGTGCTAATGTGACTGTCCACCCCGCAGCCACCAGCACCAACACCACCACCAGCGACCCCGGCAGCGGCGACGGCGGCGGTGACGGTGGTGTCGGTGCGCGCGGAGCCGAACTCGCTGGGCGCCGCGCCCGCCGGCCTCGTCACCGTCACCACCACACACCCGCCGGTGCTCGGACACGCACACCCGGTGAGTGACCACCACCACCACCACCACCACCACCACCATCATCACCACCACCATCATCACCACCACCACCATCACCACCATCACCACCACCACCACCACCACCACCATCACCAGCAGCACCACCACCACCATCATCACCACCACCATCATCACCACCACCACCATCACCACCATCACCACCACCATCACCACCACCACCACCACCACCACCATCAAAGAATGAAAGAAGTCAACTACGTAGTTCACTTTTTTCTTTGTTTTATTTCATTACACTTTGTAATCAAAATTTTACAACAGTAGTCTCTTTCTTTTTCATTTTTACTGTTCATATGTTTTTTGTATGTGTGCATCTAGCCAACTTCTGCGAATAAATGATTTTATTATTATAATAAACAATATACAGAGTGAATTTTCCCCCCTCACCCTGTATATTTTCTAATACACAATTTATAAAATCCTCCACAGCCACCGCCGATCGCCGTCGAGGTGGTAATCGTCGTCATATTCCTCATATTCCTGAAAAATTCAACTATGTAGACAACTTTTGTCTTTTCTATTACACTTATGATAATTTTACACTAAGACAATATATTTTTCTAATATAAAATCTGTAATCCCCCACAGCTACCACCGAACGCGGTGACGATATCAACAACACCACCCATAGCCGACGAAGTCGTGATCGTCGGCGCAGGGTCCTCCTCGGACGACGATTGCTTCGCGCCCTCCTCGCTCGACTCGCTGGACTGCACCAGCTCTTACACAGGTTGGTTGGTGTTATAATATAGGAGTAGCAGACGAGCGCGCAGTCCACCTGAAGGTAAGCTAATGCTGCCCATGGACATATGGACGTCTGTAATCAACCCCCGATGGGATTAGATATTCCTACCTGAGGTCGGCCACAGATGCGCCGCTACCCCTGAGGACTAAGCACAAAAAGAGCAGTTTGGAGGACTGAAATAAGTATAATAGGTCTCCTACAGAGGGCTCCTACAAGAGAAAAAAAAAGTAATTACAAATAGTATTTTTTATTTGTGACATATTCGTCGTTATTTGGTAAGATATTCGGCGAATTTTTCGCGATTGTTTATAGTTATTAATTAATAATTAGTAATTGTAATCTATCCAATGTTTTTCTTATCAAAAATTGAAAATTTAACAATACTAGTGCATTGAAATGGTCAATTTTCGATCATTGTTAAAATTCCAATGAAATGTTACAAATTTTGGTCGTATTTGACAAATGTTTATATTTTGGATGTTTGGAGGTTAGTGTGAAGTTAAATCCACGTTCGTGGGATCACAAATATTTTCCCTTGGTCGCCATCTTCAAAAAGGGTTTTCACGCTCTATCTTAGTACATGTATCATATATTATTCAAAGTATTTGATTTTAATGTATACAGAAAATCAGGCTCTATCGACGATGTATAGTCCGCGTAAATCTGCTAGTCTGCTCTGAATATAGAAATGAATAGCGTCGCCATAGCAAATTGTATGACTACACCTGCTCGCAATAACTTCAGAGCGGACTAGCAGTTTGGCGCGGACTATAAATGTAATTATATGTTATTCAAGTGTTGTATTGTGATGTGTACAGAGAAGACCCGCGGCAGACGGCTGGACAGCAGCGAGGTGTTGATCCTGAGCCCCGGCGCCACTGGAGATTCTGGAGTGTTCGACGACAGCGTCTCCAATGGACTCAACCTGGTCAGTATATGTATAATATGGAATATTTTGTTGAATTTTTAAATCGTGTGGTTTCTTGTTACATACAGTATTATTAGCGATAAATAGAAAACCGAATTAAGGAAGAATTATTATATTGTTCAAAACCGATACTTGTAATGTCGTTTCTCTTCGTGGAGCGGTTGATTAGTAATTTATTTACATAATTTGGATGTGGCGTCAAAATTGTCCACTATTAAAGTACTACAATATTTGAAAAGTACTACTTAGTAATAGATTGTGATAGTGCACTAAATAAGGTTTCAATATGTCCTAATAAAACGCCCAACTACCAAACACAAAAAGAGCTAAAATGAATGATTGCATAGCTCCCAGGACACATTGCATGAGAGTTTGTACCAAAAATCGTCCATACCCAAAAATACTACAAAACACAAATGTGCTACAACTAACATTTGCAACTGCCCCAGTACTCAGAACACGTTGCACGCAAGTTTTCACGTAAAAACACATAAAAGTACTACAATTCGATCATTCCTCTCCCGTTCGCAGGACACGTCGCACGTGTCTGTGGTGACGGTCGGCGCGGCCGAGGTGCGAGTGCGAGACTCGGGCGCCACGCGGACGCACCGCCGCCTCAGCCCCGACAGCTTCGAGAGGTGGGTACAGTGACGATAATAGTAGTGATAGCAACAAGAGAAACAATAATAATATTTTTTTTTTTTAATTTGGTTCACAAATTGAATTACATAAAACAAATCTTACAAAAACAAAACAATGCAGTGTTCATTCTAGAATAGTGAACACAGCTTACATAAGAACACAAAAAATATATATAATAATAATCTAACCAGTTACTTTAGAATAACATCTTTAATTGTGTTTTGGCTGAGGTTAACGATCCATGGAATATGTCAAAGGATGAACATATGGCATTGTATGACGATAACATTCTGTACAGTGGAGAATGTTCTCCTACTTTTGTTCGACAATGTGGTACATGAAAAGTTTTTCTATTATTCAAACGACTACCAGGACGTGGTATTTGAATATCGATATTTTTTAAGAAATAATATAACAGATGGTAGTAGAACCCTTTGCTGTTCGACTCCGGAGGCTGTGAACTACACTCCACCACTTTTCAACATCAATCATCTATTTTCACTTGATCATATGTTTCTCTTTTAATCATCTACATATGTCCCACGTGATCCTGAATCTTTATATGTAATTAATTTTATTTATTTACAGGGGTTCCCAATCGGACAGCGGCTCTGTGGCGTCGGACCGCTCGCGTCGCGCCGCGGACGCGGACTCGCTCGCCACGTCCGCCACGTCCGCCACCACCGCCTCGCACGACTCCGCGCACCTCGCGCTCAACGGCTCCGCCAGGTGAGTGCGGACCGGTTGAGCTACCAATGTTTGTTGTACAGGTGTTCACAGACGTCAGTGACTCTGCCGGGTGAGCTACTATTCTGTGTGTGTGTACAGGTGTTCCCAGTGAAATGGTGGCTGCGCTAGATAAGTTAGTAGTAGAATCCTGTGGTTCTACTCCGGAGGCACCACCGCTACATCTATTTCTGTTATAACAACAGTGTTAAGCGCTGCTGTGTTCTGATTTGAAGGGTGTGGTAAGGGAGACAAAGGTTTCGAGGCATTCCAGCGTAATGCTCAGCAGTAGCGGCGTATCTGTGGCTGACCTCAGTTAGGAATCTAATCCTATCTGGGTTTGAATACAGACCTCCATATTGCTAGCAGGAGTCATTGGACTGCAAGTTCGTCTGCTACTCCTATATTATAAAAAAATAAACATCCATCTAGTCGGAATTAAGATTCAGATGTATAAATTATAATTTATTTATGTAATATCGTTATTTTCCAGAATAAACGCAGACAGCCAAGGTCTGGACAACGGCGAGCAGGTGGTCCTCAGGCGGAAGAACCTGGACGGACAGCCCACTAACAGAATGCAAAGGTATCCATCACAAAAAATGTATATCAGTAGTTTCTGAAAAAATCGCAAACATACATACATACACACATACATAGCTGTCAAGTACAGAACCTTCTTTTTTGTAGTCGGTTAAATTATTATTCGATTTTAAAATATACTGTTTCTTAAATCTATTATTAAATATGTGTAATACTTATAACCATTTTTATGTGTGACGTCATTTCGATAGTAAGTTGAAAGGTTTTTGGGTGCTGTGTCTATGCGTCATTACAATGTTTACTAAGGCAATGACGTCACAAGTCAAACGGACTGGCGACTAGCGTTTCCGCTTGAAAATTAAAAAATGTTACATTACAAGTAACACTTACGGCATTTTTCGGTTTTCTAAAATTGATGTAGAAATTCTACTAAATCTTTAAGTTTGGTATTTATAAAAGACCGTATTTCATTGCATATTTATCTAATTAAATTATTTGTATAATTATTTGTAATCCACCGAGTGGCAGAATAAGCGATTATGTAAAAAAATGTATAATAAAACAACTAATAATGACCTTATTCACAAATAAATTGATTTGATTTCATTTGGTTCGCTACAGGTCCAAAGAAGATATCCACATGGCGAACCTGAAGAAGAAGACCAGGAAACGCACGAGGAAGTTCGAGATCGACGGCGTCATCGTCACCACAACCACTTCCAAGGTAACACACCCCACCCATACGCTACTGTCTTGTGCGACGAACACAAGAAACTGCTATTTTACTGCGTTTTTCGTTTTATCTATTGAGCCGTAATAGAGTAGACAGTTTTTACTTTCACAATGCACTTATGGACTGTGACAATAAATACTAAAAATAAAAAAAGTTAAATAATATGGTGGTACGGACCTACAAAATAATAAGGTATTATTTAGTGACGGAACCCTCTGTGTGCGAGTTAGGCTCTTTTTTTGTTCAATTATTTTTTTATTTAAATGGTTGTTTGTTGTTCGACGAACAGGTGAGGAATCTTCCGTGTGCAAGTTGACTCATTTTTTGTCCAATTATTTTGCACGACTCATGATGCGAAGCATCAGAGAGTGCTTTACGATCGAAAAATTTTTTTCGCTTCATTTTGGCGGCTATTTTTATTATTATAGCCTTGATAGTTCACGGAATCAAGATATTTTGCATACTATTGTCGAGATAATTTAATGGAGATTAATTCCATACTTTTTAAAAATTGATTTACTGCAATAGAATTGGAAAAAAACACTAAAATAGGTCAAAAAAATTTCCTGTCCGTCATGTGTGAAACCTGAAAACACTGTAACTTGTGAAAAAATCCATCATTTGAGTTAGTTTTTTTTTTTTTTAAATTCTAATAGACGATTGTAGGTCACTGAATGCGAATGATTAATTAATTCAGTGTCGTTTAATTGCAATTAATAAGAAACGAAAACTACAAGACTGTATATCTATAGATATTATGTACATTTATTCCACCAGGGGCGCTTGTGCAGTACCTTCTTCCTACTACAGCTGTTTTTTCGGCAATTAATTTTGAACGACTTAAGTTTTTTTTTTTTATATTTCATAATTAAATGAGCACTATGAGTCGTGCACTTTTGGATTTTCCAAACTTTTTTTTTATTTAAACGTATCTCTCGCGTGTGTTGTTTTGTGTTCGTTGTGCAGGTGATATGGGGCGACGTGGAGACGAATTATATTTTTATTTAAACGTATCTCTCACGTGTTTTGTGTCTGTTTGACGATGTCCAGGTGATATGGGGCGACGAGGAGAGCGGGCGCACGTGGGACGACCACGCGCTGCGCAAGCAGGAGCTGCGCGAGATCAAGATGCTGCAGAAGCTGGAGCAGAAGCAGTTCCAGGACCTCAACGCCAAGGAGGCGCAGCTGCGCGACCAGCAGGACAAGAGGTACTCTACCTATATAATAATACGAGCATTTGCCCGTGGCTTCGCTCGCGTTACGAAGTAATATTATCATCCCCTATTTTATCCCCTTGGGGGTAGAATTGATCAAAATCCTTTCTTAGCGGATGCTTATGTCATAACATCTACCTGCATGCCAAATTTCAGCCCGATCCGTCCAGTGATTTGGGCTGCGCGTTGATAGATCACCATGTCAGTCAGTCACCTTTGAGTTATATACAAGGTGAATTTTTCAAACGGGCCTTCAGGGCCAAATCTGAAACTATAAGGATTAGCGGAAAATGCTGAAAAGAGTTACGAGGCCGATTTTAATAAAAACTAAAACTGCATCATTACTTTTTTAAAATATCTTTTCCCTAGCCGGGAATCGAACGAGTTCATTTTGAAAAAAATACTCCCTCTATATTATTCCACTATCTGATAGTGTTGCTTATTAGGATCAAATTCTGGGAAGTAATGTTATGTGACAAATTAAAGGAAAAGGAAAATGTTGAAAAAAGTGCATATTTTTTCATACATTGGCATACTAATTTCTAAGGTTTATACATAAATAAAAAAAAATTAAGGGTGAATAACCCTTATCACTTAGGGGTATGAAAAATAGATAGTAGCCGATTCTCAGACCTACTGAATATGCATATAAAATTTGATAAAAATCGGTAAAGCCGTTCCGGAGGAGTATGGTAACTAACATTGTGACACGAAAATTTTATATATAAGAGATATATGAATATAATAACATATGAATTATGTATAATTCTTTATAACTATACATAAGTCATAATATTGAAGAATTTGTTGAATTTGTTGATGTTGATCTTTAGTAATCGATATTGACATCGTTCACAGGTTCGAAGCGGAGCTGGCGTCGCTGTCGCGAGCTCACGAGGCGGACCTCGAGACGCTCGCGCGAGCCCAGCGCGGCGCCGCCGAGCGAGCGGAGCAACAGCTCGAGGCGGAACTACGTCATCACGCCAAGCGACTGCGCGGCGAGCACGAGCGGGACCTGCGACACTTCCGGGACACGCTGAAGCAGGAGCTCAGGCTGCTCAAGCAGGTGGGTTTGGTTCGAGGAGTGTATAGTGGATTGTAATGGCACGTAATGTGTTGATATGGGGGGTCACGATGAGTTAGTTTGTTGAGGTTGAAAGTTGATTACGTTTTTTTTTAGTATGAATAATTTCGTGTCTCATCTTTGAATATAATTTTGATTTTTTAATTGGGGGCAGGCAGTCGTGGGGTTGAAGTTCATAATAGTGAACTAGCATGAGTACGACAATTGTCAGCGAATTTTCTTTTTACATAATTTTTTAAGGGGTTTTAAGGGAGAAGTTTAGTGTCTTACCCTCCTTCCTGTTTTATTCCTAAGTTTGAATTGTTTTGTAACTTCACACTAATGATGTTTTGACGTTTTTGTTCACAGGAGGTGGAGCTGGTAGCGAAGGAGCGCCGCAAGGAGGCGTACCGCGCCCGCCGCGCGCGGCTCGACGCCGAGCACGCGGAGCGCGAGCGGGCGTTCGTCGCGGCGCTCGCGGACGGCGGCGACGCGGTGCTGCGCCGCGTGCACGAGCACCACCGCGAGCGGCAGGCGCTCGCCGACCGCCAGTACCTGCAGCAGCGGCAGCAGGTGTGTGTGTGTGTGTGTGTGTGTGTGTGACGCTCGTCGCGGCGCTCGCGGACGGCGGCGACGCGGTGCTGCGCCGCGTGCACGAGCACCACCGCGAGCGGCAGGCGCTCGCCGACCGCCAGTACCTGCAGCAGCGGCAGCAGGTGTGTGTGTGTGTGTGTGTGTGTGTGTGACGCTCGTCGCGGCGCTCGCGGACGGCGGCGACGCGGTGCTGCGCCGCGTGCACGAGCACCACCGCGAGCGGCAGGCGCTCGCCGACCGCCAGTACCTGCAGCAGCGGCAGCAGGTGTGTGTGTGTGTGTGTGTGTGTGTGTGACGCTCGTCGCGGCGCTCGCGGACGGCGGCGACGCGGTGCTGCGCCGCGTGCACGAGCACCACCGCGAGCGGCAGGCGCTCGCCGACCGCCAGTACCTGCAGCAGCGGCAGCAGGTGTGTGTGTGTGTGTGTGTGTGTGTGACGCTCGTCGCGGCGCTCGCGGACGGCGGCGACGCGGTGCTGCGCCGCGTGCACGAGCACCACCGCGAGCGGCAGGCGCTCGCCGACCGCCAGTACCTGCAGCAGCGGCAGCAGGTGTGTGTGTGTGTGTGTGTGTGTGTGTGACGCTCGTCGCGGCGCTCGCGGACGGCGGCGACGCGGTGCTGCGCCGCGTGCACGAGCACCACCGCGAGCGGCAGGCGCTCGCCGACCGCCAGTACCTGCAGCAGCGGCAGCAGGTGTGTGTGTGTGTGTGTGTGTGTGTGTGACGCTCGTCGCGGCGCTCGCGGACGGCGGCGACGCGGTGCTGCGCCGCGTGCACGAGCACCACCGCGAGCGGCAGGCGCTCGCCGACCGCCAGTACCTGCAGCAGCGGCAGCAGGTGTGTGTGTGTGTGTGTGTGTGTGTGTGACGCTCGTCGCGGCGCTCGCGGACGGCGGCGACGCGGTGCTGCGCCGCGTGCACGAGCACCACCGCGAGCGGCAGGCGCTCGCCGACCGCCAGTACCTGCAGCAGCGGCAGCAGGTGTGTGTGTGTGTGTGTGTGTGTGTGTGACGCTCGTCGCGGCGCTCGCGGACGGCGGCGACGCGGTGCTGCGCCGCGTGCACGAGCACCACCGCGAGCGGCAGGCGCTCGCCGACCGCCAGTACCTGCAGCAGCGGCAGCAGGTGTGTGTGTGTGTGTGTGTGTGTGTGTGTGACGCTCGTCGCGGCGCTCGCGGACGGCGGCGACGCGGTGCTGCGCCGCGTGCACGAGCACCACCGCGAGCGGCAGGCGCTCGCCGACCGCCAGTACCTGCAGCAGCGGCAGCAGGTGTGTGTGTGTGTGTGTGTGTGTGTGTGACGCTCGTCGCGGCGCTCGCGGACGGCGGCGACGCGGTGCTGCGCCGCGTGCACGAGCACCACCGCGAGCGGCAGGCGCTCGCCGACCGCCAGTACCTGCAGCAGCGGCAGCAGGTGTGTGTGTGTGTGTGTGTGTGTGTGTGACGCTCGTCGCGGCGCTCGCGGACGGCGGCGACGCGGTGCTGCGCCGCGTGCACGAGCACCACCGCGAGCGGCAGGCGCTCGCCGACCGCCAGTACCTGCAGCAGCGGCAGCAGGTGTGTGTGTGTGTGTGTGTGTGTGTGTGACGCTCGTCGCGGCGCTCGCGGACGGCGGCGACGCGGTGCTGCGCCGCGTGCACGAGCACCACCGCGAGCGGCAGGCGCTCGCCGACCGCCAGTACCTGCAGCAGCGGCAGCAGGTGTGTGTGTGTGTGTGTGTGTGTGTGTGACGTTCGTCGCGGCGCTCGCGGACGGCGGCGACGCGGTGCTGCGCCGCGTGCACGAGCACCACCGCGAGCGGCAGGCGCTCGCCGACCGCCAGTACCTGCAGCAGCGGCAGCAGGTGTGTGTGTGTGTGTGTGTGTGTGTGTGACGCTCGTCGCGGCGCTCGCGGACGGCGGCGACGCGGTGCTGCGCCGCGTGCACGAGCACCACCGCGAGCGGCAGGCGCTCGCCGACCGCCAGTACCTGCAGCAGCGGCAGCAGGTGTGTGTGTGTGTGTGTGTGTGTGTGTGACGCTCGTCGCGGCGCTCGCGGACGGCGGCGACGCGGTGCTGCGCCGCGTGCACGAGCACCACCGCGAGCGGCAGGCGCTCGCCGACCGCCAGTACCTGCAGCAGCGGCAGCAGGTGTGTGTGTGTGTGTGTGTGTGTGTGTGACGCTCGTCGCGGCGCTCGCGGACGGCGGCGACGCGGTGCTGCGCCGCGTGCACGAGCACCACCGCGAGCGGCAGGCGCTCGCCGACCGCCAGTACCTGCAGCAGCGGCAGCAGGTGTGTGCGTGTGTGTGTGTGTGTGTGACGCTCGTCGCGGCGCTCGCGGACGGCGGGGGAAAGAGGCAGTGAGATAGAAAGAGAGACAGAGAGCGATACTAGGTATGTGTGTGTGTGTCTGAAAGTGAGGGAGAAAGAATCAGAAATACACAAGGAGAAAGAGAAATTGAGTGGGTGTCTGAGATCGTGAGAGAGTGTGTCTAGGAAAATGTAAGTGAGTTTGATAGTAAATGTGAGAGAGAAAAATAGAGGGTAAAATGTATGTAAATAAAATAAAGGGTAAATGAGTGTGTTTTCGAGAAAAAATAATTGAGGTGTATGTGTGAATTAAAAGAACACTTTAGTCTCAAAATTTTGGCATATAAATAAAGTCCGTAATTGACAAAAAAAACGAAATAACTTTTCGCAAAAAAGTTAAGAATTCTGGTATAAATCAGACATTTCCATACCACAGACTATAATATATTTTTTTTCCGTCCCACAGATAATGCGAACCCGCGAGGCGGCGCTATGGGAGCTGGAGGAGAAGCAGATCCACGAGCGACACCAGCTGGCCAAGCGGCAGCTGAAGGACGAGTTCCTGCTGCGGCGGCACCAGATGCTCGTGAGGCACGACAAGGAGCTGGAGCAGATCAAGAGGTACTTTTCTACTTTTTAATAGCAGTATTAAGCGCTGCCGTGTTCTGGTTTGAAGGGTGTTGTAAGGGAAACATACTTTTCCGAGGCGTTTCAGCTTAGTCCTCAGGGGTAGCGGCGTATCTGTTGTCGAGCTCTGGTCGGAATTTGGTCTTATCTGAGGTTAATAGCATATGTCCATGTCACTAGTCATTTATACTTGCTAGTCCGCTCTGAATATAGAGACTGCGCTTGCTCGCAACAACTTCAGAGCGGACTACCAGTTTGGCGCGGACTATACCAACAGGTGGACCGCATACTCGTCTGCTATTCCTGTATGTCGACCCATGTTGGCCTATTTTTATACAGATAGTAAACATTACCGAAAAAAGGAATTGTGGCTGATCGTAATCTAAATGACTACAAAGGATTACACTGGGACATGCTAATCCATTTTTTGTTAAATAGTGTACAGATCACTAAAAACCAAAACAATTATGGGAGAATTTTTGTTTTCATGAAACGCATCCCGTATATATTAAAAAAAAAAAAATTGCTTATTTATCCTAATTCCTCAATGTTTCGTCCCACAGGAAGAACAGCCGCAAGGAGGAGGAGCTGGCCAAGTGTCAAGCTCTCGAGAAACGGTCGCTGCCGAAGCGGATCCGCGCCGAACAGAAGGCGCGCGAGATGATGTTCCGCGAGTCGCTGCGCATCGGCGCCGCGCCGCACCACCACGACGACGAGCGCGAGCGGCTCAAGAAGGTGACGCACCCCCCTGTACCCCGCTGTACCCCCCTGTACCCCGCTGTATCCCCCGCCACCCCACAGCACCCCTGCCACCCTAAAGCACCCCCGCCACCCTACAGCACCCCCCGCCACCCCGCTGTATCCCCGCCAGCGCACAGCACCCCCCGTCATACCATAATACCCTCCGCCGCAACACCGTACCCCCCTCATCTAACCATACCCCGCCATATAACCGTACCCCACTACACCTTGAGCCCACATAACTGTTGACAGGAGGAGCTAGCTAAGTACCAAGAACAGGGTAGAAGAAGATTTGGGAGTCGCTGTGTATTGTAACGAATTCGAGTTCTAGAAGGTACCCCGTTCTACCCCCGCCACACCTCAGTATCCTCGCCATCCCACTTACTCCAGTACACCACTAGCCCACACACCTGCAAGATAGGAGACATGTAAAGACTCAGTATACATTGCAACGACTAGGAGTTCTAGAACGGACTTCGCTGTACCCCTGTCACACCGCTTTACCTCTACCACTCCCCTACACCCTCTCCCTCCCTCCCATTCTGTCTGTCTTACCTCCAATAGCTCTTTACTAGGGGTGTGCGAATATCGTTCGAATCGAATCGAATCGAATATCAATATTCGATTCGAAATTCGTAAATATTTCGAATAATTCGAAAGTTTTCGAATAATTCGCGAATTAAGGGGGTATTCTAGTCTAGAAGCATGAATTTCAGGTAATTTTTTGAAGTGCCGTAAAAAAAGGCAATCAATATTTTTACCATCCATTTTTTTATAAGTTATTTATTAACATTACAAGAATAGGATCATCCCCAAATTTCAATTTTTATTATTTCATTATTTAAAAAAAAAACTATATTAATTGTTGTATTTGTGTAACTATATGGTTTAAATAAAATGTATATTGACTGTTAAATTTTTATTCGAAAATTGAAAATAAGAAACCCTGAAAAAATTCGAATTATTCAAAAATTTTCGGATTATTCGAAAATTTTCGAATTATTCGAAAATTTTCGAATTATTCGAAATTTTTCGAATTATTCGATTCGAGTTTCGAATCGAATATTAATATTCGATTCGGAACGAATAATTCGTAAGTTCGAATTATTCGCACACCCCTACTCTTTACCTATAATGTCTCCTTAATTGTTGTTTTATGCAATCTACATATCTCTTACGTACCTCTCAATACGCTTCCCCCACTATCCCCCTCTTTACGATAGCCTATACTAATGTATACATTGTCCAAACAGTTCCAGGAGAACGAGAAGCGGCGGTACCGCGCGGAGCAGCAGCGCCTGGCCACCAAGCACGCGAAGGCCAGGGAGGAGCTCAAGGCCGCCGGAGAGGTAAATATGTGTTTATTTTACTTTAGAAATTAATTATCACTTGTTTAAACGGTGAAGGAAAACATCGTGAAGAAACCAGCATACCTGAGAGATGTTAAAATAAGGTTTTAAAGGTATATAGCCTCATCATGGATGATCGATGATCATTGTTTTTAAGATTCCGTACCTAAAGGGTAAAAACGAAACCCTATTACTAAGACTTGTTAGTCCGTCTGTCACAGGGCTCTATCTCTGTAACCGTAATAGGACACTTGATTTTTTTACACAGGATGCATAACGGTGGCCGCCATAACAACAAATAAAATAAAATTTAATATTAAAGGGGGTTTCCATACAACAGACTGATCTAAAAACTACATTTATTTAATATTTTTTAAACACGCAAATGATGATGACAGTGAGGACAGTGGCAATTTCAATTGTCAAAACTGGTTAAGTTTTCTTGTTAGGAGTGAGTAATCTTTACTAATCTATGATTTAATCCTGTAAAATCAATAAACATTCCCCTCTCTGTGTTGTGTGCAGGCGTTGCTCCGCGAGCTCGAGCAGTACCAGAACGAGAAGCGCAAGGCGCTGATGAGCCACGAGGGCGGCAAGCTGAAGGCGGTGGAGGAGCGCTACGCCGCCGAGCTGCGCGACTGGCGCGCCACGCTCGCCGACAGGAAGCTGGTGAGCCACCACACGGGACGACACACGACACGACACGACACACGACACGACACGTCACTACACGACACACGACACGACACTACACGATAGATCGTGATAGGGGAAGGTGTAGAGCGTTACACACGATGAGAAACACGACACGACTTATGACACGACTTACTACACGACATGCAATACTTAGGGGGAGGTGTAGAGCATTACACACGATAAGAGACACGATACGACTTACGACACGACACGACACGACACTACACACGACATGACACTACATGCGACACACGACACACGACAATACACGATAATGGAATGTGTAGAGCGTTACACACGATAAGAGACACGACACGACACACGACATGCGACACTTAGGGGAAGGTGTAGAGCGTTACACACGATAAGAGACACCTCACGACTTTCGACACGACATGCGTCACGACATGCGATACGACATACAGCGTGACACGACATACAGCGTGACACGACATACAGCGTGACACGATGTACGATATATTACACTACGCAGCAAGGTACAAAGCTTTACACACGGTAAGACATATGATACACTCGCGACAAGACATACGACACGATATGCGATAGGAATATACGATAATAATGCGATAGTGTTATATCGCACATGATGCGAGACAGTATACAGCATTACACACGACACGGTATGCGATACGACAATAATGCGACGTACGACACGACATACAACTTACTACACGACATAAAACATAAAATATAGATAAAAGCAAGATCATCTTTAGATATAAATATTTACACCTGTGTTACACATATTTTTGAAAACATTGTTATAATATGTTACACATAAAACGTCACATACTACTAACATAAACATGAGATTATTTTACATTTTACATACGACATAATATTACATAGAAGGAAATGTGAACCATTTTTACAAAATATATTTATTTTCTTTTTTATTAGTGCAGTTGTTTTGTTGTGGCAAGAATTTGTCAAGAACTTATTCGTTTGTAAAAAGAAAAGGTTTTCATATATGACGAATAATATTTGTATACACAGAAAAACAATATCTATAATAAAATAAATATTCCTCAGCAAATCAATATATAAATGCAATAAGACGTAAAAGAAAAAAAATCGTAAGTAGTATTTAGATAGTCTGAACTATTCGCCAAGTAACTCGACAAATAATGACGAGTATGTAAACGTGAACGTGTAAACGGTTTGTATTCGTCCGTACTCAGCGATTATAAAAATATGCCTTTGCCTTGCCTAATTTTAAATATATTTAGTAAAAAGGTTTGCATTCCCTTCATATGTGCATGTGTGGACGTATGCATGGTGCATTTGCATGTATTCTAGTAGGTGTGGACGGGTTATGTTGACGGATAAACATAAAAAGAAATAAAACATTAATATTTATATTAAAAAAGCATGTGTATTTACATTAACAGAAACAATCAGAGGTGCGTGCCTGGGATTCGAACTTGGACCCATCGATTGTGTGGCCATGTTTCAACCACAAATCAAAAGAAATTATTAATATTATCACTTTGAAGGTGGTAGAAACCTTGGAATTTCGACTCCGGTGGCGCCACCGCCACACCTATTTCTGTTATAACAGCAGTGTTAAGCTGCTGTGTTCTGGTTTGAAGGGTGTGGTAAGGGAGACAGACTTTCCAGAGACGTTCCAGCTTAGTCCTCAGGGGTTAGCGGCGAATCTGTGGGCGACCTTAGGTAGGAATATCTAATCCTATCTGGGGTTGATTACAGATGTCCACACGGCAATAGCCACTTACCATCAGGTGGACTGCATGCTCGTCTGCTACACCTGTATAAAAAAAAATAATGGGCTCTTCAAAAAACGTGCAAAAAGAGCTCTCCTTCAAAGCCGGCGATGCATTGGCGACTCCTCTGGTGTTGCAAAGGTCCATAGGCGACGGTGACTGCTTTCCATCAGGGAGCCCGTCTGCCTCAACGTGTAGGTATAAATATATATAAAAAAAATATGTTTATCCGTCAACATATCCCAATATTTTTCAAAGCATGTCATCCCCCCTACTACCCCCTACTAATTCTGTACATTACGACCCGATGGACACGCTTCATGGCTTGGTGTAGAGGTGGTGGTGTACGGAAGTATAGCCCCTATTGCGTAGGGATTATGGACGATTGTACTGTGGCAGGTGGATTTGTAGGATTGTATAGGGTTTAGAGTTGTTTTTGAGTGCGTTTAGGTTATAATCTTATTTAAAAAAAAGGGAGTGTTATTTTTCAAAAAATCATACTCTAATGTATTGGTTTTTTTTGTGAAGTAAAATACATCATTCGATTTTAAAGCTGAATTATAATTACATTTAGATGATAATATTATTATTGCAAAATGTAATTTATTTTTATAAACAAAGAAAAAAAAATGTTGTGCTTATAAGACACTTATATGTATACTTTTTATTAAAAAATAAATGTGTACATATGAAATATAATTAAACTTTATTAAAAGTAAAAAAGTTGTACAAAATTTTTTTTTGTATAATTTTGGACATTAAAAGTTGATGTTTTATTTGTCTCTACACCTTAATTTAGTCGGAATTATGTATAGAGAACAACGTCGACTTTTCGATAACTATTTCATAAAAAAAAACAAAGTTTTTTTTATATATTATTGTTATATTGAAAGGCTCTTATCATTATATACGTATAACCTGAACGCACTCACACACAAGCGACACACAGACACAGTCAACGGTGAGGAAACATGAATGTTTGTGCCGTCCGGCGACAGAGCCACGCTAAACAACGTCTTTGTACAAACAGAGCGTCATTAACACGTTCGAGAAGCAACTGGACGACCACGAGAGGAAGTACGGCCGCCCCATACCGGACCGGAGCGTCTACCTCGACAAGCCGTGGCCTAAGAATGTGTTACATCACGTGCTGTCCGCGTACCAACAGCGCACGTCCTTCATAGGGTCTCTCTCTCGCTCACGTACGAGCTTGCATCTGATGTCGAATAATACACCGAACATGGACCGCCGGAGGAGCATCAGTCCGGCGAACGATAACCGGATGACGAAATCGGCCGCCACAAGCGCCACTAGTACCGCGAAACGTGGCAAGCTAAAAAAAGCTCAGAAGTACGGATCGACGTCGAATCTAAAACTCGTGTCGGAAAAGATATCCGGTTTCTCAGTGTTCTCCGGAGCGGACGTGAAGCGAGAACCGATCATGGCGTACGGTAACGTGCCCGGCAAGATCGTCGAGGAGCCCCGCAAGAGTCTGGAACGTTCGAAACCGGTGGAGAAAACGAAAAAGATCGCGAACAGACAGTCGTTGAGCGAACACCTGTTCAAGCAACTGGAGACACAGGAGACGATGAAACGGAGCATATCGCAGCAGAGTCTGAAGCAAGACGTGTGTATGGAGGCCGTTATGATTGATATGCCGTCGTTAGAAGGGAAATATGACACGTACAAGAGCAACACGAGTACGTTGTCGCAGTCGAGCGACGACGGGCAGTGTCTGAGCAGGTGGGGGCATGTGCGCGGCTCCAACAGCTACTCCGACGCTGATCTGCCGGTGTCGCAGCTGTCCACGTTGAATCTGAAGGCGTCTATCGCTGATAGCAACGGTGCGCCAGATTCCAGGGCTTGATTGTGATTTGATATATATTTTATTGTAACAGAGGGCCAAGAATGCGGTTAAATTTAGTGGGGTTAAAATGGCGTAGGGATTTACTTGGAAAAATGGTTGAAAATGTTTTCTAACTTTTCACTTTCATAAAAAAAAAACTACAGAAATAATAGCGTTTTTTTTCGATTGATAAAAAGAAAATAGAATGTAGAAAGATATTTTGGGGAAAAGCAAAACTACGTTTGATAAAAAATAATACACAAATAATTGCGTTTTTTTCAATTGAGAAACTATAACAAAATGTCGAAAATACGTTGAAAAAAACCGTCAGTAGGATTGATAAAAAAAAAAACAGAAATAATAGCGGTTTCTTTTTAATTGTAAAAAAATGTCTGAAATATTTACAAATTCGTCTCAAAAATTATAAATCTAGGGCGGGGTTAAAATGTCTAGAGAGCGGGATCGTTTTATAAAACTTTTAACATATGACACGTACAAGAGTAACACGAGTACGTTGTCGCAGTGGAGCGACGACGGGCAGTGTCTGAGCAGGTGGGGGTACGTGAGGGGATCCAACAGCTACTCTAATGCTGATTTACCAGTGTCGCAATTATCCACGTTGAACCTGAAGGCGTCTATCGCTGATAGCAACGGTGCGCCAGATTCCAGGGCTTGATTGGGATTTGATGTATATGTAATTGTAAAAAATGTCCAGGAATGACCTTAAATTTAGTGGGGTTAAATGTCGTAGGAAATAACTGGTTGAAAAATTTATTTAACTTGTCACTTTGATAAAAAAAAATACAGATATAACAGCGTTTTTTTTTGAGTGGTAAAAAGAAAATAACATGAAGAAATATATTTTGGAAAAAACGTGTCACTAGGTTTTTTTGAAATAAATACAGAAAGAATAGCGTTCTTTCAATGGATAAACGAAAAAAATGTCGAAAATCCATTGAAAAAAACGTCACTAGGATAGATAAAAAAAACATAATAATAGCGTTTTTTTTTCAATTGTTAAAAAATGTCTAAAATATTTTCAAATTTGTCTCAAAAATTATAAATCTAAGGCGGGGTTAAAATGTCTTGAGAGCGGGATCGTTTTATAAAATTTTAAATATACAACACGTAGAAGAGCAACACGAGTACGTTGTCGCAGTGGAGCGACGACGGGCAGTGTCTGAGCAGGTGGGGGCACGTGCGCGGCTCCAACAGCTACTCCGACGCTGATCTGCCGGTGTCGCAGCTGTCCACCTTGAATCTGAAGGCGTCTATCGCTGATAGCAACGGTGCTCCCGATTCTAGAGCTTAGGGATGTAGGGTTCATATTAAAAATGGAAAGGTTTTAAAAATAAAGTTGGTGAAATGGCGTAGGGATTGAATAGGAAAAAAATTAATAATGTTTTTAAATCTTGAGATTGGAAAAGGAAATCACTTTAATAAAAAAGACCAGAAATAATAGCATTTTTTCGATTTAAAAAAGTAAACAAAATGTAGAAAATATTTTGAAAACAGGCGTCACTAGATTTTTTTGAAAGTAACAACCAGAAATAATTGCGTTTTTTCGATTGATAAAAAAAAAAACAAAATGTCCAAAGATATTTTAGAAAAAGGCGTCACTAAATTTGATAAAAAAATATGGAAATAGTCATATGGAAATAGTAAATCTAGGGCGGAGTTAAAAATGTCTCTAGAGCGGGATCGCTTTTTTAAAACTTTAAATATACGACACGTACAAGAGTAACACGAGTACGTTGTCGCAGTGGAGCGACGACGGGCAGTGTCTGAGCAGGTGGGGGCATCTGCCGGTGTCGCAGCTGTCCACGTTGAATCTGAAGGCGTCTATCGCTGATAGCAACGGTGCGCCAGATTCCAGGGCTTGATTGTGATTTGATGTATATTTTATTGTAAAAGAGGTCCAAGAATGCGGTTAAATTTAGTGGGGTTAAAATGGCGTAGGGAGTTACTTGGAAAAACGGTTGAAAATGTTTTCTAACTTTTCACTTTCATAAAAAAAAACTACAGAAATAATAGCGTTTTTTTCGATTGATAAAAAGAAAATAGATTGTAGAAAGATATTTTGAAACAGGCGTCAAAAATATACTACAGAAATAATAACGTCTTTTCGATTGATAAAGAGAAAATGTCGAAAAATATTTTGGGGAAAATCAACACTAAGTTTGGTAAAAAATAATACACAAATAATTGCGTTTTTTGATTGATAAACGAAAACGAAATGACGACAAAATGTTGGAAAATGGCGTCACTAGTTTTGATTAAAAAAATACGGAATTAATAGAGTTTTCTCGATTCATAAAATGATATAAAAAATATTGTCAATTTCTCTAAAAAATATATAAATCTAAGGCGGGGTTAAAAAATGCCTAGATAGAAAGTTTGTTTCATAAAAGTTTAAATATACAACACGTACAAGAGTAACACGAGTACGTTGTCGCAGTCGAGCGACGACGGGCAGTGTCTGAGCAGGTGGGGGCACGTGCGCGGCTCCAACAGCTACTCCCAACGCTGATCTGCCGGTGTCGCAGCTGTCCACGTTGAACCTGAAGGCGTCTATCGCTGATAGCAACGGTGCGCCAGATTCTATGGCTTGATTGTGATTTGATGTATATTTTATTGTAACAGAGGTCCAAGAATGTGGTTAAATTTAGTGGGGTTAAAATGGCGTAAGAATTAACTGGTTGAAAAATTAATTTAACTTGTCACTTTTATATAAAAATGTACAGATATAAAAGCACTTTTTCAATTGACAAACAAATATAGAATGTCGAAAATTTGTTGGAAAAATGCGACACTAGGTTTGATAAAAAAAATACACAAATAATTGCGTTTTTTGATTGATAAATGAAAACAAAATGACGACAAAATGTTGGAAAAAATTTAGGGGGGTTTAAACGGCGTATTTGGGGGTTAAAAATAAAGTGGAAGATTGTTAAAGATTATTTTAAATCTGGGCGGTTGGAAATAGGGAGTCACTGGGTTTGATAAAGAAATACAGAATTAATAGCTTTTTTTTCAATTGAAAGAAAAGAAAAGATAAAAGAAAGAAAGGATAGGAAAGAAAGGAAGGGTTTCATTAAAAACAAACGAGAGAATGCTTTTAAACCCAGCGGCGAAAAAAGGGTAGTTTAAAAAACATAAAATAATAAATTTCAATTGGAGAGAATCAAAAATTATGACGGTTCTGTAAACGTTTTCGATTTATCTCACAAATAATTAATAATCTAGGGTGGTATTAAAACGCGTAGGGGCGAGGTTATTTATAAAAGTTTAAATATAATGGTGTTTCTATACTATTAACAAAATTAATAAAAAGATTAAGAAAATGTTTTAAAACTTCACTTACATAGGGATCACAAAAATGTGTTACAAAAATTATCGTACGGTATTTACTTAGTAATACTATTTAGAAAAATATGACTTTGTCTGGCACGACCCGTGTCTGTAACGCTCAGTGTCTGTAAATAAATAAACGTTGTGTTATCCGCTTCCAGGCGTAAGTCTCCAATTTTCGACCAAATATTTACAAATATATTTTCGTGTATGTATGTGTAATGTAGACTGCATGTTTGTATATCACCATCCCTCCAAATGTATATAACTATCGTAAGTTCCTTACCAAAGCCAAAATTTTTGAATTATAAATCCAAAATCCCATAGATTAGTAAAGATTACTCACTCCTAACAAGAAAATGTAACCTGTTTTGAGAATTGAAATTGTCCCTGTCATCTATTTTCGTGTTTGAAAAATATTTTAAAAAATGTAGTTTTTAGATCATTTACGAATGAAACGATATTTCTCCGCACTTTTTCTTCGATTTCGTGTCTTAACTGCGCATGTCGGCATTGTTCCGCGTCAGTTACACAATGACAGCCATTAAATGGCTGACAGAATTGTCAGCCGTTTAAGCCATTTAATGGCTTCCTTCAATTACAAGGCGGTGAGATATCTATACTTATCTATGCAAAATCCTTGCCATTGTATTACATTCCATGCTTCCAATATGAAGACTAAAGTTTATTCCATTTTTTAGTAATAGTTAATTAGGTTAGTTAAAATTATTAAGTAATAATATTTATAAAAATATCATTTTCTTATAATAATGCGCCGTTCTAATATAACGCGATTTTGTGACTGTTGTAAGATTGAGAACCACTGACCTACAAAGCAGTTGTTCTCAACCTTTAAACCTCGTTTAATTATGTGGTATTATGATTCGTAGACAAAGGTGAAAAGAAAATTATTTAAAGAAAAAGAAAAAATTATTTAAAAAAATATTTTAATGTGAAGATTTAAAAATAATATACTCATTCATACCGGTGGGCATATTTCCACTCTGAGAAAAGGGCTAAGTAAGGCCATGGTCACAAATCTGCATTTATAAAATTGCGCTCTGACGGTATGATGTTGCTGCATAACTTAAAATAAAATTTACTAGAGTTCCTGAAGGAATTTCTTTAAAATTACTCGCACGACAATCGCAAAATCGCATTCCGTTAGAATGTCAAACGCCAATTACACACGACGCGTTTTAAAACACGCCAAGTCCGAAATGTTTATCAAAAATTTTTTGATAAATAATTTTAACAAAAAAGAAATTTCCTTTACTTTACCGATACATTAAATTCTTAACATATTTTCGTTATAATTCTTAACTTATAAGCCCTCGTTTCCTAAAAATAAATATAATTCTTTCACCTAAGTTGACGATGCGTTGGCGTCTCTTCGGCGTTTTTAAACCGTTTGAAAGCCGACATAAAGCATACGTACTTGCCGTCTAGATTGTACATTGGCGTTTTTATTTGTATTATAACGTCGTGTGTAAACAGCCTAAACTTTTCGGCCTTAAGTTAATTAAAAAATATATTTAATATAACTATGTCACAATATTAGTAATATTTTAGTAAGATTTTCGAAATAAATTATATTTAGTATAAAAAAAATAATATTTTTAGTATTTTCAAAGTGCCTTTTTCTAAATATAGTGCCATATATTTATGTGTTCTATATTGTTTATGGTACTCCCATAGATCGTGCTTCTATTTTGAAATTATTTTACTTTTTAATTAGGAAAATATATGACCTGTTTCACCGTAAGCGAGTAAACTGTAAGATATAAGATTTTTTTTAATAATATTTTCTAGATTACAACTTATTTCCGTAAAAGTTTAAAACATACAACAATAAGTACATAGTTCGAAACGCAACCATAATGATAGATTTTTCATTTTTTATTGATTCTAAAACTCATGAATAACTACCAGGAAAATTAAATTAATATATATATATATATATATATATATATATATATATATATATATATATATATATATATATATATATAACATATTTTTTTCAATATTTTTGTTTTTTTCTGACGTTAGTGTGTGATTTTTAAATATAACATATCGCTAAGTCATATTTTTTCTCGCGTGAACTGCTGTAATTCTTAAATATGATCTATAGCTACTTTTTCGCCTCGCCTAAATTGTTACTCGCTTGCAGTCAAACACGCTCCTTAAAATTGAAAGTCTTTTAATTTTAAGTCTTACTACTTTCAATATCATCATAATGAAAATCGGTGCTTATACATTTTAGAATTCCTGATTAAATTTGGCCAAAAAAATATCCTTTTATATTTATTATAATATTAGTAATCTTTAGGTTTAAACAATAGTAAAAAAATATTTAATTTAAAATATTATACAAAAGGAAAACCGACTGCTTTATATTATGCTTAATATTGAAAACGGAAGTAATGTCACTCCAACAATTTAGGTAAATCCAACGACATCTCATATGTTACCCGTCAAGCCGTTTGGGCTGTAGGGTAAAAACCGTGCTAAAATCGCACAAGGAAAATCGTTAAGCCTGATTCCTGACGACCTTGATGAGGTGAATGGGATAAAAAATCGTGTATTGTCATCGGTTCTTGATAATTGTTCAAAATTTTAAATTAATCGGACCGTTCAAAGTGGGTAAAAATCGAATTCAAAGATTCCGTTACATACATACATACATACATACAGGTCAAGCTAATAAAAGCATGGTAAAAAAAATCGAAATAAGGGAGGTAGGGCGGTGGTTAGTTTAGGGGTGTCGTTCTAATTTAACAGGGGTGGGGGCTGTCATAATTGTTTGAAGAATTGGCGACACTGATTTTCAAAAATTGTATACAAAATTATTTACTAATTATTATATTTTATATTGTAGTCCTAGAGTCAACTTAGTAAATAGTTATGTGAACTAAGTTATTGCTAAATTATTTTAGTTTTTTAGTTATTAAGGTTGATTATTTTAGATATTTTAAAATTTTCACATATCGTAATATAATTTTTGTTTTAATATAATATATTAATAAATTATTTAGAAGGGCTTACAATAGGTTACAACTAACGCTCGTTAATAATAACCACTCCAATGTTTGCTATCTAAGATTGAAATTTGACAAGGTCCAGTATAAAGAAATTGTCAATAGTCTATCATTGGTAGGCAATTTTTTGAACTTGAATATAACACTCCTTTGATAATTCTATTACAAAATAATAAATACGAAGGATTAAACAAAAAATTTGAAACGAAATCTTAGAGTTAAAAATGTTTGAGTTCCAAAATGCATTTTTGTGTTATTTTATATTTTAAAATAAAAGCACGCATCTGTATTTAGTCGTCACGATTTTTAAGTCGTACGTAATTATTAGTCGAGTCGTGAGATATAAAGAAATTATGGCTTTGTTTAGAAAAAAATGGTAAAGTATTATATTGTATTTTAGTGCCAAAATTGTATTTATATTTTTAAATATCGATCGCTCAGTGTTTATATTGAAAGAAGTATGTCATTTTATTCTTGTCTAAGTATTAATTAATTTGTATCTGAACAAATCAAACCTTTGTGCGAGATTGTACTTATTTTAATTTTGAAAAATAAGGGAAATATTTTTAAAATGTCATCCATTTAAACTTAAAACGAATAGTGTCCCCCACCTGTCAATAATTTATATTTTCTGTCAAATATGTTTAATAACCTTTTTTCCTATAATGTTTTCTGTATCTCACAAAATCATATTTTTTGCATGTTTTTTCTGTCATAGTGTTACGAACTGTCAAATTATTATTATCATTACTCTTAACTTAATGTTTATATCATGAATGTTATAATTTTTTAATTACTTGCTTATTTAAATTTATACTGATTTTTGACAGTTTTTATGAAAATTGACAGTTTCAAGTTATTTTTGTAGTGAAATTTGATTATTGCAAATGTCAATGACATTGAAACTGTCAAAAATATTAAGTTTAGTTTTTCAGTCATTTGTCAATATTACTGTCATTTTCGTGTGTAATTCGATACGAATGTTTTTTTTTTTGTAAAATATTGTAATATTTAACTGTTAGTGTAGAGACCGCTTAAGCTTAAATCTAACGCGATATTATACTAACTATATAGAGATATTATTTTGATTTATATTGTATAGCTGATGAAGTAAAGGAATGGACTCCTAATCGGTATATCGGTACGCGGGGGACGAGCGTGGCTTTGCATAATACCAATCTGACTGATGTGTTAACAGAAAATTAAGAGTCTATTACTTATCTCGCTGGGACATGCGTGGAGCATCATCTACAACGCTGTCCCATTGTTAATATAAGGCATACTTTCGCTTGTCGGCATGTGTGTTAAATCAATGCTATTTAAATCAGAAAATAATATGAATGATTGTAAATAAAGACGTTACGTTTTAATTATTTTTGCATTATTTTTTTATTTATGGTGGTGGGTATTTCAAAACCAAATTTTGTATATAATTAGGGTTGTATATAAAATATATAGTAATACAATGATTATTCTTGGTTCGACTACGGAGGCACCGCCGTCATTCCTGTATCCGCTTAAGAAGTAGAGCGTAGCTGTTCTGGTTTGACGGGTGCCCTAAGGGAGATTTCACGAGGTGTTCTTAGACTCAAGGGTAGCATTGAAAGGGGACCTTAGGTAGAACTTTAATTCTGTCTGGGGCAGATTACCATCAGGTGGACTAATTTGCTAGTCTGCTGTTCTGCAGGTCTACGCTATATAACTGCCAACTAAAATTAAATTTGACATTACGATCCGATGAATAAACTGTCAAATTAATAATGTGCAGAAAGGCCTAAGTATATAAAGTTCAACTGTCAAAATAAGGTGGAAGGGCGTGAATACTGGCGATCTTACTTTGAAGCGACCATATTAATCCTAAAGAGTGGCAGCACGTGTGTGATTGACTTCAGGGAAGGCCATGTTAGTCCTTAGGATCCTTATACCTAAGGCAAAAAATCTATATGGAAGTTGCTATCTCAATCTTATTATATATTCCAAGGGTTTATAATATTCTAAGGTTTAACATAGTCAGAAGAATTCGTTTTTTTTTAAAGAGGCTGTGTTATATATTTTTGATGTTGAGTTAATGCCACATTGAACCAATTTTTTTTTGGTAATTATTTTTTAGAAATCATTGTAATATTACATTGATTTTTTTGATAGATTTTTTAAATATTTATACGTTTTTAAAATGCATGAATTTCCTTTCCTATGCATGACTTATAACATCTTATACTACGCATTTACGTAAATTACTTGAAATAATACAATATTAGATCATACAATTCTATATTTAATTAATCATAAAATTTTATAATGTGGCATGATTTTTTTAATAATACGTTTAATATCATTATCATTTATCATACAACAAAATTCATTTCAATTTACATTTTATATAATGTGCGAGTAAAATTAAATTTAGGAAAAAACATAACTATTTCGTATTTTATATAGTTTCACATAACTATTTTTTATTATGGTAAGTATTTACGTAATTTAAAGGAAAATAGGAATATATTACACTGGAAATGTTTCGTAGATTTGTATGCACTCCATCCATTTACGTCATTCGAAATGACCACTATTTTCTGTTTCCAAAGTCCTTTTAATTATATACACAATACACATTGTCAATAATTATTAAAATTTATTCAAGAAAATTCATATTTGTCGATTATTTAAGTTTTACACTTGAAAATTTTAACGAATAGGTAGATGTTACGTAATCATAAAAAAAACAAATGTCATCAGACTTAACTTAATCCAACCGACAAGTCCGTTGTTTTTCCTTACCTTTATTGACAGTTTTTAATAATCAATCTATCTAATGTTTCGCCTACCAAAGATAGAATTGACAATTATAATTTTGATACATCATTTTATTTCATTAGTTTAATGTTTTATTTGTACATACAAAATAAATTTTACAAAAAAAAAACAATACAATGAAATGAAATTTTGATCTTTGATAGCATAGATTGGTAAAGATACTTCGCCGCCTTGAAATTGAATGAAGCCAAAAGTTATTTTTTTGAATTCTTGACAAATAAAAACATTTTTAGAGAAAATTTACGAATATTTTAGGGACATTTTAGCACGGAGACGTGGCAAAACTTTTTTACGCAACTATTTCAATTCTCAAAACTGAGTACATTTTCTTGTTAGGAGTGAGTAATCCTTACTAATCTATGTTTGATAGACAAAATTTGGGTAGATTGAGTATTAAAACGCGTAAATGATATTGCGAACCGAGTAACTTCAAAACGAAACTACAGTAATTTTCACTTTTTTGCATGTTTATTTATAATCTCTTATTTCTAACACTACACACAATTGTACCTTAACTAAGTTAATTCCTATGACGTAAATGGATGGCCAGTGTGATCATAAACTTGCTATTGAAACGTGTGCGCTAATAATACGGTTTCTGGTACCGCCTAACAAGTCTCTGGACGTCGACTGCAGACGCTGGACCGTTGCATGGTATGTGGTTCACTTTATACTAACTATTAATTGTATATAGACGCATTTTTTATTCATTTTGCCAAAAAAAAAAACGTATATGTGTAAATACATTGATATACATTGGTTTGGATTTTAAAAAAAGTTGGTGGCTTTCGCGCCATATTAGACGTCAGTTTTTTTATTGAAACAATAAAAGTGTTTAGATTACGACATAGACAGACAATAATAAAAAAAATGGCGATTATTATTTATTATTCCGCGCCATTTTATCTGTCAATTTTTATTTGCTGAAAATTTAATCGTAATTTACAGGACTTTTTGTCTAAAAAGATGTCTGTCAAAATTCTTAGTTTTCTAATTTGTCTGTCATGTTTTTTATTTATCTTTATTTACCTTCAATTTGTTGTTTTATTTTTAATTTGTCTTGTGATTTTAATAGGCTTTGGAGGAAGAGTTCACTACCCAACTAGAGGAGCAAGAGCGGCTTGCGGCGAACGCCCGCCTGCCGCCGCCGCCGCCCAGCATGCCCCAGCACAGCTCTACGTTACATTCATCTAGAACCAGCTTAGCTTCCAGCCATTACGACTAACAGATAAAACATTAGTATTATGACATTACTTGTCAACTGTCAAAATTACCCAAACGCGTTCGGATATACGTATCTGATTAATTAAGTGTAAATAAGGCATATGTGTTCTTATTAAATTAATATCGTGCTACAATTAAGGTTAAATAAATCTTGTAAGTATTATCCTACACCGCATACTAGTGTACAAAAACAAGTTTTAGTCTGAAACTATTGTCGTTGATTTTGTATCTGGTAGTGTGGTCTGTGTGAGAAAGTGTCAAATTTACCGCCAAAATTTTCACGTGCAAAGATAAAACGCGTGCAGCCAATGCTGAAGGAATGGGAAGAATTTAAATGGCGAAATTTAAGCCTAATTATTATTAGAAGAACCAGTAAAGACTACTTAATTGAATTTATAAAGCGGGGTGCGAATTTTAAAATTGCTTAGGGTTAGAAAACCGGCGTGTTCGTCTTGTCGTCCATTGGCGCCAAAATTATATTAAATTGCATTTAAATTTTGCATGAATTACTTAAGTAAATTTGTAAAACAACCTAAAGGTGTTTTGAGTAAACATTATAGAGAAAAATTGGCTCAACATCTGTCAGTAGTTTTAATAATAAAAAATCTAGTATTTTTTTTATATTTTCATACTTTTTTTTAAAAGACAGTATTAAAAAGACGAAAATTTATCGTAAAATAATAGACAAACATAAAATCCTTCACTCTTTTAATTATACAGGTTCGCGCGCAGTCTGACATTTTAAAATATTATCTACGGTAAAAGTAATAACTTGACTAATTTTGATATACATTTTAATTCAAAATGGAGAAATTTATTTCATTATTTATTTGCACTAATAATTTCTGTGCATAATGAAATAAATCTTTTATTTCTTTTATTATATTGAACCCAGCATAAACTCTATAATGTTTACTACAAAATACCGTTTGGTTTGATAAATTTTGTAACAATTTGATATTAAATATTTGAAACGAGGAATTGATCTACTTAATTAAATATAAAGGTGCTTCTGCACCATTGAGACTGCTTGCTTGTACCACAAGGTGCTTTAGATAGATTTAGCCGGATTTAAAATAGCTAGATATGCCCTTTGCCTAAATCTAATTAGATGAGGGAGCTTACTTAAGTAAAGTTGGCTGATGGCTGGCTAGTACAGATCGTTCGCCTACTAGTCGGAATTCGAACATAATCATAAATTTTCCATATTTTTATAGCTAATCTTATAGCATAGTAAGTTTAAGCTTAAGCCTTATAAGTTCCAAACAAAAGGAGAATTGGTTGACAAACAGAAAAAAAGGTTTATAAACTGTTTTGTCAACCTATTAATTTAATTTGTTATTTTTGTTATCATTCAAGTTACGTTTACGCTCGAAAATGGCGGAGTTGAAAGAGCTACAAAATGGCAGACTAGTTGTCATTAACATGAATAGTTAACATGAGAGACCTAATATAGACATCAATAACGTTTCTTATGATAAAATTATGCAAAGTTAATAAAAACTGGTTAATTTAATGTTTTAAGCTCAATGATAATAATAAAAAGTAAATAAACATAATGTAGTGTTATTACAAATTCAATTTATTTTAATAATATCACTTGATGATCATGAATTCTATCAAGACTTGTTGAATTCCTGGGTATTTAAATACTTGTAATTGTATATAAAGCGATCATATCAATTATTAGGGAGAGTATTTAAGAGTTATTTCGTAAATTTGGGGGGTATCTGGCTATTTTAATCCTTTGGTTCTAGCATTGGCTTTATTGAAGGTTTTATAAGATGGACAAATATGGCGGCATTTACTAACGATGACACAAATATTGCACTCAAGGGTCTGTGGTTTAATTCTTGGTGGAATTATGAGGGGTATTATGAAAAAAACATTGTGGGATATTTTGTAATTTAAACCAATTTTTTTCATGTACATCGACACAATTATATGATGATATATGCGTCATATTTGCCCATCGAAATATAATTTTGAGTATAGATTTGTAACGTGTGAGATGTAGGTAGGTATATGAAATTGAGTCGAGTCATGGTTTTGATAAATTTTAAATGAATTGGCCTAAATATTTTGTAGCTGTATTAACAGATAGCAATAAATTGAACATAGATAATTTCGGTCGTCCATAAGGTTTTTAATCTGTAATTCCATAGAGTAAGCAGGTTTCTTTCGTCAGTCCAAGCGTTTGTTATTTTAAGAGCAAACAAATTATTTTATTCTTAGTCAATCCAGATCTATTCGATGAGAGATGTATATTTTGTACAGTTAAGACATACAAAAGAAATTATGTGAAATTAGTCAGCGTATAGGTGACTGACATGTAGATATAGGTGAAAAATTAATATTTTTTCATGTACAGTACCTACTTTGTTTTAAGTACATGTGCCTACTTAATTTATGAATCCCGAAGATTTTTATTTTCTGAATCGAAATACGATATGAAATAATCCTTTGTTTTTAATCTGTAAACATTGAGATAAGTGCTCACTAGCGCCAAGGTTTTTAATTGTCTATTATCTGTTATAAAATAGACAAAATTAAATCAAAAATTACGTTTAGTAATTGATTACACGATAAACCTATAAATAATAATTTTAAATGTCTTAATTATTTTAACATTTCAATATTTTTTCTCTTGGCGTTAATATCTCTGTCACTATGTAAAATAACTTCTTTTCCCGCCATAATTTTATTCTGTACAGTAGACCAAAGACAAGAATCATTTCCACAATTCCAATACATTAGGTCACTAGTCTTACTCGATCTGTTGTACGAAAAGGCGTTTCCAAACGAATTCTTTCGTTAATTAAGACATTACTAAACAATTTATGGATAGAAATATTGGATTTGAATATGGATGTAATTGGATGAAATATTTGCCGTTGTTTTAAAAAAGAAGTTAAACCAAATTGGCGGGAAGCGTTTACAAATGGCGGTGTTGTCTATGTCCATATTTTAACCAATATTTCATATGTTAATTTATTCTTCATTTTTCTAAATACGCTTATTGTTAGTCATTTGTACAAATATCTGAAGCCTTACTTTTCGTATGTCGATCATAGTATAGGATATTATTTTGTTGACACCTTAAAACATCGAAATTCATATCAAAATAATCAAAGAAATAATATAGGATCCATTTTACTACTTTCTACTCTGTGTACTTATCTGTGATTTCTGTAATGTAAATAATTTTAATGTTTATGCATATTACTTGTCAATGACGATCAAATGTAATTATTTTAATTTGAAAATATGCAAACGCAAGGATACAAAAAATATATATGCGTCTATTTTTTTAAATATACATTTAATAGTTCTAAAATATTCTTAAATAATATGGAAAACTTGGTGCCAAAATCTATTATTATTTTTAAATAATAAAACACTTATTCAAAGCTAATATTGTGGTATATAAATCAGAAAGAAACATATCGATAATCAGTCCAACTCAATCTATATTTACTTGTTAAATCTATGCTGGCAGCTGACTTATAAGGCCATGTTAGTAAATAGAAATAATAACGCATGTGTGATCGACTTCAGGTAGATTTTTTCTGCATGGAGATAGATACTGATGTCCATGGGCGGCATTGAGGACTTACAATCTAAAAATGCTTCCTTCTAATTAAAAGTTTTGTAATAATATCTTGATCCTATGATCGACTCTATAATGACGTATTTAGACAATGAATAATATATATTTGTACATTTTAAACCTACTTAGTGCATTTCGGTATGTTTATTTGAGATTACCGCAGTATTTTGTGAATCAATGTTATTAGCGTAACACGGTAGCCATAGCCATTTTTAATGTTAATCTTATTATTTTATTATTTTTTGTCTATATGAGGTAAAAAGTAAATTATTGTTACAACTTTTCAAGATATAAAGAACTTACTTTGTATGTGTTGTTTTATTGTCTTCCTCTTTTGTGCATTTACTTATTAATTGTCAAAATCCGCAGCTCACTACAAACAGGTTTCTTATTTACGTAACTTAAAGCTGATTAGGAATCTAAATCTACACCTAACCTACTTAAAGTAAAATAGACGCCGTGTCTGTACAACGAATACATTTGATAAATAAATAATAGTTAAAAAAAACTAAAAAACACGCTTTTATTGCTAATCGAACTAAAAACTAGAAAATAAATCAATCATAATGAATCGCCTGAATTTTTTTTTTGTCTGCTACTAACATAGATTAGTAAAGATACTTCGCCGCCTTGAAATTGAATGAAGCCAAAAATGGCTTATTAGTAAGTTCTTTTTTTGAATTCTTGACAAATAAAAACAGTTTTAGAGAAAATTTACGAATAAATAACTAATACTGCGTAATTTACATACTAATTAAATAATTATTTCAAATATTTTAGGTACATTTTAGCACGGAGACGTGGCAAAACTTTTACGCAACTATTTCAATTCTCAAAACTGGGTACATTTTCTTGTTAGGCGTGAGTAATCTTTACTAATCTATGAGGATAATGGGAAACTGTTATCATATTATTGCATTGTCATCGGTCCTTCATACGTGTGCAATCAGAGTTGAGGAAATTGGTGAAAATTGAACTCAAAGATTCCGTTACATACATACATTGATACAACCTACGCAAATAAAAGCGTGTTAAAAAGTAGTTAAGAAAGCTGAAAAGAAGTATATTTCTAGCATTCTTAGATTTTTTGTGGGACCGTGTTTGATATCGCATCACGCTACAATTACATACTGAATTGAAGTTAATCTTAACATGTAGATTTTATTACATTTTTCAAATTGATCTATTATATCAAATGTTATTATAAGTTAAATTCCTTACTAACTTCAAATCTTATATGTAAAATTCTCGTGTCACAATGTTAGTTGCCGTACTCCTCCGAAACGGTCTATTACCGAACGTATCTATTTTTCATACCCCAAAACTGGTCAGCCAGTATATGGTAGAACCCTTTGTGGTTAGACTCCGGCGGCACCACCGCCACACCTATTTCTGCAGCTAATAACAGCAGTGTTAGGCGCTGCTGTGTTCCGGTTTGATGGGTGTGGTAAGGGAGACAGACTTTTCCGAGGCGTTCCAGCTTAGTCCTCAGGGGTAGCGGCGCATATGTGGCCGACCTCAGGTAGGAATATTTAATCCTATCTGGGGTTGATTACAGATGTCCATGGGCGGCAGTAGCCACTTACCATCAGGTGGATTGCATGCTCGTCTGCTACTCCTATATTATAAAGAAAAAAAAAGATAAATAAGTAATTTTTCTCTAATTATGCGATTGGGTATTCGCAGTGGAGAATTTCAGTTTACCGGTATGCTTGATAGATGGCGTTATATTCAGAGTACACGCGATCGAAGTCTCTAGCACAACTAGTTTTATATTTAAAGCGGTATTTAATAGAGATTTTGTTTATCTTTTTATGCTAAATATTAATACTAGAGAGTGCGAGAGAGATTATGAATGTAAACGATTTCATGTAGTTATTGTGTATCAACCATGTCTATAAATCTATTATAATTAAAAGAATATATTTTGCGGTACACACATAATAATAATAAACGTTTTCTACACTCACAGCCCCACACTAGGATTCCCTGTGTCGTGGGTGCCATGGACACACACAGACAAATACACAAACACCCAGACCCAGAAACAGAAATCTAAATTCATCATTTAGAAATCTCTGGCAGGGGATCGAACCCCACGGGGGCCACGCGGGTCGTCACATGCCTAGCACTCCCACCTAACGATAGTGGACTGTATTATGTATAGAATAATAACAGATATGAGAATCATCGTTCCATCACATAAGTAGAATAAAACCACCAACCTTGATTTCCAAGGCCATCTGCAGACAAATCGTGTCAGGAGTACACATGGCTCAAAGAAGTCACGGCCTGGTCTTCCTGAGGAGTTGTCACTATGCACTTCATAAAACACACGCGGTACCACGGCTATTCCACGTGGACAACAGAAGCACGAGGGACATACGGACGTACGAGGACGGACATACAGAACGTTTGTATGATCTCACCCAGTGCGAGACGACGACTGATCGAAAGAAGCGATATAAAAAGACATGGTGGATTTTTTACATCTACCTAAATACAAATTGACAAAGATTGAACATTTATAAAGTAATAGCGTAACCGATTTCTTCCATCATGGGCCATGGCGAGCCTAAAGTATAACTTAAAAAAAACGATTTAATAACGAGCCTTAAAGATCAATGTTTCTGTTTTAATAAAATTTTCAGTTCTGCTAAAAAGTAACCTATAAACTCAGATAGTACCAGTATGTAATCGGTCTTTGCTCGATGTTGTAATAATAAAACAAAAATTAAAAAAAAAAGATTTAATAACGAGCATTAGAGATCAATGTTTCTGTTCTAATGAAATTTTCAGTTCTGCTAAAAAAGTAACCTATAAACTCAGATACTTTCTGTGTCAATGACTACAGATTCAAATAAGTTCGTTGAAATGACATTGACATAAATATCTGTAGCATTGTTTATTAGTTTGTAACCTGTGTTATATATTGGCCTTAATCACCATAGTTAAAAATTCGCCTTAAACAAAATTACTAGAAAGACATCCGATCCTGCACCGCCGCCGTGCCGTGGGAACGCTGACGCCGCACCACCACTCCGCTTCCATCGTACAGTCCCGAACGTGGGAATTCACTCTGGCGCTAACATTGCCCCAGGAAGTCACTTAGGATAGTTAGTTTTAATTTAGGTTAGATTTAATCCAAAACATGTAATATTCTGTTTTGATTAAATACATATCTATAAGTAATTCGGTCTTTCTGTATCCTGGCTGCTGCATCCCGACGCATTATATAACTCCTGTAGTAACATTTGTATTTTGTCATTTCTTGTTTAGACTGGTCATCAACAATATTAATGAAACACTAATTAAAAGTAATAACTGACTCAACTGTCACAAAAACGATTTATCAGTATCAGAATCAGAGGTCCATGCGGTCAAAATTGAAATTTAAACCTGAAATGTATTTATATTAAAAATAATTGTCTAATTTCTATTTTGGAGGCATCAAAATTCCCGTTAAAATGGCGACCACAATCGATGAGACTATTCAAGATCGTTACAGACGATGTGGATTTCTCAACAGCATTCAACATGTTGATATTTATGGCAAAAACAAATCGAGCTACGTTGAGCACAAACTAAAGATCGACCCACCATTAGTCACATCTATTTCTAATTCCTCACCGGAATTTACAAAAATGATAACAGATCCAAAATTGAAGAAATGCGTGAAAAATAAACTCGACAAGTTCTCAGTTTCGACCAAAGTGTGTGGGCTGTATCCTGGTAATGACATATTGTCGAAGAAATCGAAATTTAGAAAATTGAGCAAGAGTAACTTTACGTTTTGTGCTTTGAAATGAGTCTACCTGTGTTTGGGAGTAAAGTGTCTGTTACTTAAATATTTGTGTTTTGCTATATTTATTTATTTGCATCAAGTTTTGTCCCTTTTCAGAACATTTTTATAGTTGGTTTTAGTATAACTAAATCATTAATTGTGGTTTTTATTCACATTCATATTTTTCGATATAACAACAGAAATTCTTTCATTTTTTTTATTTTTATACTAAAAATAAAATATTTGTAAATAAATTTTGAAAATTCAAGAAACCGCAATTTTTGCTTGCTGCTTTGCTTGATGCTGAAATGATTCAGGATTTTCGTTTTATCTAGAGAGTACTTTGTTCTGTATAGAACTGCAATATGTAGGCATTTGAAGCAATTCAATTGAAAAAATATTAAAAACATTTACTCAAAAATATTAAGGTATGTACTTCATCATCAACTCATTACTGTCCCACTGCTGGGCACGGGTCTCCTCTCAGAAGGATTAGGCCATAGTCCACCGCGCTGGCCAAGTGCGTATTGGTAGACTTCACATACCTTTGAGATTTTTATTCTTAAATCTCTCAGGTATGCAGGTTTCCTCACGATGTTTTCCTTCACCGTTTCGCAAGTGATAATTAATTTCTAATACGCACATTGAAAAATCAGAGGTGCGTGCCTGGGATTGGAACCTCGGACCCCTCGATCGAGAGGCCGAGTTTCTTAACCACTAGGCTATCACTGCTTTTATTATGTACTTATTAGATGTAAATACGCCCACTAAGTAATTACAATGTGTTAAAATAAAACAAACCTACTTCATAAATAAAGTATATTTCATTCAAAAGATCTTACAATATGTCACAGTAAAAGTATTTTTATTTAAAAAAATGTTCAGAATTTCTTACTATCTAAGCTGCAACTCCATCTTGCAAGTCTTCCTCTGAAACAATACAATATTTTATTGAAAATGGCCTATTTCTTCTAAACATCGTACGAAATTTCGAATTTGACATTACATTTAGATATTCGCGAATAATCCGCCGAGAAATTCGCCAAATAGTGTCGAGTATGTGAACGTTGCGCGATTGCAGGCGCGTAATCCTCTAATACACTGAAAAACCTACATATAGTTGAGAACAGACGTCGAGGCGAATACCGAATACATACAACTAGGTTATTTACATACTACAAATTTTGATCTTTAGTAGGCGAACATGGAAAAATAAGTCTGTTATTATTTAGATTAGCTTTTAAAGTAACTTACCTCAAAAACAAAAAACACATATTTACCTCATTCAAATTGTTTATAACAGTATGAATTTCGGGAAACTTTTTATAAGGGGATGCACATACAAAAGCAAGGAATATACAGATATATATTTATTTTAAGCCAATATTTCAGCATTTTCAGCCGCGTGCAAGCATTTCTTAGCAGTCAATCAAGCAGTGTCAATCAATAGGACCCTGTAAGCATTTTGAAAAAAAAAAAAACGGATCACTCATAAATCATTATATTTAAATTTTCAGCTACTGTATTGCGGGCTTCAGACCATAGAAGTGTATCAGAAAATACGGTTTGGTTTGTCCGCACCAAACTTCTAGTCCGCTCTGAAGTTCCCCCAACTTCAGAACGTCCCGCTGATATCTACAATATGCTATAGCGACGCGACTCGTTTCTATATTCGGAGCGGACTAGCAGTTTGGCGCGGACTCTATTTTTTATTATCAATACATATTTGTTATAATAACAATCATAGAACTAAATGCATTGTGAAAATTTTAACTGTTTACTTATAATTAATTATTAAGAAAACAATGAAAAAATCTTTTTGAAAAGAAAAGTTATTATTAAGTATTTTCGAAGGTGGTAGAACCCTTTGTGGTTCGACTCCGGCGGCACCACCGTCACACCTATTTCTGCCTCATAACAGCAGTGTTAGGCGCTGCTGTGTTCCGGTTTGACGGGTGTGGTAAGGGAGACAGACTTTTCCGAGGCGTTCCAGATTAGTCCTCAGGGGTAGCGGCGCATCTGTGGCCGACCTCAGATAGGATCTAATCCTATCTAGGGTTGATTACAGATGTCCATGGGCGGCAGTAGCCACTGACCATCAGGTGGACTGCATGCTCGTCTGCTACTCCTATATTATATAAAAAAGTACACGCCCCTATGGCTTGAAGCTCGCTATATGTTTGTATCCGAAAAAGTAAAAATCTATTAAACGGATTGATTTTAAATTTCTACATAACATTGCATTCCTATATAAGAATGTTTTTATATACTTAACATCCCAAAATTCCTACGAAAAGGGTTCATAACAGAAGAATGATCCTAAGATGTTAAAAGTTAATTTATGAATGATCCATAGTAGATTTTAATGGTTAACACAAATGATTTTAATGAAGGTAAAAAGCAAATCGATACATTAATTCGCAAATCAGCCAACTCCACTTTTTGTCAAAATGTTTTTTTATTTATTTCGATAGTAAATAGCGTTGAACGAAATCAAAATAAAATAAACAAAATATAGTTAAAAAAACTACAAAACACGCTTTTATGATAAAATCAACTAAAAAGTAGAAAAGTATTCTATTTCATTATTTCATACATGCAGGGTAAGATAAGGATGTATGTTGATCTCTGTCTACTGAAAATCGGAGTTACTCACTGACAAACATACAAGTGAAGCTGAAATAAAGCGTGTAAAAAAACATTTTGAGAAAAGAGTTTGAAGTTGGTAGAACCCTTTGTGATTCGACTCCGGCGGCACCACCGCCACACCTATTTCTACCTAATAACAGCAGTGTTAGGCGCTGCTGTGTTCCGGTTTGAAGGGTGTGGCAAGGGAGACAGATCTTGCCGAGGCGTTCCAGCTTAGTCCTCAGGGGTAGCGGCGCATCTGTGGCCGACCTCAGGTAGGAATATCTAATCCTGTCTGGGTTTGATTACAGATGTCCATGGGCGGCAGTAGCCACTTACCATCAGGTGGACTGCTTGCTCGTCTGCTACTATTATATTATAAAAAAAATGTTGTTGGCTGATCTGAGAATTAAGGTATCGATATATGAAACCAACAACTGTGTCCCACTTAGTCAATGGGATCTTAACAACATGTTTGATCATGCATCATCATCACCATCCATCATTTATCGCAGAGGGTAAGGTGCTATTTGTCAATCACAGCAGACAATACAGTGCTATTTATCATTAATAGGGAAGCGTGCGATGCTATTAATCATTTATCGCAGAAGGTAAGATGCTATTTGTAAATGTCAGCAGACAAAACAGTGCTATTTATCATTAATAGTGAAGCGTGCGATGCTATTAATAATTTATAGCAGAGGGTGCAGGGTTATTTATCAATCAATTATGCTATTTGAAGACTCGCGTCGCCAATGGTGAATTGGTAGACTTCACATATCTTTGAGAACCATTTTTTTTATATTTTTCATTTCTAATACGCATATAATTTGAAAACCACCCCTAGCGGACTGTATCAGAACTGATTGGAAATGTATGGGACATACGTATACAAATACAAAAACAGTCATTTTTGTAAAAACGTAAAAACTCATACTAAGGGTACGGTGCCATTCATCATCATCAACATTCTATTCATAGCGTACAGTGCCATTCATCATCACCATCACCAACATGTTATTTATAGCATCCAATACTATTCATAACCATCATCTTCATCGTCAACATACTATTAACAGCGCATAGTGCCATTCATCATCATCAACATTCTATTCATAGCGTACAGTGCCATTCATCATCACCATCACCAACATGTTATTTATAGCATCCAATACTATTCATAACCATCATCTTCATCGTCAACATACTATTAACAGCCCATAGTGCCATTCATCATCATCAACATTCTATTCATAGCGTACAGTGCCATTCATCATCACCATCACCAACATGTTATTTATAGCATCCAATACTATTCATAACCATCATCTTCATCGTCAACATACTATTAACAGCCCATAGTGCCATTCATCATCATCAACATTCTATTCATAGCGTACAGTGCCATTCATCATCACCATCACCAACATGTTATTTATAGCATCCAATACTATTCATAACCATCATCTTCATCGTCAACATACTATTAACAGCGCATAGTGCCATTCATCATCATCAACATTCTATTCATAGCGTACAGTGCCATTCATCATCACCATCACCAACATGTTATTTATAGCATCCAATACTATTCATAACCATCATCTTCATCGTCAACATACTATTAACAGCGCATAGTGCCATTCATCATCATCAACATTCTATTCATAGCGTACAGTGCCATTCATCATCACCATCACCAACATGTTATTTATAGCATCCAATACTATTCATAACCATCATCTTCATCGTCAACATACTATTAACAGCGCATAGTGCCATTCATCATCATCAACATTCTATTCATAGCGTACAGTGCCATTCATCATCACCATCACCAACATGTTATTTATAGCATCCAATACTATTCATAACCATCATCTTCATCGTCAACATACTATTAACAGCGCATAGTGCCATTCATCATCATCAACATTCTATTCATAGCGTACAGTGCCATTCATCATCATCATCAACATGCAATTCACAGCGTACAGTGCCATTCATCATCATCATCAACATGCAATTCACAGCGTACAGTGCCATTCATCATCACCATCAACAAGCTATTTATAGCATCCAGTACTATTCATCACCATCATCTTCATCGTCAACATACTATTAACAGCTCATAGTGCCATTCATCATCATCAACATTCTATTCATAGCGTACAGTGCCATTCATCATCACCATCACCAACATGTTATTTATAGCATCCAGTACTATTCATCACCATCATCTTCATCGTCAACATACTATTAACAGCCCATAGTGCCATTCATCATCATCAACATGCTATTCACAGCGTACAATGCCATTTATCATCATCATCAACATGCCATTTACAATATAGTATCATTCATCATCACCATCACTAACAACCTATTTATAGCATCCAGTATCATCATCATCAACAACGTTGTTTACAGCATACCATTCATCATTATTATCATCAACAACATGATATTTATAGCACCCAGTACTATTCATCACCATCATCTTCATCGTCAACATACTATTAACAGCGCATAGTGCCATTTATCATCTTCAACATTCAATTTACAGCGTACAGTGCCAATCATCATCAACAACATGTTACTTACAACAGCCAGTTTCATCATCATGCTATCTATAGATTCCCGTGCCACCCATCATCATCATCACCAGCACCGACTCACCCTTATCATCGGTGTCCATGGGCTCCGGGGTCTCCTGGTAGGCGGGCGCGAGCGGCGACACCACGACGCCGTCCCACACCGTGATCTCCGTGGAGATGTCCTTGCCGCCCTCGAACTCCTGCAGCCCGAGGACGTATCGGTGGCCACCGCGGGCGACTACGCGTAGTAAACTGACAGGAAAAAATAATTTTTATTTAATAATATTTCATTCATAAAATTTCGCATTTTTCTTTATTGGGTTGCTCGTCACAAGTAAAGAAATATATTTCAAAATACTCTTAAAATTATTTAAGCGGAATATTTCTTAAAATTACTTAAATAATTTGTGTATTTACATTTTTATCTGTATGTATGTGTGTGTATTTGAGTTGCTATGGACGAACACAATTGTATGTAGATTTTTTTTAATAACAGAAGTATCAGACGAGCAGTCCACTTGATGGTAATTGGCTACTGCCGCACACCACTTTTACTACAGTCTTTAAACCAGAACACAGCAGCGTTTAACACTGCTGTTATAACAGAAATAGGTTTCTACCACCATCAATAGTATGTTTGATGCTTATATGTGTTGTGTTTATGCGCGCGCGTGTGCGTCTGTATATCTATGATTATGTGTGTGTGTTCCTGTTATGTGTATATGTTAATACACACGTGTCTGTCTCTCTATACACAGTTATATGCCTGTGTGTATATGTGTGCACGTCATTATGAGTCTATGTTTTAAAAACTGCATACATTTATGTGTTCGCCTGTACGTATCTACGCGCGTGCCTGTGTGTGTGTCTGCGTTTATATGTGTCTGTGTCTGTCTTTATGTATGTGTGTGGGTATATATGCACTTAATTCTGTTTTGTTTGTCTCCATGTGTGTGTGTGTGTGTCTCTCTCTCTCTATATATCTCTACTTACTCACGTCTGCGTGGTGTTCGCTGCGTGGTCCTGCGCGGCGAGGTCGAACGCGGTGTCTATATATATGTCTATGTGTATGTGTGTTTGTGTGTGTGTGTGTGTATTTGCGTGCCTGTCGCTGCGTGTGTGTTCATCTGTATGTCTCTGCCTGTGTGTGTGTGTGTGCACGCGTGTCTGCTTGTCCACGTCCACGTCTGTCTCTCCCTCTCTCTATCTCCACACTCACGTCTGCGCGGTGTTCGCTGCGTGATCCTGCGCGGCGAGGTCCAGCGCGGTGTGAGCGCGAGCGTGAGCCGCCTCGCACGGGTCCGGGAGACCGGCGCACCCCGGGAGGAACAGACCACCAGCTACTAGGGATAGCGCTCGTCTGTGGGAGAACACACGATAGGTTTTGTAAAGCCCGTTCCACATTGTCGCGAGGATCTCGCGAGAACGCGAGAAAAGTACGAGACGAAAATTTGGAGCTGATACGAATCGGGATTGTCTCGCGTTCTCGCAAGATTCTTGCGAGAATGTAGAGCGATCTTTAGAGTTAAGTAAATAATAGTAATAAAGTGGAGATAAAAGAAACAATATGAATACATTGAACAAAAGTTGGCTACATTAAAATCGTAGTTTTTTTTTTATAATGTAAGAGCACCAGACGAGCATGCAGTGGGAGAAGATAGGGATCCATCCGGTGGACCCTCAGGTCCAATCTCAATCTGGATCCCTATCTTCTTCACCACCTTCCCCCACATAAGAACAGTCAATGGGTATTGTCCACCTCCACTGCCTAATGGACTGCACCACCCATACGTTGCCGTCAGCCCGTCTGCAGCTTACTTTACGACAGACGGACTACACCCACACTGGCTGCCACCAGTCCCTCTGCAGCTAAATCTACATCAGACAGGCTGCATCCACACTGACTGCAATCAGTTCCTCTGCAGCTAAATCTACATCAGACAAACTGCGCCCTGACTGAGTGCCATCAGTCCAATACATTAGACGGAAACCTTCAAAAGGTACCCGACGACGTGGGAGCGACGCCGGGTTATGTGGGATTTTTACCGCACTAAAACCCCCCCGGTGGGCGTCCTCAGCGCTTGTTGGAGAACTCCGGGATCTCCGACGGAACGCAACCGGAGTCTTCCAAGCGCGATGCCCCGATCGGGCTCTGCCCTGGGGGAGCAGTTTTCGCTCCTCCCACACACCTAGTGTTTACAACGGTGTGCGACCACACACACCATCATCCTTCCCGGGGTAGCTTGCTGGACGGTTCGAGCTCCTACTCTTACCGCCCGCAACCCCAGAAGCCCCCTTTTAGTCGCCTCATACGACAGGCAGGAGTTACCGTAGCCCTATTCTAGTCCCGGAACTACAGGGACAGGACTGTACCCCCACACGTTGCCGTCAGTCCCTCTGCAATTAACACTTCGACAGACGGACTGCAGCCGCCCTATTGATGACTGACGGTACAGTCTGTCAGCAGCACTGCAGCTGCAGCTCACCTGAACGCCACGTTGATGGGCAGCGCCTGCCTCGCGGGGTTGTTCATGATGCAGTGGTGCGCGAGGAGGTCGATCATCCAGGGGGTGAGCGGCTCCAGGCCGGAGTGACGGGCGCACATGTCCCTCAGGAGACGGATCAGGACCTGGGGACAATGTTTCAATTAAAATATATAAAACCAGCTGTGCCCCGAGGTTTCACCCGCGTTAAAAAGAAACAGGGACACAGCTAGTTCTAAAATATAAGTAAACTAAGTTACTCCTTATTACATCAGCTACCTGCCAAAGTCCTACCAAAATCGGTCCAGCAATTTCAGAGATTAGCCAGAACAAACAAACAGACAGACAAAAATTGCAAGAAATGTTATTTTAGTGTATGTACCGTATGTATATTCATATGCATGTAGTAAAAAGAGGTTATTTCAATATTAAAAACAGACACTCGAATTTCATTTATATGTATAGATTGAGACTTAAATAATTATGAAAGTGACATTGCACACTACTGTAATAGTGCAAGGTAATAATATATTGTTATCAAGTACTTAAAATACATTCTAGTAATAAATAATTTTCCCTCATCCAAGACAGAATACTTTTAGGAATCGTAGTAAAAACAATATGTTGTTAGAATTTCACATATATTTCTGTTATAATTCTAAAAAAGTTTTTCAAAGTTATTTAACAAATAAATCGAATATTGATCAATCTCCCCCGTTTTCTCCGAAACAACTGAGGCTAGTATTTGAAATATGTTAAGAAAACCAATTAAAAGTATGTAAATATATAATTTTTAACATTAAGGAGGAAATATTATGTGAGAGTATCTTGCCTTAATTGAAGAATGGTGTGCGTTCTCTTCGAACCATCTACTGTGGCGGATCGCCGCTAGGTGGCTACTGATCACCTTATAATCTAAATGTACCTGTAATAGATAAAAAGATTACATCTATACATAATATGGAGTTAGTAGTTGAACCTTTTATGGTTCAACTCTAGAGGTACCACCGTCACACCTTTGTCTGCCTAATAGCAGCAGTGTTAAGCGCTGCTGTGTTCCGGTTTGAAGGGTGTAGTAAGGGAGACATACTTTTCTGAGGCATTCCAGCTTATTCCTGAGGTAGCGGCGCATTTGTGGTCGACCTCAGGTAGGAATATCTAATCCTATATGGGGTTGATTACAGATGTCCATGAGCGGCAGCAGTCACTATCAGGTGGACTGCATGATCGTCTGTTATTCCTATACCATAAAAAGTTAATGAAATCTACCAGTACATTTAGCCAGCGCGGTGGTCTATGACCTAAACACCTCTCATACTAAAAGGAGACCCGTGCCCAGCAGGGGATCTACCCTCATCATCATCATCACCAGCAACTCACGTCAGGCTCCAGCTTCCTCAGGTTCTGGTGCAGCGTGGTGACCAGCACGCGCACCGCCGCGGTGGGAGCGCTCACGGTGAAGCCGCGCTCGTGCATAGCGCCCGTCACGTTGCCCTGACCCTCGGCACGGGTCAGCTTGTTCAGCTCCTCTATCACCTGGTGGTAGAGGAAAGATGAGGGAATAAGAGAAGGAAAAGAAAAAAAATAAAGAGTTAAAGTTAAAAATAAAATAAAGAGTGAGATGATAAAAGATTAAGTTAAAAATACGAGGGAGTATGAGTAGTGAGAGGAGATTGAAAGAAAAGAAATTGAGGAGTGAGAGATAGGGTAGAGAAGACAATTTTGGGGAGTGTAAAGGGAGAGGCAAAAATAGAAAAAAACACCAAGATTTCGGTATGAATAATAAAAGGAAAGAAATGATAAACAGATAAAGAAAGAAGAAGAAAAGATAGAATGAAAAGTGGGAATTTTAAACCCCGATTTAAGTAAAAACCGTAGAAAGAGAAAATGAAAGATAAAGGAAGGGAGTTAAGGCAAATGATACGATTATAGGGGGAAACACGTGGGACTCAAGAAAAAGGTTAAGAGAGGAGAATAAGAATGCGCAAAGAGAAGCAATAGATAAAGAAAGAGAGGAGACGGACATTAATGAACGGAATAAGGTGAAAGAAAAAAAGAGAAATTAGTTTTTTACCACGCTTTTATTAGCTTGACCTGTATGTATGTATGTAACGGAATTTTTGACTTCGATTTTTACCCACTTTGAACGGTCCGATTGATTTAAAATTTTGAACAATTATCAAGAACCGATGACAATACACGATTTCAATAATTTCATCCCATTCTCCTCATCAGGCACGTCAGGAATCAGGATTACCTATTTTCCTTGTGCGATTTTAGCGTGGTTTTTAGTTTTTAAGCTACAATTATTTTTATAATGCAGATAAAATCAATGGCTGCCACAAAAACTTTATGTAATATGTCTAAAATACTTTTTGTATGCTGATCAACTTTTTTGTATTCATCTAATTTACTGAATTTTGACACGTTCAAAATAAAAATAATAATACAAAAAGACAACTTTAATATTTTGTATCTGTCCACAAGTACAAACGTACCTTATTCGAGAGCCCTTCCACCGCCTCCTTAGTGGGCAGGGTCTTCATGATAACGACTATGTCAGCGACGTTCTTGCCGGTCATCATCGTGCCCTTCTTGTAGGACCCCACCTGCCGGACCTCCTCGAGCTGCTGTAACAAAGATGGCACTGAAACATTAGTATGTTTTGTGGCGAACTAAAAAGGTTTGGGAAGGGTCGGGTAGAAAAAAAGACAGATTGTTTGACAAAAAATAAAGATTCATTGTTTGGAGTCAGGTAAACAATAATTGGTAAAGATCAGAGTAAGAAAGAAAAGAATAGAATAAGTAAGAAAGAAAAAAAATAAAAAATAATAAAATGTAGAATTTTATAAGAAAGTAAATAATAAAAATATATAAAGAATAAGCTTATAAATTGATATGATTAAAGTAAATAGAATTGTGAAAAGCATAATAGAGATGAGCGAAGATGAAAGGGAATAAAAAGAAAAAAAAAACGTAGAAAGATGAAGAATAAGTAATAATAAAGGGAAATAAATCATAACATGGTAAAAGAAACATTAATAATTAAAGAAAAATGGAAAGGATTTCTAAATTAAAATAATATTATGAAATTAAATGAATGTGGTTATTAAGAATTTAGATAATTAATTAATAATAATATGATTTAAACAAAGAATATAATAACATTGCTGAATATACAGGGTGTTAAAAGACTCAATTTTCATATCAAATTTAGTAGCTAATAATAGTTTTCCAAAATTTGAGATATTTTAACATTATTTAACCAATGCAGACTTAAGTTAAGTTTTAATTTGCTAAAACATAAATATAACTTGTTTTTTTTCTCCAAATTAAACATTATATGATTTAACATATTATTCTAATAATCACTGCAGAAAGCTTTTATTTTTGTTAATATTACATCATTTCAATATTTTTAAAATCAAATTGCTTAAATAATTAATAGAAGCTTCTTATTAATTGTTGTGGACCGAACGATGATTGGGTTATAACCACGAAAAGATTTGGAAAGCAATATTTAACGTATTTATTTTGCAACTCAATATATCATGACAAAGGCTCTTTGACAACTCCAACTAATTATAAGAAAATAACAATCATAGATGGAATATAAAACAATATAGATAATATAAAAAGGAAATAAACAATAATATAAAATCAACTACGCGTCGCCTACATTAATTATTTAGATTATTCTTTTAACACCCATTTTATTTTTAGAAAGCAATAGTTATAAAAAGTACTGAACCCAGTATAATATTTGGGAACAATACAATGCATGCTAGTTAAACGTTAACATATCTAATACAACATCAATTAAATATGTATCTATTATTTAACATAAATATCTTGTAACATGTAACATTAAAATATATATTAACATTTAATATTCCAAGCATGTTTTGTTACCAGTGTTCAACCCTTTGAAGTAAAAGGTCTCACTTGGCTAAGGGCAAGGTGGTAATGGGTGGTTGATGGTATATTTAAAATAAACAAAACAAATAATTATTAATGTGCCATATTGAACTTTATAAAACCAAAGATCACAAAATAAATTATTATTATAAATTAAAATTAGTAAACTAAAATAGTTTCACAGAAAGTAAATAAATAATATTTAAGTAAATTAAAGGGTTTATTTAAGTAAATAAATAAATGGGACTGCATAGGTAATAATAATATTTCACACATTTATCGTAACAAGTGTGTGTGAGAAGAGCGAGATAGAGTACTTAAATGCAGGTAAGAAAGAAAGAGAGAAGATCCAGAGTGAAGAGAAGGAGAGCTGGAGAAGTATATGTGTGTGCGTCAGATTAGAAGAATGTACATGTGAGTAACAGAAGCAATAGAAGATACAGAGATATTTATCTGAGGTGTTTCAACTTGTCATGGGTAGCGGCAGTGCTTTAGTCGGACTTAGATGGAACTCTAATCTTATCTGGGGTTGATTACAGATGGCCATGGGCTGCAGTGGCCACTTACCATCAGGTGGACTGCATGCTGGTCTACTTCTATATTATAGTAAGAGAGTGAGAACGAGCGGAGAGAGCCAATTAATCAAATTTTATTTAGACTTCATAAGAGATTCTGAGCATAAAATATATCAATCACATAAGGGATATACTGCTTATTACTTTCGTAGAAAGGAAAATTAATAGAGAAGCGAATAGACGCCAAAAGAAGGAATAGACATTAGAAGTGCTTAAGAATCAAGAAGTTTCTGTAGAAATAGTGCTATTTTGTTCTAAGCATAAGAAAAAAGCGTGTTAAAAATGGATTAAATGACATCAGAGGAAGGTTTAATGTGATTGGTTCATTGTGAAGCAATTACACATATAGATTTCAAAATTATTGAACAATGAAACTGCAACATATACTATTAATTGATGCCTGCTTTCAAAGCAAGATATTTCTCTTTTTTATTTTCCTAAGTATAGTCCGCGCCAAACTGCTAGTCCGCTCTGAATATAGAAACGAGTCGCGTCGAATAGCAAATTGCAGATATTATATTATTGCTGTGCATATGTACTCTGTAATTCTATATTTGCTATATTTTTAAATAGAAAATATCTTCAAAATAGCTCAATTTTAAATTAAAAGCGGTTCAGAATAACTTTTATCTTACATGCCAGCTTTACCCTATTGATATATTTTTATTTTTCAAAAAATGATGCAGTTTCATAAAAGTACAACCGTAAAAAAAAATCAAATTTACAACATATAGATATAAAAAAAAAAACGAAAAAACCGCCTCTACACATATAACAGCATTACACCACAGTAATGTAACACATAATTATATTTAAGAAAAAATCTGACTACACACACATGCATATATTTCGAAAAAAAAAAATGTAACACATATTAGTAACTCTCCACTTACTTGGAAGTGAAAGAACACCTGAAACACAGGTCAGTGGTCCTCACTGCCCAGCCTGTCCCACGGCCGGGCAGCGAGGACCACTAGGTAATTAAATGTTACATTCATAGATAAGTATAGATATCTCACCGCCTTGTAATTGATAGAAGTCATCAAATGGCTTAAACGACTAATGTGTCAGCCATTTAATGGCTGTCATGGTGTAATTTACGCGGAACAATGCCGACATGTGCAGTTAAATGGCGCGAAAACACGAAATCGATAAGTGCGGAGAAATATCGTTTCATTCGTAAATGATTTAAAACTACATTTTTTTTTATATTTTTCAAACACGAAAATAGATGACAGTGACAATTTCAATTGTCAAAACTGGTTATATTTTCTTGTTAGGAGTAATCTTTACTAATCAATGTTTACGCTGTTTGTCCACCAACCACCGATACCGAGCCGATACCGATAATTATTGACGGCGCCGAATTAGCGTACATACATTTACTATAGCAACTTGTCCAACGACGTCGTGACCGCTAGATCGGCACCGAGTTTTTGACGGGCCGATGTGCCGGCAATGTAAAACGCATTGGAACTTGTCCATACACAGCCGTCACACAAGTGACAGCTGGAACAAACTAAACCGCCGATATCGGTCGCAGTGGACAAACTATCGCCGTCACGACATAATTAAAATCGGCCCGAAATAATCTCGTTCTCGGTATCGGCTCGGTCAAGGTGCAGTGGACAAACAGTCTTACAATATAAGTTATTACAAAAGTGGGTTGTTTCGCTTGTCCAGTTGTTAATGTAATGGGTTAGCGCTCAAAAGCGTCCGAAATAAATGAGCTACGAAACGGTAAAACTACAATTGCTAAATAATTGTCAGTTGTATCAATGGACCAATTATACATAATAGTGTTTTGTGTAATAAAATTATGGAAATGATACATAGTTAAATTTATTAAAAGAAATCTATTTTAATATGGTATCTAAAATTAAAATTAATTTTTCTTAAATTCTGAGTGGGATGTCTGTATGTATGTATGTATGTATGTATGCACTTCTTGAGTGATCAATTGGGAGCTTAGACTTAAATTTATAGTACCTAGTTTTTTTTAGTTTTTTTTATATGTAACCTTACGATAAAGCAGACGGGCTCCCTGATGGAAAGCAGTCACCGTCGCCTATGGACATTTGCAACACCAGAGGAGTCGCCAATGCATCGCCGGCTTTGTATGAGAGCTCTTTTTACCCCCCCCCCCCTGAAGAGCCCCATGTCATAGTCCTGAGGGAATACCTCAGGAGGAAGTTCATTCCACATTCTCTGTTTATGATGATCATATATCATCAACAACCCATTACTGGCCCACTGCTGGGCACGGGTCTCCTCTCATAATGAGAAGGATTAGGCCATAGTCCACCGCGCTGGCCAAGTGCGTATTGGTAGACTTCACATACCTTTGAGATTTTTTTTTTTTTTTTTTTTTTTATAAATCTCTCAGGTATGCAGGTTTCCTCACGATGTTTTCCTTCACCGTTTAGCAAGTGATAATTAATTTCTAATACGCACATAACTTTGAAAAATCAGAGGTGCGTGCCTGGGATTTGAACCTCGGACCCCTCGATCGAGAGGCCGAGTTTCTTAACCACTAGGCTATCACTATGATGATCATATAACAAACATACAAACCTTATTAGTATAACCCAACCAAATAAGTATTAGTATCAAATTATTTTATATAGGCATTTACTTTTTTTTATAATACAGGAGTAGCAGACGAGCATGCAGTCCACCTGCTGGTAAGTGGCTTCTGCCATGGACATTTGTAATCAACTCCAGATAAGATAACATTCCTACCTGAGGTTGGCCACAGACGCGCCACTACCCCTGAGGACTAAGCTGGAACGCCTCGGAAAAGTCTGTCTCCCTTACCACACCCTTCAAACTGGAACACAGCAGCGCCTAACACTGCTGTTATTAGGTAGAAATTGGAGGGCCGGTGGTGCCGCCGGAGTCGAACCACAAAGGGATCTACCACCTTCGTAAATACTCTTATTTAGTATTGTTAGTATGCTATATACAATTAAAAATAATAAAAGTATGTCCAAAATTAGTTACGAATAACCTATTCGCATATATAACAACTCACACAAGCAGCGAAGTCTCCCGGCGCTACCACCAAGTTGTCCAGCACCGTTTGCAGCTTGGTCACGAGGCTCAGCACCGCAGCCTGCTCCGCTGGCGACGGACAGAGCTCCGCGTGTCTTTTTAGTAGTGCCTGTAAACATAGGAGGTTTTATTTATTGTTAACATTTCAACCAAATCAGTCTAAAATAAAAGTTGCACCTTGGTATGAACTAAACAAAGATCTACTTGGGACCTTCAACTAGATCTAATTATAAAAGTGATTAGTAATTATTATGAAGGTCATCAAAAACAGACTTCATCATCACGTCAATATCGAGGTGATCCAGCTCCTCCATACAATGGACCTAGCGAGAAGGCTCAAACTGACAAAACCCTTTGAGTTAGTGACATGGCAGTGTAGTGTTAGTGAAATAGTGATAAGTGAACATTATAGAACACAAGAATAATGTGTTTATGTGATAAAACAAAGAAGTGCTGCGTCAGAGGACACCACCTTCATTATATGATTATTTAACAGTTTAAGTTAGCGTAGATTATTATTACTCATTAGTCTTATAGTAGGCTAGATTGTAATTAAATTACTAACTAAATTTTCCAATTTGGAAAAATATAATTTACTTAAATAAAAATGAAATAGTGGTGCTACTTTCAAAGGTATATTTTTTGTAAAATTGTTATTAATGTAGGTAGCAAAATACTTTTTCCCAGTTGCAGAGGGTAATGTTTTTTATGTGTATGTATGTAATTCTTATTCTTTGGCATGCCTCACATCCCTAATTGTTAGATGAATTTTAACATAAGAGGTGTTGTTATAATTGTCTAAATTTAGACAATAATATAAGCAATTATTAAGGAGCACACCCAACATCCTACATCCGTTTGATTTATCTAAATTTTTTGTCAGTGTCTACCCATTTAAGCTTATAGATGTATATTATATTCACAAGGCATAAAATTGTGATTATGAATGTATGACATTCTCTAATTAACACACCTATTAGCTATTAGAAATAAATATTCTATTGAGTTGCAATTTAAAATATTTTCCAAAAATACCTGTGTTAGCGCGGAGTCATCCGGCGCTGGCTTGCATCTGGGGAACGCTAGTTCAGCCAGGATCAGGTCGAAGGGCGGCCGCAGCATCAGCACCCTCGGCCGGTTGAAGGGCGGACGCCCCATTCCGCCCCGCCCTGGCATCCCTCTTCCACCACGACCGGCGCCCCGAACCATATCACTAAACTCACTAACTCACTTAACCGATCTTAATACGCAATAATTCTAACCTAAGTAATCTTATTTTAAGTTATTTTGTAGCCGAAGCTACAGTAATAACGTTGGTATAGTAAATAATGTGTAAACTTTGTGTTTGGCTATAAATAAGTAATTTTATATTAGCTAGGGACGCCAAATAGATGTCAAAATTTTAATTTAACAATGAGGTTAGTTTTGGGTTGCCATTTTGTTTTGTGCACAGACTATTTATGAGATTTATTAGTATAGATTATAGATTAAACATTTAGTTGTAACAATGCGTTCAATTTAAAGTTGAAATTTTAGTTTTATAAAAATATTTTTATTTTTATGTTATCTACAATGACCAAGAATACAAATGAAACCGAAAAAAATACTGAAGTTCTGATATTCAACGTATGAAATGTGGATTTCCTTAGATAAAGTTTTTTAATCCTAAACAGTTAACAAAATAACTGTAGATTACGGAACTATTGATATAATTAATTTGAAATAATTTAAGTAATTAAGTAAATCATGAATCAAAATAATAAAAATTAAATAAGAAATATTACAATTTTTATTATTTCTGAACGCTATTTTATTAATTTTGACATTGACAGTCCAAAATTTAATATAATGGCCAAAATGACGTGGAGTGATAGGTTATAAGTTTGTTGTATTTAGTATTTACAAATAATTTAGGCCAGATTGGGAAACAATATTGTTAATATACGTATTAGAAATTAATTACCTCCAAAATGATTGAAATAACGGATATGCAAAGTGAGTAAATATCATATTTACGTTACACAAAAAATCTACTAGAATGATTCAGTTAATTTAAGATAAAATCAATATTTATCACTTAATCATAATGAATTACGTGTCTATACTGTATCTATCATAATTACACTTGACATTTTTGCTACTTAAAATAATTGTAACTATATATTACTAGCGACGTTCATATGTCAAGAAAAAATTAACAGAAATATCATTTCTTATTAGAAAATACGATTTTGTTATTCAAATATAGTACTGAACGTGGCAATAAATGTTTTGACAGTTATAGTCCCCATATTTATATACTTTGTTATGGGTCCCATGGATAACTAACATCCATATGTAAGGTCACATTTATTATGATACCTTATTGCGTTAGTTTAACATTATAAAAATAAATAAAATTAAAATAAGTTTAAAACCTTTCACTCGAAAAATAATGCTGGCCACATATTTAAATTGGCTGTAAAACTGTATTCGTGATTTAAAAAAAAACAAAAATGGATAATGGCGGGAAACGGCAGATGTCAACGACGCTGTTTGTGGAGGTCATGGAATTAATTAAAAATAACTAGCTGGATTCAAGTCTTTCATTGGAGATACCCCCAACACATATTTGAAATAGAAACATACATAATTTATCATTGATATGTTTGCTTGACCAGAGATAGAAGCTGGAACTGCATTAAATCAGTATAATGTATAATTCTTTACAACTGTACATAAGAAAAAGTTATTTTAAAAAAGTAATGATGCAGTTTTAGTTTTTATCAAAATCGGCCTCGTAACTCCTTTCAGCATGTTTCGCTAATCCTTATAGTTTCGGATTTGGCCCTGAAGGCCTATTTGAAAAATTTACCCTGTATACCATCATATCTATTAGTAGCGGACTAAAGCAGCGTACTAACCTAACCTAACCTAACTTATTGCAATGGATTTAACTACATTACGAGATATTAAATAAGTTTTTATTTTTCAGAAATTGGCGTGGGTCTGGCTGGATTTGGGATGACATTTCTATTTCTGGGCGTTTTATTACTCTTTGATAAAGGTCTCTTGGCTATAGGCAATGTAAGTATATGGTATATTAATTGATTTATTCCAGATATTACTTTTTACCTGCAGCTTTTTAATTATAATAAAGGAGTAGCAGACGAGAATGCAGTCCACCTGATGGTAAGTGGCTACTGCCGCCCATGGACATCTGTAATGAACCCAGATAGGATTAGATATTCCTATCTGAGGTCGGCCACAGATGCGCCGCTACCCCTGAGGACTAAGCTGGAACGCCTTGGAAAAGTCTGTCTCCCTTATCACACCCTTCAAAACGGAACACAGCAGCGCTTAACGCTGCTGTTATGAGGCAGAAATAGATGTGGTGGTGGTGCCGCCGGAGTCGAACCACAAAGCGTTCTACCACCTTAAGATGAGTCCGCAGGTTTTTAAAGATTTGTGGCATTTTTTATTATTATTTTTGAAGTTTAAACTTCTTTAGTGGCGTTGTGCACTTTTTTTGATGGGTAGAAAATGTTCAACTCGCGTCAGGACACGTAGCTTGATCGAAAATTCGTAAGACGGTAAAGCAAACTGTAAAAGGCAAGATGTAATCCGTTGTCAGCATAGAAAAAATATGTCAATGGGTGTCAGGTTCATTTTTATTTGTTATATTTAATTATTCAGGTTTGGTTTCAAAAGATTCCGCTTCTGCCGGCACTCCCGGAGTGTAATCCATTGATTTTTTTAACACGCTTTTATTAGCTTGAGTTGTACGTTTGTATGTATGTATGTACGTAACAGTAACGGAATCTTTGAGCCCGATTTTTGCTTTTCGAACCTGATAAATGGAGCACCCCACGCCTTTTCCACAGTTATACTATTTACTGTTCCTTAATTGATTCCTAGATTGAAAATTATTTTCTACTTTTTAGTTGATTTTATCATAAAAGCGTGTTTTTTAGTTTTTTAAACTATAATTATTTATTTTATATTATCATGTCTTGTTTCTCCAAAAATTCCAGATTCTCTTCATCAGCGGCCTATCCTGTGTGATAGGGATCCAGAGGACGTTATTCTTCTTCTTCCAACGGCACAAAATCAAGGCCTCCTGTGCGTTCTTCGGCGGGATAACGATAGTACTACTTGGTTGGCCTATGGTCGGAATGATTGCTGAGATCTATGGGTTTTTATTACTATTCAGGTATGTACAAAGATTTTTGTTAATTTTCTTTGTAGGGTTTCCTACCTAGAACGGAAACTACCTAGAAAGGTTAGACAGAACCCAATTACTAAGACTTTGCTGTCTGTCCGTCTGTCACAGGGCTCTATCTCTGGAACCGTAATAGATAGACACTTGAATTTTTACAGAGGATGCATAACGGTGGTCGCTATAATAACAAATACTAAAAATAAAATAAAGTTGAATATTAAAGGGGGTCTCCATACAACAAACTGGTATTTTTCGGCATTTTTCGGTCAACTGTTAAACCGTACTAGGAAGACAGTTGAAATTTTTACAATCCGTTTACTATTATAACCGCTATTATAATAAATACAAATAAAAACAATAAAACATTTTAATATGATTATTTTATAAAAATAAGTAAAATATAATGAGTATCTAGTGCTACGGAAGCCTCACTATGCGAGTTCGACTCGTACTTGGCGAATTATTTATAATGCAGGAGTAGCAGACTAGCATTTCCATCTGTTGGTAAAGGCTACTGCTGTATGGACATCTATAATCAACCCCAGATAGGATGAGATTCCCTACCTGAGGTCGATGACAGATGCGCCGCTACGGGACTAAGCTGGAATGCCTCAGAATACTATATCTCACTTACCACACTTCAAACCAGAACACAGCAGCGCCTAACACTGCTGTTATGAGCCAGAAATAGGTGTAGCGGTGGTGCCGTAGGAGTCGAACCACAGGTCCTCAGGGGTAGCGGCGCATCTGTGGTCGACCTCAGGTAGGAATATCTAATCCTATCTGGACTTGATTGCATATGTCCATGGGCAGTAGTAACCACTTACCATCAGGTGGACTGCATGACTCCACGTTGCTTCACTAAATAGATCTTTAGTATAATCATAGATTAGTAAAGATACTTCGCCGCCTTGAAATTGAATGAAGCCACAAACGGCTTATTAGTAAGTTCTTTTTTTTTGAATTCTTGACAAATAAAAACATTTTTAGAGAAAAATTTACGAATAAATAACTAATACTGCGTAATTTACATAATGAATAAATTATTATTTCAAATATTTTAGAGACATTTTAGCACGGAGACGTGGCAAAACTTTTTTAACGCAACTATTTCAATTATCAAAACTTTTACGGTACATTTTCTTGTTAGGAGTGAGTAATCTTTATATGAGTATAATAATGTTTTTTGTTGTTTACAGAGGCTTCTTGCCAGCGGCTGTCAATTTCCTAAGAATGGTGCCGGTATTGGGTTCTCTGCTCAGCCTACCGATAATCAGAGGGGTAAGTTATTACTTATTATGCTACTTATATTTTGCAAATGGGATCATGGTAGTTAGTTGCCAAACTATTACTTTCTCATGCTAAGGTGGTACCTACTCAAAGGTGGTAGAACCCTTTGCGGTTCGACTCCGGCGGCACCACCGCCACATCTATTTCTACCTAATAACAGCAGTGTTAGGCGCTGCTGTGTTCCGGTTTGAAGGGTGTGGTAAGGGAGACAGACTTTTCGGAGGCGTTCCAGCTTAGTCCTCAGGGGTAGCGCATCTGTGGCTGACCTTAGGTAGAAATATCTAATCTGGGGTTGATTACAGATGTCCATGGGCGGCAGTAGCCACTTACCATCAGGTGGACTGCATGCTTGTCTGCTACTCCTATATTATAAAAAAAAAAACAAAAAAAAAACTAAGCCGTATGCCATGGTCATAACATCGAAGAATTAGTTGATTAACCAACAAATTCTTCGATGTTATGATGTTACGATGATATGATTATTATCCTCAGGGACTAAACATAAGTCATATATTATTATTATGTATAATCCCCAAGGATTAGTAATTGTATGAAAAAATATGTATTTTCTTTAAAAAAATCCTTTAATTTCTTACATAACATTACTTCCCAGAATTTGATCCTTATGAGCGACACTAGCAGATAGAGGAATAATATAGAGGGTGTATTTTTTTCAAAATGAACTCATTCGATTCCCGGCTAGGGAAAAGGATATTTTAAAAAACGAATGATGCAGTTTTAGTTTTTATCAAAATCGGCCTCGTAACTCCTTTCAGCATTTTTCGCTAATCCTTATAGTTTCGGATTTGGCCCTGAAGGCCTATTTGAAAAATTCACCCTGATTATAAAATAAAATTTTCTTTATTCAAAGTATATTTCAAGGATCCCTGATTTCGAATTGAAATCTTTTAACAAAAAAAAAAACAAAATGTCAAAACTGTCAACTGTCAGCAGAAATACAGATAATGAAATAAATTAATTTGTTTTTTTTTTTCAGATTGTAGACAGGATAGCCGGCGACAACGGGCGTAACATGGTATGATATAGTGTTGCCATATGGACAGACTAGTGTATTATATTATCTGTGAAGTGTATGCGTGGATCTGTGTTGTAATTATATACGTTTGAATGATTGGTTGTTTGATTGGGGGAAAGGGGAGACGAAAAATAGATTTTGAGCTTGTACACAAAACTGCGATGCGTCGTCGCGTCGTAAAAAATTGCGAGCAACGCATCGCAAGAACTTGCGAGTTGATTCGCATCGCGCATTCCAGCGATGTTTCGTCACAGTTGTTGTTTTTGGTGACCCTGGGAGACGCTATGCCGCACGATATCGCATCGCAGCAATTCGTGTCGCAATTTTCTGCGTTGCGAATTCGCATCGCAGTTTTGTGTACGAGCCCATACTCGTAGTTGGGTCATTCAATTATTATGAAAAGAACAAAAGGAGGTGCTTAAGCCTGCTCCACATTCTCGCGAGAAAAGCACGAGAAACGAGAGTGTGGAGCCGATATGAATCGGATTTTTCTCGCGTTCTCGCGAGAATGTGGAGCGGGCTTTAGAATGCAAATGTTTATTATTTTATAACCGAAAATAACCGTTCTGTGAATTATTTGTTTGTTATATTTCGGTATGGAAAGTAGCATATTTTTGCCTATTTTTCAATAGTATATAGTACGCGGACCTAACATAATAATATAGTACAATAATATATATTACTGTATTTTGAAGGTGGTATAGGTAGGTGGTAGGTAGGTAACATATAAGGTGGTAGAACCCTCTGTGGTTCGACTCCGGCGGCACCACCGCCACACCTATTTCTGTTATAACAGCAGTGTTAAGCGCTTTGTGTTCTGGTTTGAAGGGTGTGATTCGGGAAATAATTTTTCGAAGCATGACAGCTTAGTTCTCAGGGGTAGCGGCGTAACTGTGGCCGACCTCAGATAGGAATCTAATCGTATCTGGGGTTGAATACAGATTAAAACGGACGGCAGTAGCCTTTACCATAAGGTTAATTGCAAAATTAAAAAACAATAGCATTTTTAGTAATTTTATCATTACAAACATATACTCAAATTTAATTTATTTGTATAGATATTTGATATTTTTGCATTTTTTAGGTTCTTATATTCATGTTAAGTGAGTATAAAGCAGGGGGTAAAGTTTCATTGAGAAAGGGTTTAATATTTAAAATTCTATTTATGTTATAATTGAATGACCTGTAAGCTGTGTTTGTACTTATGCTTGTAATAATATATCTTACTTAATATGTTCCGTTAATATGAATAAATAAGAGTCGATTTAACGCCATTGAAGTATTTTTATTCTAATTGAAAGTCAAAGGGATGAGGGAGGTAAAAGTAGCTGTTAGATACTCTGTAGGGGAAGAAGTTGCTACTATTTGATGACCCCCACACCCTTCATAAGGAGTACGTATAAAACGTACGCAATAATTAATTGTTTGAACAAGGGAAGCTACTAAGGCCACCCTTTGCAAGTGCCACTGTCCCTTAAACGCCAGAACTGCCTACTGTAGCACTACCATGAGTTGGCATAGAAACGCCACTATAGAAATTGTAAATAGAAAACTATTGTCATTTTGCTAGTGAATAACATAACTACTATCGTTACGGTATTTCTTGACAACGTCTGTCAAATTAATGACTCATGGGACCGAATTTGTATGGCAATAGATCATAATGACATTCGCTAGCGATTTGATTTCGATAGGTTTTTTACGTATCGAGTTACGCCACTACGGATTTTAGTTCTACGAGTAACCACCAGAGGCGCTGTACAATTTTTCATACATTTATTTTACGCAGTCGCTAGCGAGTAATACTTTTGTAAACTCATGGTAGTGCTACGGATTGTCGTAAGTCGTAATGTCATCTTGTGTAAAAATATTTAATTAAGCAAGCTGCTTGATACTTTACTATAAAATGTAAATAGGATTAAATTGATAGAAGAAATTGCGTAAAACCCAAATTCTCTATTGTATCTATGCACGAGTAAAAAAACATCAATGGGTAATCAGAATTAAATTATAATTTAAGTAGGCGGAATATTTGATTTATGTAAAAGCGAAAGGACGCTCATTAATAAATTATTGAAGAAACTATCTACTGAAACCATAGATTAGTAAAGATTACTCACTTCTAACAAGAAAATGTACCCAGTTTTGAGAATTGAAATAGTCGCGTAAAAAAGTTTTGAAACGTCTCCGTGCTAAAATGTCCCTAAAATATTTGAAATTATTATTATAAATTATTTAATTATCATGTAAATTACGCAGTATTAGTTATTTATTCGTAAATTTTCTCTTAAAAATGTTTTTATTTGTCAAGAATTAAAAAAAAGAACACTATAATAAGCCATTTGCGGCTTCATTCAATTTCAAGGCGGCAAAGTATCTTTACTAATCTATGGTCTCCGTGTTATAACTGACATAGGATAGTAACTGGTAGGCTTTGGACAACATTGCAACCGTCCGCTACTCTTCGGGGTTGATCCACATCTCCATACGGCAGTGCGTATTTACATACCAGGTGGACTGCATGCTCATGTTCTACTTATTTCTTAAAATACGTCTAAAAAACGTAAAGAACCTACGGATAAAATTTTTAAACAAATAATTTTAATAAAATTTACATTAATCTTTTCGAAAAACATCTCTGCTTAGAACATAGATTAGTAAAGATTACTCACTCCTAACAAGAAAATGTACCCAGTTTTGAGAATTGAAATAGTTGCGTAAAAAAGTTTTGCCATGTCTCCGTGCTAATATGTCCCTAAAATATTTGAAATAATTATTTATTTATTACTTAAATTACGCAGTATTAGTTATTTATTCGTAAATTTTCTCTAAAAATGATTTTATTTGTCAAGGATTCAAAAAAAGAACTTACTAAAATAAGCCGTTTGTGGCTTCATTCAATTTCAAGGCGGCGAAGTATCTTTACTAATCTATGGCTTAGAAATTAAAAATTATGTGATCACTTTTTAAGTGTTGCGCCTGTATTATGAAGCAAAATAATAAAAATGTATTTTTAACCTAATGCTAAATTTGAAAATATACTTTTTCGTAATGATAATGTTCTATTTCTTGTAATCAACAGTCAGCTTAGTTTAAAAGAGTGATCAATAATAACAGGTTTTTTTTTCGCCGGCCAGGGCTTTTATGGGTCTGGTCTTTGGCCCTGGCGTTCATGTGTGCATTGGACCCACGACACGAAATCTTAAATCTTACAAAAAGTTCCAAAAAGTACAAAAAATGGCTCCTTTTTAAGCATGCTTACGAACTTTGTGTTATTGTAGTGTTAAAATTAATATTAATATTAATTAAGTTTTTTTTAATACAATTATTATTAATTGATCTTAAGCAATATTTTGTTAATATAAGGAAATAAATTTGTACATGTATTTTGACTTCCCGCCTCCTCGTATTTTTTAAATATTTAATCTGTTTTTCAATGTCAATCAAACTTACGCAGGAGCGCGAAAATATATTTTATGCTACATACGGCAAAATGTTTTAATCTTTTCTGTGCCTGGTTATGCTTTCATAGCTTATCAAGGTTACTATAAAAGAAGAATTTTAGAAGCATTATGAAAAATAATCAGAAAAATGCTGAACGACGTATTTTTCCTCAGGATGGAGCATCGTAGCGGACAGAAGATCGGACATAAAGTCGCTACAGACACGAAATAATAATTATTATGTATTTTACTATTTTATTCCCCTAATTAGATATTATACAGACTCCTAAGCATAAAACGTAGTTGATAGATGCTCTTATATATCTTGTCGACATTCCACAACGGGGAGAAATTCCTAAATTTATAGTTACTCCCTAATCCTACGACATTTATAATATTTTTTATCGTAATATATTTTAATGGTTATAATATAAGAGGTTTGAATATTATTTAATTAACATATTATCAACATAAATTTCTGTGGACAGACAATATTTACTTATTTCATTCAATATATTTAAAAGCAACGGACACTTAATAATAATATATTTATTTTCAAAATTAAAATATATTATGCACTACGCATAGATTAGTAAAGATTACTCACTCCTAACAAGAAAATGTACTCAGTTATTAGAATTGAAATAGTTGCGTAAAAAAGTTTTGCCACGTCTCCGTGCTAAAATGTATCTAAAATATTTGAAATAAGTATTTATTTATTATGTAAGTTACGCAGTATTAGTTATATATTCGTAATTTTTTTCTAAAAATGTTTTTATTTGTCAAGAATTAAAAAAAAAGAACTTACTAAAATAAGCCGTTTGTGGCTTCATTCAATTTCAAGGCGGCGAAGTATCTTTACTAATCTATGGTACTACGTAATAATAACAACCAATTGTTTTTATCCTATAATATTTATATTCCTAAACCTTTTTTTTACTTTTGAACGTTTTACACAATTTTATTGCTTGAAATATTAAATTATCTAATAATAGTGAAATAGTAAACAAACCGTGTTTATTTAATGTTAATTTATGTAATATGGCGCCAAAAATATTTCTACATTTTTCTTTTCTATTTTTGCTATTATATTTTTGAATTTTACTTGCAATAAGTTTTAACTATTTTCTTTAATTATTTGACGTATTTTGTACATTCCTTGTTCGATTAAAGTTATTTATTGCAAACTGGTGTTTGATTTCCTCGTTCCAAAATTGTTTTGCTATTAATTTTACTGTTACGTTCCTAGATGGCGCTGTGATACATCTTCTATACCCCTCAACAGATCGCTATACAAATTTCTATATAATTTAAATTCCTTTTAAAGATTGAGAATATTTCCTGCTATTAAATTCTAGATTAAATACAGACCTATAATTTATATACATAGAGGTTAATAAATATATTTAGGATAGCAGGATTTTGTTGGTATCTATATTATAAAAACTAGCTGACCCGGCAAACTTTGTACTGCCTCAAAATCTATTTATCAAATATATTTCATATAAAATATAGCCTATGTTACTCGTGGATTATGAAGCTTTCGAATGGTGAAAGAATTTTTAAAATTCGTTCAGTATTTTTTGAGCCTATTCATTACAATTATAAAAAAAGCAAAGTTTTCCTCTTTATAATATTAGTATAGATTACGTTCACAGTGTTCTTACTCGTTAATTTTAGAAACCACTTAACCGATTTCAATAAAAGTGTGTGGTACGCTTGGTTCCAGCCTCTAGCGACTTAAGGGGGGAAGGGTAGAGGGTAGAAGGGCCTCCAAACACAGTTGCTAAAAATAGATCGTCAGAACCAAACAATCTATGAAATGTGTATCAGTTAGCAACAAAGGAGGACACCGAATCACACACATTTCTAATTTTGTAAAATCAAATCAACTTTTTTCACTGGGGGCCTCCAACTTTCCGTCCCGGGCCCCGACTATTACCCCGGGCCCCGACTTAGTCCGCCACTGACTTCAGCTTGAAACTTGTTTCTGTCTAAGCAATGTCTACCCGAGATTATACCTTTTTTATAATATAAGAGTAACAGACGAGCATGCAGTCCACCTGATGGTAAGTGGTCACTGCCGTATGGACATCTGTAATCAACCCCCAGATAGGATTAGATATTCCTACCTGAGGTCGGCCACATGCGCCGCTACCCCTGAGGACTAAGCTGGAATGCCTCGGAAAAGTCTGTCTCCCTTATCACACCCTTCAAACCGGAACACAGCAGCGCGTAACACTACTGTTATTAGGTAGAAATAGGTGTGGCGGTGGTGCCGCCGGAGTCGAATCATAAAGGGTTCTACCACCTTTGCAATGTATATGTCTTCCAAAAAAATAATAATTCTATATATAAATATATACAAGTTCAAAACAACGGTCAAACAGATTCTAATCTAGTTTATTGACAGTACGAACTCGATAAAATACACAGATAAGTAAGTTTTATATCTAAGCATTATGGCGGCGACACGCTGTCTGCCTCTTAAACAAGATCTCTTTATGAAATTACTAGCTTATAACCGCGGCTTTGCTCAAGTTTTTTTTACATTATAGTCGCAAACGAACATGCAATCCACCTGATGGTGAGTGGCTACTGCATGGACATCTTTAATCAACCCCATATTAGATATTTCTACCTGAGGTTAGCCACAGATGCGCCGCTACCCCTGAGGACTAAGCTGGAACACCTCGGAAAAGTCTCCCTTACCACACCCTTCAAAACGGAACACAGCAGCGCCTAACACAGCTGTTATAACAGAAATAGGTGTGGCGGTGGTACCGCCTTAGTCGAACCACAAAGTGTTCTACCACCTTCAAACCACCTTTTTCTACCGCGTTCAAAGGTCTATCCCTTGGAAAAGGTACCTTTGTACTGTAATTCCTCAATGTTTGCTATTGATAACTTTTTTGTGTATAAAACCTTATAAATAAATAAAATAACTTTACACGATAAAAGGTCTACGTCCTTCTCTGAACCCCAGAGAACGTGTGTACAAAATTTCATGACAATCAATACACTCAATACAGTACTAAATAATTAAACAAACTAACATTCACATTTATAATATTAAGTTAGGATAATAATAGTCAGAATTAACATTTTTTTTATATTTAAGCCTAACGATAAAGCAGACAACCTGATGGAAAGTAGTCAATGCCGCCTATGAACATTTGCAACACCAGAGGAGTAGATGCATCGCCGGCTTTGAAGAAGAGCTCTTGTTGCACCTTTTTTGAAGTGCCCCATGTCATAGCGCTCTGGGCTCTGGCTCGGGAGGAAGTTCATTCCACATATTGCACGTTCGTGGCAAGAACGTCCGTGGAGGATCGCCAGGAGTCCAGTTGTGGATGGAACTTCATCCTTCGGCGAGTGGTGCGGTGGAGGAATAGTGACGTAGGCACCAGGTCAAATAGTTCCTCGGAACACTCATTGTAAGGCCGGCAGAACACGCAAAGGGAACCTACATTAGGAAAGGAGCATGTAGTCCACAAGATAAATGACATTATATAATCGTAAATCTTTTACTATTTCACTGCTGGGCATAGATTTGATCAGGTTTAGTTTCAACTTTAGGCCGTAGTAGGCGCACCAAGTTGGCTAAGTGCGGATTGATAGACTTCATATACCTTTGAGTTCTTTTTATTTTTTTTACTGTAATCTCAGGCATATAGGTATTTTTAGATGTTTCCTTCATCACTAAGCCCAGAAATAATTAATTTCTAACATCTAGTAAGTATGATAGTTCAATAGTTACAATTTACATGTATTTTTCTCTTTTATAATCGCTGTAAGCATCTTTGCTAGGTAATAAACTTCCTAACAATTAACTACAAAACAAAGATCAAATCTATTCCCATTTCTAAAACCCCAGACGATTGGAGATCGAATCTATTAAAAGACAATGAAACACAACAATGACCTATTGATTTCCACAACCTGTTTATTTATGACGTAACTCCATTGTCTATGAATACCATAAATCATAGTGACAGCGAAAAAACAACTGTCACTCGAATATCGATATAATAATACCGCGAAGATGGCAGCACTAGTCGTAGTATAATAGTAGCCGCTCCGAGCTCAACTGTCATCGTAGATCAGTTACCGCCCGTGCCCGGGCCGGATCGGTCGTGTGGGGAGACTGTGTTATTCTTTCATTGTGCCCCGAACGCAATAAAACACATGAGAATTACCAAACCGTGGTTTGACTTTCGGCGCCATGAATAAAAAATGCGAAATCGTAAACTTATAGCGTTATAAATGCCATCGGTAGCGGCGTACGCTCGTCTGAGAGCTCGGACTATAACGTGCAAGGATTCTAAGAGGGCGCAAGGATAGGATCGTAAAGCTTGCCTCTGTATAAATTAAAAGAAATTGTTTTTGTGTCATGCCAGTGCTGTGAATTTTGTTGTTCGTTTTTCAAATTATTTTTAAATAAGCTCCGGATTTAAATAGTACGGGTCTGCGCGTCTCTCAGTAAGTAAGTATAGTGTGTTATATTTGTAATATGTAATCTATGCTTTAGTTATGTTGTTTCGCGCTTATTTTTTATAGCTTAACATTATATTTCCTTTTTTTTTTGGTTCGTCATAACATTAATAATTTTTGTTATTGCTACTTCCTTTTTATTTTTCAGCTCCCAAGATTTTTTCCGAAAATTCCTGTTACGTTTGTGATATTTTTATTTTTTGTATGTTTGTTTGTAATAAATAGATTAACAAAATTAATCCGCTGCTATTTTTATTTGCTATTTTTCGCGCCTAATTTTATGTGTTTTTTGCATCAACCGTTTTTGTGAGTGAATTGTCACTGATAATATATGTAGTTTGAAATTTATTCCAATTTATTACAAATATTATCATTATTATTACGTACATATTTGGTAAAAAATAAATTTTACTTCGTCCCTACTGATTTGCATGCCTCATATATCGATATAGTATTTCATTGAAGTTGAGTTATAGTGTTTATGTTTTTTTATAAATGCATAAGATACAACGATTAAATATATTTATAAATAATTAATTTGCTTGTGGATATGGACCCCACTGTGACAAATTAAAAAATGCTGTTTGTGTCGTCGGTATTTCGTCGTCTAACATGTTTAAGTTTCAAAATCTAGGCAATCACGAATTTAGACATGTTTATCTTGTATTTGTATTAGTAAAACAATTATTACTAGTTTTTTTAGTTATTTTTATTTTTAGTTATTTCTTTATTTATTCGGGACTATCAACATAAGATACAGCAGTTTTACCAGTAACGAAAAATCTTGAATAAATAAAATGTTAGAGTAATCATAATATTCTTATGTATAAAGTTAACGAACCCGCACTGGGCCAGCGTGGCGAACTATGGCTAGAAAAAAGGTAGTAGAACCCTTCGTGGTTCGACTTTGGAGACACCATCGCCACACCTATTTCTGCTTACAATAATAGTGTTAAACGCTGCTGTGTTCTGGCTTGAAGGATGTTGTAAGGGTGATACATTAATACGAGTGTTAATGCATTTTAATGTCTGAGTGGGCGAGATCAAGTAGGAGTAGGACTAACCCTATCTGAGGTTGATTATAATTGTCTATAGGCAGCACTTGCCCCTTATCATTCGGTGGTCTGCGTCTTTGCTGTTTCTAAAATATAGAAATATATAAATAAAACGTCATTTCCATGTTTGTATGTCTACAAAAATCGACATATAGTCGAGGTATATGTTTGAAATATTACACAACGTTGCATTTCTATAAAAGAATATTGTTATATACATTTAATCCGGAAATTCCCACGGGAAATAGACAGAGTCACGGCGAACCGAAACTAGTATTAAGGTTTCTGAAGCTACCTAAAATGTACCGTTCTAAGAACAATTTTATGTTCTCTTATATTCGAAATTTTGTAGTAAACTTTACAGGCAGTAAACGCTTCGCTTAAGAACGAACTCTGTAATAAATATGAAATATGCTCACATAGATTATTGGAACGTAGAATCTCTTAAAATTTAAGTACGTTTGAATACAGGTGCCTTATGTAACGGGATTTAACGAGAGACGTATTCGGAATATAATGACTAAGATTTATTATATTGGAGTAGGAGACGAGGAAGCACCACCTGATGGTAAGTGGTTAAAGCCGTGCATGGACATCTGTAACCAACCAAAGATACGATTAGATTTCTACCTGAGGTCGGCCACCGATGTGCCACTACTGAAGATTAAGCTACCTCGGAAAAGTATGTCTCCCTTACCACACCCTTCAAACCGGAACACAGCAGCGTCTAACACTGCTGTTATTAGGTAGAAATAGGTGTGGCGGTGGTGCCGCCGGAGTCAAACCACAAAGGGTTCTACCAACTTCAGAATTATTCGCATTATAAAGACTTAAGATTTGTTATATTGGAGTAGGAGATGAGGAAGCAGCACCTGATGGTAAGTGGCTAAAGCCGTGCATGGACATCTGTAATCAACTAAAGATAAGATTAGATTTCTATCTAAGGTCGGCCTCAAATGCGCCGCTACCTATTGAGAATTAAGCTGGAATACCTCGGAAAAGTGTTTCACTTAGCACACTGTTCAAACCAGAACACATTGCTTAACACCGCTGTTATTATGCAGAAATAGCGGTGGTGCCAGATCCGAATTACAGAAGGTACCTTGATTACTGGTGTATAGTCCGCGCCAAACTGCTAGTCCGCTCTGAAGTTGCGAGCAGGTGTAGTCATACAATTTGCTATGGTGACGCGATTCATTTCTATATTCAGAGCGGACTAGCAGTTTTACGCGGACTATACTAGTGATACAATTTTGAATAGTTTTCAGTATTTCGGTCAATGTGAAATACTAAACAGTTGTTGTATTGTAGCTGTAGTTTTATTTATTTTGTATCTAAGTCCTTATTAATTGTATAATGTATATTCTTATCTTATATTTAATGTAAATTATTATCTTATTTTAATTTATCAGAGCGTCAATTCTGTTAATGCCGTGTTCTCCTATAATTGTGGGTACACGAGTTATTTAATTTTTGCCTATCTTTTTTTGTCTAAACTTTTGCCATCTAATTTCATAGATTAGTAAAGATTACTCACTCCTAACAAGAAAATGTACCCAGTTTTGAGAATTGAAATAGTTGCGTAAAAAAGTTTTGCCACGTCTCCGTGCTAAAATGTCCCTAAAATATTTGAAATACTTATTTATTTATTATTTAAATTATGCAGTATTGGTTGGTTATTTATTCGTAATTTTTCTCTAAAAATGTTTTTATTTATCAAGAATTAAAACAAAATGAACTTACTAATAAGCCATTTGTGGCTTTATTCAATTTCAAGGCGGCAAAGTATCTTTACTAATCTATGTCTAATTTATATAAGTGTATACGTTGGTGAACCTTTAATAAATAAATAAATTAAATAAATAATATGGTCAGTATATAACGGTCAGCTTGCTTGTTTAACAAACGTAAATTAGGTCCCAAAGCTCCTGTTTAGCGCAAACATTTTGTTTAAAGTACAAAGCGTTGGAACAATGCTAATTAGTTGTGAGTAATTAATGTTCAACTATGCTGAAAGACAGCTTGGTATTTCGAATTTCTTGTTAAGCTCTAAGCTATGCTATTTAAATCTGTTTAGGCTTTAAAAAGAATACGCTCACAGCCTTATGTAGTCCGCACCAAACTGCTAGTCCGCTCTGAAGTTGCGAGTATGGTCTAACAATTTGCTATGGCGACGCGATTCATTTCTATATTCAGAGCGGACTAGCAGTTTGACGCGAACTATACCAGGTTTCGTATCGTGGGTATTCAATAGCCAGAGCCAGATTTATCATTATTATTATCATTATCTGTCGGGCGGGGAATCGAACTCGGAACCTTCTATGCGTCAGATCGGCATGGTGACCATTCCGTCACGCTGGTCGTGAAAACCGTTTTTATCCGACTACAGAGGGTAATGTTTTTTTTTTATAATATAGGAATAGCAGACGAGCATGCAGTCCACCTGATGGTAAGTGGCTACTGCCGCCCATGGACATCTGTAATCAACCCCAGATAGGATCAGATATTACTACCTGAGGTCGGCCACAGGTACGCCGCTACCCCTGAGGACTAAGCTGGAACGCCTCGGAAAAGTCTGTCTCCCTTACCACACCCTTCAAACCGGAACACAGCAGCACCTAACACTGCTGTTATTAGGTAGAAATAGGTGTGGCGGTGGTGCCGCCGGAGTCGAACCACAAAGGGTTCTACCACCTTCAAAAAAGGTCCACAAAGGTAGCATACACTTATATAAATTACATTGCAAAATATTAAATAATTAAGTTGTGTACCCAAAATTATAGATGAACACGGTATTAACAGAATTGACGAACTTGTAAATTAAAATATAATTAAATTAAGATTACATAAGATAAGAAAAATATATAAGATTCAATTGTATACAATTAATAAGAAATTATAAACATTATAAAGTCCTTTGTGTCGTCGTCTGCTACGGCAAAATTATAGAAAAATGCAATAGTTTCAGACAAAACCAGCGACCTGAAATTCATAAAACTGTGCTAAGAAAATGAAAGCTTGCATCATTATTTGTGTCCATAAAAATATAACGTGAAAAAAAATAATGTGAGCCGTCACGGGACGCCTGGCAGATGTGAAACATCGACATTATTTTGTAAAAGTAATATGCAGAAAAGAACATATTGTGATAGGAACTAAATATGTCATAATGATAAAATAAAATATTACGATTCGAATCGTAATTCATTAATTCATTCATTCACAAATTCAATAACAAGAGAATCGCACAGTCGATTGCGCATGGCGACGCGTCGCCACACCGTACACACTACTGTATATAGACTGTATATATATGTGGGATCGTAGAAATGAGAGGTCGATGGTGATATTTATTTCTTATTTTATTTCTTAGAGCATATGTCAAATCCTACGTACATCGTTTTAAACTCTCTTCAACTGACTTCCTTCTTCAGTGTTGCTACTTTGACTCAATCAAACTACGTCAGAGTTCTTATATAAAAATAAAAAGTAAAACTAAAATATAACCATGTAGGTATTATCCCACACGGCCATCCTGCTCATTCGTCAGACCCTGATGAACTGTAATCATAATCTTTCGCTTCTTCTGAACTAGTTCATATGGTCCCAAAAAAATTGAGTTCTTCTTATAGGAGTTAAATCACCAATATTGTATTCATAAGCTTTTTTTCTAACCTTATTGTAATATCTTCTTTCTTCATCTTGTATTTTTTGTACATCTTGTATTTCTTTAGCTTTTATTCTTAAATCAGATCTCTTTTCATAAAAATTATCAATTCTTTCGTCTTCAATCACATACTGCATATTCTTTTTCTTCAGTACTACAATTAGTTTGCTTCCATCTTTCTCTTTTTTAAGTATTCCGTCTTGTAGAAGGCAATCTTTATAAGGTTTTTTCTCTGAAATTTTCTTTATTTTTTCAATCTGTACATCTTCGTTTTGAGCTTTTTTGATACGTGCGGTCATTTCGGTAACGATTAAACAAGCAGGCTGCTTGCTGAGGGTTCCAGCATGATTCATTTTAATTCCAGGTCTGTGTTGTCCATTCTTTTTCTTCGCTAAAATTTTCTGTTCTGACCATTCTTCTATTTGTTCATTTACAACATTTTCCTCTAGAGGCGGCAGTCGACGTGGATTCTGGTGAATTGGATTATTATCGGTAAGTATAATTTTCTTTTCAATATTACTATCTTTCTTAGCTTCGTCGGGTTTATATTCTTTAATCGTCTTTTCTATATTTTCAGAAAGTTTAGCATCTTCCATCGTGTAGTCGTCGTGAAAATTTTTGTTTTCGGCCATCTTTATCAGATTAACGTTACTTCCAATATCTATTAATGCACTCATCTCCACATCATTTATTTTAACCTTTTTACAAGAGGTATTTTCTACTACTTCTTGTTTCTGAATGTTAAGAGACTTTTTCGGCTGGTTAAGACATTCAGTTCCTTTATGTCCGAATTCATTACATCGGAAACATTTTATGCCTTTCGTACAAGCTGGTGCCATATGATCAGTATCGCCGCAGTTGTAGCATCTCTTTACTTTCCGCCCAGTGCTGGTTGAGGAACCTTTGTCATCAGAATGATTTCCTTGCATATTATTCTTGAAGTTACTCTTTCTTTCAATTCTTTGTCTTAATTCTTCATAACATTCTAACTTCATTCTGAACTCTTTTAAGGTTCTAGCTCCATACAACATAGCTTTCTTGGTTTCACTGTCACGAATGCCGTCAATAAAATAAACCATGAGAGCAGTGTCTTCAAGAGCTGCGTGTAGGGCTAGCTCCTTCATGTGAAAAAAATATTGTTGTAATGTTTCTTCATCTTTCATCTTACGTGAAGCAAGCTTCTTATGTATGATAGCGCTGTTCAACTTCGGACTGAACTCTTCTTGCAGCAGCTTCTTCAGAGTATCCCAATTCTTCACACTTCCTGTAGATCTGAGAAACAATTTAGCAGTACCGGTAAGTAATCTTTTTCCATAAACAAGCTTCTCAATATCAGACCACTCCATTATTCCCGCAGTATCTTCGAATTCTTCAACCCAATTCGTGATCGGATACGTGTCGTCACCAGTAAACTGAAACATCGACTTTTCTAAATCATTAAAGGATATTTGTGGCATTCTGCATTTTGGGCTTTCTACATCGTATTTTTCTTTCTTCGGCGGCATGGTTCTAGATCGGCTTCTTGAGTGCATCTTGACTTCTTAATCTTGACTTCTTTAATATTTCTTCATTAAAATATTTAATTATACGTCTTTCATATCTTTATCTTTAAAACTTTCTTCATTTAATCATTCGGTTCGTATAGTGTAGCACGTTCCTAAGCATTCATCTAGTATGATGTGCTGCGTCCCGAAGCATTCGTTGTTGACGCGTTGCTTGGTAACCGGCGTAAATTATTGAAAAATTTTCTTACAATTTTATTCAAGATATTTTCGTAATCTTCGTCGTTAATCACCATCGAAACTACACATGACGAGATCCCGGACGATATCCCGGACGAGCCCCCAAAAGTTGTGGGATCGTAGAAATGAGAGGTCGATGGTGATATTTATTTCTTATTTTATTTCTTAGAGCATATGTCAAATCCTACGTACATCGTTTTAAACTCTCTTCAACTGACTTCCTTCTTCAGTGTTGCTACTTTGACTCAATCAAACTACGTCAGAGTTCTTATATAAAAATAAAAAGTAAAACTAAAATATAACCATGTAGGTATTATCCCACATATATACCATCGTATAGCGTGGCGACGGCGGCATGCGTCGCCACGCCAGAAATCGGTTTTACGTGCGGCTATAGATGTTTCACATCAATAATTCCTTTTCAATTTTCTAAAAAATAAATAAATAAACACGTAGTGGGTATTTCTCATACAATTCTATACATATCTTGAGGCAAACCTTACAACCGGGAAACGACCAATTTAAGAGCCCGAGCTCCAAATAACAAGAAATATGGACGCATAGATCATTTTAACGTGATTCCCTTAAATAATATTTAAGACCACGCCAAGAATTTATGAGCAGGTAAGAATGTGTACGAATAAAATTATAACGTCTATTTGTAACAAAACAACATTCTTTGAGTCCCTTGCTTCAATAAAATATATATTTTATAAATTCAGGTTAAGTTATTTTTAAGGTGGTAGAACCGGTGATTCGACTCCGTCGGCACCACCGCCACACCTATTTCTGTAATAACAGCAGTGTTAAGCGCTGCTGTGTTCTGGTTTGAAGGGTGTTGTAAGGGAGACAGACTTTTCCGAGGCGTTCCAGCTTAGTCCTCAGGTGCAGCGCATGTGGCCGATCTCAGATAGGAATATCTAATTCTATCTGGGGTTCATTAGGCGGCAGTAGCCACTTACCGACTGGTGGACTGCATGCTCGTCTATCTGAGACATCTGGGATATCTGGGACGTCTTACCCTCCGGGCGCACATATATGGCGGCAATATCAACATAAGGGCGGTGGGCAGGAAATTCGAGTCTCGAGGATACCCTCTTTGCCCGGGCAGATTCTCAGGTGGTCAAATGCCCCCTGGATTTATAATATTTATTCATAATAATATAATGTTATTTAAACATTATAATATAATAAAGAAGTATCGAAAATAGACGAACCCCACTTTTAAGTGGGTGGTGCTTGCTCGTCTGTTACTCCTATATTTTAAAAAAAAGCTACTGTTGTCAGAATACCCTTGCTTTAGCTACACCCTTCCCTATTCTTTATATATATATTTCTTATGTGCGTGTGTATGTCAATGAACTCCTCCTAAACGACTGGACTGATTTTGATGAAAGTTGTTGCGTGTGTTCAAGGGGACTTGAGAATGGTTTAGATTCACAATTTAGTCCGTGGGAAAAGTTTTATTTAATTAACTTTTAATTCGTAAGTAGTTGTTGATTTTGGAATGTTTCACATTGGATTCGACAGACTTCGCTACCATCGCAGTTTCAAATATTCTATCTATTTTTCAAACCCGTGATAAAGGTTCTTCACCCTTAACATTTTTTTATTTATATGGCAACACAACGTGTGCCGGGTCAGCTAGTCTTATATAAAAGATATTAACGTAATAAAGATAATAATGTGAGACAGGATGTTACCATCTGTTGTCAAACTCAAAGGTCGTGCAAAGAAATGTTCACGCCTAAGCACTTATTTGCCGCCCCATTTCTGACGGTAAAAGCGAAAAACTTTACCTCCTAAAGGGCACCCTTTGCTTTTGGCGTTTGGCCTTTCAAATACGCTTCTTGATATAGAAGTTATATAAAATAGTAGACGCTTTCTACACTCACAACCCCATACCAGGATTGTTTTTATTTACTCTTTATTGAGCATGTTAAACAGTGTGGTGCAAAAGGCGGACTTAATGCTGAATAGCATTATCCCAGTCAACCTTAGGGATGTGCAGAAAAATTTAAGACGGTACAACTATACTAAAAATAATAATAATACAAATAATAATAAAAAGGAAATAAAATAAAATGAAAAAAGGGAAAAAGGAGAACATGAAAAAAAGAAAGAATGTGAGAAAGAAAGAGAAAAGAAAGAAGATATAAATAGATGAGAAGTAAATACATTTTTAAATAAATTACTACGTGAAAATGAAGAAAAATTGTGTAGACACCATATCTAATGATGAACTAAATAACAATAGTGAGCAAAGCCACTCTTTTTAAAAGTATATTTGGAGCACATTTTTCTAAGTTCCTCAGGGAGAGCATTCCAAAGCCGCGCTGATTGGAGCGTGAAAGAATTAGATTCTCTGTATCGTGGGTGTCATGGACACACACAGACACAAATACACTAACACCCAGACCCAAAACCGAAATCTAAATTAATTTAGATATCTGTCTGGCCGGGAATCGAACTCGGAACTCTTTGCGGGTTAGTTATGAACGCAACCCTGTACGGGTCGTCATCTATAAAAGGAGGTAGAACCCTTTGTGGTTCGACTCCGGCACCACCGCCACGCCTACTTCTGTAATAACAGCAGTGTTAAGCGCTGCTGTGTTATGGTTTGAAGGGTGTGGTAACGGAGACATACTTTTCCGAGGCGTTCCAGCTTAGTTCTCAAGTGTAGCGGCGCATCTGTGGCCGACCTCAGCTAGGAATATCTAATCCTATCTGGAGTTGATTACAGATGTCCATACGGCGGTTGCTTACTATCAGGTGGGCTGCATGCTAGTCTGCTACTCCTATATTATTAAAATAAACAAAGTCACAAGCGAAACCTAGTTTATTTATTAGTTTCTTTCACAATACAGGTAAGTTTAGTATTATCTTACTTGTTACATATAAGTTCGATATAAAATTCACTTACATTCTCAAATCGTAGGAAATGTTATGTTTGTCAGATAGTATTGTGTAAGCCAATATAATATTTTTTCTATTTTGTTTTCGTAGAAAGCGAATATTTTCTGAGAGCTCTGAGATCCTAGCACAGACCTAAAGTTGACCTGGGTTACTTTAAAGATTAGATATTTTGTTGATTTGCTCCAAAAGTCGAAAACAGATGTCCTACACCTGGACATCTGTAACCAACTCTATATAGAATAGGTTTTACTTGAAGCCAATCACAGATGCGTTTTTTATTTATTTATTTAATTAAGGCTCACCAACGCAGAAAACACAATAACAATTCACAAAGATAACAGAGTAGCGAATAAAAGGTCGTGTCCCCACAATTATAGGTGAGCACGGCATACGTAATACATAGACGCCTTAAAAGATTACACATTACTAGATCAATTTACAGATATTTAGAATAATTCAATTTAAATTTAAATTTACACGAAATATTGAATAAACTTAAATTTTCTATACAAAATTATATAATACAAAATATTAAAGCAAATCATTCATAACATCATTCAAAATTAAATTAAATTTGAAGGTGGTAGAACCCTTTGTGGTTCGACTCCGGCGGGCATGCAATCCACCTGATGGTAAGTGGCTACTCTCGCCCATGGACATTGTGATCAACCTCAAATAGGATGAGATATTCCTATCTGAGATCGGCCACAACTACCGCTACCCCTAAGGACTAAGCTGGAACGCCTCGGAAAAGTATGTCTACCTTACCACACCCTTCAAACTAGAACACAGCAGCCCTTAAGACTACTGTTGCCAAAAATAGGTGTGGCGGTAGTGCCGCCGGAGTCGAACCACTAAGGGGTCTTCCACCTTCAAGTTTATTAAAGTACTAGTTTTTGCCCGCGGCTTCGCCCGCGTTCAAAAGAAAATAATATGACATATAATCGAGTATGATATGAAAATAATCGATTTTTTAGGTCCAAAAGATCGATTCTCCGATTAATCGATCTTCAATCGCCATCCCCAGTTCCCGTGGGATTTCCGGGATAAAAACTATCCTATGTCCTTTCTCGGGTCTCAGACTATCTTTGTACAAAATTTCATTAAAATTGTTTCAGTGGTTTAGGCGTGAAGAAGAGACAACCAGACAGACAGACAGACAGACAGACAGACAGACAGACAGACAGACAGAGTTACTTTCGGATTTATAATATTAGTAAGTAAGTAAGTATAATTTATTTCAAGGCAACTATGATTAGTTCTTTCTTATTTTAGTCCTCAGGAGTAGCGGCGCATCAGTCTCTAGGAATCTAAAGCTATCTGGTGTTGATCACAGATGTCCATGGGCGGCAGTAGCCACTTACCATCAGGTGGACTGCATGTTCGTCGGCTACACCCATATTATAAAAAAATCGCACAAAGAAAATCGTTGATCCTGACGATCCTGATGAGAATGGCACAAAGTTATTAAAATCGTGAATTGTCATCGGTTCTTGATAATTGTACAAAAATTTTAATGAATCTAACCGTTCAAAGTGGATAAATTCGAGTTCACTTTCCGTTACATACATACAAGTCAAGCTAATAAAAGCGTGGTATAGTCCGCGCCAAACAGCTAGTCCGCTCTGAAGTTGCGAGCAGGTGTAGTCATGCAATTTGCTATGGCGACGCGATTCATTTCTATATTCAGGGCGGACTAGCAGTTTTACGCGGACTCTCTTAAGTTATGAGGTGTAGTCATACAATTTGCTATGGCGACGCGATTCATTTCTATATTCAGAGCGGACTAGCAGTTTCACGCGGACTATACAAATCAAGGTTTAATCAAGCCTCAAAGAGGTTAAATAGCTGTGGTTTTCATACAAATGGTTACCGTTTGAAGTTAACTGCTGTTGATGCACAGCTATTTAGTTAGAAATAGCGTGTGCATTTGAATACAGGACGGATGTTTGTGGTTTGATGTAAAGGGCATGACCACAGCTCTCTTTTTCCGCACCCAAAGGGTAAAAACGTAACCCTATTACTAAGACTTCGTTGTCTGTCCGTCTGTCCGTCTGTCACAGGGCTCTATCTCCGGAACCGTAATAGATAGACACTTGAAATTTGTACAGAGTATGGATAACGGTGGCCGCTATAACAACAAATACTAAAGATAAAATAAAGTTGAATATTAGAGGGGGTCTCCATACAACAAACCGGATTTTTCCGGCAATTATCGATGTAACTGTTAAACCGTACTAGGGAAACAGTTGATTATTGATGTGAAACATCTATAGCCGCACGTAAAACCGATTTCTGGCGTGGCGACGCATGCCGTGGTCGTCGCCACGCTATACGATGGTATATATATACAGTCTATATGCAGTAGTGTGTACGGTGTGGCGACGCGTCGCCATGCGCAATCGAATTCAATAAATAGCCATCGTTATCTGGAAAAAATCGTAATATTTTATTTTATCATTATGACATATTTAGTTCCTATCACAATATGTTATTTTCTGCATATCACTTTTACAAAATAATGTCGATGTTTCACATCTGCCAGGCGTCCCGTGACGGCAATTTTTTTTATTTATAAGTAATTTTTCTCTAAAAATGTTAACAAGAAAATGTAACCAGTTTTGAGAATTGAAATTGTTGCGTAAATAAAGTTTTGCCACTTCTCCGTGATAAAATGTCTCTTAAATGTTTGAAATATTTATTTATTTCGTAGCTTTAGTTATTTATCCGTAAATTTTCTCTAAAAATGTTTTTTATTTGTCAAGAATTCAAAAAATCTTAGACAGATCAGCCTTTTAGGCATTCAATTTCAAGGCGGTGAAATATCTTTCTATTTCACTTATCAAAGTTTCATTTGTAAAGTAACCATGAACTTGCTTACAAATTATATCACCTACAATCATCACTCAAAAAGATAAAATACTAGTTTTTGCCCGCGGCTTCGCCCGCGTTTAGAAGAAAATAATATGACATACTAACATACATAAAACTGAAAATTCGTACCTTCATTGGAATGACAGTGGCGCTATCTGGCGAAAATTGGTCGTATCAACTCTGGAACCTTCGTGGGCTTATGGACAACAACTTTGCTAAAGATCGTCACTTGATCAAATGCATAGTTTACGATTCAATCCTTACTAATATCGATTAAAATAACCGATTTTTTGGTCCAAAAAGATCGATCCTCCGATTAATCGATCTTAGATCGCCATCCCTAGTTCTCGTGGGATTTCTGGGATAAAAACTATCCTATGTCCTTTCTCGGGTCTCAGACTATCTTTGTACAAACTTTCATTAAAATCGGTTTAGTCATTTAGGCGTAAAGAAGAGACAACCAGACAGACAGACAGACAGACAGACAGACAGACAGACAGACAGACAGAGTTATTTTCGGATTTATAATATTAAGTAATTAAGTAACGATAGTAGCATATCCGCAGAATCGTGCTGTGGGAAACAACCCCTACCCTCTTAAGCTACCCTCTTCTTTTAATTAACGGCATGTCATCTCTGTTAGCTGCACTAGTCTCAAAGCAAAATTGCAGCTATTCTCACAAAACGTCAAACTGAGTTCTTCAAACCAAGTTGTTCATTTGTTAATTTGCAGGGTTGGCGAAATTTTTGGGTTATTGTTTTTTTTGTAACAATAGTAGCAACTGAAGCTGAAGTCTACCTGACATAGGGCTATAGAACAACCCTATTCTAGTGGGCTACGGTATCCCCTGCCTGTCGTAGAGGCAACTAAAAGGGGGCTTCCGGTGTTGCGGGCGGCAAGAGTGGGAGCTCGAACCGTCCAGCGACCCCGGGAAGGACAGTATGTGTGGTCGCATGTCGGTGTGGGAGGAGCGAAAACTACTCTTCCAAGGCAGAGCCCTATCGGGGCATCGCGCTTGGAGGACTACGGTTGCGTTCCGTCGGAGATCCCGGAGTTCTCCAACAAGCGTTGAGGACGGCCACCGGGGGGGTTTTAGTGCGGTAAAAATCCCACATAAGCCGTCGCTCCCACGTCGTCGGGTACCTTTTTAAGGTTTCTCCCTAAAAAAAGGTACATAGCAGGCTTAGTGTGCTCTTACGTTACGTATTAAGTTAGTATATGCTAACTAAACCTGTGAGCAACAACTTCAGAGCGGACTAGAAGTTTGGCGCCGACTATACATATCGATTAAAATCGGTTCTTTTCGTTAAGTTACAAATAAGTATTAAACGCTGCATTGTTCTGGTTTGAAGGTAAGAATCTAAACTTATGTGGAGTTGATTACACATGTAAGCGGCAGTAGCCACTTACCATCACACCGAGTAGAGCATCTTCTAAACTACTTTTAAGACAAAAATTGCAACTTTTTTGCAGAAACTGCAACCTTCAAACATAGATTAGTAAAGATTACTCACGCCTAACAAGAAAATGTACCCAGTTTTGAGAATTGAAATAGTTGCGTAAAAAATTTTTGCCACGTCTCCGTGCTAAAATGTCCCTAAAATATTTGAAATAATTATTTATTCATTATGTAAATTACGCAGTATTAATTATTTATTCGTAAATTTTCTCTAAAAATGTTTTTAATTGTCAAGAATTCAAAAAAGAACTTACTAATAAGCCGTTTGTGGCTTCATTCAATTTCAAGGCGGCGAAGTATCTTTACTAATCTATGCCTTCAAATGAAATTTAATTGCAAACAGTTTTGTTACAAATTGAGTGTAAGCCAAGTGGCAGTGAACCTGCAGGGGATTGTGGCAAGTCCACTCGGGTATCGCGAGAATGCTCAATTTGCTAGAACAATGGCTTGGCTTTTACCATGAGAACAATGCGTTTTAGGGTTAGCTCGTTTCGTTGTTTGTTCTTTTTAGAAAGCAGAGAATAAGAATGCCGTTTTTACTCTAAAAGTGGGTCCACTTTTAAATCGATTTAATTGAAGACTAATCGATCAACAATAATATCGAAGACAAGAAATAGTATTCATAAAATCGATAAATAAGTTTTATAAATGTAAAGCTTTTGTCTTTTTGGCATTTAAAAAATGTCTTTGAAACACAAAAAACAACTGAAGGTTGATTTTATGATATCGTAGATCGATTAATTGTTTAATATTTATTAAAATCGATTAATTTCGTCCTAGTATCGAATAAGTTGGTGTTTGAAAATGATAGTAAACTGTTATTCTGAAGTATCCATCTTCTAAACCACTTGTAAGGTAGATTTTTTTCATAAAAAGCCACGAAGTGCACTCTTAAACCATTTTTTTCATTTTTAAAAACAGTTTTTCTACAAATTGAGTTAGCAAAGTGGCAGTGAGCTGCAGGGGATTGTGGCGAGAATGCTCAATTTGCTAGAACAATGGCTTGGCTTTACCATGAGAACAATGGAGCGGTGTAGGGTTAGCTGACTTTGTTGTTTTAGCCACAAAATTTTAGTTTAGTTTGCAGTTTTAGCACACAATAGGGATGGCGTTTTAAACTTAAAAAAATATTGTTAATTGATACGAAGTTATGACTAAAGAATCGGATTTCTAAAATCGATAAACAAGTTAAAAAAATAGAAAGCTTTGTATAAATCTGTGATATTTTGAAAATGCGATTGCAATAAAAACAAACCAAAATTTATGATGTTTTAGATCGATTAATTATTTAATATTAAATGATGAAATGAACCGGGTTTAATAAAATTTATTAAATCCGGTTCATTATTTATTAGTCATTAGTCATTTATTATTAAATAATTAATATAATAGTAACAGTCCAAGTATCAAATAAGTTGATGATTGATCGTAGACTAAGCCGAGATAAACCATTTTTAAGCCACTTGTAAGGTAGAAATTGCAGTACTTTTTATTTGTAAAAACAGTTCAGCTACAAATTGAGTGAAGGAAGCAAAGTGGCAGTGAGCTGCAGGGGATTGTGGCGAGAATGCTCAATTTGCTAGAACAATGGCTTGGCTTTACCATGAGAACAATGAGCGGTGTAGGGTTAGCTCGGTGTAAAAAGGTTTTGTTTTTGCTAAAATATGGGTTGGTGGTCTTGTTTATAAGGGTTTAATTAAAAAAGGCTGAAGTCAATTTATTCAAAAAACCATTTGAATTTATTATTTTTACATATTTATTCATACTTAAACAAACAAAAAGCCGTGATAGCCTAGTATTAGAAATTAATTATCACATCAATAAAATATCATTTTATTCCATATTTAATTTCTTAAACATAATAATATATGTATATTTTTTTCTATTATCTTCAAAATACGAAATTATTTCACTTTTTTCATTAGAAATTAAATCAAGATGACGTCGCGTATTTCTAGCGTCCACTCAGCATTGAGGGTCTGATTTCCACTCCACGGCACTACTAACCTCTTGAACACGACTTGTTTTCAAACTTTAAATAGATAACATTATTTGACATTTGTATAAAAGTACATTTTTATAAAATACTAGTTGACCCGGCAAACTTTATACCGCCTCAAAATCTATTTATCAAATATATTTCATATAAAATATAGCCTATGTTACTCGTAGATAATGTAGCTTTCGAATGGTGAAAGAATTTTTAAAATCGGTCCAGTAGTTTTTGAGCCTATTCATTACAACCAAACAAACAAACAAAGTTTTCCTCTTTATAATATTAGTGTAGATAGGAGTAGCAGACGAGCGTGCAGTCCACTTGATGGTAAGTGGCTACTGCTCCCCATGGATATATGTAATCAACCCCAAATAAGGTTAGATTCTTACCTGAGGTCTGCCATCCCTGAGAACTAAGCTGGAACGCCTCGGAAAAGTATGTCTCCCTCACCACACCCTTCAAACCGGAACACAGCAGCGCTTAACACTGCTGTTATTAGGCAGAAATAGGTGTGACGGTGGTGCCGCCGGAGTCGAACCACAATTGGTTCTACCACCTTCAAACAAGTGCTCTAACAATGTTCGTAATTACCTTATTATAGACTACATGCTAGATTGCTACTTCTATAATATTATAGGCTTCTTTCATTGCATAAAAATATAATTATTGTTAGCGAGGAAAGACGTACTTATTGTAGGCAAAGCGTAGAATAAAAGCCAATTTGTACAAAAAAGTTAATTATTCAAAAAACACGCAGAACCATTGTACTTGAAAAGTATTTCAGAATGGCGTTGTTAGCTTTTCAGTTTTTTCGGCTGTATAAGTACGAAATTCGTTGCTTGCATTTACTCGTAAAAGTTCATAATGTGTCGTTGGAATGCTCGTTTCGTAGGGAATTGGGGCGACTGAAAGCTCGAATATATTATGGTTGTACAACCAAGGTTAAGTTATGGATGTCTATGGATTTAGAAATGTAGACAAAATAGACGGCCTTCGTTTTAACATAGATAAATAAACCTTCGGTAGTGCAAGGGCGACGCATTTTCTTATTTTATCTACCATGTTATTTTCTCGAGTTATGTATAACACATTTGATTTGTAAAAATAAATACTTATCGGTCTCTATAATTAGAGAATCTATAAAGAGAGAAAGGCTGCATTTTATTTCTTAATAATATTATAGTTTAAAAAAACTAAAACCAAGATTAAATCGCAAAAGAAAAATCGTTAATCCTGACTATCTTGATAAAATCAATAGGACAAAATATTAAAATCGTGTATTGTCATTAGTTCTTGATAATTGTTCAAAATTTAAAATAAACTGATCGGTAAACTGACCATACCCTTGAAGGGTATGGCCAGTTTACCAAAGCAGTGTTAAGCGCTGCTGTGTTCCGGTTGAAGGGTGTGGTAAGGGAGACACACTTTTCCGAGGCGTTCCAGCTTACTCCTCAGGGGTAGCGGCGCATCCGTGGCCGACCTCAGGTACGAATATCAAATCCTATCTGGGGTCGATTAAAACTGTCCATGGGCGGCAGAACCCACTTCACCATCCACCGTCAGATGGACTGCTTACTTGTCGGCTACTCCATATAATAAAAAAAAAAAAACCTACTCCAAAATTAATGAAATTTGGCGGGAAATGCATTCAGCGGCCATAGCGAATGCTACTATTCTGTTTCCACTGCTTATTATTCCATTTATTATGTCGCCAATGTGACAGTTATTTATTATTGTTATATGACTTCGGTACACGAATATTCTTTGTGAAAATAAATCACAGTAATTGTTTATTTTCCATTTCGTTTTTGCTACTTTTGTGAAGTAGTATTTTTTTGGTGAACGAAACTTAAGGATTTTTTGGAAAATTAAAAGCGATATTTAAAACTATTTTATATTTTTTATACAAAGCCATACTTATTAATTATATTAATCCAATAAAATCAAATCACATCAAATCATTTTTTTTTAATTCAAAATAGGTTCTTTACAGAGCATTTTTTGATTGTCAATACAACTACCACCACTTCACAAGGTGTTTCGTTATGGAGAAGAAGCGGCGAAAGAAAAATAATCAATATTTAACATACTATTACGTGTCTGTAAAATGTATAAAAATATGCATTTTCTTGATAAGTAACATGAAATAGAGTTAGTAAAATCTTAATTTTTTTTTGATTAACGTAAAACCTATCGTTATATAAATCCACGCTCAAACCATCGCTCTCGCCCGCGGGAATATAGCTGCGTTAGTGTGTCCTTATTTTATAATATAGGAGTAGCAGACGAGCATATACAGTCCACCTGATGGTAAGTGGCTACTGCTGCCCATGGACATCTGTAATCAACCCCAGATAGGATTAGATATTCCTACCTGAGGTCGGCCACAGATCCGCCGCTACCCCTGAGGAATAAGCTGGAACGCCTCTGAAAAGTCTGTCTCCCTTACCACACCCTTCAAACCGGAACACAGCAGCGCTTAACATTGCTGTTATTAGGTAGAAATAGGTGTGGCGGTGGTGCCACCGGAGGCGAACCACAAAGGGTTCTACCACCTTGTAAACCCTGCCCTTACTGTTGATACGTAGTATATGCTTGTAGTTGAGTTCGACCGCATTGGCTCTCTAACTACCTGCGCGCAAGAACTTCATAGCAGACTAGAAGTTTGGCGCGGATTATACCTGTGGAAATTACTAATCGAAAGGTATAGACTAAAGTATAGACAATAGAGCTTGTCCGTGGGCAAAAAGCACTTCACTTCGCTGTCGAATTCTCGATTCGATTGATCGAATCTTCCATTGAATGTTCGAAATGAAATTAAATATAATATTAAGGCCAACTAAGGAACTTACAAATTGTCAGTTACAATATTTTTTCTTATAGGTACTAAGTACTATCGGTTAATACAGCAGAGATATAAGCCTACAAAATTTATTAAGCTCTAAAAATACATATTTCCATTTCACCACACATAAACATACAGCTTCTTATACAAAACAATGTATAGAATCTTTGACTTGCCTTTATATGAAAGTCCATGCCAATGTTAAATATTAACTTTCTTCAGTTTGAAGAAGTTTCGAGAACGAGTCATTATTCATGCGCTAAGGCCTTATTCTGAATAGACGTGTGTTAGCGCCGAGGTCAGTTTGATGTGGAATAATATTAAAGTGACCCTTGGACTTTCTTGAATTTTTAATTCGCTCACAACTGATTTATTTATGGTCCAACTTAGTTCGAAAATAATAAATTGCTAACATCATTATCAACCTTTTACTGTCCCACTGCTGGGCACGGGTGTCCTCTCAGAATGAGGATTAGGTCATAGTCCACCGCGCTGGACAAGTGCGTATTGGTAGACTTCACATACATTTAAGATTTTTTTTATAAATCTCTCAGGTATGCAGGTTTCCTCACGATGTTTTCTTTCATCGTTTAAGCAAGTGATCATTAATTCCTAATACACACTTAACTTTGAAAAATCAGAGGTGTAAGGGATTTGAACCTCGGACCCCTGGATTGAGGGGCCGAGTTTCTTAACCACTAGGCTATCACTGCTTTTTAGCCAATTTTTAGCAATAGGTCAAAAGGAGAGAATCGAAGGTTGTGAAAACATTTTTATAAAAATAGCGAACATAATATGCAATCCACCTAAAAATATTAATAAAATATGCAATCCACCTGTAATCAATCTCAGATAAGATTAAGAGTTCTACTTGAAATCAGGCACAAAAGCTGTAACCCCTATAGATACGTACCTACTTAGTTGAAACGCTTCGGCACGGTACGACACGGCAGTGCTTAAAACTTGGAAACCATACAGAAATCAGTATCCTGCCTTCAAAATTTTTTTTTATCATATTGGACTGGCAGACGAGCATGAAGTCCATCTGATGGTAGGTGGCTACTGCCGCCCATGGACATCTGTAATCAACCCCAGATAGGATTGGATATTCCTACCTAAAGTCAGCCACAGGTGCGCTGGTACCCCTGAGGACCAAGTTGGAACGCCTCAGAAAAGTATGTCTTCCTTACCACACCCTTCAGACCAGAACACAGCAGCGCCTAACACTGCTGTTATGAGGCAGAAATAAACAAACCAGAACACAGCAGTGCTTAACAAAAATCGCGCATTAGGGTTCGTACACAAAACTGCGATGCGACGTCGCATCGCAAAAATCTGCGAGCTCCCTCGACGCATCGCAAGAACTTGCGAATTGATTCGCATCGCACAGTGGTTGTTGTTGTTGGTCACCCTGAGAGACGCTACGCCGCACGATATCGCATCGCAGCAATTCGCATCGCAATTTTCTGCGTTGCGAATTCGCATCGCGTCGCATCGCAGTTTTGTGTTCGAGCCCTTAGTTAAGCATAAAAAATGGCGGCATTTCTATTTCCCTCCCGTCATATTGTAGAGACGAGAAACAAAACCGCCATATTCCAGATTATAATTTATTTAAATACGTTGTACATTCTATAACAGCCACATAGATTAGTAAAGATTACTCACTCCTAACAAGAAAATGTACCCAGTTTTGAGAATTGTAATAGTTGCGTAAAAAACTTTTGCCACGTCTCCGTACTAAAATGTTCCTAAAATATTTGAAATAATTATTTATTTATTATGTAAATTACGCATTATTAGTTATTTATTCGTAAATTTTCTCTAAAAATGTTTTTATTTGTCAAGAATTCAAAAAAAATGACTCACTAATAAGCCGTTTGTGGCTTCATTCAATTTCAAGGCGGCGAAGTATCTTTACTAATCTATGATCGCACATTAAAAACTTAGAAAAAAATGGCGGCATTTCTATTTCCCTCCCGCCATATTGTATAGAAGAGAAACAAAACCGCCATATTCCAGATTATAATTTATTTTAATACGTTATACATTCTATAACAGCCATGACATTACTTAACGAGAAGTATGGACGCAAAAAGTGATTAATTGAAACTAACGTTCATATTGCGTGCATTGGAGCTTATTATAAACCTATTTTATGATACGAGATCGCACGAAATAGCATAAAATAGTTTTAGTAATGCAAAAAATAGGTTCGGTAGTAGTTACTGCTTTTGGTAGAGAATACTCTTATTAACCTTATTTTTTCATGTTATTTGTGATTACAAAAATATTGGTGGATATTTAATTATTTATTATGACGTTACGCTACGGCCTCACATAACATGCCTTTTAGCTAAAATGTATTTCAATTCATAAATAAAAACGAGGAAGTATAATATAAAATACTTTGACTGAATATAAAAATAAAAAATATGTTTTATTATCTGTGTTTCTACAATGCAGTTCGCGCCAATTTTTTTGTTGTTGACATTGAAAGTAAGCAAAGATAATTTTAGTTGGATCTTGTGCTATAATAGTTAGTACTATGAAAGTTCTCTATAAAAGAATCTATTCCTTTTTTTATTAATAATTAAAAAGTATTATAGATAAAAAAATGTTTTGTAGTTTTAATATTATAGATAAAAAATGTTTTGATAACAATATACGTAGGTATAATTTTTAATCTACATTTAATCTGAAACCCTTGGAAAAAGCACTAATCAAATATGTGTATAAAAAGTAAATAATTATTTTTAATCTGTAAATTATTTCAAAAGCGCGCCAAACCTTTTTTTTCTTTTAACGCTCGTGACATTGAGGCACAGATAACATGGAACAAGCCCCCATGATTGATGGAACCACGGATTTATGTCGCATATGTCAACGGGGATTAAAAGCGGGTTAATATTAAGGAATTAACCGTTTTCACCGGTTTTACAGCTCTGTGGGCTTCGTTTAACTATGCTGTAATTGCATTTTTTAACACGCTTTTATTAGCTTCAGACGTATGTATGTTGGTATGTTGGTATGTTAGTATGTAACGGAATCTTTGAACATGATTTTAACCCCCTTCAAAACGTCGGATTAACTCGAAATTTGGCATACTTATTAAGGACCGATGACAATTCAATATTTTAAACATTAATAGTTTTGTACCATTGTCCTTATCAACATCCTCAGGATTAACGATTTTCGAGGCGAGATTTTTCAAGCACCTTCAGCAAAGTTCATCGCAAGTTTAGATTGCAAATAATAATTATTGCTATTTAGTTTCAATAGGCGTAATTTATATATCGTGATTTTTAGTTTAGAAAATAATAATGTTATTTCCCTATAACTCAAATGTTCTGAAACATATCTATAATGCCCTCTTGTAGAATGATTTTTAGGATTCCGTACTCAAAGGTTAAAACGAAACCCTCTGCGGTCTGTTCGTCTGTCGTTGGGCTTTATCTCTTAAATCGTAATAGATAGACACTTGATTTTTTTACAAACGATGAATAATGGTGGTCGCTATAACGAGAAATACTAAAAATTAATAAATAATTATAGTTCAAAAAACTAAAAAACACGCTTTTATGATAATATCAACTAAAAAGTAAAAAATAATTTTCAATCTAAGAATCAATTAAGGAACAGTAAATAGTATAATTGTGGAAAAAGTGTGGGGTGCTTTTCGAACCTGATAAATGGAGCACCCCACACTTTTTCCACAATTATACTATTTACTGTTCCTTAATTGATTCTTAGATTGAAAATTATTTTTTACTTTTTAGTTGATATTATCATAAAAGCGTGTTTTTTAGTTTTTTGAACTATAATTATTATATTGAGGTAGCAATCGAGAATGTATTTTAATCTGTGCTTAAATACGTTTGAATTAAAAGTAGTTCTTTGGGGGGAAAATTGTCATTTGTCTTAGCAACAGACTAAATATCAATAATGTAACTTTCTATAATAAAATTGTACAAAAAAATATTATTTAGGTACTATATACATAGATTAGTAAATATTACTCACTCCTAACAAGAAAATGGAAACAGATTTGGCAATTGAAATTGTCACTGTCATCTATTTTCGTGTTTGAAAAATTAAAAAAATGTAGTTTCAGATTATTTACGAATGAAACGATATTTCTTCGCCCTTTTTCGTCTATTTCGTGTTTATGCACCACTTAACTGTGCATGTTACCGGGGCACAGCTAAATCAGAGGTGCTTGGGTTTGAAACTGGGACCCCCCGATTAATATGGCAAGTTTCTTAATCACTAGGCTATCACTGCTTCTAACTGGTTATAAGTAACGGTTAATCGTCATCATTACTAAAATTTGACGACCCGCGTGGCGGAGCGGCCACCATACCGGTCTGACGCGCAACGGGTCCCGGGTTCGATCCCCGGTCAGACAGATATCTAAATGATGAATTTAGATGTCTGTTTCTGGGTCTGGGTGTTTGTGTATTTGTCTATGTGTGTCCATGGCACCCACGACACAGGGAATCCTAGTGTGGGGCTGTGAGTGTAGAAAGCGTTTATTAGCATGGCTGATATAAGTCTAGACCGGCCATTTTGGTTTCTTAGTCAATATTACACCTTTAGTCTACTGATTCGAACAGCAGATAAGCCGGCCTTGGGACAAGATTTTTCCGATATGCCTTATGTAACCATACGTCCTATTTTCAGCGGGACAGTCCGATTGTCCCACAACGAAGGCAAAAATGTCCCACATTGACAACACTTTTCTACGCACACATATGAATTAACTAGCTGACCCGGCAAACGTTGTGTTGCCATATAAATAAAAAAATGTTAAGGATAAACAACCCTTATCACTTAGGGGTATGAAAAATAGATAGTAGCCGATTCACAGACCTACTGAATATGCAAAATTTGGTGAAAATCGGTTAAGCCGTTTCGGAGAAGTACGGTAACTAACACTGTGACACGAGAATTTTATATATAAGATTAACTAATTTGAAGATGGTGGAACTCTCGGTGGTTGACTTCGAAGGCATCACCGCCACACCTATTTCTGTTATAACAGTAGTGTTAAGCGCTGCTGTGTTCCGGTTTGAAGTGTGTGGTAAGGGAGATATACTTTTCAGAGGCGTTTCAGCTTTGTCCTCAGGGGTTGCGGCGCATCTGTGGCTGACCTCTAGGAATCTTTATCTGGAGTTGATTACAGATGTATAGTTCACGTCGAACTAGTCCGCTCTGAAGTTCTTGCGAGCAGGTGTAGTCATACAATTTGCTATGGCGACGCTATTCATTTCTATATTCAGAGCGGACTAGCAATTTTACCCGGACTATACATGGGCATCATTGACCACTTGTCATAAGGATTACATACCTAGTTTTTTACTACCTCTATCTTAATATATATAACTCAAAGGTGACTGACTGACATAGTGATCTATCAACGCACAGCCCAAACCACTGGACGGATCGGGCTGAAATTTGGCATGCAGGTAGATGTTATGACGTAGGCATCCGCTAAGAAAGGATTTTGATCAATTCTACCCCTAAGGGGATAAAATAGGGGATGAAAGTTTGTATAAATCTTCTTAGTTAATAATATTACTTAGTAACGCGAGCGAAGCCGCGGGCAAAAGCTCGTTTATTATAAAAATACTATCATTTTTGAATAAGGCTTGGTGTCATAATAGGTGATTTTTTTATACCGTATTTCACAAGTACCCCATTTTCATAACAAGAAAACATGGTAACCTTATCAATGCCTTATTTTTCATGTCTTAAGAAAATTGTTTTCAGTAAATTACTGTAAAATGGACTGATATCGTAAATTGAAAAAGTTTTCCTTTGGGTACTTTATGACCACTACTGCAGCAACTTAATCAGAGAGTAGAGTACCTACTATTATTATTATTCTTATGATTTTTTTTATAATATAGGAGTAGCAGACGAGCATGCAGTCCACCTGATGGTAAGTGGCTACTGTCGCTCATGGACATCTGTAATCAATCAATTAGGCGCTGCTGTGTTCCGGTTTGAAGGGTGTGGTAAGGGAAACATACTTTTCCGAGGCGTTGCAGCTTAGTCCTGAGGTAGCGGCGCATGTGTGGCCGATCTCAGGTAGGAATATCTAATCCTATCTGGGGTTGATTACAGATGGCCATGGGCGGCAGTAGCCACTTACTATCAGGTGGACTGCACGCTCGTCTGCTAGTCCTATATTATAAAAACAACTTTTACTTTTCTCTATATTGTAAATCATGTTTTTTGTAGCTAAGCTACTCTGGTTCTAATAGCCTCAGCGCAAATGCGAGTTTGTTTGTTTCTTTGTTACAATTTCACATAATAAGGGTATGTTAAGTTAACTAATACGCACTTGGCCAGCGCGGTGGACTATGACCTAATCCTTCTCATTCTGAGAGGAGACCCGTGCTCAGCAGTGGGACAGTAATGGGTCGATGATGATGAAATTTTCTTAGTTTTTTATCAGTCTGCGGAGTGTAATATTTACCGAGCGTATGTATGTATGTATGTACGTACGTATGTATGTATGTATGTATGTGCGTATGTATGTATGTCTCATTCTTTGTGACGCTGCAGCACAAACGGCTTGACAGATTTTAACCTATGACATGTCATTGGGTTCTTCTAAATTGCGGGAGTAACCATAAGCTGTATCTTTAGCAATGGGTTTTCGTTCCTATTATCATTTAATCTAAGTAATAACAAGGACAGTGAAATAAAACCATAAATATTTAATCTTTTTGGATAACAAAACTGAAACGTATCGCTAAAGCGGCAACTGGGTTGGGATTGAATTAATTACATTTAAATATATTTACATATCGCTAATACGCTCTCAATGTCACTTCTAACTGTGACAGCGGCTTTGAATCTTTGTTTTTATATTTCCTAAGGGTGGTATAGTCAGCGTAAAACTGCTAGCCCGCTCTGAATATAGAAATGAATCGCGTCGCCATAGCAAAGTATGACTACACCTGCTCGCAACAACTTCAGAGCGGACTAGCAGTTTGGCGCGTACTATCATCCACTCGTCAAATATCTTTGTCCAATTTCAATGTCCAACATTTGATAAAATCTCTTTGACAGATGCCCATTCCATTCGTCAAATATCTATGTGCAATTTCAATGTCCAACATTTGATCAAATCTCTTTGACAGATGCCCATTCCACTCGTCAAATATCTATGTGCAATTTCAATGTCCAACATTTGATCAAATCTCTTTGACAGATGCCCATTCCACTCGTCCAATATCTTTGTCCAATTTCAATGTCCAACATTTGAACAAATCTCTTTGACAGATGCTCATTCCACTCGTCAAATATATTTGCCAAATTTCAATGTCCAATATTTGAACAAATCTCTTTGACAGATGCCCATTCCATTCGACAAATATCTTTGTCCAATTTCAATGTCCAACATTTGAACAAATTTCTTTCATAAATGCCCGTTCCACTTGTCAAATATCTTTGTCCAATTTCAATGTCCAACATTTGATCAGATTTCTTTGACATATGCCCATTCCACTTGTACAATTTCAATGTCCAACATTTGATCAAATCTCTTTGACAGATGCCCATTCCACTTGTACAATTTCAATGCCCAACATTTGATCAAATCTCTTTGACAGATGCCCAATCCATTCGTCAAATATCTTTGTCCAATTTCAATGTCCAACATTTGATCAAATTTCATTGACAGATGTCCATTCCACTTGTCAAATATATTTGTCCAATTTCAATGTCCAACATTTGATCAAATTTCTTTGACAGATATACATTCCACTCGTCAAATATCTTTGTCCAATTTCAATGTCCAACATTTGATCAAATTTCGTTGACAGATGCCCATTCCACCTGTCAAATATATTTGTCCAATTTCAATGTCCAACATTTGATCAAATTTCTTTGACGGATGTCCATTCCAATTGTATAATTTCAATGTCCAACATTTGATCAAATAAATTGGATGACTTCATCCAATTTACTACCAACACCGATATTGATCAAAGACTTCACGCTCTGCTACTCCTTATATTATAAAAAAAGCCCGAAGATACTTGTACAAAACATTTTTCAGCTGTTCTCAGCTACTTAAGTAATCTTACCCTAATCTAGAACACAAGATTAACCTCTTAACATCGCTGACTTGGCATTTTTGAATCATCGCTCCAATTTCTCAAAGATTTTTCACTTTAAAACTATGTCTTGGCACTTGTCCGCCACTATCTAGAGTGTTCTCAGCATGAAGATGCTACCTTGTAACTAAATCTCTATCTAGTCTTTGATGCTGAAAAATAGGTTGATGACTGATCTTTCAAAAAGGAGATAGCCTAGTGAAACTGCCTTTCTGGGTCAAATCCCAGGCCGCTCTAACGGCTACTGTCGCCTATGGACATCTGCAATCAACCCCAGATAGGATTAAATATTCTACCCGAGGTCGGCCACAGATGCGCCGCTACCCCTAAGGACTAAGCTGGAACGCCTCGGAAAAGTCTGTCTCACTTACCACACCCTTCAAACCGGAACACAGCAGCGCTTAACACTGCTGTTATTAGGTAGAAATAGGTGTGGCGGTGGTGCCGCCGGAGTCGAACCACAAAGGGTTCTACCACCAATTAAAGTTATGTGCATATTACAAATTATGACTTGCTCGGTGAAGGAAAATATTAGGAAAACTGCATATTTTGAGAGATCTTAATAAAATCCCAAAGGTATGTAAAGTCTACCAATAAGCACATTACCAGCGCGGGACTATGGCTCTCATTCTGAGAGGAGACCCATTGCTCTTGTAAAACAAAAATCAATATGGCGGCAGTTCAGTGTATTTATTTTGTACGCAATTCAAATGCAATAATGTGTATAACAAAATGTCGTGAATCTGGATTCGCGCCAAAACTTTCATTTCTACGAGTGGTCTGCGTAAATATGTACCTACAGATTATATTAAATTTTAAAGGTGGAATACTTCATGTTGACATTATGTTTTTTTAATCGACTTCAAAAAAGGAGGAGGTTTCTCAATTTTTTATTTCTTTATTATTTTAAATTCAGATGTAGGTACGTAAAATAATTCACTTTTGTATTAATTAATGTTACAAGTTTTACATTTAAAACTGTATGTTTTAAAATAATTATATTATTGTTTCTAAATTCGATAAAAGTTATTAACATCTGAAGTCGTCCCTAGATGGCGTTGTTTACTGTAATTCATATTTTCTGTAATAAAATATGTAAAAAATAAGAAATCTGCAATAATAACATAATAATAATAAACATAATAAACACTTTCTACACTCACAGCCCCCACACTAGGATTCCCTGTGTCGTGGGTGCCATGGACACACACATAGACAAATACACAAACACCCAGACCCAGAAACAGAAATCTAAATTCATCATTTAGATATCTGTCTGGCCGGTGATCGAACCCGGGACCCGCCACGCGTCGTCTAAAATTAACTAACATAATGTTATCGTCGTTAATAAGAAGCTTGGATATTAACGATATCACATTTTTATAACGTTACATTAAAGTAATAAGTGACTCATTTGATACTACAGTTTAAAAACAGATGCGGGTAGGGGAAGTGGGGACGACACCATGGCGGCGCTCGAATTAACAGAGAGCGACATTCTGGTCGGAGACTTCAGCAAGAACAGTCGAATAACGGAGATACTTGTGTAGTTATAATACTTCTAATCACTAGTGTGAACTTACTTACGTATAATTGTTATATCGTTACTCTGTACCGTTTATGTGACTATATTATTACATGACTTCAAGACCTTCAAGATGACTTTGATTTCAATAATATTTATTTTTTAATTTAGTAGATTTGGTAAGGTTTCCGTAAAAAAAGTTTCTAAAGATGTGTGAATTCTATCAATTCGTACTTGGCTGTGGTGGTATGACATAAACTTTGAAAGGAAACACCATAACGAAATGACGAATAAAAATAAATTGGAACTTAGTATAGTCCGCGCCAAACCGCTAGTCCGCTCTGAAGTTGTTGCGAGCAAGTGTAGTCATACAATTTGCTATGACGACGCGACTCATTTCTATATTCAGAGCGGACTAGCAGTTTCACGCGGACTATACGTTACATAATAGAAATAAGTGAAAACAATACAAATACAATATTCAGAATAGTGCCACAATATTTGCTTTCCAAGTTTAAGAATATTGGGTTTTTCTTAGACCTCGATAAAGCCTTCGACATTATTGAAACACTTTTTCTATAAGCATTTATTAAGTTGAACGTATAACATGTCGGTTGCCCTTCATAAAAGGGTCAATGTGTAGGTACATTTAAAAGGTGGTAGAACCCTTTGTGGTTCGACTCCAGCGGCACCACCGCCACACCTATTTCTGTTATAACAGCAGTGTTAAGCGCTGCGATGTTCTGGTTTGAAGTGTGGTAAGAGAGACATATTTTTCCGAGGCATTCCTGCTTAGTCCTTAGGGGTAGCGGCATCGTGTAGAAGTCTTATCTTATCTGGCGTTGATTATAGGTGTCCATGTGTGGTAGTAGCCACATCATCAGGTGGACTGCATGCTCGTCTGCTACTCCCATATTATAAACTAGCTGACCCGGCAAACTTTGTACCGCCTCAAAATCTATTTATCAAATATATTTCATATAAAATATAGCCTATGTTATTCGTGGATAATGTAGCTTTCGAATGGTGAAAGAATTTTTAAAATCGGTCCAGTAGTTTTTGAGCCTATTGATTACAACCAAACAAACAAACAAAGTTTTCCTCTTTATATTATTAGTATAGAAAAATAACACAGGACGAGTTCTAAGTAAAATAGCATTAAATTCATTTTACTTTACATATCATACAGTCGTTGGGTTCGCGCCAAAACCCGTGATGCCGCCATTTAACGCTCTGACAAGGAATTACATAGTTTTAAATAACACGGGAAATGTATTTTTAAGTACTAAACATTGCTTTCGGAATCGATCTAAAGTGTTATTTATTTTAATTTAATGAGTATATACTACATTTGGCATTCGTTTGGCTGTATTAACGGGCTGTGATAGCCTAGTGTTTAAGAAACTCGGCCTCTCGATCGAGGGGTCCGAGGTTCAAATACCAGGCACGCACCTCTGATTTTTCAAAGTTGTGTGCGTATTAGAAATTCATTATCACTTGCTTAAACGGTGAAGAAAAACATCGTGAGGAACGACCATGCAGGCCACCTGGTGGTAAGCTACTGCCGTATGGACATCTGTTTTCAAGATAAGATTAGATTCCTACCCGAGGTAGCTCATAGATGCGCCGCTACTCAAGAGGGCTGAGTTCGAACGCCTCGGAAAAGTATGTCTCTTACCACATCCTTCAAAACAGAACACAGCAGCGCTTAACACTGCTGTTATTACAGAAATAGGTGCGGCGGTGGTGCCGCCGGAGTCGAACCACAGAGGGTTATACCTTCAAACATAGATAAGTATAGATATCTCACCGCCTTGTAATTGAAGGAAGCCATTAAAAGGCCTTAAATGCATTTAATAGCTGTCATGGTGTAATTGACGCGGAACAATGCCGACATGCGCAGCTAAGTGGTGCAAAAACACGAAATCGAAGAAAAAGTGCGGAGAAATATCGTTTCTATCGTAAATAATCTAAAAACTACATTTTTTTAAATATTTTCGGAACATGAAAATAGATGACAGTGACATGTTCAATTCTCAAAACTGGTTATATTTTCTTGTTAGGAGTGAGTAATCTTTACTAATCTATGCCTTCAAATGGCATATATGTTATCGAAATTTGCGATCTGAAATTCGACCATTGCAATGGGCGACTAGTATAATAATATATCCTTTGGATAGAGGTCAAAAGTAAAGTAATTCTTAGAGTAGTAAATAACAAGCTTAGAAGTAAGTTCATCTGTAGCACTACCATGTGTTTACTCGCTAGCGACTGCGTAAAATAAATGTATGAAAAATTGTACAGCGCCTCTGGTGGTTACTCGTAGAACTAAAATCCGTAGTGGCGTAACTCGATACGTAAAAAACCTATCGAAATCAAATCGCTAGCGAATGTCATTATGATCTATTGCCATACAAATTCGGTCCCATGGGTCATTAATTTGACAGACGTTGTCAAGAAATACCGTAACGATAGTAGTTATGTTATTCACTAGCAAAATGACAATAGTTTTCTATTTACAATTTCTATAGTGGCGTTTCTATGCCAACTCATGGTAGTGCTACTGGCGTTTACGAGCGAAACGAATTATATTGTAGTCACAAGATGTCGCTGTTCATATTTATGGTTACGATCGCGTATGAATCCGCCATTTTGTGATTACTACATAATACTCTTTTGTGTTTTAAATATTTAATTTTAAATTGGTTATATTTGAAGATGGTAGAACCTTTTGTGGTTCGACTCGGGCGGCACCACCGCGATACCTATTTCTGTTATAACAGCAGTGTTAAGCGCCGCTGTGTTGGTTTGAAATGTGGTAAGGGAGACATACTTTTCCGAGGCGTTCCAGCTTAGTCCTCAAGGTAGCGGCGCATCTGTGGCCGACCTCAGGTAGGAATATGTAACTAATTCTATCTGGGGTTGATTAGAGATGTCCATGGGCGACAGTAGACTTACCATAGACTACATGCTCGTCTGCGACTCTTATATTATAAAGAAACTAGCTGACCCGGCAAACGTTGTGTTGCCATATACATAAAAAAAATGTTAAAAGTGAAAAACACTTATCACTTAGGGGTATGAAAAATAGATAGTAGCCGATTCTCAGATCTATTGAATATGCATATAAAATTTGGTGAAAATCGGTAAAGCCGTTTCGGAGGAGTACTGTAACTAACATTGTGACACGAGAATTTTATATATTAGATTAAGAGCCGTACCCAACTGTGGGACAGTAATGGGTTGACGGTTTCATTTTCAACTTAACACATAATGTCTCACTCACAAGCTTACCCCTACAGTGTCCAAGTTACGTAAGAGGCCACAGGGGTGCATTTACAACCCTTAACATAAATGGGATTACGGCTGATTGTACCCCCGGCGTTGGCTCAAATATTCAACCCTTATAAGGTAATAAACACGTAAATAATACTTGCGATGTAATTTGTTTAATTATTTTAATAATGGTAGAACCCTTTGTGGTTCGACTCTGGCGGTACCACCGCCACACCAATTTCTGCCTCATAACAACAGTGTTGAGGGCTGATGTATTCTGGTTTGAAGGGTGTGGTAAGGGAGACATACTTATCCGAAGCGATCCAGCTTAGTCCTCAGTAGCAACCCATGTGGCCACCCTCGGGTAGGATTCTAATCTTATGTGGGGTTGATTACAGTTGCCCATGGGCGGCAGTAGCCACTTACCATTATGTACAAGCATACTCGTTTGTTATCTTATATATAAAATTCTCGTGTCACAATGTTAGTTACCGTACTCCTCCGAAACGGCTGTACCGATTTTCACCAAATTTTATATGCATATTTAGTAGGTCTGTGAATCGGCTACTGTCTATTTTTCATACCCCTAAGTGAGGGTTGTTCACCCTTAACATTTTTTTATTTATATGGCAACACAACGTTTGCCGGGTCAGCTAGTCTAATCTAAATATATATAACTCAAAGGTGACTGACTGACATAGTGATCTATCAACGCACAGCCCAAACCACTGGACGGATCGGGCTGAAATTTGGCTTGCAGGTAGATGTTATGACGTAGGCATTCGCTAAGAAAGGATTTTGATCAATCTACCCCCAAGGGGATAAAATAGGGGATGAAAATATTACTTTGTAACGCGAGCGAAGCCGCGGGCAAAAGCTCGTATAGTAAAAAATGTTTAAAAGCAAGTGTCTAGGACACGGTATTAATTTATAACCTTCAATCCAGAGTAGCGTATTGCAAATCATATGAATTATTTAGTAAGATCGATTACACAATTACAGCAGAGACAAGCGGCTAGGTTATAAAATATTTAGATTCTGAAAGCTAGAACTAGTTGGTTCGATCAGGGACCTATTAATGCGGTCTTGGGCAGTTCTTACCTTTAGACGTCTGGCTTTTTAAATATAAGAGTAGCAGACGAGCATGCAGTCCACCTCATGGTAAGCTACTGCCGCCCATGGACATCTGTAATCAACACCAGATAAGATTAAATTCCTACCTGAGGTCGGCCACAGATGCGCCGCTACCCCTGAGGACTAAGGAATGCTTCGGAAAAGTATCCCTGACCACATCCTTCAAACCAGAACACAGCAGCGCTACACTGCTGTTATAACAGATATAGGTGTGGCGATGGTGCCGCCGGAGTCGAACCACGAAGGGTTCACATCACACAACAAGGCTTATAAATGAGACGACCATTTTAGTCCTCAGGACTGGCTAGAATCTGTTCTATATCTGTTTATATTCTGTTTTGAAGGTGGTAGAATTATTTGTGGTGCGACTCCGGCGGCACCACCGCCACACCTGTTTCTGCCTTATAACAGCAGTGTTAAGTGCTGTGTTCTGGTTTGAAGGGTGTGGTAAGGGAGACATACTTTTCCGAGGCGTTCCAGCTTAGTCCTCAGGTAGTGGCGCATCTGTGGCCGACCTCAGGTAGGAATATCTATCTGGATTTATAACAGATATGGTATGGTATGCAGTAGCCACTTACCATCAGGTGCACTGCATGTTCATCTGCTACTCCTTGTTATATGTTATAAAAATATGTCATTGATGTGGAAGTTGATTTTTTTTATAAAAATAGGTGTGGCGCTGGTAGTAGATTCAAAACGGTTTTGCGTTCTAAAACTATTTTATAAAGTAAATGCAGCATTAATGCCGCACCGGCTATTTCTCCGGCGATAACATCAACACGTGTAACAAGGACGCAATCCTTCACCGCGAATTTAAGGCGCGCAAATTCATTCCATTTTAAATCATACGGTTAGGAATCATAGACACAGAATAACAATACCTTTTTTCTGTGTCCATAGATTAGTAAAGATTACTCACTCCTAACAAGAAAATGTACCCAGTTTTGAGAAATGAAATAGTTGCGTAAAAAGGTTTTGCCACGTCTCCGTGCTAAAATGTCCGTAAAATATTTGAAATGATTATTTATTTATTACGTAAATTACGCAGTACTAGTTATTTATTCGTAAATTTTCTCTAAAAATGTTTTTATTTGTCAAGAATTCAAAAAAAGAACTTACTAATAAGCCGTTTGTGGCTTCATTCAATTTCAAGGCGGCGAAGTATCTTTACTAATCTATGTCTGTGTCATAGATGTGTCTTTATGGCTTGTTGAAATATCCGTCTGTAATTAAAAAAAAAACTTATGCAAGTTAATCTTTATAGTTTGTAAGTATGGCCGATTTTAATTTTAAAAAAATGTTACGCTTATCATAACTAAGACATGGTTGTACAACCAACGTTATTTTGGTCGGATGTAAAAAAATATTGGTTGTGCGACTGTTTCTCAAATTACGTTAGGTACCTATAGGTTTCCCGCGACTTAAGTGAAAATGACTGTATTTACTTTAGCATTTATGGAAAAAATGTTTTTTTTTATAAAATTAAGTAATGAGATCGCAATGATAAATATGTGTATTAAACAGTAAAACGCTTGCAAATAAATATATTTTATAAGACGCAATTACTTAGTTAATATGACTATCAATTTATTTATACTGATAACTAAGTGTCTACAATAATATAAATTACTAGCTGACCCGGCAAATGTTGTGTTACCATATAAATAAAAAGTGTTAAGGGTGAACAACCCTAACTTCACTTAGGGGTGTGAAAAATAGATAGTAGCCGATTCTCAGACTTACTAAATATGCCTATTAAATTTGGTGGAAATCGGTAAAGCCGTTTCGGAGGAGTATGGTACCTAACACTGTGACACAAGAATTTTATATATAAGATTAGAATTTTATATACAAACTAAATTAATAAAGTAATTAGAAATATTTATAGCATCTTAAATAAATAAAATTATAAATACTTTTTATATGCGTACATTGTTAAGTCACATTTAGTAACAACCAAAAATACAAATGAATTGAATAACATAATGTCTCTGAATATAGAAATGAATTACGTCGCCAAAGCTAAAACCTGCTCGCTACAACTTCAGAGTGGACTAGTAGTTTGGCGCGGAGTATACACAACAATACGAATGAATGGAATCACATAAAGTAAGCAGTATTTTGGCACTGTCTTTATGTAATTACAGTTTCTAATTAAATAACAAACCCTAAACTACATTTTTAATAGCATTTAGCAAAAAATAGCGGACAAGTCAGCTCAAAGCTAGCAAAAACTGAAAAATCAGCACAAGAAAAACGTTGTTGAAATAACAAAAGGTGTAAAACAAAGGGAAAACAATAGCGTACTTGTCAACGCCAGCGCCTGTTCGGTTACAGAAACGGCCATTTTTAGGGTACCGTACCCAAAGGGGAAAAATGGAACCCTATTACTAAGCCTCCGTTTTCCTTCTGTCAAGGGGGGTTAATACCATTTCTTAACACAATATTATTTTAATCATAATCTTACTTTTTTGCAGGAAATTTAAATTTTTAAGCAAAATATGACAATTTCAGTTGGTTTTATACAATGGATAAGCGAAAAATGAATAAGGGTTTAAGTTTGTTCAACTGTGTATGACAGAATATTTTACTGTTTTACGGAGGAATTAAAACTTTCCTGAACTATGATGGTTTTTAAAAGATGGTGGTAGGCCCTAGACTAGACTAGCAGTTTTACGCGGACTATAGCTGCTACAACAAGCACTAAAAATAAAAAAGCTTATAAATAAATGGGGTCGCCGTTCAAGAAACTATTTTATCTATTGAACCGTATTTTTTTTTATAAATTAGAAGTAGCAGACGAGCATGCAGCCCACCTGATGGTAAGTGGCTACTGCCGCTCATGGACATCTGTAATCAACCACAGATAGGATTAGATATTCCTACCTGAGGTCGGCCACAGATGCGCCGCTACCCCTGAGGACTAAGCTGGAACGCCTCGGAAAAGTCTGTCTCCCTTACCACACTTCAAACCAGAACACAGCAGCGCTTAACACTGCTGTTATAACAGAAATAGGTGTGGCGGTGGTGCCGCCGGAGTCGAACCACCTATAAAAAATAAGTGGACAGTTCAAATTATCACAATGAATTCACTTCAATGGCTGCTATGATAACAAATACTAAAAATAGAAAAATATGATATTAATACGGAACCCTTGGTGTGCGGGTTCGATCCGTACTTGGTCCATTATTTAACTCGAGACCCTTCTGTATTAAGCCACAAACACACTGCCGCCACCAGACCATTTGTCTATGGTCGTATGATATTAAATCCTTTGATAAATTGGTCTGATCGATAATCTTTTTATTTATATTCTGTTTGACACGACCAAATTGTTTTGGTCTTTCTATAAAGAAAGCTCTATTAGTGCCGAAAATATATATATCCGTTAATCTTATGACTGTTTCCTTTGTGTGCACGGGTTTTCTTTTAGAGTAAAAGGGGCTTAGGTTATTGTCCACTTGTCCCTGTAGTTCCGGGATTAGAATAGGGCTACGGTATCCCCTGCCTGTCGTAAGAGGCGACTAAAAGGCGGCATAAACACTACATGGTGTGGGAGGAGCGAAAAGTGCTCCCCCAGGGTAGAGCCTGATCGGGGCATCGCGATTGGAGGGCTCCGGTTGTGTTTCGTCGGAGATCCCGGAGTTTCCAACAAGCGCTGAGGACGGCCACCGGGGGGTTTTAGTGTCGTAAAAATCCCACATAATCTGGGGTCGCTCCCACGTGCTCCCACTCTTGCCGCCCCCTTTTAGTCGCCTCTTACGACAGGCAGGGATACCGTAGCAAACTAACAACATTATAATCGCTAGCGGCGCCCCTGACACGTAGAAAAGTTTGTCGTACTACACAAAACGCAACAGAATTCAAAAATACTTCAAAGTTCATACGTTATCTGCGCGAAATTTCCGTCGAAAAAGAAAAAAAAAATAGGAAATTGCTCTCAAACGACGCGCCGTTTTGTTAATTCCCGCGCATTTCTGAAGCACACTCCAAAACGCGGGAATCCGTAGGCTTATTGACGCTTTGCGATGTTTTTAATTGCTAGCTTTAAAAACGTGATCTATGGTATCATGACATACTGACGTAAGTTTCAATTAGTATTTGCAAAAAAATTGAAGATACTCGTATCTACAAATTTTTAATTACTTAAATCAAAATAGGTTATTTACAGAGCACTTTTTGAATGTCAATACAACTAACACCACTTCACAAGGTTGTTTCGTTATGGAGAAGCGGCGAAAGAAACTCCATAACACGCATCTTTTAGAAAAAAAATGTTTACAATGTTAAACTTAACGTAATGGTACATTGTGGAGTTGGAACTACTTCAGACCACACCGTTTTGACAGTCAAATAATCACTTTGTTTATAGTACGCTTTTTTACATAGCGTTTGTTTAACGACATGTTTGAACTTTTCTTCTGTGAGATTCAAAATGTGGTCAGGTATTTCTTTGTAGTAGCGAATACAGTTACCCATGAAAGATCTAGCCACCTTGCATAATCTATGTTTAGGAATTGCTAATTTATTTCTATTTCTAGTATTAAAGTTATGGTGGTTACTATTTTTTTCAAACATATCAGTGTGTTTTCTTATATACATAAATGAATTTAAATAAGAATAACTGCAATATTTGATCAATTTATTAAGTGTAGATGTTTATTTTTAAGAAAGAAAATTTTACAAAAACATATTGTTATTTTTTTGTTAAGTATGTTTCAATATATTGTATGTTTAGTAGGAATAAGTACATTAAGACATTTACATACTGCTTACAAAATATTAAAATTGAGAATTTGCTCACAAATTAATAAAACCAATGCTACATTAAATGAAAGAATGCAACAAACTTACAAAAACTACATTCTATCACACAACATTGGCCGCAAATAAAAAGTATAAAATTCCATAATGGCTGACAGAATTCCCGGGCAATTATGACATATATAATTATTTTGCATAATTTAATTTAATCCAATCTTAAATTAAATGATTAAAAAACACGGTCGAATTGAGAATCCTCCTCCTTTTTTGAAGTCGGTTAACAAAGCAATTACATCACGGGATCTCACAGACTATAAAAATAACTTCAATACACTCGCCACAGAGTATATAAATTTATTCTGAACTGAATTGACTTCTCGATTTGCGCGTTATTCTCGCGCGCTTACTTGTAACATTGATGTTAAAAATAATAATATAGTGGTTACGTTCAATGTATGGCGGTTTATAACGCTTATAATTTATTTTTACCAGCTTTTTTTTAAATAAACAAGACGTAGACCAGCATGCGATGCACCTGATGTTAAGTAGCTACGACTGCCCATGGACATCTGTAATTAAACCCAGGTCAGATTAGATAGCTACCTGAGGTCGGTCGTAGATGCGACCCCAGATTGGATCAGATATTCCTACCTGAGGTCGGCCCCAGATGCGCCGCTACCCCTGAGGACTAAGCTGGTATGACTCGGAAAAGTACGTCTCCCTTACCGCACCCTTCAAACCGGAACACAGCAGCGCCTAACACTGCTGTTATTAGGCGGAAATAGGTGTGGCGGTGGTGCTGCCGGAGTCAAACTACAAAGAATTCTAAGTACCACAAAATAAAAACCAACAGAAGTCAACCTCATCAAGTTCGCGTCAAACCGTTAGTCTGATCTGAAGTTGTTGCGAGTCTGCAGTCATACAATTTGCTACGGCGACGCGATTCATTTCTATATTCAGAGCGGACTAGCAGGTTTACGCGGACTATATCAACCTCATTTTTTGTTTTGTGTAAAACCTTCAAAATCGTCAATGGATTAAATCGCTAATAGCGACAGTGTTGTTTCGGCCCAAGCTTTAATTCTCGTACTGAGAAGTGTTTTTCTACCGATAGAGATTATTTATTCAAAGCTACACGGATCGCCAATGGACTGAAATTGCGCAGATGTTTAAAATAGGGTTACCACTTGTCCATGCCTGATATTATTTATGTTTTAATAATAATAAAATTGATTTCAGACTAAGTTTGTCCATATTTATTGTTAGTATACAGTTTAAGCAAAGATTAGTAAAGATACTTCGCCGCCTTGAAATTGAATGAAGCCACAAACGGCTTATTATAGTAAGTCTTACTATAGTAAGTCTTTTTTTGAATTCTTGATAAATAAAAACATTTTTAGAGAAATTTTAAGAATAAATAACTAATACTGCGTAATTTAGAATTACAATGTACAATTTACATAATAAATAAGTAATTATTTCAAATATTTTAGGGACATTTTAGGACGGATACGTGGCAAAACTTTTTTACGCAACTATTTCAATTCTCAAAACTGGGTACATATTCTTGTTATGTTAGAGTACACACAGAAAAGTAAAAATAAAAATAAGAGAACTACCACGCTAATAATAAATACAAAAAAAATAAAAATATAAAAAGGAGAGAAATCCAAGGTCTATTGGTGCCGACGTGTGTACTATTCCAGGCTCTTCAGAGCTGTCCAGCTTATACGCCAATGTACCCAGGAGAGTGTAGTACGCTTGCGCATGATCGCGTAGTGTCGCGGTTATTTATTTCATATTTATTTAAAGGTGGTTGAACTCCGTCATCCGCTACACATATTTCTGTTATAATAGCAGTGTAGCGCTGCTGTGTTCTGGTTTGAAGGGCGTGGTAGGGGAGACAGACTTTACCGAGGCGTTTCAGCTTGGTCCTCAGGAATAGCCACGCATCTATGACCGACCTCAGGGAATCTAATCTATCTGGGGTTGATTACAGATGTTCATGCGCGGTAATAGCCACACCATCAGGTGGGAGGCATGCTCGTCTGCCACTGCTATATTATATATAAAATACCATTAATATTTTTAGCCCACTGCGCTAGAAGGAGGATATTTGTCAAGCGCATGTATGTCTCATTCTTTGGCACGCCCTGCAGTGCAAACGGCTTGACAGATCTTAACAAATGAGGTGTCTAAATCGTGGGAGTAACACACATTTTCCCACAAATATTCTCTCCTAAGCAGTATTGCCTAGTGGTTACGAAACCCGGCTTCCCGATCGAGGGGTCCGAGGTTCAAATCCCAGGCAAGCACCTTATGTGTGTATTAGAAAATAATTATCACTTGCTAAACGGTGAAGGAAAACATCGTGATGAAACCTGCATACCTGGATTTATAAGAAAAAAAATCTCAAAGACATGTGAAGTCTACCAATACGCACTTGGTCAGCGCGGTGGACTATGGCCTAATCCTTCTCATTCTGAGAGGAGACCCGTGCCCAGCAGTAGGACAGTAATGGGTTCTTGATGATGATGATTGATGATTCTCCCCTAATGATGAGGGCTTCGATCGCATGTCATGATTAAACCACTTTAATATGGTTAAAGCTAGCTATAATACTAATTATGAAACACCATGTCGAAAGAATTTGAGAATAAAAAGTAGGTAAAACCCTTTGTGGCTTGATTATGAAGGCAGTGTTAAGCGCTGCTGTGTTCTGGTTTGAAGGGTGTAAGGGAGACATACTCCTCCGAGGCGTTAGCGTAGTCTTCAGGGGTAGCGGCGCATCTGTGGTCAACCTCAGGTAGGAATCTAATCTTATCTAGAGTTAATTACAGATGTCCATGGGCGGTAGTAGTCACTTACCATCAGGTGGGCTGCATGCTCGTCTGCTACTCCTGTATTATAAAAGAAGTTTAAGAAAACTAACAATAAACGCAACATAATAAAGAGCCTAAGTAAATAATATTGAATACGTATTATGAAATGTCGGATTCCTTAGCGGCAACCCTAGAATAAACTATTTTAAATTTTATTTTCAATTGCGATAAAACGGAATGCTCATAAAGAATTTACTTGCTAATAAAATTTAAAAGTTACTATTAAGGTGTTTATTTCTGGTCTAGACTTTATGAAAGAGTAATAAGCACGCAGTCCACCTGATGGTATAGTCCTTCCAAACTGCTAGTCCGCTCTGAAGTTGTTGCGAGCAGGTAGTCATACAATTTGCTATGGTGACGCGATTTATTTCTATATTCAGAGCGGACTAGCAGTTTTACGCGGACTATAAGAGGCTACTGCCCATGGACATCTGTGATCAATCCCAGATAGGTTTAGATTCCTGAGGTCGGCTACAGATGCGCCACTACCTCTGAGGACTAAGCTGGAACGTCTCGGAAAAGTCTGTCTACCTTACCACACCCTTCAAACCAGAACACAGCAGCTACACTGCTGTTATGAGGCAGAAATCGATGTGGGGATGTTGCCTTGGACTCGAAGCACAGATGGTTCTAGGAAATACGACTTTCAGGAATACTTCACTTTACACCTTCGTAAATAATGACTTTAGATTTCTGAGTATTTTGTATTCTTGTGTGTGTTGTTGGTGTTTTTGTATTCTTTGTATGTGTCCATGTCACTCACACAGGAAAATTCCTAGTGGGAAATGAGTGTGAGCCACACAGGGTTATGTGGGACTCTTACCGCACTAACCCCCCCCCCCCCCCCCGTCGCCGTTTGGCGCTGCGTAGAGGACTCCGGGATCTCCAACGGAACGCAACCGGAGTCCTCTTAGCGCATTGCCCCGTCGGGCTCCGCCCAGGTGAGCTTGACGCTCGCCGCACCGTCTGGTGTGCACGACGGTATGCGACCACACATATCGCCGTCCATCCCGGGGTCGCTGGCCGGGCGGTTCGAGCTCCCACTCTAATTTATTATAGAGCTGGCGTTACGTCAACTACTTTTTTATTAAAGTAAGTATACATTCTTACTTCATAAGTATCTGTAATTCATTACAGAACTTCATTACAACAGATGGCTCGTGTCTCTTATCTCGATAAGATCGCATGATTGGACACGTATACGTGGGAACTCGGCTGAGTTGTTGACTCATTTTTAGGGCTTACAAAATGCCTATGACATATTCATAAAAAAATCACAGATAGATAGATATCTCACAACTTTGTGATTGAAGGAAGCTATTAAATGGCTGACTATGTGTCAGCCATTTAATGTAAAATGGCTGACCGTATTCCCATTACGTCTCCGACTGTTATAGTGTAATTTACGCGGAACAATGCCGATGTGCAGTTAAGTGGTGCAAATACAACACGAAATCGAAGAAAAAGTGCGGAGAAATATCGTTTCATTCGTAAATGCTCTAAAAATTACATATTTTTTTTTCAAACATGAAAATATATGACAGTGACAATTTAAATTGTCAAAACTGATTACATTTTCTTGTCAGGAGTCATAGATTGGTAAAGATTACTCACTTCTAATCAATGGTTGACACAGAGACACTTCAAGGCATTACAAATTTGCCGCCCCAGTGCACCTGTGGCCGATCTTAGATAAAACCACAATCCTATCTAGAATTGAATACAAACGTCCACACGGAACTTACCATCAGTTTGACTAAACGCCCGTTAGCGTTTTTTTACTAATATTATATACAGGAAAACTTTGTTTGTTTGATTGATTGTAATGAATAGGCTCAAAAACTGCTGGACGATTTTAAAAATTCTTTCACCATTCGAAAGCTACTTTATCCACGAGTAGCATAGGCTATATTTTATATGAAATATATTTGATAATAAGTTTGCCGGGTCTGCTAGAAATACATATAGTCGTAGCAGACGAGCATGCAGTCCACCTGATGGTAAGCTACTGTCGCCCATGGACATCTGTAATCAACTCCAGATAGGATTAGATATTCCTACCTGAGGTCGGGCACAGATGCGCCGCTACCCCTGAGCTAAACTGGAACGTCTCGGAAAAGTATGTCTCCCTTACCACACTTCAAACCAGAACACAGCAGCGCCTAACACTGCTGCTATAACAGAAATATGTGGCGGTGGTGCCGCCGGAGTCGAAACAAAGTGTTCTAACCTAAATGTGTAGGTAATAATTGTGAAGTCAAACAGCAGTAGGCAATTTAGTTAAGTTTGTCAATTATTTAAATTATTTCTTACGAGCGTAAGACGAAATAATTCTTAGTGCAAGCAAAAACACTTCGTTTTAACAAGAATGTCAATAAGCACTCAGGTCTCACTTTCCCGCGCTAAGTGGCGGGGCGGCCATTTTGTTCTTGTACTCTATGGTTCTTTATGCTAAAAGTTTCTTGATTTTAATATTACTTTATTAAGAAAATACGACATATTTCTTGATATTTTTAACTTGATAAAGACGTTAGTATTTAATTTTAGTGGTTTTCAGTTTACGAATATTCATTTAGTAAGTTATTTTAAATATTGAAATAAATTCGTTTGGTTGCAATTCCTTGTAGATTTTTAAGACAGAAATTGGCTCCGCTGCTTGTTTCAATATTTAAAAACAAAAAAAAAAACACAATTTTATAAAAAAATGTGAGCCGTCACGGGACGCCTGGCAGATGTGAAACATCGACATTATTTTGTAAAAGTAATATGCAGAAAAGAACATATTGTGATAGGAACTAAATATGTCATAATGATAAAATAAAATATTACGATTTTTTTCCAGATAACGATGACTATTTATTGAATTCGATCGCGCATGGCGACGCGTCGCCACACCGTACACACTACTGCATATAGACTGTATATATATACCATCGTATAGCGTGTCGCCACGGCATGCGTCGCCACGCCAGAAATCGGTTTTACGTGCGGCTATAGATGTTTCACATCAAAAATCTAATTAATAATTAGCTATTATCTTCGTATCAAGAAATTTTTGCGACTTCCGAGGCTAATGTTTTGGTCTAAATTAGAGCTATATACCGTATATATATATTGTTTATTTTAGATAGAAAAGAATGTATTTTAAAGGTAAAATGGAGAATTTGAAGTGAGAACTTTCTGTGGATTGAATCCGGCGGCACCACCGCCACATCTATGTCTATGTCCAACAGCAGTGTTAAGCGCTGCTGTGTTATGGTTTGAAGGTGGTAAGGGACATATACTTTTCCGAGGCATTCCAGCTTAATCCTCATTTATATCTGTGCTCAAACTCAGGTTAGAATTTAATTTTATCTGTGGTTGACTACAGTTGTCCATGGGCGGCAGTAGCCACTTATCATGGTCGACTGCGTACTCGTCTGCTACTGATATATACAAATAGTATTCGAACAGTGGGCGGTTTAAAAAAAAAATAGCTCAAAAATAATACCCAGGTGGTAGAACCCTTTATGGTTCGACTCCGGCGGCACCACCGCCACACCTATTTCTACCTAATAACAGCAGTGTTAGGCGCTGCTGTGTTCCGGTTTGAAGGGTGTGGTAAGGGAGACAGACTTTTCCGAGGCGTGCCAGCTTAGTCCTCAGGGGTAGCGGCGCATCTGTAACCGACCTCAGGTAGGAATATCTAATCCTATCTGAGGTTGATTACAGATGTCCATGGGTGGCAGGAGCCACTTACCATCAGGTGGACTGCATGCTCGTCTTCTACTCCTATATTATAAAAAAAAAAACCCAAAAATTCACACTTCATTTAATGCCCAGAATTTTAATATCCGACATAATCTAATAATACCAAAACTTAATTAACCAAATGTATTTTACACATTTAAAGTATAGTCCGCGCCAAACTGCTAGTCCGCTCTGAAGTTGTTCCGAGCAGGTGTAGTCATATTTGCTATGTCGACGCGATTCATTTCTATATTCAGAGCGGACTAGCAGTTTTACGCGGACTATACCTACTTCCCATTTATAAAAGCAACTCACGGAATAACATACTTATCTTATAAAACAGCAGAAACTAATTTCATAAACAGAGAGCTGATTCAGAGATAAAAGCATCAGCATCATAGAGAATGTTTGTTTTTTCTAACGTTTTATTATCTGCACTCGCTTTGATCTCGATAATGTTTGTTTATGGTACACGATTATAATGTACCCGGTTGACGTAAACGACATATTTTTGAATGTAAATTAGTTTGTATTATCAGGATTATAGCTTTCTTAAGTGCTTTTTGATCGTTATGATTATTATGATGTGCTTCCTGTATTTTCCATTGCATTGCTATTAGTTTTTGATTTCATGAAAGAACACTAATAATTTTGGGCAAAACGTATTCTACGAGTATATTACTTATTATAAAGCTTTTTATATCAGCTAGAATTCTTAAGCCTGCGGACGGACATATATTCCCTCTGCGTATACCGGCTTTACAATGGTGAGTGTTCTCAGGAACTGTTCGATCTGGTGCCTACATCACCCTTCCTTCATTGCACCACTCGCCGAAGGATAAGGTTCTATCCAATCCAACTGGATTTAGCGGTCTTCCACGATTCGGTTTGCCGATCAGATATGCCGCGTACGTGCGAAATGTGGAATTAACTTCCTCCTGAGGTATTCCCTGAGTGCTATGACATGGGGCTCTTTAAGAGAGATGCAAATAATTACAAGTACAAGTCGAACTCGCACATGGAGGCTTCCGTACCACGAAATGTTCATTATTCTTTGCTTATTGATGTGAAACATCTATAGCCGCACGTAAAACCGATTTCTGGCGTGGTGACGCATGCCGTGGCGCACGCTATACGATGGTATATATATACAGTCTATATGCAGTAGTGTGTACGGTGTGGCGCCATGCGCAATCGAATTCAATAAATAGTCATCGTTATCTGGAAAAAAATCGTAATATTTTATTTTATCATTATGACATATTTAGTTCCTATCACAATATGTTATTTCTGCATATTACTTTAACAAAATAATGTCGATGTTTCACATCTGCCAGGCGTCCCGTGACGGCTCACATTTTTTTTTATAGATTTTATTATTTTCAACAATACTTAATTATATAACACAACAGTAGATGGCGTTGGGGTGATGATGAATGATACGTAAATTTTCAATAATACTTAGTTATGTCACACTAAAATAGATGGCGTTGGGGTGATGATGACGTAAACAACATATAATAAAATTAAAATAATTATATTAAAATATGTTTTATGGTTTTTACCCTTTGGGTACGGAACCCTAAAAATGCTCTTCTACCAAGCCGGCGATGCATTGGCAACTCCTCTGGTGTTGCAAATGTCCATAGGCGACGGAGACTGCTTTCCATCAGGAAGCCTAGCTGCCTTATTGATAGATAGATATTACTATAAAAATACTAATATTTTCTTGTGCCATACATTTTATTTCACAAAAAGTCATTATAGAAATAAAAATACGCAAATCATTTTACAACTTTTACAGAAAAACACATAAAAACCACAAGAATATTCTTTTTACATCTCTTTACAAAGTTTCTCATAGAAACCGAGCTGCACAAATAACCTAGTTTAAAAACTTTTATTTATAGTCTGTGGCTATTCTTTAAAACCTTTTTGAATCTGTCGTAGGTTACACATTTTCGCGCTCATTTCGCCATATTGAAAACAGCGTCAAAAGAGCCACTCATAGACAAGAATAGAGTCATTAAGACATATACATTATACACACTGTGTAAATATTAACTTTTAATATTTTTTTATGTTGGTCGCACGACTAAAAATTGGTACGCGATTTTTTGATATAAGTACAACAATATATACTGCTGGTTTTAGAAGTATGGACTTTTGCAAAGTATTTCTCTATATAATGTAAATGAGTACTAGAATGGATACTTTGGAAATTCATCCCTTAAAGCATAGATAAGTAAAGACACTTCGCCGCCTTGAAATTGAATGAAGCCACAAACGGCTTATTTTAGTAAGTTCTTTTTTTGAATTCTATAATCTAATTAACAAATAAAAACATTTTTAGAGAAAATTACGAATAAACAACTAATACTGCGTAATTTACGTAATATATAAATAATTATTTCAAATATTTTAGGAACATTTTAGCACGGAGACGTGGCAAAACTTTTTTACGCAACTATTTCAATTCTCAAAACTGGGTACATTTTCTTGTTAGGAGTGAGTAATCTACTAATCTATGCCTTAAAGTTGTAAAATATAGGTGAAAATGTGAATAAATAGCGGCGCATTTGTGGCCGACCTCGTGTAGGAATATCTAATCCTATCTGGGGTTGATTACTGATGTCCATGGGCGCCAGCTCGTGTGCTACTTCTATAGTATAAACAAAAACATACTTTTTCGAGGCTTTCCAACTTCGTCCTCAAGGGTAGCGGCGCATGTGTTACCGACATCAGGTAGAAATCTAATCTTAATAATGTCCATGGGCGGCAGTTACTTACCATCAGGTGGACTGCATGCTCCGCTGCTACTTCAATCTTATACATAAAATTCTCGTGTCACAATGTTAGTTACCGTACTCCTTCGAAAGGGCTTTACCGCTTTACACCAAATTTTATATGCATATTCAGTTGGTCTGAGAATCAGCTACTATCTATTTTTCGTACCCCTAAGTAATAAGGGTTGTTCACCCTTAACATTATTTTATTTACATGGCAACACAACGTTTGCCGGATCAGCTAGTATTATATAAAAAAACATTTTTCATGAAAACAAATATACGAGTTGACTGGTATTTTATAATTACGTTATAAATTGTATTATATGGTTATATTTCACAATATCATGACCAGTTGAGGTCAGATATTATCTTTATAACAATATTTCCCTTATCGCTCTTAGTACAGTGCCCTTGTGTGATTCAAATGTATGTAAAACATGTAATTGTTACGCCGTTTTAGAAGAAAAACTGGTAAATAAGCAATCCATTGGATAGAATGTAGGTATTTATTGAAAGAACATCTGGGAGGTTACTGCCATCTCTTAAAACAATATTATTTTAATCATACTTTCCTTTTTTGCAGGAAATTTAACTTTTTAAGCAAAATATGACAATTTCAGTTGGTTTTATACAATGGATAAGCGAAAAATTAATAAGGGTTTAAGTTTGTTCAACTGTGTATGACGGAATATTTTACAGAATTAAGGAGGAAATAAAACTTATCTGAACTATGATGTTTTTTTTAAAGATGGTGGTAGGCCCCCTGTAATCATAAAATATTTTCAGATATTTTCAAAATTTCAGTTTTTGTCATGTTTTTTTAAATACTAAGGTAGAAAACGAGAACTCAGTTGACTTTTTATATAGAACAGGTGTAGCAGACGAGCATACAGTTCACCTGGTGGTAAGTGGCTACTGCTGCCTACGGACATCTGCAATCTACCCCAGACAAGACCAGATTCCTTTTTTGTAACATATTAAGAGTGGCAAACGAACATGCAGTCCACCTGATAGTATGTAGATACTGCCGCCCATGAACATCTACAATTTACCCTAAAAAAGACCAGACTCCTACCTGAGGTCGGCCACAGATGCGCCGCCACCCCTGAGAACTTAGCTGGATTGCCTCGAAAAAGTATGTCTCCCTTACCACACCCTTAAAACCAGAACCTGATTGTAATTGGTCACTGCTGCTCATGGAAATCTGTAACCGGCTTCATTACCTGAAGTTGATCACACTTGGGTTAACACTCTTCAAGACCAAGATGGTACCCTTATTTATAAATCACTCATCCACCGTAACGCAAAATTGCTTCACACTGTATTCCTACCTCCACATCTATTTCTGCCTCAAAACAGCAGTGTTAAGCGCTGCTGTGTTCCGGTTTGAAGTGTGGTAAGCGAGACATACTTATCCGAGGCGTTCCAGCTTAGTCCTCAGGGGTAGCGGCGCATCTGTGGCCGACCTCGTAGGAATATCTAATCCTATCTGGGGTTGATTACAGATGTCCATGGGCGGCAGTAGCTTACCATCAGGTGCACTGCATGCTCGTCTGCTACTCCTATATTATAACTAAGTTCTAGCGCTTTACAAACTTTAATCTTCCTATGTTTGCAATTAATAAGTCATTTTGTGGATCATTAAGTCAGAATTGTGCTTGTCTGCCAAAACGACTTATTTACTCACGACTGCCGGATGGTAATAGCTTGGCTTGCTGTAACTCTTAGCTAAGGCACTTGTGTCATATACAGCGATAAAATAGGAAATATTTATTCTATGAAAGTAAGATTTAAAATTATAAATTTTAGTCTAAAATGCAACGAGAGCCTTGTAGTTGAAGCTATGCCTCTACATCGAGGGTTTGTGTCGAATCTGACACGCATCTGCTTTTTAAGTCACTTGAGAACTAAAAGTTTACTTCCTATTTATCTTCTTTTACTATAACGGTGAATACAAACACTGCGAGCACACCTATACACCTGAAAGTTGTCTAAAAAAACTACTACTACCTACTACTAGTTCGTTTTTATAATATAATTATATATTAATAGTAGTAGACGAGTCTACCTGATTATATGGTTAATGCCCCCCATGGATATTTGTAATCAACCCCAGATAAAATGTGATTCCGACCTGAGGTCGGCCACAGCGCCGCTACCCCTGAAGACTAAGATGAAATGCCTCGAAAAAGTAGTTCTCCCTTACCAAACCATTCAAATCACAGCAGCGCTTAACAAGTTCATTCGTCAGCTTTTGAGCTATAACTATTTTTACTCTGATAGGAAACCTCAAAAATGGGATGTATTGACACAAAAATATCTCATCGCCTACTCCATAACTATGAGACACAAAAATGCAACAGTGCATCACTTTTATGTGCTTAAAAAACCTGAGTCTGGCAGCTTGAAGCACTTTCTAGACATATATCACTTTTATAGTAACCACAAACTTAAGGTTAGAGTCGTAAATGACCATTATAAGTTATTTATTTGAGGATTTTTCAGGTAGTTAAGCTTTGGATGCAAATTCTGACTTGAATTGTCTATGGCCTTGCTAAACTTTGAGTATAGTCCGCGCCAAACAGCTAGTCCGCTTTGAAGTTGTTGCGAGCAGGTGTAGTCATACAATTTACTATGGTGACGCGATTCATTTCTATATTCAGAGCGGACTAACAGTTTTACGCGGACTAGAAATCTGTAATCTACCCCGGTTATGATTCGTTTTAGGTAAGATCGGCCACAGAGGCGTTGCTACCTAAGGACTAAGCTCGAACGCATTGAATAACTATATTATTATCTCCCTTACCACACCCTTCAAACCAGAACACAGCAGCGCTTAATACTGATGTTATTATGCAGAAATATATATGTGACGTGATCTCGAAGCCGAATCACGGAGAATACTATTTACCACCTTAAAATTCAAATCAATTTCTGTTTAACGATTTATAAAAAAATATTAAGGGTCACAAAAATAAAAAAGAAAAAACATGACAGATCAGACGTCAAACCAAGACCATCTTGGTCGTGTGACAAATGTCAATACTTCATGTGATCTGTACCTTACTTTATACTTTTTAACAATAAACTTTAAATACCTACATATAATTTATCTCGAAACTTAATTTCCTTTGTTTTTAAATATCGTTTTCACACGTGTAACACGAAAACGTAAAAGACTGTTAAGCCAAAGTAATTCAATTCGACGACGTTTCGCGCCCAATTGGCAGTCCGCCATTTTGTACTATTTCCGTTTGAAGTTCGAATAACGCCTTCATAAGAGCATATCCACACTATCTGATCGGATTAGAGCTCTCGAAATGTATATTTTATGATGACAACTATAAAATTGTACAGTAATGAAAAACAATATTTATTTTTGGCAATAATACATCATAATAATATACAGATAAAATATAGTGGTAAAGCTATCACCATAGTGTTTGTGACGTAGCCTTTCATCGAGCTTAATCATCAGGGGTAGCGGCGCATCTGTCCCCGACTTTAAGTAGGAATCTAATTTTATCTGGGGTTGATTACAGGCATTAGCCACTTACTATCAGGTGGACTGCATGCTCGTCTGCAACTCCTGTATTATCTAAATAAACAAATTATAATTTAAATTAAGATGATTATGATAACCGATATTAATATTCAATGTTATGCCCAACCGCACTACGTTTTATCTCTATTTGGTTGTACGACCGTTAAAAGTTGCACAATCAAAATTTTATCGGTTTCATAAAATTTTCTTTATATTATTGTTTTAGTTTTTATATCTGTTTTAGAGCTTGGGAATTTGCGCTATTAACTGAACTAAAATATTGACGACGAACTTTATTATAAGTCATTTCAATTTATTGAAAATAGTGGCTTTTATTATTATGTTTTTTATACAATAATAAAAAGTAAGAGGTAAAGATGTCACCATTTTGGAATTTTAACCAATTGCAGAGGGTAGTCTTTCGAGCATATGTATGTATATCTCATTCTTTGGCACGTCCTTTTTTGTTTACGAAATGAAATGAAATGAAATATATTTATTTTGTATAGGCCAACGGCGGCACTTACAAATTGTCAGTTACAATATTTTCTTAAACTACTACCGGATCGGAACGCGACCTCTACTGAGAAGATCCGGTAAGAAACTCAGTGGGTTTGTCTTTTTTAATTTTAAAAATAATTATTCTCTCTTTTTAATTTTTTTTTTAAATGCCATTATTTTTACATATAATTAATAAAGCATTAGCTCCAGTATCTTGCTTTACATTTATCTAAAAAAAAGAAGTTTGTTCAGCAAAATACGCTACACTTTGACATTTTCTTAATTAACTAATAATTATGTTATTGATCAGTCCCAAGCTGTTTTATCATTAATATAATCAGAAATTTTATAATAAGCTTTACGACTAAGTTTGCTTTTGATAATAACTTTAAATTTATTAATTGACAAATTTCTGATTTTGATAGGCAGTTTATTATAAAAACGTATACATTGACCCATAAAAGAATTACTTATTTTGTGGAGACGAGTAACATGTGTAGAAAGGTTCTGTTTGTTCCTTGTATTTACATTATGCGTGTCACACCGTTTTACAAATTTATCAATATTTTTCCTTACATAAATTAGGTTTTCATATATGTATTGGGATATAACAGTTAGAACGAGGGGGAAACCTTCAAAAGGTGCCGTGGGAGCGACAGTTATGTGGGATTCTTACCGCACTAAAACCCCCCCGGTGGCCGTCCTCGGCGTTGCGTAGAGGACTCCGGGATCTCCAGAGGAACGCATCCGGAGTCCTCTTAGCGCATTGCCCCGTCGGGCTCCGCCCAGGTGAGCTTGTCGCTCGCCACACCGTCTGGTGCGTACGACGGTATGCGACCACACATACCGCCGTCCTTCCCGGTGCCGCTGGCCGGGCGGTTCGAGCTCCCACTGTTGCCGCCCGCAACCCCGGAAGCTCTCTTTTAGTCGCCTCTTACGACAGGCAGGGGATACCGTAGCACTATTCTGGAACTACAGGGACAACTTTGGCACGCCCTGCAGTCCAAACGGCTTGACGGATTAATATATGAAGTATCATTTCATGCATATATATTCTGGGAGTTACATAGGTCAACCTTTTCAGTTAATTATAATTACGTATTCAGTTTTTTTCTTAATAATAACATAATTACAAGTTTTATCTTTATGAAAACGAGTAAATACTTGTATGTTTGCGTATGTGTAAGGGTACGTGTGTGAGTACGCGCGAGTTTTGTGTGTGCGTGTGTGCGTGCGTGTGTGTGTGTGTGTGTGTGTGTGTGTGTGTATGTGTGTTTCTATATTTGTATCAGCTCTGTACGAACAAATTACAGAAAAAACGACGCAACAATTTTTGTCCCATTTTTTTATATTTCTTCTCCTAAATGTCGGCAAAGACGATGTTATAACTACAACATGAGGCATACCCCTACTCTAAGTTATCAATTTAGAGTTCAGATGATATTTTTGCTAGACAATCCCCGAGCTAGACGTATTATCGTAACAAACGCTATTTTTAGATCTTAGCGGCTTACTGACCCGTTAAATTGCTTAATACAATAGCTTGCAACATCTCCATTCGATTTCATAATAGTTCCAAGATCTATACCACCTACTTATATTATCTTATATATAAAATTCTCGTGTCACAATGTTAGTTACCGTACTCCCCCGAAACGGCTTTGCCGATTTTCACCAAATTTTATATGCATATTCAGTAGGTCTGAGAATCGGCTATCATCTATTTTTCATACCCCTAAGTGATAAGGGTTGACATCCTTAACATTTTTTTATATGGCAACACAACATTTGCGAAGACAGCAAGTTATATTTAAAGTTGGTAGAATCCTTTGCGGTTCGACTCCGGCGGCACTAACGCCGCACCTACGAGTATTTCTGCCTAACAGTAGTGTCAAGCGCTGCTGTATTCCGTTTTGAAGGGTGCGGTAAGGGAGACAGACTTTTCCGAAGCGTTCCAGCTTAGTCCTCAGGGGTAGCGGCGCATTTGTGGCCGACCTCAGATGGGAATATCATGTCTGGGGTTGATTTCAGATGTCCATGGCCGCCGGAGTTGAACCACGAGATTTTTAATAATATTGTAATTAAAATTCATTGAAGTTTTGTTTACCTTTAGCGTGTTCTCTATTTTATTTATAAACCCTATGTTTCTATGTATCTATTTTATTATTATTATTTAACATAAAATGTCTTCGACTGTGCGTGAATACGCCGTATTAAAAATATAAATACTGTATCATACTTAATAAATAACACAAGAATAACATATACTTTTTTTTGTTTCAGAATCGGAATTCTGCTCTCGAACCATCTAACTCACAAAAAAGAAACAAATCAACCTGTCAAACTTACGCGCGCAAAAATGTTACGCACAGATAACTTATAGTATACAGCCAATAAATACAGTGAAATGGACAAGTGAGTAAGCAGTGTGGTGGAGATCTAACAATGGCGACGCCCCCGGACTCGCCAGTGGAGGAGCACGCATATGAGTTAGAGCCCAGTAGGACCCCAAAACCCATACCAGTTGCCTTAGAAGAGCTGTGCCGGCAAACCAAGTTCTCGAAACAGGAGATCAGAGTCATGTATAGAGGATTTAAAACGGTGAGTAATTTATTTTTGGTCTTAAAGTTGTTGTTTTCTGGTGATAAAATCCCGTGAGTCCGTAACTGACATAGTGATCTATCAACGCACAGCCCAAACCACTGGACGGATCGGGCTGAAATTTGGCATGCAGGTAGATGTTATGTCGTAGGCATCCGCTAAGAAAGGATTTTGATTCTACCCCCAAGGGGATAAAATAGGGGATGAAAATGTTACTTCGTAACGCGAGCGAAGCCGCGGGCAAAAGCTCGTAATAAATAATAACGAATCATTTTCTAAAACACAGAAATAAATAACAAATAATATTACAACGTTATGACGTAACTTTGTATTAGAGAATATAACATTATTACTTAACGTTTCGTTATAAAATATAACGTTATAACGTTATAACGTTATAACGTTATAGCAGTCCTCAGAATAAGTTAGAATGCCCCACAGCGCTCTAGTAATTAATATTTTCTTTGCAAACACCAACTTTCAGAGCCTTCATCATAGGCATCTATACAATTCCTATTTGACTTTGTTATTTTAATTGTGGCGACCTAATACACTTACTTATTCTGCTATTAAAATGAGCGTTCATTATAAAGTAAGCTATTGTTTTATTTTATACGAGCTTTCGCCCGCGGTTTCACTCGCGTTACGAAGTAATATTTTCATCCCCTATTTTATCCCCTTGGGGGTAGAATTGATCCAAATCCTTTCTTAGCGGATGCCTACGTCATAACATCTACCTGCATGCCAAATTTCAGCCCCATCCGTCCAGTGGTTTGGGCTGTGCGTTGATAGATCACTATGTCAGTTACCTTTGAGTTATATATATTTGGATTGAAAATAACGTATTTTAAACGTAAAATAGAGAATTACAAGTGAACTCTTTGTGATTCGATTCCGGCACCACCGCTACACCTATTTCTGTTATAACAGCAGTGTTAAGCGCTTCTGTGTTCTGGTTTGAAGGTGTTGTAAGGGAGATGTTTTCCGATGCGTTCCAGCTTAGTGCTCAGGGGTAGTGGCGCATCTATGACCGACCTCAGGTAGGAATAAAAAAAATACGGTGGTACAGTACCCCAATGGCTGTGAGTTCGACTCACTCTTAGCCAATTAGGTTATAAAAAAAAAAGTTTACGTTTTGAACGACTGTGGGTTAAATAACCAATTAAAGTCCGTAAAAACAGTAAATCGTTATCGACAAACAAACGCTTCAATTATATTGGTATATAGATAGAAAAGTCAGGAAGTACTTACAAGACGGATAAACTCGGCTATGTCGCTCTAGAATACAGAACATGCTCAACTTCGAAAACTTCCGCCCGACTAACCTACGTATTGTAATATTACCGCTATCATCGGAATATATAGGTAGCTTTTTTATAATATAGTAGCAGACGAGCATGCAGTCCACCTGATCGTAAGGCTACTGCCCATGGACATCTGTATTCAAACCCAAATAGGATTTTTTTTATATAATATAGGAGTGGCAGACGAGCATGCAGTCCACCTGATGGTAAGGCTGCCCGTGGACATCTGTAATCAAGCCCAAATAGGATTAGATATTCCTACCTGAGATCGACCACAGATACGCCGCTGAGGAGTGAGGACTAAGCTGGAACGCCTCGGAAAAGTATGTCTCCCTTACCACACTTCAAACCAGAACAAAACAGCGCTTAACTCTGCTGTTGTTAGGTAGATATAGGTGGGGCGGTGCCGCCGGGATCAATTCACAGAAGGTTCTCACTTCACATTCTCCATTGTACCTTTAAAATACATTATTTTTGATCTAAAATAAACAATATATATCTCTATACTAATATTATAAAGAGGAAAACATTGTTTGTTTGTTTGATTGTAATGAATAGGCTCAAAAACTACTGGACCGATTTTAAAAATTCTTTCTACTTTCGAAAGCTACATTATCCACGAGTAACATAGGCTATATTTTATATGAAATATATTTGATAAATAGATTTTGAGGCGGTACAAAGTTTGCCGGGTCAGCTAGTGGATTATATAGCTCTAATTTAGACCAAAACATTAGCATCGGAAGTCGCAAAAGTTTTTTTTAAATTTTAAATTTGCTTTTTATGTTTTAAATTACTGAAACAAGCAATGGAGTGTTGTTAAAAATTAAAAGTCGGTGTTAAAAGTTCGCAACAGCCCTTATACATTTTAATTAATTACAAGTGCATACACGCAGTACCATTAAAAATAATATTTAATTAATTATGTAGGTACTAATACTGTCACATGTTATTTTTAGAGTTTCGTATAGTCCGCGCCAAACTGCTAGCCCGCTCTGAAGTTGTTGCGAGCAGGTGTAGTCATACAATTTGCTATGGCGACGCGATTCATTTCTATATTCAGAGCGGACTAGCAGTTTTACGCGGACTATACCCAAAGGGCCTTATTACTAAGCTCCGCTGTCTGTCCGTCTGTCACAGGCCTATATCTCTTGAACCGTAATAGATAGACACTTGAAATTTTTACAGAGTGTTTTGCTATGGCCGGTATAACAACGGTTTTGAAGGTGGTAGAACCCTTTGTGGTTCGACTCCGGCGGCACCACACCTATTTCTGTTATAACAGCAGTGTTAAGCGCTGCTGTGTTCAGGTTGAAGGGTGGAGTAAGGGAGACATACTTATGTCGTTCCAACTTAATCCTCAAGGTTACATCAGATGGACTGCAAGCTCGTCTGCTACTTTTATGTTATACAAAAAGAAACCGATATTTGTTTTACGAATTGACATAAAAATTGACATGGTTGATCATACAACGCCATCTAGTATCGAGTAGCGGGAAGCTCCACCTTTGTTTCAACATCGTTTTAAACACTTTGTACAACACATTAACCCATACCTTTTATTTGGCAAGCGCGAAACATTCCCAGTTGGGTAAATAAGGCGGAATATACACTATCCGATTGTTAATGACGAAAATATAGTAAAAAAATTACGAATACTAATTTTTTGCTATGCACATAGATTAGTAAAGATTACTCACTCCTAACAAGAAAATGTAAAATTTTCGTGGATCGATAATATACCTTTTAAAAGAAATTGCCTAAAAACAGCGCTTAGGTTACGTTCCGGACATATTCCATCAAATAAATTTGCATTTTTAATGAACAAAATTACGTCACCAAATTGTGAGGATTGTGGTGTGATTGAGGATGTTACACATATTTTGATGGAATGTGTTCGAAATGAAACATTTCGGAATTTATATTTGGGAGTAAGGTCTGCACATGTTGGCTATCTGAATAGCATTCTGGCTTCCCCGATGTCGGAGGAAGCTAGGGTGCTATTTAGGTTAGCTGACTTAGGTTTAGCAAAAAAATAATTTGAGTCCCATTCTATTTTTTTTATTATTATTTTATAGAAAATCATATTCAAATTTGGTTTATTCAAAATATTAATATTGATATTTTTTTCGTACATTAACAAAATACCACCGCTTTGGATAGTGGTTCGTTATGAAGAGGTAGTGGCGAAAGAAACTCCGTATGTGTACAATTTAAAATCTTTTAAAAGTATGTACTTGTTTTATATAATGTTATGAGATGAATTGCTTAATAGTTTGTTTGTACGGGATGATGTGTTCGCCCAGCGAAAAAATCCCACTTTTAATTAAAAAATAAATAAATAAATAAGAAAATGTAACCAGTTTTGACAATTGAAATTGGCACTGTCATCTATCATCTATTTGAAAAATATTTAAAAATATGTAGTTTTTAGATTATTTACGAATGAAACGATATTTCTCCGCACCTTTTCTTCGATTTCGCGTTTTTACACCGCTTAACTGCGCATGTCGGCATTGTTCCGCGTAAATCACACCATGACAGCCATTTAATGGCTTTCTTCAATTACAAGGCGTTGAGATATGTATACTTATCTATGGCTATGCAGTGTCATAGTTGTGGGCATGTTGTCGGTTTTGTTTTACTTATAAAATATTTATTGTCTGTGGTATAAAAATAATACGTTGTAGGCGCTGTCTAAATATATATATATTATAAGGAAAAAAGAAAAATTGTCATGAAAACTTTACGTCAATTCGACAGGAGTGGCTGAACGGCTTTTGGCATTTGATTTACTTTTGCTTGAGACATTGCTTAGAACGGTTAGGCGCATCACATATATTCATGAAAAGTGGTATCGTACCTTGTTTTATCTAAAACCAGAAATTCATAGAAGTTTTGTTATTAAAATCCTAATTTGATTAAATTATTTTTAATAAAGTTTGTGTTTTGCTTATATCAGAAGTGGGATCTGCCCTCACTTCGACTTCTGTCAATTTCTGGTTATAATTTTTCTTTTCGTTTTAACTTGTAAATTTTGTACTCATTCCTTTATGTAGTGTAAAAGTAATACGTAAAACGTTTGTGTATAGTGATTATGGGTAAAAGGAAGTGCACACGCAGTCCTTCTAAGGATCGCGATGTTTCGAAGCGTAGTTGCCCCCGACGTTCACGTAGTCGTTCTTCCCACAGTTCGCGGTGTAGAAATAATTCTCATAACTTTGAATTGCGTGAATCATTACAAACAATTATTGCTCGGTTAAATGTGTTAGAAAATAGATCGTCGGTGGTGGCTTTAACTAATTCTAATGTAGAAATAAATCCTACGTCTAATGATTATGATATATATTATATTTAACGTAACGATAAAGCAGACGGGCTACCTGATGGAAAGCAGTCACCGTCGCCTATGGACATTTGCAACACCAGAGGAGTCGCCAATGCATCGCCGGCTTTGAAGGAGAGCTCTTTTTACACCCCTCTTGAAGAGCCCCATGTCATAGTCCTGAGAGAATACCTCAGGAGGAAGTTCATTCAAGTTCACACAATAATATAAAGGGGTAAATTTTCCAAGTGGGTGTTCAAGGCCAAATATAACTTATTCGATTCCCGGCTAGGGAGAAGTCTTCTAAATATATATAACTCAAAGGTGACTGATTTACATAATGATCTATCAACGCACAGCCCAGACCACTGCACGGATCGAGCTGAAATTTGGCATGCAGGTAGATGTTATGACGTAGGCATCCGCTAAGAAAGGATTTTGATCAATTCTACCCCCAAGGGGATAAAATAGGGGATGAAAATATTACTTAGGAACGCGAGCGAAGCCGCGGGAAAAAGCTCGTATTAAATAAACCGGCCGGACTAAATATGTAAATACGTTTCGGACAGTGTACAGTCCCCACTAATGTGTTTGTTTACGAGCTAACAATAATGTTTCCATCTCGGGAACGAAAATTGAGCTTTTGAAACGTGTGACGAAATACGTGTAAATTACTGTGTTACAAATACAGTTATTTGCGTTTAAGTTCATTTTAATTTGATAAACACTATTATTATTATTATTATTAATCAATTATTACAATAATTATGACTATTAAGTTACAACTATTTCACTGTCTTTGACACTTTAGGCACAATTGATAGATTTTATACATTTGAAAACTTGAAATAATTCTGAGACGAAATGTCTTGATAAATATAAAATATTCATTAATATAAAATCAGCATTATTTTACCATTTTCAGGCATTTTATTTGTGGCATGTAGCTGCTATGTATCTGCACCAATATAATTAAAAACATCACCCTTACCATGAGTTTTCAAAACATCCCACAATTTTACGTTACATTTACTCAATCCATTATTCTGTTCCGTTTACTTAGTAGACTGAGTAAACGTAACAATAAGTAAGTGCTCAAGTATTTTTGTCTACCTCACATGTTCGCAAAAAAGAGAGACAAAACATAAAGCGCCATTTTGTCAATTTAGACAGTTAATGTTACGTTACTGACACTATAGTTCTGATACAATCCGCTAGGGGCGCTGATTGGAAATAGTATGGACAAATACGTAAACAAATACCGAAACAGTCATATTTGTCAAAACGTAAAAACTCATGGTAAGGGTGCTGTGTAAAAATTTCAGGCATTTTATTCGTGTGTTCTCACCCGAATTCAGAGGGTAATGTTATTCGCCGTTATGTATGTAAGTTATGTATCACCAATTTAATTAAAAACATCCGTGTAAAATTTTCAGACATCATTTATTCGTGTATTTTTTAAGGTTAATGTTATTTATTATCTGTTATTTCGTATCGGCCGATATCGGAGCGAATAACATTGTGTAAATACGTTGCCGGACAGTGTACAGTCCCCACTAATGTGTTTGTTTACGAGCTATCAGTAATGTTTTCATCTCGGGAACGAAAATTGAGCTTTTGAAACGTGTGACGCAATTATTCATGTAAATTACTGTGTTATAGTTACAATCAGTTGCGTTTAAGTCTATTTAATTAGGTTCTAGAATCATTGTGGTTAATTTTTTACTGTTGGGACAGCAGTGGGCTGCTAGGCACGAATTTTTAGCGTAATAAACATAGATTAATTATATATATTATATATAATCAAACGAGCTTTTGCCCGCGGCTTCGCTCGAGTTACGAAGTAATATTTTCATCCCCTATTTTATCCCCTTGGGGGTAGAATTAATCAAAATCCTTTCTTAGCGGATGCCTACGTCATAACATCTACCTACCTGCCAAATTTCAGCCCGATCCGTCCAGTGGTTTGGGCTGTGCGTTGATAGATCACTAAGTCAGTCAGTCACCTTTGAGTTATATTATAATCAAATGTAATATAATGATAATTATAAGGCATTACATATTTGAAACCGTAAAATATTTCTGAGATGAGACTTTTTTTATCAATATTATAAAAATCGTCACTGTATCATTTTCAGACATTATTAGATAAAAACATATTAAGTGTTTTATCTGACTGTGGAGGGTAATATTTTTCGAGCTATGTATCTATGTTTTCGTGTATTTCTATTCTCAGTACGAATTGTAATAATTTTCATTAAATTTAAATAAATCATTTGTCAACAATATGTCGTTCTCGACCTAAGAATATAATGCTTCCGATATCAGAGCGAATAATATTGTAAATGTGTTCTGCCGGCGGACAGTGTATTCTCCCCACTAATGTGTTTGTTTACGAGGTAACAGTAACGTTTTCATCTCGGGAACGAAAATTGAGCTTTTGAAACGTGTGACGAAATTTTACATGTAATTGTACTGTTATTTGCGTTTAAGTTCATTTTAATTAGGTTCTATAATCATTATTACCGGTACATTGTTACTGTGTCAGTGTTGGGCATGGGGTTTTGAGATTAAAGGTCATATTAAAGATGGTAGAACACTCTGTGGTTCGACTCCGGCGGCACCACCGCCACACTTATTTCTAGCTAATAACAGCAGTGTTAAGCGCTACTGTGTTCTGAAATAAAGAGTGTGGTAAGGGCATAGATATTACCTAGGTAAAGGAGACATACTTTTCAGGCGTTCCATCTTAGTCCTCAGGAGTAGCGGCGCATCTGTGGTCGACCTGAGGTAAGAAAATGTAATTCTATTTGGAGTTGATTACAGATGTCCGTGGGTGAGAGTAGCCTTCTGTTTTTAACCAGAAATAGGTGTGGCAGTGGTGCCGCCGGAGTCTAACCACAAAGGGTTCTACTAAATTATTATTTGTACTACTCGAATTATTAGAAAACTAAAAAGTTACCGCTCTAAATATACTATTGCGTACATCCAAACTTGTTTATTTGCAATAAAACAGCAAATTCGTCATTCAAACTACCATAATAACAAGGAAATGACGTATAAATCATGGCGACATGAATACCCGAAACCGCGAATCTATTTTAAACGTAGCTAATGAGTTGGACAGAAATAGCAATATGTAAATATAGCGCGAGCGAGAGGGACAGGTGTATGTTTGTCAGGTCAACGTAAAGGTTAGTGGGTAAAGTGAACGACCGTAGCCGAGAATAGGACGCTTTTTTAGTGTTGCTAGTTTTGTTAAAGTTTTCGCCATAGATTAGTAAAGATTACTCACTCCTAACAAGAAAATGTAACCAAGTTTGAGAATTGAAATAGTTGCGTAAAAAAGTTTTGCCACGTCTCCGTGCTAAAATGTCCCTAAAATATTTGAAATCATTATTTATTTATTACGTAAATTACGCAGTATTAGTTATTTATTCGTAAATTTTCTTTTTTTTTATTTGTCAAGAATTCAAAATAAGAACTTACTAATAAGCCGTTTGTGGCTTCATTCAATTTTAAGGCGGCGAAGTATCTTTAATAATCTATGGTTTTCGCACTATAAATAATTTAAATATTGCTAATTAAGGCTATCATTTAGCGAGCATACAGTTCGTTGATATTGGGTAGCAACTGATATCCAGACACAATGTGCAGCACATCTATAATCAACCCTAGATAGTTCGTGTCTTAACTGAGGTTGACCAAAATCGTAAATATCAAGATGAGTAACATTTTAATTTTTTTTAAATATATGTCCTAAAAAATACTTATTAGAAAAAAAAAACATCCAAACTTACTTCTTCACCTATGAAGCTCCCCTCCCTCCGCCTCAAACCGCGCCTACAATAAAAATCAAAATGAAGTAATTTAAATCTAATAGAATTAATTAAGATTTAATTAATTTTGATGTATGATCTTGGTTTGTGTATTCGTCTTTGTGTGTCCGCCCAAAACACGAAAAATTCCAACTTGATTCAAACACCATTGCGTGCGGCTAGTTTCACAGGGGGTCCCGTAAAACTAGCCGCACTTCAAGGAAATTTGAAAATTATCGACAGTTTTCCCGGAAAATTGGAAAAACCCGATTTCTTATAAAGTTGAATAACTCGAGTATTTCTGAACCAATTTCAATTTTCTTTTTTTAATTTTTCATATGAAAGGATGTTTCATTGCGATACTCGCAAGGTGGTAGAACCCTTTGCGGTTCGACTCCGGCGGCACCACCGCCACACCTATTTCTACCTAATAACAGCAGTGTTAGGCGCTGCTGTGTTCCGGTTTGAAGGGTGTAAGGGAGACAGACTTTTCCAAAGCGTTCCAGCTTAGTCCTCAGGGGTAGCGGCGCATCTGTGGCCGACCTCAGGTAGGAATATCTAATCCTATCTGGGGTTGATTACAGATGTCCATGGGCGGCAGTAGCTACTTACTATCAGGTGGACTGCATGCTCGTCTGCTACTCTTATATTATAAAAAAAAAAAAAACTTTCCTACCTTGACATGAGTATGGTCTGATGACTGATGCTTTATATTTAAGTCAGCCGTGCAATCACCCTTCGATCGAAACTCAAGCTTTCATGCTAGAAATAGGTGTGGCGATGCAAACAATTTTTTCTAGTATCAATTCGGCAGTACTTCGAGATAATATTTATATAAAACACTGTTATATAAATATACTAGCTGACCCGGCAAACGTTGTGTTGCCATATAAATAAAAAAATGTTTAGGGTGAACAACCCTTATCACTTAGGGGTATGAAAAATAGATAGTAGCCGATTCTCAGACCTACTGAATACGCATATAAAATTTGGTGAAAATCGGTAAAGCCGTTTCGGAGGAGTACGGTAACTAACATTGTGACACGAGAATTTTATATATAAAATAACGTTGTGTAAAAAATGTAACTCAATCTAGGAAGCAAATTTTTTGTAAAGATTGTTTTAGTTGTTCCGTGAAAGATATGCGATACAACTAACGCCATCTAGTATCGAGTAGCGAAAGCTTAAATAGTGTTGCCGTTAAATTCTGCTAAAATTAGCCCCATTTCTTAGATTACAGATCTTCCTAATAGGATAACGAAGCCGTAGAGTGTAAATAAGAGGATTATAAGCAAATCTTTCAAATCCAATACAAATGGACAACTCATAAATGGTTAACCTGGTATTGACATAGATTTATAATATTTATGTCATATCTAGTTATATATAGGTTAGGTAGGTAGGTTAGGTATATATATAATGTATATATATAATGTCCTTGTAGTTCCGGGACTAGAATACGATTACGGTATCCCCTCCCTGTCGTAAGAGGCGACTAAAAGGGGCTTACGGGGTTGCGGGCGGCAAGAGGAGCTCAAACCGTCCAGCAAGCGACCCCGGGAAGGACAGTGGTTTGTGTGGTCGCATATCGCTGTAATCGCTGTATCGATGAGAGAGGAGCGTAAATTGCTCCCCCAGGGGTAAAGCCCGATCGGGGCATCGCGTTTAGAGGACTCCGGTTGTATTCCGTCGGAGATCCCGGAGTTCTCCAACAAGCGTTGAGGACGGCCACCGGCGGGGTTTTAGTGCGGTAAAGTCCCACATAACCCGGCGTCGCTCCCACGTCGTCGGGTACCTTTTGAAGGTTTCTCCCTCAACTCCAGAAAAGACCACTACCTAAGGTCGGTCAAAATGCGACGCTACCCGTGAGGACAAATTTTTTGATTTTTGATTTTTTTTTTTTTTTTATTCAATATAGGTTCTTTACCACTTTTTGAATGTCAATACAACAGACAGCATGCGAGCACACCTACCGCTATTCTTTCCGAGGTCGCTGGCGGTTCGAGCTCCCACTCTTGCCACCCATGACCCCAGAAGCTCCCTTTTAGTCGCTTCTTACGACAGACAAGAGATACCGCAGCCCTGTTCTGATCTCGGATCTATAGGGACAACCATCAAGTGGACTGCATGCTTATAGCTACTTCTATATATTACGAAACAATACGAGCCACTTAAGGGTATGACAAGGGATACCGCAGCCCTATTCTGATTATCTGATTGAAATAAGAATCGAGTAACAATCGACGTTCGAATAACTATCGAAATTCTTCGATTGTATTCGAATACAATCGAACACAATAACAATCGAATAACTATCGAAATTCTTCGATTGTATTCGAATACAATCGAACACAATAACAATCGAATAATTCGACAATATTCAACTATATTCGACAATAACAATCGAATAATTCGATTGTTTTTAATGACAATCGCGAATCGCTAATTCTGGTCGCAGACCTACAGGGACAACCATCAGGTGGACTGCATGCTCGTTAGCTACTTCTATAATTCAAAACAATAGGATCAACATAAAAAGCGTGTTCTATTTGAAATCTACGCCTCTATTTCCCAAATAAAATATGTTCATTGTACATAGTTCAGTCACGCCAAATCGCGTGTGAACAGTAATTCGGCGCAAAATTCGACGGAATTAGTCAATAACCTATATACAGGGTTGGCAAGCCGGGGTGCTGCAGACCTTAAGGAGTGATCGATTTTTAGGACGTTTTCTAAGCATTTTTTTATATATTTGACCTTTGAAGGTGGTAGAACCCTTTATGGTTCGACTCCGGCGGCACCACCGCCACACCTATTTCTACCTAATGACAGCAGTGTTAGGCACTGCTGTGTTCCGGTTTCAAGGGTGTGGTAAGGGAGACAGACTTTTCCGAGGCGTCCAGCTTAGTCCTCAGGGGTAGCGGCGCATCTGTGGCCAACCTCATATAGGAATATCTAATCCTATCTGGGGTTGATTACACATGTCCATGGGCGGCAGTAGCCACTTACCATCAGGTGGACTGCATGCTCGTCTGCTACTATTATAAAAAAATGAGCCTAGCGATAAAGCGGACGTGCTACTTGATGGAAATTAGTCTCCTCGCCTATGAACATTTGCAACACCAGAGGAGTCGCCAATGCATCGCCGGCTTTGAAGGAGAGCTCTTTTTGCACCTTTTTTGAAGAGCCCCATGTCATAGCGCTCTGGGAATACCTCCGGAGGAAATTGGAGACATAGCTTTCGTTATCAAAAAGTTTGAAGGTAGAATGCTGTAGTTTGACTCCGGCGGCGTCACTGCCACGCCTATTTCTGTCATAACAGCAGTGTTAAGCGCTGATGTGTTCTGCTTTGAAGTGTAGTAAGGGAGATATATTTATCCGAAGCTTCCCAACTTAGTTCTCAAAGGTAGCGAAGCATCTGTGGCCACCGGCCACAGGTAGGACTCTAATCTTATCTGGGGTTGACAACACATGTCCATGTGGGGCACTAGCCACTTACCGTCAGGTGGACTACACGCTCGTCTGTTACTTAATCTAAATATATATAACTCAAAGGTGACTGACTGATATAGTGATCTATCAACGCACAGCCCAAACCACTGGACGGATCGGGCTGAAATTTGGCATGCAGGTAGATGTTATGACGTAGGCTTCCGCCAAGAAAGGATTTTGATCAATTCTACCCCCAAGGGGATAAAATAGGGCATGAAAATATTACTTCGTAACGCGAGCGAAGCCGCGGGCAAGCTCGTATCATATAAAATAAACCTGATGGTAAATGATCTCTGTCAACTGTGGACCTTTTTTACCAGCTCAATAGAAGGGTTTTACCTGAAGCCGATAACAGATGCGTTGCCACGTAAGGACTTAGTTGGTCATTTCTTATATAAATCAGTCATCGACACCCTTCATTAAAATGTAGAACTTCACGCTATAAATCCTTATCCTTACTCCTTACTAATATTATAAATCCAAAAGTAACTCTGTCTGTCTGTCTGTCTGTCTGTCTGTCTGGTTGTCTTTTCTTCACGCCTAAACCACTGAACCGATTTTAATGAAATTTTGTACAAAGATAGTCTGAGACTCGAGAAAGGAAATAGGATAGTTTTTATCCCGGAAATCCTACGGGAACTAGGGATGGCGATCTAAGATCGATTAATCGGGGAATCGATCTTTTGGACCCAATACATCGATTATTTTAATCGATATTAGTAAGGATTGATTCGTAAAACGTTATGTATGTTAGTATGTTATATTATTTTCTTTTAAACGCGGGCGAAGCCGCGGGCAAGAGCTAGTATATGATAAATACATAAATATATGATGATTTGAAGGTGGTAGAACCCTTTGTGGTTCGACTCCGGTGGCACCACCGCCACACCTATTTCTGCCTTTTAGCAGCAGGTTACGCGCTGCTGTGTTCCGTTTTGAAGGGTTTGGTAAGGGAGACATACTTTTCTGAGGCGTTCCAGCTTAGTCCTCAGGGGTAGCGGCGCATCTGTGGCCGACCTCAGGTAGGAATATCTATCCTATCTGGGGTTGATTAAAGATGTCCATGGGCGGCAGGAGCCACTTACCATCAGGTGGACTGCATGCTCGTCTGCTACTCCTATATAATAAAAAAAGAAAAATAAATATATGACGGTGGTACCACCGAAATCAAATCAAGAATTATTCGACCACTTTAAAAACCTTATTACAATTTTAATTTATTTTATTTTCAACGACTTTACGCGCCATTCGAAACTAATTTTCAAAATAAATGGTTGGTTTTATTTATGAAATCACTGGACGGTTAACGTTTTGATTGGTCTTATTACGGCTGTTTTAAATTTTATTACAGTCCGCGTAAAACCGCTAGTCCGCTCTGAATATAGAAATGAATCGCGTCGCCATACCAAATTGTATGACTACACCTGTTCGCAACAACTTCAGAGCGGACTAACAGTTTGGCGTGGAGTATAACCTTTTGAATTGGTTACGTTACTACGTTACTACGACTGTTTTAAACATTTTTACCACGCTTTAATTAGCTTGACCTGTATGTATGTATGTAACGGAATCTTGGAACTCGATTTTTACCCACTTTAAACGGTTCGATTAATTTAAAATTTTGAACACTTATCAAGAACCGATGACAATACACGATTTTAATAATTTTATCCCATTCACCTCATCAGGATCGTCAGGAATCAGGATTAACGATTTTCCTTGTGCGATTTTAGCGTGGGTTTTAGTTTTTAAACTATAATTATTTTGTAAAACGTGAAATGAATATTTCATAAAACCGTTTTGAGTAACATAGACGAGTAACGAAATAGATGTAAAAACAATGATTATGTGCCACATGGGAGTCTAAGAATTCTTCGTAGTTCGTAGTTCGTAGTAGTCTGTGGTTCGACTCCGGCGGCACCACCGCCACACCTATTTCTGTTATAACAGCAGTGTAGCGCTGCTGTGTTCTGGTTTGAAGTGTGGTAAGGGAGACATACTTTTCCGAGGCGTTCCAACTTACTCCTCAGAAGTACCAACGTATCTGTCGACCTCAGGTAGGCATCTTATCTGAGATTGATTATAGATGTACGGCAGTAACTTCCATCAGATAGACTGCATTCTCAATATCTAGTTCTTAGGCACATAATTACATAACAATTAACTCATATTATATTAAACTAACACGACTATTGAATTGAATTGCAAATTAGTTTGACTAATTAGAATGCCGTAATCCGTAATTGAATTACTAATAGAGCATGCAATACCGGGATCCCGGGATCCCACGTGCTATATACGGGACTTATCCCGGTCATGAATTTCACGGGATCCAGTCATCATCATCACCCCATTACTGTCCCACTCCTGGGCACGGGTCTCCTCTCAGAATGAGAAGGATTAGGCCGTAGTCCACCGCGGGCCAAGTGCGAATTGGTGGACTTCACATACATTTGAAAACTTTTTTTTATGATTTCTCAGGTATTCTGGTTTCCTCACGATATTTTCCTTCACTGTTTAAGCAAGTGATATTTAACTTCTCATACGCACATAACTTTTTGAACAAACAGAGGTGTGTGCTGGAGATTTGAACCACGGACTCCTCGTTCAAGAGGCCGAGTTTCTTAACCATTAGGCTATCACTGTTGGTGCAGTGCATCCAACAAACTCCCATAAAAATTATACATCTGTTCCAATACGCACTTGGTCAGGCGCAATAGGGATCTAAGACTAATCCTTGTCGTGATTTGCAAGGGATTTCACACAGGATGCCAATCCCGCGAAATGTACACTCGTTATATTAATTCGCACTTGGCCAGCGCGGTAGACTATGGTCTAAACCTCACTCTTAGACCCATGCTCAGCAGTGCCCAGTAATGGCTTTATGATGACTCCAGATGCGGCCTCAATTATTGTGAGAGAAATCTTCAAGACAAGAAATACCTTTAAGTTTTGAAGAAGATGCTTTCAAGATAAGATTTAATTCTCTGAATACTTTCCAAAAGTTTCACTTTTATAAGAGTCGTTCAAAATTTCAAAATTGTCTGAAAAACATTATTTAAAATATGTATTTTGATTCTTAAAATTTGATTTGTTTCAATAATTTTCTTTAAATTGCTGGTATTGTTCATGATCTATTCCGCAGTTTAAATAATCACGCAGAATCTAGCAAATACCGGGATCCGGCTGAATTGAGAATATCCAATCCCGGAAATACCGGGATTGAAAGTTTATTACGGGCTTTGCCTTCCCTAAAGTTGCGGCTTGTCTTTTTTGTAAAAAAGCGATTCAAATGAAGTATCATTTAGTTTTAATAATAGTTGTGGGGATATCTGTGCCAACTAGTGGGATATAAACTGATTGCGGATAAGTCCTTAAATGTTCTTTTTGTTCCAGGAATGTCCAGAGGGAGTGGTGCATGAAGAATCCTTCAAAGATATTTACGCGAAGTTCTTTCCTCATGGGAGTAAGTATCTTCTCTTATTATTCTATAGTCTGATTCATAATTAGGTGTCCAAAATGTAAACAAAGGTGTTGACCTATAAAGAAAATATGATTCAAATGGTAGTTTCTTATTTTTGACAATATTAAATTAATACTACGATAATAAAATAATAATCTAAATAAATTAAAATCAATTCACATTTTTCAATATATACATTAACACAATTTCATTTCATACAGTAATAAAAATAAAAATCAAGATTAATGGCAGAAAATTAAATTGTATAATGGTAATACAATCGGAATCCAAAACATTTTTTGTGCCGCCATTTTTAAGTTTCGTAGTTGATATTATTTATTTTCGTGATTGTGATCGAACTCAAATGTTTTCTAGTTTTCATAGCGCATTTTTTTAAATTGTGTGTAGTTATTAAGTTTTCGTTTTTTGTTGAGTTTGTGAAAGTTTTCGTTTCTTGTTAATTTGTTTGGGGTTTGCAATACGTGTAATCGTATTTTGACAATGACATTTCTTTGTTTACATTTTGGACACCTATAGTCTGATTCATAATCAGGTCTGAAGGTGGTAAAACCTTCTGTGGTTCGACTCCGGCGGCACCACCGCCACACCTCTTTCAGCCTAATAACAGCAGTGTTAAGCTGCTGTGTTCTGGTTTAAAGAGTCTAATAAGGGAGACATACATATCCGAGGTTTTCTCACTGCCCTCACACCTATTTCTGTTATAATAGCAGTGTTAAGCGCTGCTGTGTTCTGGTTTTAATTATGGTAAGAGAGACATACTTTTCCGAGGTATTCCAGCTTAGTCCTCAGGGGTATGACATACGAGTATGTGATCGATCTCAGCTAAAATTTTAATTTTATGTGGTTTAATTACATATTTCCTAGGGCGGCAGTAGCCACTTACCATCAGGTGGACTGCATGCTCGTCTGCTACTCCTATATTATAAAAAACACACTTTTAACACTGCTGTTATAGTATAAATAATTAATAATAAAATAAAAATAATCATTGTGAATTAATTAAGTTATGACAATACTAGTGTCGAATTAGGAATAATGTGAAAAAGTGTTCGCAAGCCCATGATTAATATGGATTAATTAAAACGATAATTAATTAATTAATAATTAAAAGCAGTGATAGCTTAGTGGTTAAGAAACTCGGCCTCGATCGAGGGGTCCAAGGTTCAAATCCCAGGTATGCACCTCTGATTTTTCAAAGTTATGTGCGTATTAGAAATTAATTATCACTTGCTTAAACGGTGACGAAAAACATCGTGAGGAAACCTGAGAAATCTTTAAAAAAATCAAAGTTATGTGAAGTCTACCAATACGCACTTGTCCAGCGCGGTGAACTATGGCCTAATCCTCATTCTGAGAGGAGACCCGTGCGCAGCAGTGGGACAGTAATGGGTTGATGATAATGATGATGATGATTATGATGATTATGATGATGACGATGATGATGATGATGATGATGATGATGATGATGATGATGATGATGATGATGATGATGATGATGATGATGATAATGATGATTATGATAATGATGTATTAAAACGGATTTCTTCTTTCAGACTCAGCGCTCTACGCTCACTACGTGTTCAAAGCCTTCGACGTCAACTGCAGTGGTGCCATCAGTTTTAGAGTGAGCTTGTAATTTTTTTAAATAATCACTATTTATTTATTTATTTATTTGTCATTAGGTTATACTAGGGTTTCTGATTTCCCGGCATTTTTTTCCCGGTTCACGGGATTTCCCGACCACATTTTCCCGGGAATTCCCGGGAACTCGGGAAATTTTCAAAACATTATGAATTCTGTCTCCAACCTTTGTAACTCTTATTTCTGGGTATTACCCACTTCTTGCAACTGGGGGAGACCTGGACCTATGAGTAATTTACGATTTTTTAAGATTATTTTGGACCTTTGAAATTTCCCGACTTCCCGGGATCCCGGCCCATTTTTCCCGTCCCGACTCATCGTGTTTTTCCGATCCGGGAATTCCCGCCCAGAAACCCTAGGTTACACCAACAAAGTGAACACTTATACATTGTCTAGACATATCACATTGAACTTAAATCTAAGTGTTACCTCAATTACAGGTATAAACTACATTCTGATAACTACGTACTAAACATTAAATAAAATGATTGACAATTAAAAAAACAATATAGAATGCGATAGGAACAATAATAATAAAATAAGGAATTAAAACAATAACCTTAACCTTCACTAGGTACACTATAAAGAAATCTGAATTTTCGTCCAAAATTTCGTACAAAGATTCGTTCAAATTCGTTTCATTGCTTATTTCGATAGAAACTTTCTATGCAGTAGACAAAAACTCGTCGAGTACAAACAAATATACGCGAGTGTGCAGGTTTTCAGTGCGAATCAAAAGATTATGCGATTGGCGAGTTACTAAGTTTTGTAGAGTCCGCGCCAAACTGCTAGTCCGGTCCGAATATAGAAACGAATCGCGTCGCTATTTTAATAGCAAATTGTAGATATTAGCGGGACGAACAGCACGAAGCTGCCTGCTTTCGCCCACGGGGACATAGCTGCGTTAGTGTGCCCTTACGTTGCTACGGAGTATATGCTTGTAGTTGTGTTCGTCCGCATTGGCTCTCTCACTACACCTGCGCTCATTAACTTCAGATCGGACTTGAAGTTTGGCGCAGTTACATAGTCGTCATTTGGAACCCCATTCGAGCAAATATTTTGTAGTTAATACTTTCGTAACATACATAACGTTTATTAATGTGTATTTGTATATAATTAGGTATATTATAATATATATTTATTTTATTTTTATATTTTATTTTAAATATTTATATTTCGTTATGTTTAATACATATTGATATATCTGCTGTTTCTATTGTCTATCCCTTTTTGTTACTTTAGCTTATACTAAAGTGTTATCACCTGCTGCAAATTCTCAAAATGCCATCAGGCATTATGTTTGCCCTTTTGTACATTTCTTAGAGGTGATGCAATATTTTTTTTAATAAAATAAATAAGGTTACTCCCGCGAAAAGACAAACTTACGTAAGTACAGTCGTATAGAAATGATAAATTTATTGTACAATCATGGAAAAGAAACTTTGGAAATACGATAAATCATCAACTTAGGATGCAAGGATAAGAAATGTAAAAAGTACATTCAAAGTTGTTTTTAACAGTACTTACTCACAGTCACTTTGTTCTTCGTATTCTTCTCCGAAAAATAAATCCGCCATTTTGTTGCGCCATATTGAATTTATGACGTCACTATATGATGACCAAAAGTATCTATATGAAAATTAGAACAATTGATTAGGGTTAAGTAGTTTAAAATTCACCGTCATGAACCCATTACTGTCCCACTGCTGGGCACGGGTCTCCTCTCAGAATGAGAAGGATTAGGCCATAGTCCACCGCGCTGGACAAGTGCGTATTGGTAGACTTCACATACCTTTGAGAACTTTATTAAGATCTCAGGTATGCAGGTTTCCTCACGATGTTTTCCTTCACCGTTTAAACGAGTGATAATTAATTTCTAATACGCACATAACTTTGAAAAATCAGAGCCTAAAATTTGAACCTCGGACTTTTTGATTGAGAAGCCGCAATTTAACCACTGCATTTTTTTAATTCCGTTGCAAGATTTGACGCACATACTAATAGTATAGTCCGCGTCAAACTGCTAGTCCGCTCTGAAGTTGTTGCGAGCAGGTAGTCAAACAATTGTTATGGCGACGCGATTCATTTCTATATTCAGAGCGGACTAGCAGTTTTACGAGGACTATAAAAGAACATTTTGAACCGTTTCTAATCGAAACGTCAATCCTATTTTTCAAATGACTGACAGGTTGATTGGGTTTTCGAGATTTAATGATTCAGTTTCAAGCAGACTTCTAATCAATTTATTAAGCTGATAAATATGAACTTTTATTTCTTTTCCAAAACTGATTAAAGTATAAAAGTATTAAAGTTACGGAAATGTCACTATTTACGGAATTTTCGTACATTTTTTAACGCGGAAGAATCCTTAAAAATCTTCCCCCAGTGGTAGAACCCTTTGTAGTTCGACTCCGGCGGCACCGCCACACCTATTTCTGCCTCATAACAGCAGTGTTGAGCGCTGCTGTGTTGTTTGAGGGTAGTAAGAGGGATATACTTTTCCGAGACTTCCAGCTTAGTCTTCAGGTAGCGGCGCATCTGTGGCCGACCTCAGGTGGGATTTTTTTTTTTATAATATAGGAGTAGCAGACGAGCATGCAGTCCACCTGATGGTAAGTGGCTACTGCCGCCCATGGACATCTGTAATCATCCCCAGACAGGATTAGATATTCCTACCTGAAATCGGCCACAGATGAGCCGCTACCCCTGAGGACTAAGCTTGAACGCCTCGGCAAAGTCTGTCTCCCTTACCACACCCTTCAAAACGGAACACAGCAGCGCCTAACACTGCTGTTATTAGGTAGAAATAGGTCTGTAATCAAACCTAAAATTGATTACAGATGTCCTTGGGTGGCAGTAGGTACTTAATATCAGGTGGACTGCATGTTCGTCTGCTACTCCTATATTATAAAGAGGCACAGGGAAAGAAAAAGCCTAATTTAACATCAGGTGTGCTTACTCTTACGAAATTACTTTGAAAAACTTTGTAAAATACCTAATTGGATTGCACAGAACGCTGCAAAGAGCCATTTTAATGTTTCAAGTTTTTACATTTGAATAAGCCACGTCAAATGAAATACTGTTTTGGATGTGGCTTTTTTGAGTGTGTTTTTACCACGTTATTATTAGCTTCATCTCTATATATCTGGGTATGCAAGATTGCGTAAGTTGAATTAAGCTAAATCTTTTACGTAAATTTAATCTTTAGTTATTAAAGTGTCATGTAGAATTTAAAACAAAATAAACATATCTAAATATATATAACTCAAAGGTGGCTGACTGACATAGTGATCTATCAACGCACAGCCCAAACCACTGGACGGATCGGGCTGAAATTTGGCATGCAGGTAGATATTATGACGTAGGCATCCGCTAAGAAAGGATTTTGATCAATTCTACCCCCAAGGAGATAAAATAGGGGATGAAAATATTACTTCGTAACACGAGCGAAGCCGCGGGCAAAAGCTCGTTTTTATCTATATAGTGATTTTAACGTTTTCTCCAAAAAGTACCATCGGTACGACTTAGGCACCTGGTTGTCTAAGTAATTAACAATTGTTAAAAAAACATGATAAGCAGCTTATGATATTTAAAAATAATATTAAAACGAAAAACAGCTCAATTTCAATTGTGCATTCGAACAACTTATCATAGTCGGAAATTTGGCAGAATGCATCGCTAACTTTAGTCCAGTTTTTGAGTAATAGCTACGCTAGAGACTCCATAGTTTATATGACTAAATAGGACAGTACACAGGAGCCTAATATTGTTTTTGACGTGACAACGTCTTATAATTCGATGGAGCCGGCTGCACGCACCAAAAAACATGACACATGCGGCGTTACCTCCCTCTGAGGCGTTCCATTTAAGGCTTGAAGTGTAAGCGAGAGCGCGGAAAGAGCAACAAAGAAGCACAATCGGCCTCCGCGTTCGGCAGTGTTCGTCTGTCTCTCAGTTACTTGAGTGAGCGATGCGTCCGCGTGGACAGTTGCTTTCTTTTGAAAAATGCAACCATTCCATCGGCATTTTCTTATGACGTTGTCACGTTCAACTATCGTCAGTAAACCGACTTTACAGACAACCGATTTTTTTTATAAGACAAAGATAGTTCCGAATTCAAACCACACAGTGTTGACACGGTTTTATCGTTTTCCGTTTAAAATTGTTTTATTCCTAAACTTTCACTTCGTATATAAGTATCTCCTTTACTTTAGATTTCTTGCTAAAAACCCTTCTTGGGTTTCATGCTCAAAGGGTAAAAAAAGAACCCTATTAATAAGCCTCCGCTGTCTGTCCGTCTGTCACACGTTTATCTCTTGAAGGGTGATAGATAGATACTTAAATTTTTATAGAGTATGTATAAGGGCGGCCGCTATAAAAACAAATACTAAAAATTTATCAAGCTTTTAGAAACGGGTGAAAATTGAGCTCAAAGTTTCCGTTACATATATACAACCCAAGCTAATAAAAGTGTGGTAAAAATAAAAAAAACTGTTTTCACTTTATCACAGTTTACACTTTATAATATAATAATAATAATTTATTTCAGAATAAGATTCCATATTATAACAGTTTATTACAGTTTAAATATTCACCATGCATTTTCTTCTATGGCAGCTATGCCAACGATTACTAAAAATAAAAAAAATATATGGTGGTACACCTTGTGTGCGAGTTCGACTCGCACTTGGTGAGTTCTTGAAAAAATCGGTAAAATTCACTTTTGGTACACTATTTTAATAACAACTTTTCCAAAATAATGCTCTTCTCATAGCTATAACTAAGATAGGAATATCCGTACAAAATCACAGCGATCCTACTCAGAAGTGCTCTATTAAAAAAACTAATATCGCACGACAGTTCCTTGGGTGGCTTCCAAGGTATTTCTTCAACCATTCTCTTACCTGCACGAAGGATTGCGCCAGTAATATCGGATATTTATTATTTACGACGCCATGTTGGTTATGTAAGACGCCATCTTGGAGAATACATTTTAAATATAGTTTTAGTTTGGATAATTGTACCAGCAATTTAGTAAGGAGTTTATTTTAGTATTTATTTTCATTGCTTTTTTTTCTGAGCATGAATTAAATTATTTTATTAGATAATAATATTTATGTATTTTGACACCTGCCGTAAATTCTCTCCACTCACCAAGGGTTGACTGGTAGAGAATGCCATCAGGCATTAAGTTTGCCCTGTTGTACCTTAATTAACCGTGTGTTTGTGTTACAATAAATATATAAATAAATAAATAAATAAAAATAAGGTTATATACAATATTTGAAACAATAAAATTAAATATTAATTAAACTAAAAAAAAACAATTCAAAAATTCAAAATTTTCATTGTTAAATCCATGAAAGATATACCTATTCAGATAGTTTACTTACATAGTTTTCGTGTAGTTTTCAAAATTGGACCTTAATTACAATTTGTGGATTTTTTTACTGATAAAACTAATCTTACCAAATACCATAGTTAATTATCGTACTTCTGTTAAACATCGCATGCTGTGACTATTTATAAATGGAATTACATGTAAGCACTAAATATTTAAGAACACATATTGTTACATCATAATATAACATGTATTTCTGTTAATATAAATAAAAATTTATCAATAACTATTGTTAAGTCATTAAAAATCTATTATTATATTTAAATCTTGAATTAATATTACTCATTCGATATAATAATTGAAATACTAATTTAATCAATAGTTTACACAGATTCTAATTGTTGTTCTTATCGTTATGAAGATGGCGTTGTAACATTAAACTCACTTCCTACTAACTAGATGGCAGCACAGGTCGAAGATGGGGTTGTTATCCGTCTTGGTAATAGGAAGGGAGATGGAAAATTATAAAAGCAGGTGCCTTAGGTTAAGACGGGTCTTTTATTATTCGTCAGTGGTACTAATAAGTAAAGTACAAGGAATTACGTGGTGTTCTTATTTCTAAAAATACCCTCTAACACTATCAAATAAAAAAAAAAATACATAATATAATTTAAAACAAGCAAACGAGAATGCGGTCCACCTTAGTAAGTGGCTACTGCCGCCCATGGACATTTGTAATGAACCTCAAATAAGTATCTTCTATCTTAGGTCGGCTACATAAGCGTCGATGCGCCTAAGACAAGATGGAACGCCACGATTAAGTGTTCTCTTACAACACCCTTTTAACCAGAACACATCAGCGCTCCACTGCTGTTATTAGGCAGAAATGACGGTACGGTGTGACGGTAGTACCTCCGGAGTCGAACTACAAGGTTACAAAAAAGGTTCTACCACCAAAAACTCAAAAGACGAAAGGATACAGAACTGTTCTGTCTTAGCTTATTTATCAACTAAACCTCCATCAATAACTTCTTAAAAAATAATAAAAATGGTTGACAAATACAAGAGATAAATTATTCACTGACACATCTGTTTATCAGCCTATTAAAATGTATATAATGATATCGCAAACTATAAGTTTATAGAAAGTCATCGGTATCCAATAGTTCCGTAAAGAATGCAGCGCCCTCTACGTAAAGTTTTACCGGCATTGTTTTCAGCGAAACATTCCCAATTTCCATTTTAAAACGAAAACTTTTCCTTTCAAGCCGTATTAAACGATGTTCCTGAGAATATTTGATGTGTCACTGTTATAACTTTAGAGTTTAGAGTAATAATTAGAATAAAGTTAGTTTATTATATAAAATTGGAGTAGCACACGAGCATGCAGTCGACCTGATGGTAAGTAGTCACTGCCATCAATGTACATCTGTAATCAACCCTGGATAAGATTAGGTTCCTACCTGAGGTCGACCACTAGTGCGTAGCTACTCATGTAGTCCACATTGGAATGTCTCGGAAAAGTATAAAGTATAATCTCTCTCCAAATCAAAGCACAATAGCGCTTAACATTACTGCTATTAGGCAGAAATAGGTGTGGCAGTGGTGCCGTCAGAGTCGAAGCATAAAAGTTTCTACCATCACCGCTTCTTCTCCATAACGAAACACCTTGTGAAGTGGTGGTAGCTGTATTGACATTCAAACAGAGCTCTGTAAAGATCCTATTTTGAATAAAAAAAATTTAAAATATTTACAGTAGTATGAAAGTAATTTTGAAGGTGGTAGAACCCATTGTGATTCGACTCCGGCAACTCGCAAGGAAGACATACTTCTCCGAGGCGTTCTAAGTTAATCTTCAGGCGTAGCAACGTACTTGTGGCCGATCTTAGATAGGAATTAAATCTCAACTGGAGTTGATTACAGTCCATACGGCAGTAGCCACTTACCATCTCGTAGACTACACACGTAGACTACACACAACACACACACACACACACACTATAAAAAAATCTATACTTCCAGGAGCTTCTAGTTACATTGTCCACACTCCTCCGAGGGTCAGTGTACGAGAGGCTGCGCTGGGCGTTCAGGCTTTACGACGTGGATGGCGACGGTGCCATCACGAGGCAGGAGCTGGCGGAGGTGGTGGTAGCCGTCCACGAGCTGCTGGGCAGACGGGCGCCGCCAGGGTCACCTGCTGCGAGGATCGATGACGCGAAGGCTAATGAACAGGTTGGTGAAGATTGGCGCACAACGTGGGACTCTGTGGCCCTTGTTGGGCGCCAGATATTTTCTTTGTGTTGTTTTGCAGTAACGACTTTTAACAGTTGAAGTTAAACTACTTATAATTGCTTACTGCCGTAGATAGACTACAATTTTAATAAAAACAAAACATATACTTCGATATATAGAAAAAATAATATTATAATGTACTAAAGAAGAACGTAGTAAAATTAATAATCATGTATCGTGGACTTTTTTAATATAGAAGAAGCAGAAGATAAGTGGCAACCGTCCAATGACAATTAATCACAACTAGGTATTCCTAGCTAGGATCCTGCTTAGGTTGATCACAGATGCGTTGCTTCTTCTGAAGACTACGTTGGAATGCCTCGTATATGCGTCTCCTTTGTCACACCCGTCAAATCAGAACACATTAGCGCTTAAATGTTAACCATCTAAGCCAGAAGGGGAATGATCAGAAATAAGTAGAATGGTAGTGCTCGAATTGATCTGCAAAGGGTTCTACTTCTACCACCTTCAGTTTATTTCTTTTCAGCTTTATGTTAATCGAAGATTTTAAATACTTCCTCTTTCAGGTGGACCGAGTGTTCAGGAAGCTGGACCTGAACCAGGACGGCGTGATCACGATCGAGGAGTTCCTAGAGTCGTGCCTCAAGGATGACGTCATCACGCGCTCGCTGCAGATGTTTGACACGGCGCTATGACAGAGCCGCCCGCCGCACCCGCCGCGCTCGCGTGATACCAGGTACTGGAAAAAATCCTTGAAACCCTTGAAAAGCACTTTTTGAAAATACTTACTTTAGTCATGGTTGCTTCCATCCTGTGGTGTACTACCCACCTTTTATATAGTACTACCCACCGCTTGTATAATAAATGTGAGATTGCACATTATGAACCTACCGGTCGACTCCAATCAGTCCTACTTTGGTTATGGCAAGAGACAGACGTGACACAAGAGCACGACCAACAAATAAATTATCAGGGTTCAATTCCTGTGGTCGAATCACAATGCATAATTAGAAGCTTTTCTCTGTTCAGTCCTTTCCATCGCTCATTCTATCCTTGCATCTACTTCCCTTTTTGCCTACTTGCATCTTTCCCTCCATCCTTGCAACGTTGCTCATTACCTCCTTCTATTTATCACTCTATCCCTCTTTTTTCCCCTTTTTGACTTTTGCTCCCTCGTTCGCCTCTTTCTGCTTACCTTTCGTTGTTCGCTCTAGGCTTCTCGCCTTAATCAGAAGTACCTTATTTTTCATGTACAAACTACACCGGAATATTAATTCTCAAAAAGAAGTTAGTAAAGAATCTGTTTGACATTCCAGAATCGTGTCAAAGCGCGCACCGCCACGTGTATGCACGTGCACGTTCCTCCGCAGCGTGGCGGTCGCGTGCCGGCTGCGGGCGACGTGCGCCCGGTACCTGCTCGCCGCTGAACACTTCTACAACGGCGTCGTACGGCCGCGGGTTAGAAGTGTGCTTCTACTGCACTTCTAGCTTCTTGACGTATAGCTCTAGTTGTCGTACGACACGGAGCTTGGTAAAGCGGGATTGTGGGGTTGAAAACGAAGCGTTTGCGGGATTGCGTTCTATGAAAGGGAAGTGTCTAAAATTATTAGGCCACGTTTAAAATTCGAAGACTGTAGTCGGCGTATTCGGTTTGGTAAATTGGGATTGCATCGATTGTGGGGTGGAAATGAAGCGTTTGCGGGATTGCGTTCTATGAAAGGGAAGTGTCTAAAATTATTAGGCCACGTTTAAAATTCGAAGACTGTAGTCGGCGTATTCGGTTTGGTAAATTGGGATTGCATCGATTGTGGGGTTGAAAATGAAGCGTTAGCGGGATCGCGTTCTATGAAAGGGAAGTGTCTAAATTTACTAGAAAACAGGGCTATGTACGGGAATTTAATAGAAATGCCACGTACGGGATTCGAAATGTCCAAAATATGAAGCAATATCTGAATTGCGGGATTAATTGTGCCAGATATGGATGGATATGAAGTTTAAATTACGGTTTGAGAGATAGCGGCGTAAGCGGGATTCGGATATCCACGGGCTTAATTGCGCGAAATATGGGCAAGTTTAAATATTGGTTTATAAAAGACAACCAGGTAAGCGGGATTTGCAAACCGCCGTGTGCTGAGCTCGAAGCAAATGCGGGATTGCGGTTAATGCCATGACGTGGAATAAAATGTGGTATAATATTTATTACGTTGTTTAAAACGACGGGAATTCATTGACAGCGTAAAAAATCGAAGCGTTAGCGGGATTAAACGGTTAATGTGTTAAAGATAAATATGTTATTTATTATGATTTCTAAACAGCTTCGTAAGGGTTATGATTTAATATGACTGATGATAATAACATTTTGAAGAGGCACATGGATTTTGATACTTTTCGGGGGCCCTCTAATGTCGGGGGCCTTGGGTACGGGCCCCTTGTGCTTGGGGAAAAAATGGAATAGGCAGTCAGCAATTTAAAGTGAATTAGGATGCATAGGGGAGTTTACATAACAAAGGTTTTCGTTATAAACATTAATAGAGAACTAATGATCATAAAATGTCACAAATACGCTTTCTGCTCATAATAATTTGGCCTTTACCAAAAACTTAGATTACGCGATACTTACGCCATCTGTTGTCAAGTAGCAAACACAATATTTAAAAAGTGAGTCTAAAACCAACCATAATGATCATATTGGTAATTACCAAAAATGATCATTACGATGATAAATTTATGATAAACAATAGATAAATTATTGTCTCTTGATGAATTGGAGTGTCATTAAATAATAATAAAATATAAATGAATTTGACATAAATATAAATGTCATTGTCAAAAATGACATATTTCAAGGGTTTTAAAAATTATACTGAATTTTCAATATACTGTTAAAGTTATGCGTTACATGTCACGATCTCATCGCAGTCGTTTCGTGGTCGTACCGAGGTCGTGGCTAAAACCGATCCGTTAACCGCTATCGCTAGGGATGTGTTCCCATTCGATTATTATTCGAATAATTATCGATATTAACTTTCGACTGATTCGTGTGAAGACATTTTTTGTTAAAAAATGTCATAAAATGTGTTATGGAGGTAAATAGGTCCCATTTTCGGCATATTTAAATACGATATTAATTTTGAAAAACATTTAATAATATGCAATGGGAGTAGTAAACGAGCACGCAATCCATCTAATGGTAAGTCATTGCCGCATGGACATTTATATCCAACCTCAGATAAGATTAGAGTCCTATCAGAGGTCGGCCATAGATGCCTTTCTACACTTTAAAACTAAGTTGGAACGCCACGCGTTTTTACCACGCCCAGGGCCGGATTTAGAGGTCTAGAGGCCTTGGGGCAACAAAGGAGTGGAGGCCCCCTGGCCCCAAATTATTTTCCGAATAAAATGAACAATTTTTTCAGTTAAGTTTATCAATAAATATTTTATTGTGAAACGCAGGTAGATTCTTCTAGTATTCATGTTTGTACAAAGTACTGTAGATAAAGGTAAAACAGCGAAAAAATTATCAAAGGAAAAGATATATTTTTTTACTAGTGCTTACTAGTCGGAATTAAAAAAAAAACCGGCGTCTCTATTGTGGGGGCCCCTCTTTTGTGGAGGCCCCGGGGCTGCCACCCCGGTTACCGTCCCTTAAATCCGGCCCTGACCACGCCCTTAAAACCAGAACACAGCAACTTTTAATAAAATGGCATGCTCTTCCCTACCTCCATACCTTAAAATATAGTAAAATTAATATTTCATTCTATATTTTTTTAATGACAGAGGTCTCAGAATGAAGTTGATACGAAAAAAGCTTTCGAGTTCAGCTGTCAAAAATCTTGACAAAAGTCATCTATACTATACACAAAATATTGATGAAACGCTTCAGAATGAAATTAAAATAATTTCATAAATTACTTAATTGACAAAGTTAACGTTAAATGTTAAAGTAAAGTTAAAGTTAAATGTTTTTTTAATTTCGCCATTTATTTTTATTAAGTTGACGATGGTATTCACTCTTTTTGTATCCTGTAGCACTTTTTATTCGAATGATTATGTGTATCCGACATCTATTGGTTGGTCAATGGAGATATATAATTTCTTAGTACTGGGTATTTAGTATTTAAGTATGCAACGCCGGGGGTAAAACTAGTTGTAAATTTATTATTATCAATTTAAATATTGAAGTCATAGTGTTATATAAGACCGTTTAAAACTTTTCAACGGTTTTTAGTTTATATCTACAGAACGTGTCAGACAAGGGACGTATCAGACAAAATTATATACTATACAATAGTTCTAAAGGTTGAACCCTTTGTGGTTCGATTCCGGTACCACCGTCACACCTATTTCTATTATAACAGCAGTGTTAAACGCTGCTGTGTTCTGGTTTGAAGGGTGTGGTAAGGGAGACATACTTTTCCGCATTCCAGCTTAGTCCTCAAGGTTAAAGGCGCTTGTCACCGACCTCAGGTCGTCTATCTAATCCTATCTGGGATTGATTATAAATGTCCAGGGGCAGCAGTAGTGTCTTACCATCACGTGGACTGCATGCTCGTCTGCTACCTATACTATATAAAAAATCTAGACAGGCATACCCCGTGTCCTACAGTGTTATGCTAGATACACAATCACACGTCAATACATTGTATAGGAGAATTTGTCTGTCACGGCACGCGTCTGACACGATCTGTGTCTGTAGGTGAAAACAGTTTCCTACTTGTTATATTTTGCATTTTGCATAGATTATAAAGGCTCTTGTCAAAGCGACACAGATAAGAAAAAACGAACACCATTAGTTACATTCAAATATAGTGATAAATGTCTTTAATAAATTATATTAATTAAAAAAATGTTCCAAATTATATTAAATATGTTTAGAAATAGATAATAGTTATAAATATTGGAAGCGCAATAGAGAAGACTTAAAATTAGAAATTGCCGTGCAAGTGTCAATGTTAGCAATAACCCTAGACTAGGTGCGTTTATAGAGATACTGATTTTCGGCGCTGGCTTATGTTTCAAGTGCCTTTTTGTACCTCATACCATAATAATACCGATACCTGAATGTTGGTAGGGCATTTTGTGTTTCGCAGAGAAATTTCTGCTTTATAACAGCAATAATGCCGATCTTCTGGTTTGAAGGGTATGGTAAGGACACACGTCCTTATTAATAATTAATCTATCTAAGGTTATGTCACTAAAGATTGACGTTTGACAGTTCCTGTATACCACAAATTGTCAAATTTCGATCTTCAGTAGGCAAAAATTGAATAGATTGAATATCGATTACGGTTGATAATCCTCATGAGTAACGCATCTGTAGCCGCCTTCTGGTAGTATTTAAAAAAGTATTTGGTTTATAAAAATCTATGTTTCAATGATTACCAACCTAATTTGCTAATCCAATGAAATGTCTATGGTACGGTGCCAAGATCAACATTGACAGTTGTGTCAGGAAACATGCTAATTTAGTCTGTATTTTTAACATTTAACTGTCAAAAAACTAACTTAATCTACTGTATTTGTTTTTAACTACTTATTAAAGGAGCTGGTAATAAGCGTCGAAAATAAGCATCTCTATAACCGCACCTACAGAATCTGACCACGATTTCTATGATTCATTCTATGTACAACTTTGATCACATGCAATATAAATAATCTTGTGATATCGAGTGATATAATAAGCTTATAAACTTAATTTATTAATAATCTGTATATCAATAGACAGACAACAGAGTACAACACCTTTTCTGTTTCGTTTCTCAATTATTTTTTGTTGCATAACTATTGAAGATCTTTAAGGGCCATTTACATTACTTCGGCTGGATAGTTTTATCGTTCCGCGGATTTAGGGGAGGATGGGGTTACTCCGGGGCCCCTATAAGAGACTGGGGCCCCGTCTGGTGCCCCCGCAATAGACAAAAAAATAAAAATTGATTAAGTATCCAAATTGTCGGTCTATTTTTTTAATACCATCGAAGTAGCAGACGAACATACATTCCAAGACATGGTAAGTCTACTGCCGCCCATGGACATCTATCAACGCCAAATAAGATTATATTCCTACCTCTAGCCGGCCACAGAAGCGCCGCTAACTTTGAGGACTAAGCTGAAATGCTTAGAAGATGTACATCTTCCTTACCACACCCTTCAAACCAGAACACAGCAGCGCTACACTGCTGTTATTAGGCAGAAATAAGTATGGCGGTGGTACCACCGGAGTCGAACCACAGAGGGTTCTACCTTCAAAATGTGAACAAAGCCGCTTAACTGAACGATAAAACTGTCCCATTGATGTAATGTGTACGGACCTTATATGCGAAAATGTTAGTTCGTTGCGCTTTCATGCCTTAACTACCAATCCGATCGTCATGAAATTTTGTACACACGTTGTCAGGGGTTCAGAAAAGAATATAGCGTAATTTTTATCCCAAAAAAGTACTGTACTGTTCACAAGGGATTGATAAAACAAGTAACAACTTTGACAGTGAGAAGCCGCGGGTAAAAGCTAGTAAGCATATTGGAAACACACAGTCAAAAGATTTTCTCAAATTTAAGAATAATTATGGTCAAATATCGACCACGGAGCGCACACTATATTTATTAGAAATCTGGTCGGAATTTTGTATAGAAGCACTGGCGGACTAAGAGTTAGGGGCCCTGGTCCGAGGGGCCCCATATGTTCACAAGTTCCCTTGTGAGCATTTAAAAAGCTTGAATAATTAGATCAACTCTTGGACTAGGGGCCTCATTAAATTTTCCACCCGGGGCCCCCAACGGGCTTAGTCCGCTACTGCATAGAAGGGTAACATAACATAGCTTAGACTAAGGTCTAGATACAGTCGATAACAGAAGTGATTTAACATTACAACATAGATTAGTAAAGATACTTTGCCGCCTTGAAATTGAATGAAGCCGTAAATGGCTTATTATAGTATGTTCTTTTTTTGAATTCTTGACAAATAAAAACATTTTTAGAGAAAATTTACGAATAAATAACTAATACTGCGTAATTTACATGATAATTAAATAATTTATAATAATAATTTCAAATATTTTAAGGACATTTTAGCACGGAGACGTTTCAAAACTTTTTTACGCAACTATTTCAATTCTCAAAACTGGGTACATTTTCTTGTTAGGAGTGAGTAATCTTTACTAATCTATGCATTACAATTTCAAATACTAGTAATTATTATACAAACAAAAATCCTGCTTATTTTTTATTTTACTCCCACAATTTAAATGATAGATTCATTATGTTAAAAACGTCTTAATTATGTTAAAATCTGTCAAGCCGCTTGTGTTTCAGGGCCAATTTATCTAAAATGACATTTATATATTTTTCTCGCTTATACAGAAAGAGCGGGAAGTAAATAAAAATGTGGCCATTATTCTTTTTTACTGAAATGTTTTTTTTAATTTATGTATTGTATTATGTGTGCTTATAAAATCAAAATATAATCCATTTTTCTAATATTATAATATAAAGAAAATAATCACTTATTTTAGAATTCTATTAGAATTTTAAAATCGTTTTCGTTAACAAAATTATATTCCATATGAAAATTGTTCATAAATAGAATTTATAATAATTATTAATTTGTCACAGATAGCAATAAAATAACTAAATTACTTCTGTATTCGACTGATAACAATAATCTGCTACTAAATTAAAAACTAGCCAAAAATAACGGTAGAAAAATTAAAACGCAGGTTCTAGATTAAGTAGTGTTGTTTAAGATAGACATATATAACAAAATATGCCTGTCCGTTTGTTATAGTCCGCGCCACACTGCTAGTCCGCTCTGAAGTTGTGAGCAGGTGTAGTCATCAATTTGCTATGGCGACGCGATTCATTTCTATATTCAGAGCGGACTAGCAATTTTACGCGGACTATAAACGATCTCGAAATTACAATTTCTAGAGTATATCGATTTATTTACGGACAGAACCGCGTGCGTCAGTTTGTTATATTAAAAATGAAAAATATAAAAAAAAAACTACTCCGCATTATATTTTTATTATCATAGACATGAAAGTGAAGATTAAAAATAAATAACAAGGTTTTAAAAGTTTGTGCATTCGAAATTATTTTAAATTTGGTTTGACCAATCAAATTATATATTATTGTTAATTATTGTTATATTACAACAATTATAAAATATATTATAAGAAGTAAAAGGTCATTTAATTTATTTGTACTTCATGCTGTCTTTGTCCACTGCGTTTAAGCACGGCAGTACGTAAGTGACTTTATATGTGTACTTTGTAGAAATTATTGCAAATTTCATTGATTGTAAAAAAAATATAATCATTAACATATTTATGTTGAGATATACGAAACTACATATTCTTATCATGCAGAGAATTTAATTTTAATTCAAAATGGCGGTTTTCGCTTGTTTTTCGCTCACAGATTATAAAGAGCGGGAAACAAATAAAAATGGCGCTATATTGATTTTTAATAACTGTATTCGTAAGTCACACACACATACGTACAAGGGCAAATGAATTAAATGACCGTTATAATTAAAAAGATATTTTGACGAAATTTCACAAACAAATCCTTCGTTTTGCCAACAACAGGGTATAAAAACACACACATCCGCATCGATTAATCTCAAATTTAAATTAGTGAGAAGATTTTGGATGCGCTTACCAATACGATGATATTTTTAGAAAACTTTTCGTTTTTCTAGTTACTTTTGGCGATGTCCCGTGAATTTTGTATATCGAATGTATTATGCTTTTTATGCACCCAAATGGTTATTGACACTGCCTTGTATTTTCAAACAGCCATTTTGTCCAAATATTCCAAATTTAATTGAATGTTAGAAATAAGCAGAATGTGTAATTCATAAACAAAAGCTTCACATATTGTAATAATTCATTCATAAATCCGACCTATTTAAACTTGGTTGTACGACCATCTGTAGCGTTGTAACTTGGTCTGTTATAAAAATCATAGACAATGTAACCACATAACATTTAAACCTCTTTCACACAGGCGAGCCAATTTGGATTTTTACAAGTAACTTTTGTAATTACAATGATTTATTTATTTGCATAATTATATTGTTTCTTTTTACCTTTATGTAAAATCTCAGAGTAATAACGAGTATAGAGCGAGCGTACTGGTACGAAATGTTAGCACAAGTGAGAACATCATCACTATGTTAAAGATAAACGATTATAAATCAAGTTTAAGAGCGAACTAATTAATTTCATTGTTTTAATAATTAATATTGTAATTCTAGTGAAATGAGCTTTGAAGTAGATTAGTACAAACATATAGTCCTTACTTATTAGTACTTACATGTTTCATACCTAAGCTATTTTTATATATCTATAAAGAATACATCCATTTACTATTCGAGAAAAGTTTATGGCAGCATAGAGCGCTCTATAATAATGATTACTCTGAGTTCTCATGATGTCAACATTATGCATTTTTTTTAATAATTTCACGACTTCGTGATACATTCACTTCTTTTTTGTTAAAAAAAAATAATACCTTATGCAATATTCAAATGAAAATTACAAAAGTATAGTCCGCGCCAAACTGCTAATCCGCTCTGAAGTTGTTGCGAGCAATCATACAATTTGCTATGGCGACGCGATTCATTTCTATATGCAGAGCGGACTAGCAGTTTTACGCGGACTATACCCAGTTTCAGAAGCATATTTCAGAGAATCCAGTTGGCGCCTACATAACATCAATTCATTATTTAACACGCAATATTCTAGAAATTTAATGGTATTTTAGTTGAAAACGAAAAGCAATGAAATAATACGCAATTTTGAATCATATCACGTAATTTTAATTCGTTTAAGCTTCGTAGCATAACTTTCCATTGTAAAATTACATTTTTTACTTAACGTCATTTTTGTAGAATAATTTTGCATTTATAGGATTAACTTTATATACTCTGTGAACATAGATAAGTATAGATATCTCACCTTGTAATTGAAGGGAGCCATTAACTGACTTAAACGGCTGACAAATGCGTTAGCCATGTAATGGCTGTCATGGTGTAATTTACGAACAATGCCGACATGCACAGTTACGTGGTGCAAAAACACGAAATCGAAGAAAAAGTGCGAAGAAATATCGTTTCATTCGTAAATGATCTAAAAACTTTTTTTTTAATATTTGTCAAACACGAAAATAGATGACAGTGACAATTTCAATTGTCAAAACTGGTTTCATTTTCTTGTTAGGAGTGAGTTATCTTTACTAATCTATGTATGTGAACCTGATTAGCAATGAACTTTAAAATGCATAGTTTAGTATTTTTTAAGTTTTTATTTAAATATAAACAGTTTTCTAAGGCGTTCGCTTAGTCCTCAGGGGTAGCGGCGCTGTGGCTGACCTCAGGTCATACCTAATCCTATCTGAGCTTGATTACAGAGGTCCAGCGGCAGTCACTTACCATCAGGTGGACTGCAGGCTCGTCTGGTACTCCTATATTATAAAAAAGTGAGTGTTTTGCACTTACTTCAATGTAGTTCTAGAGGTTTAAGTTATTTAATACTTTACAATTCTTTACAATTATTCGTGATGTACGCATAGTCCACGCCAAACTTCTAGTCCGTTCTGAAGTTGTTGCGAGCAGGTGTAGTCATACAATTTGCTATGGCGACGCGATTCATTTCTATATTCAGAGCGGACTAGCAGTTTTACGTGGACTATACATTTTGTGAAACTGTAGAAACAAACAAGCAGACAGTTCATCTGATGGTAAGTAGTTACTGCTGCAGATTCTTGTAATCAACTCGAAAATGATTTTTATTCTTAGATTTAAAGAGGAATGACATTTTTAAAGAGCCCTGTATATTTAGAAATTGTTTTCATTAAATGCCACATTTTTTATAAATCACTCGCTCATATATAGAAAATAAGCGTAAGGCAAACTGAAATGCGGCCATTTTGAATTATAATTATTATAATTGGCGCCAATTTACGATGCTAATCAGGTTCAAAAGTGAGTTATGTCCCATGCGTAATTAAAATTCTCGTTAATTAAACGAGGGGTTTTAACGCGCTTTTTTGGATTAAAATTGGAAATTATAAAGTTTGTAAATTGTAAAGGTGCGTTTGTGACCTGTTTGATAGTAACTTGATATAAAGCCACATCCGTACTAGAGCTTGTCTATGGTCTGGTCAGGTTTATTTATTTATTTATTTATATTCAGTACTGATATTTCAATAATTGCAATATTATATTTGTTCGTAATATATATTTGCAATATTATATTTGTTCGTAGTATATAATATTTGTTCGTTTGTTAAATCGAGAATGATAATATTATAATGTTTTAATTAAGTGTTGTGTCACAACTTTTACACCAGTGCGGATGTGGCATAACTTAGTTATCTTTTGAAAATATTGTATGTGGACTGAACCAGTGTAATTCGTAATTTGCAAATAAAAGTTCCAAATTACTTCTAATTTTAAATGTTAACTATTATATAATTACTAAAATATTGTTTCACATCCCCATATTTTTATTACTGTAAGTAAAGTTACCATAATGTTACGTGAGATGGATATTTACGTTATTACACAAAAATCAAAATGCTTAAATAATTATGTTACAATTTCTATTATATTTTAATTCCCAATCGTATGTGTCTGAAGCAATAGATTGATATTATAATAAAGAAACATTATTAATTATTAATTAATTTAGTGGCTTAAACTGTACCTTTAGCATGAGTTTTTTATGTTTTACAAAAAGACTCTTTTTGTATTTGTTTACGTATTTCCTATACATTTCCAATCAGTTCTGATAAATTCCGCTAGGGGCGCTAATTGGAAATGTATAGGCAAATACGTAAACAAACACAAAAAACATTCATTTTTGTTAAAAACGTAAAAGCTCATACTAAGGGTACTGATAAATGATTTAGTCTTACCCTAGTGAGAGATCTATGTTAATTAAGACGTTGAAATGTGAACTGTGTGAAGTCAGCCATAGATTATGTCACAAAATATATATTTCCAACAATTTTAAGTGCAAAAGTGCTATTATTAACTAGAGAAATGATTTACAAAAAAAACCGATCGTATAAGATATTACTCACACTATTTACACGAATCTAAATTAATTTAAAATATATATCGTTTGGGCTGCAGGGTGTGTCAAAGAATAAACCATACATACACTCGAAAAGTATAAACCTTCGCGTCAAACAATATGATCTCTTAAGCCCGCTCCACATTCTTGCGAGAATCTCGCGACAACGCGAGAAAAGCACGAGAAACGAGACTGTGGAGTCGATACGAATCGGATTTTTCTCGCGTTCTCGCGAGATTCTTGCGAGATTCTCGCAAGAATGTAGAGCGGGCTTTATCAATGTTTCATTAAAATATAATTATTCCCTACTTTTATAATAGACATTTTGTTAGTTAACAAACCTCTGTATAATATAATAACTTCTCTTATCAATGCTTAATTATTAAAAATATATTTATTAACTTTTTAAAAATCACTATATTTTATAATACCCATTTTGTTACCTATACTATCTGAAATTATGACGTCATAAATCTTATAAGTACAAATTAATCATTCCCTTTCGCGTCAAATATCGTCAAAGTCCTTGGCTACCTCCTAAACCTGTCATAGTCTATGGCTGACTTGTAATTATTGTAAATAGTTATAAATTTGTCGCTATATCAACACGTCCACGTTACGTCTGATAGTAAAAAGTTCTTCATGTTTGTGTGTGTTTTATTTTAATGCTCTTATGGAGTTTAAAATTTCCCGCCACTGGTCAAGTTTGCAGCGCATCAAATCATAAGTACACAGTACAATAAGTTATACAGGAATAAGTTTAAAAAAGAGACTTATTTATTGGAGTCTAGCTCAGCCTGCTTCATTACAAAACTTCAAGTTAACTATGTTTAAATTACCTAAGTGTGTTTCCTTACCGAGCCCTTTAAACCAGAACACAGCAGCGTTTAACACTGCTGTTACTAAGCAAAAATAAATGTGGGGACAACTTCGTCAGCGGGAAAAGTTCTGAGGTCTATGTTTCTGTCTTTTTTTTTATAATATAGGAGTAGCAGACGAGCATGCAGTCCACCTGATGGTAAGTGGCTACTGCCGCCCTTGCACATCTGTAATTAATCCCAGATAGGATTAGATATTCCTACCTGAGGTCGGCCACATATGCGCCGCTACCCCTGAGGACTAAGTTGGAACGCCTCGGAAAAGTCTGTCTCCCTTACCACACCCTTCAAAACGGAACACAGCAGCGCCTAACACTGCTGTTATTAGGTAGAAATAGGTGTGGCGGAGGTGCCGCCGGAGTCGAATCGTAAAGGGTTCTACCACCTTCAAAACCTGTCTGAAATAAATTTAGGATCAAGATCAATTGCATGAATACAGTTGTGAAAGTTTGTCATGATCTTGTTTTTGTAATCACGACTAATATTTATGAAGTAATAAATAAATTTTGTTTGTGATATTACTAGAGGTAGTTTTACTTTAGAAATTAGAACGAATACAAGAAAATAATAGAAATTAGACTTGAAAACATATTAATATATTCACATCAATAGAAATATCAATGTATCTACACCAACGATTACATGCGGTACTGATAGTAAAGTTGTAATATTATCATGAATAAATCTGTTACTTTATAAAAGCGGTTTTTTGTATATCAAACTAATGGCTGTATAGTCCATATATTTTTGTATCTAATTTAAAATCGATTAAAAACAAAAACCTACGTCAACGTCAATATTGTCAACTGTCAATATGACATAACTTCTACATTGTTTACAAAATAATATCCTAATTTCGTGTTAAGATTAATTAATTTTATCGAGCTTTACAAATAATACAAAATGTCTAAAACAGCTCATGTTGTGGATGGCGAGGCTTCAGAATCAGATTCGGATATTGAAATTGAAATTGGAATGTCTCCCGTACGTAAATAAGACCATGATATCTTAAACTAAGATTATTAAATCTTTTCGTTTAGCCCATTATCAGCTTATTACCCACGGTCACAGTTCCACTGCTGGGCACTAGGCATGGGTCTCCTCTCCAATTGAGACGGTTTAGAAATAGTTTACCGTGGTGACCAAATGCGAATTTCGAATTCTTGCATCCTTGAATCTTTTTTTCTTTTTCAGATGTGTAGGTTTGTAACACCGCGTCCGTCATTATTCTAGAAAGTGATAATTGATTTCTTCTATGCAAATTACTAATAATATATATTACATATTATAATAAAATTATATGTATATAAAAGTAAATAGTTATAATTTATTTTCAGGAGTCAGAACTAGCAAATTCAAAGGGTTTTGTTATAACAGGAGAAGCTCCAGAGTCTGATGATGGTAAGACCACTTTTTTTTTGTAAATTCATAGTTTTTTTTTAATTTAAATACTAATAAACCAAGTATAATGAATTTTTAACAGGATTTCAAATCAAATCAATTTATTTGTGAATATGGTTATCGTTAGTTGTTACATTTTTGTTACATAGCTTATTCTGCCACTGAGTGGCTTACAAATGTATATTTGTAAGCCACTCAGTGGCTTACATTGAACTTACTTGGCTTACATACAATTCAATATGACTTGATAACAAATTAGATTACAGATTTTTTCACTCAAAGGAGTAACAGACGAGCATGCAGTCCACCTGATGGTAAGTGGCTACTGCCGCCCATGGACATCTGTAATCAACCCCAGATAGGATTAGATATTCCTACTTGAGTTCGGCCACAGATGCGCCGCTACCCCTGAGGACTAAGCTGGAACACCTGGAAAAGCCTGTCTCCCTTACCACACCCTTCAAAACAAAACACAGCAGCGCCTAACACTGCAGTTATTAGGTAGAAATAGGTGTGGCGGTGGTGCCGCCGGAGTCGAACCACAAAGGGTTCTACCACATTCATTTTTAACTATAATAGCATTTACTAGTTAGATATGTTTTTATTTTATTTTTCAACAAAGTAAGTTTAAAAGAAATTTCAATGAATTTTGCAGAACCTCTAAACTATATCGAGTTGGTTACAGATGTTGGTGCACCTTTGACCGATCTAAGATAGGAATATAATCTTATCTCGGGTTGATAACAGACGACTATACCAGTAAAAACTAACTATCAAATCATGCTCATCTGCTACTCCCTATTACCTAAAAAAATGTGAGCTGTCACGGGACGCCTGCAGATGTGAAACATCGACATTATTTTGTAAAAGTAATATGCAGAAAAGAACATATTGTGATAGGAACTAAATATGTCATAATGATAAAATAAAATATTACGATATTTTTCCAGATAACGATGACTATTTATTGAATTCATTGTGCATGGCGACGCGTCGCCACACCGTACACACTACTGCATATAGACTGTATATATATACCATCGTATAGCGGCATGCGTCGCCACGCCAGAAATCGGTTTTACGTGCGGCTATAGATGTTTCACATCAAAAAATCACAAATATTTGTAGTACCTTCATAGATTAGACGCTACTTACAAAACCATTTCGTCTACCTTCACAGAAAGTTTTGACTTACAGAATCCAAGATCCCTTCACCCGAGGAGCCGGCAGACCTGGACCTACCGCTCCACGTGGCAATGTCCCCCCAGTCCTCCGCGACCAAGATCATGTATCACTCACTCTTGCATCAAAAACTATGTAAGTTCTATATATTGTCTCTCAAATATTTTATATAAGACTGAACGGTGTATAGTATTCTGAATCACGCTATCAAAGTTTTCTAAACATCTTGTGTATATACAAGTTTTGAACTGAGACTTTTTTTTTTTTTTTATAATATCAGAGTAGCAGACGAGCTTGCAGTCCACCTGATGGTAAGTGGCTACTGCCGCCCATGGACATTTGTAATCAATCCCAGATAGGATTTGATATTCCTACCTGAGGTCAGCCACAGATGCGCCGCTACTCCTGAGGACTAAGCTGGAACGCCTCTGAAAAGTATGTCTCCCTTACCACACCCTACAAACCAGAACACAGCAGCGCTTAACATTGCTGTTATAAGGCAGAAATAGGTGTGAGGGTGGTGCCACCAGAGTCGAACCACAAAGGGTTCTACCACCTTCAAAATATTCCTCAAAAATATAGTTCTATATAATATCTCCGATGAACGCTAAGTGCATTATAAGTATCATTTTTATGGTTCCGTACCCCAAGGGTTTTTAGGGTTCTATACCCAAAGGGTAAAAAGAACCCTATTACTAAGCCTCTGCTGTCTATCCGTCTGTCACAGGGTTCTATCGCCTGAACCGTAATAGATAGACACTTGACATTTCAAAGAGTATGTATAACAACAATTACTAATAACAATACTATAGTTTAAAAACTAGAAAACACGCTAAAATCGCACAAAGATATAGTCCTGACGATCCTGATGAGAGGAATGGGATAAAATATTAAAATCGTGCATTGTCATCGGTTCTTGATAAGTGTTCAAAATTTTAAATTAATCGGACCGTTCAAAGTGGGTAAAACTCGAGTTCAAAGATTCCGTTACATACATACATACATACAGGTCAAGCTAATAAAAGCGTGGTAAAACTAAAAGTATATCGAAAATAAATGGGTGTCTCCTGTGTGTGCGGCGCATCTCTGGCCGACCTCAGGTAGGAATATCTAATCCTATCTGGGGTTGATCATAGATGTCCATGCGCAGCAGTAGCTTACCATCAGGTGGACTGCATGCTCGTCTGCTACTCTTATATTATAAAACTGTATTACCACAGTCAATGCACATAGCTATACTGTAGCACAAGAAGATCTCTGAGGATTGATATTTTTAACACGTCCCTTGCCACAACAGACCAGAACACAACAGCGCTTAACACTGCTGTTATAACAGAAATAGGTGTGGCGGTGGTGCCGCCGGAGTCGAACCACAAAAGTTTCTACCACCTTGCCATCGAACTATGCTACTCTTTGGAGCTATATACATGATGTTTAGAAAACTTTTATAGCGTGATTCAGAATACTCGTGGTGCCATCTATTGACGAGTTGTGGTAATTCTTTTTTTTTATAATATAGGAGTAACAGACGAGCATGCAGTCCACCTGATGGTAAGTGGCTACTGCCGCCCATGGACATCTGTAATCAACCCCAGATAGGATTAGATATTCCTACCTGAGGTCGGCCACAGATGCGCTGCTACCCCTGAGGACTAAGCTGGAATGCCTCGGAAAAGTCTATCTCCCTTACCACACCCTTCAAACCGGAACACAGCAGCGCCTAACACTGCTGTTATGAGGCAGAAATAGGTGTGGCGGTGGTGCCGCCGGAGTCGAACCACAAAGGGTTCTACCATCTTCAAATTCGCTTTTAACATATAAATGAAGTAATTTATTGATTTTTTTCTTGCAGGGGAATGCAATGTGTCTCTCCGAGCAACCCTCGAAGGTTTAGTGAAGCATACAACAGATATATCTGTGGAAAAGCTGACGCGAGCTGATAAAACTCTGCTCAATGTACAGGTAATAAAGAATCATCATCAACCCATTACTGTCCCACTGCTGAGCACGGGTCTCCTCTCAGAATGAGGATTAGGTCATAGTCCACCGCGCTGGACAAGTGCGTATTGGAAGACTTTACATATCTTGAATACTTTTGAGATTTAATGAAGATTAATTAGTTTAAAAAACAGTGAGATGTACACAAGCAAGATGTACTTATAAAGCATTTAATAAAATAAATATATTTTTTTTTGATAACTATTTTTATTTTATTTTTCTTATAATATAGGAGTAGTAGACGAGCATGCAGTCCACCTGATGGTAGCTACTGCCGTATGCCGTACCTGTGAACAACCCCAGATAAGATTAGATTCCTACCTGAGGTAGGCCGTAGCGCCGCTACCCTGAAGGCTAAGTTAGAATTCCTCGAATAAGTGTCTCTTATCACACTTCAAACCAGAACACAGCAGCGCTTAACACTGCTGTTATAACAGAAATAGGTGTGGCGGTGGTGCCGCCGGAGTCGAACCACAAAGGGATCTACCTGCAGACTTATCTAATAACTAGCTGTGCCCCGCGTAAAAAAGAAACAGGGGCACAGCTAGTTCTAAAATATAAGTAGCCTAAGTTACTCCTTATTATATCAGCTATGTGCCAATAAAAGTCCTGTCAAAACCGGTCCAGCCATTTCCGAGATTAGCCACAACAAACAGACAGACAGACAAAAATGGTAAAAAATGTTATTTTGGTGTATGTACCGTATGTATATTCATATGCATGTTGTATAAAGCGGTTATTTCAATATTAAAAACAGACACTCCAATTTTATTTATATGTAATGTAATGTAATGTTTACCATTTCAGGAAACCATGAGATCCTCTAATGCAAATTTGACGTTAGCAAGAGCCCGTTTGAAGCAAATACACGCTCAATTAGAAAAAGCCAATTGCTCTAATGTTTTACCTACTGTGAAAATAAAGCAATGAAAAAAGTTTTATTTGCCTATTTCCCTCTACTCGATGCATTGTGAAAAAGCTAATAATTGGTCAATTTTTTCCATATAATATAGGAGTAGCAGACGAGCATGCAGTCCACCTGATGGTAAGCTACTGCCGCCTATGGACATCTGTAATCGACCCCAGATAGGATTAGATTCCTACCTGAGGTCGGCCACAGATGCGCCGCTACCTCAGGACTAAGCTGGAACGCATCGGAAAAGTCTGTCTCCCTTACCACACCCTTCAAACCAGAATACACTAGCGCAAATTATATAGAATAATTTATTGCTTTTTAGGGTTCCGTACCCAAAGGGAAAAAACGGAACCCTATTACTAAGACTTCGCTGTCTGTCCGTCTGTCACAGGGCTCTACCCTGTGGCTCTACCGCTTAAACCGTAATAGATAGACACATGAAATTTTGACAGAAGAGGCATAACAATGGCAGCTATAACAACAAATACTAAAAATAAAATAAAGTTGAATATTAAAGGGGGTCTCCATACAACAAACCGGATTTTTTCGGCATTTTTTGATCTAATTGTTAAACTGTACTAGGAAGACGGTTGAAATTTTTACAATACGTTTACTACTATAACTGCTATTATAATAAATACAAATAAGAACCATAAAATATATTTTAATATACTTATTTTAATTTTATTATACTTTGATTACGTATAATCGTCGTCCCATTGTCACCCCAACGCCATCTATTGTTGTTTCATATGACTAAGTATTGTTGAAAATCATAAAATGAATTAAAATAATGAACATTTGGTAGTACGGAAGCCTCCATGTGCGAGTTTGACTCGTACTTGGCGAATTATTATTTTTATTAATCTTATCAAATATATGTGCAATGTATGTAGGTAGCTATAGTTTTTTTTTTTTTTTTTTTTTTTATATGTAACCTAACGATAAGGCAGACGGGCTGCCTGATGGAAAGCAGTCACCGTCGCCTATGGACATTTGCAACACCAGAGGAGTCGCCAATGCATCGCCGGCTTTGAAGGAGAGCTCTTTTTACACCCCTCTTGAAGAGCCCCATGTCATAGTCCTGAGGGAATACCTCAGGAGGAAGTTCATTCCACATTTTGCACGTACGCGGCAAAAATGATCTATTAAACCGAACCGTGGAGGACCGCCACGGGTCCAGTTGATGTGGATGAAACCTCATCCTTCGGCGAGTGGTGCGATGAAGGAAAGGCGACGTAGGCACCAGATCAAACAGTTCCTCAGAACACTCACCATTGTAAAGTCGGTAGAACACACAGAGGGAACCTATGTCCCTCCGAAGGCTTAAGGGTTCTAACCGATCAGAGATCGCTGGGTCATCGACGATTCGCACCGCGCGTTTCTGTACGGAGTCAAGTGGGTTAAGTTGGTATTGTGGTGCCCCTGCCCAGAGATGCGAGCAGTACTCCATGTGGGGCCTCACTTGCGCTTTATAAAGCAGCAGGAGTTGCCCCCAGTGAAGTACTGCTTGGCTCTGTTTAGGACGCCCAGTTTCTTTGAAGCCAACTTGGCTTTAACTTCCAAATGACTCCGATACTGTACGTCGCACGAGATGTCGACTCCCAGGATCCCTACACTTTTACCAATGGTGAGCGGGGTACTTTGGAACTTAGGCGCTATGACGAATGGGGTTTTTTTAGCGGTAAACGCGCAGACTTGTGTCTTCGAGGGGTTGAACTCAACAAGGTTAAGACGACCCCATTCCGAGACCCGCTCCAGAGAGTTCTCGATTTCAGACACAAGTAGGATTCTGCTTTCTTCCACGAATGTCCGAGAGGTGTTCGCACGGCCTGTGTACACAGCATCTCCCGTGCTATCATCTGCATAGCAATGAATGCCACCGATTTTTAGCAGCATATCATTGGTATGCAGAATAAAAAGCGTGGGAGATAATACAGACCCTTGGGGCACGCCAGCGTTGATGAGCTTCGTGTCTGAGCAGCACCCGTCAATTACGACCTTAATATGCCGCTCAGACAGAAAGCTGGCTGTCCATGTGCACAACCTCTCGGGAAGACCGTAAGATGGTAACTTCGCGAGAAGGGCCCTATGCCAGACCCGGTCAAAGGCCTTAGCGATGTCCAGGCTTACGGCCAATGCCTCCCCGTTGCTCTCAACAGCCTGCGCCCAACGGTGAGTGAGGTACGCAAGAAGATCACCAGCTGATCGGCCCTTGCGAAAACCATATTGGTGATCGCTGATCAGCCGGTGCTCTTCCAGGTACCTAAGGAGCTGCGTGTTTACAACACGCTCCATAGCTTTTGAGAGCAGGGAGGTTATCGCTATAGGCCTATAGTTGGCCGGGTCGCTGCGGTCACCCTTTTTGGGAATAGGGTGTACAAGGGCAACCTTCCACGAAGACGGTACTTGTCCTGTGGTGTAGGAAAGCGAGAATAGGCGCGTTAAGACGGGAGCCAACTCGGGAGCGCACGTCCTGAGCACCACTGCGGGGATTTCGTCTGGCCCGCTCGACTTCTTGATATCGAGGGACAATAGAGCTCGCCTGACAGCCTTCTGCGTAAAGCGAATATCCGGCATAGAGCTCTCACACCGCGGGATGGTAGGCGGTGTGGCCCCTGTGTCATCAAGAGTCGAGTTTGAGGCAAAGAGGGTACCAAGAAGATCGGCTTTCCCCTTTGCCGTGTGTGCCAGAGAATCAACTGGTTTCCGCAGGGGCGGTAGTGAAGACCGGCAGAAATTACCCTCGACAGCTTTGGCCAGCGACCAGAAGGCTCGACTCCCGGAGGGGTAACCAAGTAGCCGCTCGCCAATTCTGCCGATGTGCTTAGACTTCGCCTTGGCCATATGCTTCTTCGCTGAACGGGAGGCAGCATTAAACGCGGTTCGGAGCTCGGGGGTTTTGGGTCCTTGCTAGCGTGTGCTGATGCCCAGGTTTGGAAGGCCTCCTGCTTAAGGCTTAGCGCTTTAGCACAAGACCCACCAAACCAGGGCTGACTCCGCCCGCCGACGGACACAACAGAGTTTGGAATGAAACACTCCATACCCTGCCGTATCACGTCGGTTACAGACTCAGCACACGAGCTAGGGTCACCCGAGACGAGACATAGCTGCCTTCACGGGTACGAAGCCAGGAACTCCCGGAATCCGTCCCAGTCTGCTGACTTGTAATGCCAAACTTGTCGTCTCCCGGGGGGACGTGTCTCCACGGGGTACGACAAGGGCACAGTCGAATTTACCAAGCAATGGTCAGAGGATCCAAGGGGAGCCTTGACCATTACTTGGTAGTCCACCGGATGGGTAGTCAGCAGTAGGTCCAGCAAAGAGGCAGTATGGGTCTCTACATCAGGCACCCTAGTGAAACCAGGTACGACCTGAGAGAGCCCATATGCCAAGGAGAAGTCATATGCAGATCTCCCGGCAAAGTCGGTGGTCCGGGATCCCAGCCAATCAACATGATGAGCGTTGAAATCACCGAGAACCACCAACTCTGCCGAAGGACACTGCTGCAGCATTCTGTCGGTTGCCCACTGGACGTGCTCGAATAATCGAGTTGTCTCCACGTCTCCGCTATAGGACCTATACAGGCACGCGTAGACACGGGTAAGACCTCCGACGTCCGCGCGCAGCCACAACAATGATAGGTCCTTGTCTTCGAGAAAGCTGAGACGGCGATAGCAGACGTCCCCCCGAACATACACACATACCCCGGCACGACGCCTGAAGGCATGTTCTAAATTGTAACCGGGGTATTCCAAATACGATGTATCGTCCGGGGTAGATATCTGCGTCTCCGTCAAAAAGAGAAAAGCCGGCTTTACCGTCTCAAGGTGGTGGTGGACGGCATTCAGATTGGAATGGACTCCTCTGATATTGCACATATCCACAGTAAATGTGGAAGAGGTCGCCGCTGTGCAACTTTTCTTCTTTTTATTAGGCTTTCTCATGGTTGGTGGTTGTTCAAAAAAGAGCGGGAATTTGAAAGGATTTGCAATTCCCGCCGACGCCCCACGGGACAAAGTATGAGCTTCGTGACACCGAGCCTATGGAGGTGATGTGGGATGCTGGCGCGGGGGACGGAAGGGCCCCCGGTCCCCCCCGTGCACGACTACCCGGCTCCACTCCGGTCTCTTACTCCGGCAAGGTAGCCGCGCAACGGGATTTTTCGCCGGTTGGCGGGACAGCCTCCCGGGCCAGAGGTTAACAGTGTTGCCCGGGTTCGGGTCCCCAACTAACCGGCGGGCGGCCAGCGGACAACCGTTTCACCGGGTCTCCCTGGCCCCCGCGCCAACACACCACGCCCCCGGGGGCAACGATGCTTAAAGAGACTCAACGGACCCGTAAAGTACGCCGTCGGAAGCACCACAGGGGGATGGGAAGGGAGGGATAAGGGGATGAACTGGCTCCCAGTTATAAATTAAAATAATGATTTGTTTGTATGATAACATGAAAATCATATCTTTATTTGTACAAATTTATATTTTGTTATTGTATTTTATGTATCGGTGATTATTTATTTCCTTAAAATAAATATAGTTCAAAAAACTAAAAAAACACGCTTTTTCGAAAAGCACCCCACACTTTTTTCACAATTATACTATTTACTGTTCCTTAATCGATTCCTAGATTGAGAATTATTTTCTACTTTTTAGTTGATTTTATCATAATAGCGTGTTTTTTTAGTTTTTTGGACTATATTTATTTTATTATTTTTTAGTAAGTATTTGTTGTTATAGCGACATCATTATGCATCGTCTGTAAAAAAATCAAGTGTCTATCTATTACGGTTTAAGAGATAAAACCCTGTGACTCACGAACAGACAGCGGAGGGTTTCGTTTTCTCCTTTGAGTACGGAATCCTAAAAAGCATTCTACAAGATGGCATTATAGATATGTTTCAGTACATTTGAGTTATAGGGAAATAACATTATTATTTTTCAAAACTAAAAATCAATCTAGTAACTTTACCTGAACTCTCCCTAAGGCGCTTTCTCTCGCCTCTAAAATCGTTAGTCCTGAGGAAGTTGATAAGAACAATGGTACAAAATTATTAAAATCGTGTATTGTCATCGGTTTTTGATAATTGAATTAAACTGAACATTCAAAGTGAATAGAAATCGGGTTCAAAGATTCCGTTACTGTTACGTACATACATACAACCCAAGCTAATAAAAGCGTGTTATTAATTAAAACACAGTGCGTCATTAGACCACATTAGATGATAAGTAATTTGGGAATTTGCGGGTGAATTTCAATGTTTGTTTTATATAAGGATTTTCCTTAAAGAAGCGTTTAAATTGAAATTATTGTGTATTATAATTGATAAAATATAAATATGTGTAAAGTTGAATGTCTTTTCACTTTATTTGAAGGTTATTATATAAATAATATAGGAGTAGCAGACGAGCATGCAGTCCACCTGATGGTAAGTGGCTACTGCCGCCCATGGACATCTGTAATCGACGCCACATAGGATTAGATTCCTACCTGAGGTCGGCCACAGATGCGCCGCTACCTCAGGACTAAGCTGGAACGCCTCGGAAAAGTATGTCTCCCTTACCACACTTCAAACCAGAATACACTAGCGCAAATTATTTAGAATAATTTATTGCAATTTTTTATTAATCTTATCAAATATATGTGCAATGTATATAGGTAACTATAGTTATAAATTAAAATAATGATTTTTTAACACGCTTTTATTAGCTTGGGTTGTATGTATGTAAGTAACAGGTAACGGAATCTTTGAACCCGATTTCTATCCACTTTGAACGTTCAGTTTAATTCAAAATTTTACTATTAATACATGATTTTAATAATTTTGTACCATTGTCCTTATCAACATCCTCAGGATTAACGATTTTCGAGGCGAGATTGTTCAAGCGCCTTAGAGAAAGTTCATCGCAAGTTACTGGATTGCAAATAATTATAGCTTTTCAGTTTCAATAAGGCGTAACTGTTATAGCGTGATTTTTAGTTTAGAAAATAATAATGTTATTTCCCTATAACTCAAATGTTCTGAAACATATCTATAATGCCCTCGTGTAGAATGATTTTTAGGATTCCGTACTCAAATTCACCCGCAAATTCCCAAATTACTTATCATCTAATGTGGTCTAATGACGCACTGTGTTCTAATTAATAACACGCTTTTATTAGCTTGGGTTGTATGTATGTATGTACGTCCACTTTGAACGTTAAGGTTAATTCAAAATTAACATCATTCAAATTAACAACATTCAAAATTATCATAAAAGCGTGTTTTTTTTTTTAGTTTTTTGAACTATATTTATTTTATTAATTCTTAGTATTTGTTGTTATATCGACCATCATTATGCATCGTCTGTAAAACAATCAAGTGTTTCTATTACGGTTTAAGAGATAAAGCCCTGTGACTCACGAACAGACAGCGGAGGGTTTCGTTTTCTCCTTTGAGTACGGAATCCTAAAAATCATTCTACAAGGTGGCATTATAGATATGTTTCAGTACATTTGAATTATAGGGAAATAACATTATTATTTTTCAAAACTAAAAATCAATCTAGTAACTTTGCCTGAACTCTCCCTAAGGCGCTTTCTCTCGCCTCGAAAATCGTTAGTCCTGAGGAAGTTGATAAGGACAATGGTACAAAATTATTAAAATCGTGTATTGTCATCGGTTTTTGATAATTGAATTAAACTGAATATTCAAAGTGGATAGAAATCGGGTTCAAAGATTCCGTTACTGTTACGTACATACATACAACCCAAGCTAATAAAAGCGTGTTATTAATTAGAACACAGTGCGTCATTAGACCACATTAGATGATAAGTAATTTGGGAATTTGCGGGGGAATTTCAATGTTTGTTTTATATAAGGATTTTCCTTAAAGAAGCGTTTAAATTGAAATTATTGTGTATTATAATTGATAAAATATAAATATGTGTAAAGTTGAATGTCTTTTCACTTTATTTGAAGGTTATTATATAATATAGGAGTAGCAGACGAGCATGCAGTCCACCTGATGGTAAGTGGCTACTGCCGCCCATGGACATCTGTAATCGACATAGGATTAGATTCCTACCTGAGGTCGGCCACAGATGCGCCGCTACCTGAGGACTAAGCTGGAACGCCTCGGAAAAGTCTGTCTCCCTTACCACACCCTTCAAACCAGAACACAGCAGCGCTTAACAGTGTCATCTTATATTTAAAAATTCTCATGTCACAATGTTAGTTACCGTACTCCTCCGAAACGGCTTTACCGATTTTCACCGAATTTTATATGCATATTCAGTAGGTCTGAGAATCGGCTACTATCTATTTCTTACCCCTAAGTTGTTCACCCTTAACATTTTTTTATTTATATGACAACACAACCTTTGCCGGGTCGGCTAGTTATGAGATAGAAATAGGTGCGGCGGTGGTGCCGCCAGATTCAAAGGGTATGCCACCTTTAGTATGTAGTAGTATTTACTAGTAGTATATAGGTATGTAGGTAGGTAGGTATGTAGGTAGGTAGGAAGGTGGTAGAACCCTTTGTGGCTCGACTCCGGCGGCACCACCGCCACACCTATTTCTACCTAATAACAGCAGTGTTAGGCGCTGCTGTGTTCCGGTTTGAAGGGTGTGGTAAGGGAGACATACTTTTCCGAGGCGTTCCAGCTTAGTCCTCAGGGGTAGCGGCGCATCTGTGGCCGACCTCAGGTAGGAATATCTAATCCTATCTGGGGTAGATTACAGATGTCCATGGGCGGCAGTAGCCACTTACCATCAGGTGGACTGCATGCTCGTCTGCTACTCTTAAATTTAATAAAAAAAAAAGGTATATGACTCATTCTTTAGCACGCCCTATGTCTAAACGGCTTGATAAATATCACATATGACGTCATAGGACACTATTGTGTGAGTGACATGATATATTTTTAAATGGAAAAAAAATTGTTTGAAGATTTCTCAGAAAAATATTCGAACGTTTTTTATCCCAATTGATAAACTCACGAATAACAGTAAACAGTTATTATCAATATTACATTGGGCAAATTCGACGTAAAATGTTATTGTAATCATTATAAGACGTTTAAGGTAAATAGGTAGGTTAAATTATAAGACGTTTAAGAAATAACATTATTATTTTTCAAAACTAAAAATCAATCTAGTAACTTTGCCTGAACTTTTTCTCAGGCGCTTTCTTTCGCCTCGAAAATCGTTAATCCTGAGGATGTTGATAAGGACAATGGTACAAAATTATTAAAATCGTGTATTGTCATCGGTTTTTGATATTTTTTCAAATTTTTGAATTAAACTGAACATTCAAAGTGAATAGAAATTGGGTTCAAAGATTCCGTTACTGTTACGTACATACATACGCTAATAAAAGCTAACACATACAACCCAAGCTAATAAAAGCGTGTTATTAATTAGAACACAGTGCGTCATTAGACCACATTAGATGATAAGTAATTTGGGAATTTGCGGGTGAATTTCAATGTTTGTTTTATATAAGGATTTTCCTTAAAGAAGCGTTTAAATTTAAATTATTGTATATTATAATTGATAAGATATAAATATGTGTAAAGTTGAATGTCTTTTCACTTTATTTGAAGGTTATTATATGTATAATATAGGAGTAGCAGACGAGCATGCAGTCCACCTGATGGTAAGTGGCTACTGCCGCCCATGGACATCTGTAATTGACATAGGATTAGATTCCTACCTGAGGTCGGCCACAGATGCGCCGCTACCCCTGAGGACTAAGCTGAAACGCCTCGGAAAAGTATGTCTCCCTTACCACACTTCAAACCAGAACACAGCAGCGCTTAACACTGTCATCTTATATAGGTATACAATTCTCGTGTCACAATGTTAGTTACCGTACTCCTCCGAAACGGCTATACCGATTTTCACCAAATTTTATATGCATATTCAGTAGGTCTGAGAATCGGCTACTATCTATTTTTTTACCCCTAAGTTGTTCACCCTTAACATTTTTTTTATTTATATGACAACACAACGTTTGCCGTGTGAGCTAGTTATGACCTCTACCACTTTTAGTATGTAGTAGTATTTACTAGTAGTATATAGGTATGTAGGTAGGTAGGTATGTAGGTAGGTAGGAAGGTGGTAGAACCCTTTGTGGCTCGACTCCGGCGGCACCACCGCCACACCAGTTTCTACCTAATAACAGCAGTGTTAGGCGCTGCTGTGTTCCGGTTTGAAGGGTGTGGTAAGGGAGACAGACTTTTCCGAGGCGTTCCAGCTTAGTCCTCAGGGGTAGCGGCGCATCTGTGGCCGACCTCAGGTAGGAATATCTAATCCTATCTGGGGTAGATTACAGATGTCCATGGGCGGCAGTAGCCACTTACCATCAGGTGGACTGCATGCTCGTCTGCTACTCTTATATTATAAAAAAAAAAGGTATGACTCATTCTTTAGCACGCCCTATGTCTAAACGGCTTGATAAATATCACATATGACGTCATAGGACACTATTGTGTGAGTGACAGGATATATTTTTAAACGGAAAAAAAATAGTTTGAAGATTTCTCAGAAAAATATTCGAACGTTTTTTATCCCAACTGATAAACTCACGAATAACAGTAAACAATTTTTATCAATATTACATTCGGCAAATTCGATGTAAAATGTTATTGTAATTATTATAAGACGTTTCAGATTGATAGCGTTTTCTATGAGCTAAGTCTTATATATAAAATTCTCGTGTCACAATGTTAGTTACCGTACTCCTCCGAAACTGCTTTTCCGATTTTCATCAAATTTTATATGCATATTCAGTAGGAAAACTAAAGTTTTTGGAGGTACACCACCAATTAAATATTAGTTTTTAAGTAATATTAATCAACATTTATTGAAACAAAACGCCTCGCTCGTGCGTTCGCGTGATTTGTGTAGGTATTTTACTTACTTATTAAATTATTTTATAAGATAACCTTATTTTTCCGCGACCCACCAACTAATGTTCACGGTATACCAGTGTGCCTCGGTACACACAAGTTTTATTTCCTCCCATAGATTAGTAAAGATTACTCACTCCTAACAAGAAAATGTACCCAGTTTTGAGAATTGAAATAGTTGCATAAAAAAGTTTTGCCACGTATCCGTGCTAAAATGTCTCTAAAATATTTGAAATAATTATTTATTTATTACGTAAATTACGCAGTATTACTTATTTATTCGTAAATGTTCTCTAAAAATGTTTTTATTTGTCAAGAATTCAAAAAAAGAACTTACTAATAAGCCGTTTGTGGCTTCATTCAATTTCAAGGCGGCGAAGTATCTTTACTAATCTATGTTTCCTCCTTAAAACAGTAAAATATTCCGTCATACACAATTGAACAAACTTAAACCCTTATTCAATTTTCGCTTATGCATTGTATTAAACCAACTGAAATTGTTATATTTTGCTTAATAAGTTAAATTTCCTGCCAAAAAAGTAAAAGTATGATTAAAATAATATTGTGTTAAGAGATGGTACTTCCTGCCTGGTCTTTTTTTTTCTTTTTTTTGTTGACGAGAGGGAAACCTTCAAAAGGTACCCGATGCCTTGGGAGCGACACAGGGTTATGTGGGTCTCTTACCGCACTAAAACCCCCCGGTGGCCGTCCTCAGCGCTGCGTAGAGGACTCCGGGATCTCCAAAGGAACGCAACCAGAGTAACCCGCCTGGTCTACACTCCGCTGGTCTGTAGATACCTTTACATTTTACGTGTAAAAGCATATAAGATGAGAGACGAGTCTGTAAACGTTAGTCTATAAATTGACTCAGTGGTTTGCACTACAGTTAACATAATATAATTACCAGTGTTATCATTACGGATTTACCCATTAACTAGTCATTTAGTTTTAAAAATGTGTAAAAGAGGTAAGTGACCGTATTAATATTACTATAAGTTATCTTTTTTATTTTCTAATACAGGAGCATAGATTAGTAAAGATACTTCGCCGCCTTGAAATTGAATGAAGCCACAAACGGCGGATTTGGAAGTTCTTTTTTTGAATTCTTGACAAATAAAAACATTTTTAGGGAAAATTTACGAATAAATAACTAATACTGCGTAATTTACATAATAAATAAATAATTATTTCAAATATTTTAGGGACATTTTAGCACGGAGACGTGGCAAAAAATTTTTACGCAACTATTTTAATTCTCAAAACTGGTTACATTTTCTTGTTAGGAGTGAGTAATCTTTACTAATCTATGTACAGGAGTAGCAGACGAGGCAGTTGACCTGATGGCAAGTGGCTACTGCCGTATGGACATCTGTAATTAAACCTAGATACGATTAGATTTCTACATGAGATCCATATATGCGCCGCTACCCCTGAGGACTAAGCTGGAACGCCTCGGATAAGTATGTCTCCCTTACACCCTTCAAACCAGAACACAGTAGCGCTTAACACTGCTGTTATAACAGAAATAGGTGTGGTGGTGGTGCCCCCGGTGTCAAACTGAGGGTTACCAACTTAGATTTTTATATCAATAACAAAGCTAAATTTTGAAAATTATCAGAGTAAGTATTTTTCGCTTTTAACCTCGCGGCACCTACAGCACATCTATAATATAAAAAAATAAGTGTTTATCTATTACGGTTCAAGAGGTCCCTGTGACAGACGGACAGACGGAGTCTAAGTATAGTCCTCGCCAAACTGCTAGTCCGTTGAAGTTGTTGCGAGCAGGTGTAGTCATACAATTTGCTATGGCGACGCGATTCATTTCTATATTCAGAGCGGACTAGCAGTTTTACACGGACCGTAGGGTTCCGTTTTTACCCTTTGGGTACGGTACCCTAAAAACTGGCTACACATCTTGTTTTCATCTGTAAAAGATCTACGGGGTTTAACCACAAGGAATATTGTTATACGAGCTTTTGCCCGCGGCTTCGCTCGCGTTACAAAGTAATATTTTCATCCCCTATTTTATCCCCTTGGGAGTAGAATGATCAAAATCCTTACTTAGCGGATGCCTACGTCATAACATCTACCTGCATGCCAAATTTCAACCTGATCCGTCCAGTGGTTTGGGCTGTGCGTTGATTTTTATTTATTTATTTATTTATTTAAATCATAATTACAGCTAACATTACAGGTTTATACCTAATGCGTTAGAGTAAGAAAAAAAAATAATTGTTATAAATTTAGTTAATATAGTCAGTTACAGAAAATTTCAGATTAATTAGTACATTTATAATCAAGTAGGTACATTGTTACTTACGTCAGTCATTATTAATTATTATATAATCATTATTTAATTTCCACATTACATTAAAATCAAAATTATTATATGTTACAAAAAAAATGTCAATAATCAAATATGATAATT